>JAOPSE010000009.1:17623407-18823407 GCA_029449295.1 Zea luxurians
CCGCTTCGCCGTCCCGTGGCTGGACAGTCCAGCCACTTGGAGAGACTGCACCACCGCCTGCATGAGGAGCAGGAACGTCGACGTCAGGAGCAGCAGGGCTCTTCTTTCTCGCTCCAGCAGGAGATAGAGTCTGTGAGGAGCTGCTCTCCTGTGCTTCCCCTGGGAGCGCCCCCTGCACCACCACTGGGCGCCCCAGCTTCTGGAGTAGCTGTTGGAGGAGATCCAGACGACGGAGATGGCGACGACAGCCCGAGCCACGACATCGACCTCTCTGCTAACCATGAGCCGGAAGGATGGGTTGCTCGACCCATCACTCGCGACGCTGCTCGCGGGTGTCACTTCCACGACGCGCTCGACACCCTGCTACGTCGGGCACTTGACCGGCGTACTTGGTCCATCGAGTATTGCTGTGTGGTCTACCAGCATAGTCGCGGGGTCTACCCGGACCGCTGGGAGGCGACCTGCTTGGTGCGCCGTCCGGAGAATAGTCTCCAGGGCGCGGAGGCTTGCTCAGAGCACTATTCTATCTCTGAGCGGGACTCAGCTGAGGCAGCCATGCAGGATGCTGCACGGCGTGCGCTTTCGCACTACTGCTCGGTTCTCGGTGGGGTAGCTGATGGTCTCGACCTGAAGTATTACCCCCGCCGTCCATCTGGCAGCACAGGAGGCGTGATTGTTTCACCTGCTGGTGAGGACAATCCTAGGTTGAGCAGCACAGTCAACCTAGCCGCCGTGCTAAACACGGAGCTGGACCATGCATTAGACGAGCTGAGTAGGGCTCGTGCTGAGATCGCCCTGCTGCGGGCTGAGCGCGCGGAGCGTCGTCACCTGGATGATGGTTCCCCCGCTCCCGTCGGGACTCAACACCCGTACCGCTCACCTCGGCGTGGACTCCAGTCTTATGGCAATCCCGACTGCAAGACCAAGATAAATCTAGAACCATAGCTCGTTAGAGTTGGATCTTGTAATTAATACGAAGTATATATACATAGAAGCTTCAGTCTTAGCGTTAGTCTCGGTCTTAGCTAGTCTTAGTTAGACAGGGTAGTTTGCTATATCCTGTGCATTTATGTTTGTCATGATGAACTATGTTTGGTTTGGATCTTTGTAATGATTGTCACCAGAGCGTGGGTATCCCCTGCATTTTGGTTTACCTATTATGTTAATGGAGTTAGTTATATAGTTGGGAAAACCTTTATTCCACTTTCCTCTTTATCTGAGAAGCTGTGTGGTCTGTGTTGGAGATCAGTGAAGATGCTCATCTGTTCAGTGCTGTTGGAGAATTCTATACTCTTTTCTTATGCTGCAAGATTTGCCAGATCAGTTCTGATGTGTGGTTGCGTTCTGCAGATGTCAGAGAACAGGCGCAGAGGAGGAAGGCGTGCTCAGCAGGAGCAAGCCGGTCAGCAAGATGAGGCGCCCCAGCAACAGCAGCTGCCGCCCCCGCCCCCGATGTCGATCGAGCAGATGTTTCTGATGCAGACTCAGGCAGTTCAGGCCATCGGTCAGACTCTGGCCGCCATTCAGCAGCAGCAGCAACAAGCACCACCCCAGCCTCAGATGCCTCAGATGCCCAGAGACAAGCGTGCTGAATTCATGAGAGGTCATCCACCAACGTTCGCTCACTCTTCTGACCCCATGGATGCTGAAGATTGGCTGCGCACTGTGGAGCGGGAGTTGCATACCGCTCAGTGTGATGACAGGGAGAAAGTCTTGTATGGTCCCCGTCTGTTGAGAGGAGCAGCCCAATCCTGGTGGGAGTCTTACCTCGCCACCCATGCCGACCCCGACACCATCACCTGGGAAGAGTTCAGAGGTAGCTTTCGTCAGTACCATGTGCCTGCAGGTCTGATGACAGTGAAGAAGGAGGAGTTCCTGGCCCTTAAGCAAGGGTCATCATCTGTCAGTGAGTATCGAGACAGGTTTCTGCAGTTGTCTCGCTATGCTCCTGAGGATGTCAACACCGATGCCAAGCGACAGTACCGTTTCTTGAGAGGCTTGGTTGACCCTCTGCAGTACCAATTGATGAATCACACCTTCCCGACATTCCAGCACCTGATTGACAGAGCAATCATGACAGAAAGGAAGCGTAAGGAGATGGAGGATCGTAAGCGCAAGATCAGTGGACCCCAGCCTGGAAGCAGCAGTTGTCCCCGTTTTTCAGGCAATCAACCTCAGCAGTTCAGGCAGAACCAGCGTCCACCTCAGCAGCATCAGCAGCGTCAGCAGTATCAGCAGTTCCAAAGGCAGTATCCTCAGCATCAGTACCAGAATCGTCAGAGCAATCAGCCAGGAGGAGGTCAATTTCAGAGGCAGAATCAGCAGACACCTCGTCTTCCTGCCCCAGCAAGCCAGCAGAACAGTCAGGCAGCACCAGCTCAGGTTGGAAACAGAGCATGTTTCCACTGTGGAGAGCAAGGCCACTGGGTGATGCAATGTCCGAAGAAGGCAGCCCAGCAGCAGTCAGGCCCCAATGCCCCAGCAAAGCAGAATGTGTCCCAGCCTGGATCAGGCAACCGCCCTCAGCAGCGCTATAATCATGGAAGATTGAACCACTTGGAGGCTGAAGCAGTTCAGGAGACTCCCGGCATGACAGTAGGTATGTTCCCAGTCGATTCCCATATTGCAGAAGTGTTATTTGATACTGGAGCAACGCATTCTTTTATTACTGCATCATGGGTAGAAGCACATAATCTTCCAATTACTACCATGTCAACCCCCATTCAAATTGACTCAGCTGGTGGTAGAATTCGAGCTGATAGCATCTGTTTGAATGTAAGTGTGGAAATAAGGGGGATAGCGTTTCCCGCTAACCTTATAGTAATGGGTACTCAGGGAATAGATGTCATCCTAGGGATGAATTGGCTAGATAAGTATCAGGCAGTTATCAGTTGTGATAAAAGGACAATCAAGTTGGTGTCCCCACTAGGAGAGGAAGTGGTGACCGAGTTAGTCCCGCCTGAGCCGAAGAGAGGAAGTTGTTATCAGATGGCTGTCGATAGCAGTGAAGCAGACCCAATTGAGAGTATCAAGGTTGTGTCCGAATTCCCGGATGTGTTTCCAAAGGACTTACCGGGTATGCCACCAGAGCGGAAAGTTGAATTTGCTATAGAGCTTCTTCCTGGAACCGCCCCCATCTTTAAGAGAGCTTACAGAATATCTGGACCAGAGTTGGTTGAGCTTAAGAAGCAGATTGATGAGCTGTCAGAGAAAGGTTACATCCGGCCAAGCACCTCGCCTTGGGCTGCCCCTGTCTTGTTTGTGGAGAAGAAAGATGGCACCAAAAGGATGTGTATCGATTATCGAGCTTTGAATGAAGTCACGATCAAGAACAAGTATCCCTTGCCCAGAATAGAAGACCTGTTCGACCAGTTGAGAGGAGCCAGTGTGTTCTCCAAGATCGATCTGAGGTCAGGTTATCATCAGCTCAGGATCCGACCTTCGGACATACCGAAGACGGCATTCATTACCAAGTATGGTTTGTATGAGTTCACAGTGATGTCTTTTGGTTTGACCAATGCACCAGCGTTCTTCATGAACTTGATGAACAGTGTATTCATGGATTATCTCGATAAGTTTGTGGTGGTATTCATTGATGACATTCTGGTTTATTCTCAAAGTGAAGAAGAGCATGCAGATCATTTGAGGATGGTATTGCAGAGATTGCGAGAGCACCAGTTGTATGCAAAGTTGAGCAAGTGTGAGTTCTGGATCAGTGAAGTCCTGTTCTTGGGTCACATAATCAACAAGGAAGGATTGGCTGTGGATCCGAAGAAAGTGGCAGACATTCTGAACTGGAAAGTGCCAACAGATGCTCGAGGAATCAAGAGTTTCATTGGAATGGCCGGATATTATCGGCGATTCATTGAAGGGTTTTCGAAGATTGCGAAACCAATGACAGCGTTGCTAGGCAACAAGGTTGAGTTCAAGTGGACCCAGAAATGTCAAGAGGCCTTCGAAGCGCTGAAAGAGAAGTTGACAACAGCGCCTGTCTTAGTCTTGCCTGATGTGCACAAGCCCTTCTCTGTGTACTGTGATGCTTGTTACACAGGTTTGGGATGCGTGTTGATGCAAGAGGGAAGAGTTGTGGCTTACTCGTCCCGACAGCTGAAGGTTCATGAGAAGAATTACCCAATCCATGATCTAGAGTTGGCAGCAGTGGTTCACGCACTGAAGACATGGAGGCACTATTTGTATGGACAGAAATGCGATGTTTACACAGATCACAAGAGTCTTAAGTACATATTCACTCAGTCAGAATTGAATATGAGGCAACGAAGATGGTTAGAGTTGATCAAAGATTATGAGTTGGAGATTCATTACCATCCAGGCAAAGCGAACGTAGTGGCAGATGCTTTGAGCAGGAAGAGTCAAGTCAATCTGATGGTCGCTCGTCCGATGCCTTATGAGTTGGCCAAAGAGTTTGACAGGTTGAGTCTCAGATTTCTGAACAATTCGCGAGGAGTCACAGTTGAATTGGAGCCTACCTTGGAGCGCGAAATCAAAGAAGCGCAGAAGAATGATGAGAAGATCAGTGAGATTCGGCGACTGATTCTAGATGGCAGAGGCAAAGATTTTCGGGAAGATGCAGAAGGCGTGGTATGGTTAAAAGACCGTTTGTGTGTTCCCAATGTCCAGTCTATTCGGGAGTTGATTCTCAAGGAAGCTCATGAGACAGCTTATTCGATTCACCCTGGCAGTGAGAAGATGTATCAGGATCTGAAGAAGAAATTCTGGTGGTACGGAATGAAGAGGGAAATCGCAGAGCATGTGGCTATGTGCGATAGTTGTCGAAGAATTAAGGCAGAGCACCAGAGACCAGCTGGATTGTTGCAACCGTTGCAAATTCCTCAGTGGAAATGGGATGAAATCGGTATGGATTTCATAGTCGGATTGCCTCGCACTCGAGCCGGCTACGATTCCATTTGGGTAGTAGTGGACCGCTTGACCAAGTCAGCCCACTTCATACCTGTCAAGACCAGCTACAACAGTGCAGTATTGGCAGAGTTGTACATGTCTCGGATCGTTTGTCTTCATGGTGTGCCAAAGAAGATAGTGTCAGACAGAGGAACGCAGTTCACCTCTCATTTCTGGCAGCAGTTGCATGAAGCCTTGGGCACACATCTGAATTTCAGTTCAGCTTATCATCCGCAGACAGATGGCCAGACCAAAAGAACCAATCAAATTCTCGAAGACATGTTGAGAGCCTGTGCATTGCAAGATCAGTCCGGATGGGATAAGAGATTGCCCTATGCAGAGTTTTCCTATAACAACAGTTACCAGGCCAGTTTGAAGATGTCACCATTTCAAGCGCTCTATGGAAGGAGTTGCAGAACTCCGTTGCAATGGGATCAGCCTGGAGAAAAGCAAGTGTTCGGGCCAGACATTTTGCTTGAAGCCGAAGAGAACATCAAGATGGTCCGAGAGAATCTAAAGATAGCGCAATCAAGGCTGCGAAGCTATGCAGACACAAGAAGAAGAGAGCTGAGTTTCGAAGTCGGAGACTTTGTCTATCTGAAAGTGTCACCGATCAGAGGAGTCAGAAGGTTCGGAGTGAAGGGCAAGCTAGCACCCCGCTACATTGGTCCGTATCAAATTCTCTCAAAGCGTGGAGAAGTGGCCTATCAGCTCAGCCTACCAGAGAATTTGTCTGCTGTGCATGATGTCTTTCATGTGTCTCAGTTGAAGAAGTGCTTGCGTGTGCCAGAAGAGCAGTTGCCAGTGGAAGGTCTGGAAGTTCAGGAGGACTTGACCTATGTTGAGAAGCCAGCCCAGATCCTTGAGATTGCAGATAGAGTCACTCGAAGGAAAACCATCAGAATGTGCAAAGTCAGATGGAGTCACCACTCTGAGGAAGAAGCAACCTGGGAGCGTGAAGATGATTTGATGGCTAAGTACCCAGAGCTCTTTGCTAGCCAGCCCTGAATCTCGAGGGCGAGATTCTTTTAAGGGGGATAGGTTTGTAACGCCCCGAATTTTGCAGTTGAATTTTTTCTTTTCTTTACTCGCCAAATTCGGGCGTTACCTTTTCTTTTTCTTTTTCCCCTCGCTAAACCTTGATCTTTTCCAAAGCTAGCGGGATTCGGTTTGGAACTCCCGTGTAAGAAAAAACTCTAAAATACTTTATGTTGTTTGATGCACCAT
The DNA here is from genome assembly GCA_029449295.1 of Zea luxurians. NCBI lineage: Eukaryota > Viridiplantae > Streptophyta > Magnoliopsida > Poales > Poaceae > Zea > Zea luxurians. Next base: position 17,629,552 of record JAOPSE010000009.1, read on the forward strand.
GCCGAACCATGCATTCTTTGATTGTTTGAAAGTGCAAATGCATTCATCTAGGAAGATCGGATTTCGTAAATAAGGGGAAAACCTTTTCTTTCTCTTCTTTTTCTTCCTCTCTCTCCTCTTTCTCTCTCTCCCGCGCCGTGGGCTCCCTGGCCGGCCCAGCCGCCCCTGCGCCCCCCTTTGGGCCCAATAGGCCCAGCCGCCCCCCACCTCCCCTTTTTCCCCAATCCTCTCTCCCTCCCTCTCATTTTCTCCCATCCTCTCCCTAAGCCACCGCCGCCCCTACCCCCTGCCCTAGCCGCCGCCCCCTGCTCGGCCGCCGCCCTCGCCGTCGGCCGCCCATCGCCGGTGAGCCCCCTCCCCTTCCCCTCTCCCTCTCCCCTCTCCCCTCTTCTTCCCCCAGCCCGCCCGGCCGCACCTGGCCCTGGCCGCGCCCTGCCCCGGCCGCGCCTGGCCCCTAGCCGCCCGCCCAGCCGCCCCCTGCCCGCCGGTTCGGCCGCGCCCCTGGCCGGCCCAGCCGCTCGTCCAGCCGGCCGGTTCAACCGCCCCCGAGCCGGTTCAACCGCCCCGGCTCAGCCGCGCCCGCGCCCGCGCCCAGCTCGGCCGCCCTGCCCCCGGCCGGTTCAACCGCCCTAGGGCCGGTTCAACCGCCCCCCCTGTTTTTTTTTTATTTTTTTTATTTTATTTTATTTACTTTCTGTGATCATAGTTATTTTATTTTAGGTAGGCTAATCATTGTTAATGTTATTGAAATATGAAGCTTAATTTAGAATTCCGTTACGCTAATTGATTCATGTAATTAATTGTTTATCTCATTCAATGTTGATCAACTAAAAATAACTAGGTTCCCGTTAATGCATATAACTAATTCTTTTGTTAGAACCAATTGGAACTAGAGTGCATAATTTAACTAATCATTAGTGCATAAGCTTTAACCCCTGCGAGACCTTTCCCGTTTCTTTCTAATCATAATGAATGCGATATCGAATGTCATACTTGATGCATACTCGCTTTACTTGTTCCCTTGTATGGTGTACTGTTCTTTTGTATTAAATATGTGGATGTATGTATGTTTGCGCTCGCATAGAGAACGATCCGGTCGAAGAGCCCGAGGAATTCGCAGGAGAAGCCCCTGAGCAGCAGTCGGTTGGTGGAGGCAAGTGTCCTTTGACCTATCTCTGTCCTATTCATTCTTTAATTCACCTCCCACATTACACATTTATACCTAAGGATTGACTAGCTTTTGTTATCCATGTCCTTGTTTACCTATTTGGGTCGGATTATTACTGCTTAGTTTGATGCTATTGCTCAACTCTAATCAATGAACAAGATGTGATTATCTATGATACGCTGTTTTCCCTTCTTATTTATGATCATATTTGTGACCTTCAAGGGGACTCGAGCGGTTTCTCGAGTGCCTCTCCGTAAGGACCTGTTCAATGGATGACCGCCCGGGAAAACAGTGCAACCATGAGGGTGGAATGGGACGCCCTTAGCTGAATAATTGGAGGAACCGGGGTGTAGTTCGCTTAGCCGTTGTGCCGTCAATGGGGCTCGGTGTATGCGGCTCGCTCTGCCAAGGTTGATTTGTCCCTTGGGGAGGAGTGCGGTACATTTAGGAAACCTAACGGGCGGCTACAGCCTCGGGGAATCTTTGTAAAGGCTACGTAGTGATGCCCTGCTGGACCACCTAGGTAGTGGTCAATGGGGAGTCGCTCTCTCCGGGCAGAAAGGGAATCACGGCTTGTGGGTAAAGTGCACAACCTCTGCAGAGTGTTATGAAACTGATATATCAGCCGTGCTCACGGTTATGAGCGGCCAAGGGAGCTCCAGAGATTAGTGATACTTGATCAGAGATACTTTGGTACAGGTGGCAATGAGATTGATGATTCTGATTATGATTATGGTATTGGTAAGTGGTATTCTTTCCGTTTGGAAAGGATACATTGGGCTAATAACTTGGGTTAATGTTAAAACCTGGCTCTCTACTAGTAAGTAATAACCTGACCAACTAAAAGCAACTGCTTGACTTATCCCCACATAAAGCTAGTCCACTACAGCCAAACGGGATGCTTGCTGAGTATGTTGATGTGTACTCACCCTTGCTCTACACACCAAATCCCCCCCCAGGTTGTCAGCATTGCAACCACTGCTCAGGAGAAGATGAAGCTGTGGAAGGAGACTTCCAGGAGTTCCAGGACTACGACGAGTTCTAGGTGTGGGTTAGCGGCAACCCCCAGTCGGCTGCCTGTGAAGGCCGTGTTATCTACGTTTCTTTTCCGCACTTTGATTTATTGTAAGAACTATATGGACGTCTCAGACGTATGATGTAATCGACTATTATTTCCCCTTTTTAATACTATTTGAGCACTGTGTGATGATGTCCATGTTATGTAACTGCTGTGTACGTGAATAACTGATCCTGGCACGTACATGGTTCGCATTCGGTTTGCCTTCTAAAACCGGGTGTGACACCAGATGGGACGCCGGTCTTGTTCCCCGTAGCCTGAGTCAGCTCGGGGTAGGGTAATGATGGCGCCTCCTGTCGACGTGGTCGGTCCGCGCCCTAGGTTGGGCAAGGTGGAGGCTCCTCCGAGGTCGAGGTCGAGTCTGTCTTCCAGGGTCGAGGTCGAGTCCGAGCCCCTGGGTCGGACAAGGCGGAGACCGTCGGCTGAGGCCAGGGCTGAGTCCGAGCCCTGGGGTCGGGCGAAGCAGAGTTCGTCGTCCTTCGGGGCTGAGCCCGAGTCCGAGCCCTGGGGTCGGGCGAAGCGGAGTTCGTCGTCTTCCGGGGCTGAGCCCGAGTCCGAACCCTGGGGTCGGGCGAAGCGGAGTTCGTCGTCTTCCGGGGCTGAGCCCGAGTCCGAGCCCTGGGGTCGGGCGAAGCGGAGTTCGTCGTCTTCAGGGGCTGAGCCCGAGTCCGAGCCCTGGGGTCGGGCGAAGCGGAGTTCGTCGTCTTCCGGGGCTGAGCCCGAGTCCGAGCCCTGGGGTCGGGCGAAGCGGAGTTTCCTATGACGCCTGAGGCTGGACTTGGCTGCTGTCAGCCTTACTCTGTCGAGTGGTTCAGCAGTCGGAGCAGCGCAGGCGGCGCTGTCCTCTTGTCAGACCGGTCAGTGGAGCGGCGAAGTGACTGCGGTCACTTCGGCTCTGTCGACTGGAGGGCGTGCGTCAGGATAAAGGTGTCAGGCCACCTTTGCATTAAATGCCCCTGCGATTTGGTCGGTTGGCGCGGTGATTTGTCCAAGGTTGCTTCTTGGTGAAGACTGGGCCTCGGGCGAGCCGAAGGTGTGTCCGTTGCTGGAGGGGGTCCTCGGATGAGACGTAGATCCTCCGGGGTCGGCTGCCCTTGCCCGAGGCTGGGCTCGGGCGAGGCGTGATCGCATCCCTCGAATGGACCGATCCTTAACTTAATCGCACCCATCAGGCCTTTGCAGCTTTGTGCTGATGAGGGTTACCAGCTGAGATTTAGGAGTCTTGAGGGTACCCCTAATTATGGTCCCCGACATGATCTAAAGAAAGTAGTGGCAGCGAGCGACAATAAGAAACAAGCTTTCTTGCCGGGCTACGTGGCATTATGGCCTGCACTTATGAGATTCGATCCAGGTCTAGTCAAGGGCAAAGGCGCACAGAGCATTCAAGAACTCGTGTTTCGACCATTTTTTGTATTTTGGTCCTTTTTCTGAAAAAATCATGTTTAGACCCCTGACGAACTTAATTCTGTTTTTTGACCCTTTGCTCGGTGTCGTAGGCCTTGGCACCGAGATAAAACTGCTCGCCGCCACAGCATATAACGTCGAGGTATGTGACCCGCTAGCGGTAAGGGCTGACACGGAGGCCGATGTGGCACCAAGCTCGACGCCATAGATCTTAGCGCTGAGTTAGGAAGGCCTATAAATCGATCGTTTCCTGACCAAGAGCTCCACCCAGCCATTTGAATCCCTCGTTTCAATCAGCTTCCATACCGCCCAGAGGTGCTCCAATCTTCGTATTCGAGTTGGAAAACTTTGACTTGATCCTTATATCTTGAAGACCAAGGCATGATGTCTCACTAATTTGTTTGTTACATATATCGCGTTGTGTGGTTTCGATTAATTAGTTTTGATTGGTGCACATATTGCTTTTAGTTATGATTCCTAGGATATATGGTTCATATGATGACTATATTTTGTCAGATAGTTTGTGAAAGACATGTATTTATAAGTTGTGTTAATATATAATCGTTTGTTAGATGAGAGACATGTATCGGGAGTCATCGTGGCAGAAGAGTGGTCGTCCACGGAAGTTATATCCGGATGTATCTAGTAAGGATGCTCCTGTTCCTCCTGATCTTCCTATGCCTAATTGTGACTATGGTAGACTGACTTGGATATGTCAATCCAAGCATCCGGACACGGCTGCTTGCTGCTTCTACACTTGTGACGATTTTAACGTACGTAGCTTATGCCTTGTGTGTTATTGATGTTTACTATATGTATACTAATGATTAGTTTTATTCCTGTAGGATCACTTGAGGTGTTTTTTTCCAGTGGATCGACGGTCCTGATAAATTTGACCCTCGATATCTCCTTTTCGCTAATTGGTTGTTTGCAAGGAATACACATGAGCGTTTTAAGTGTTGGGTGCCTCCTCTCCCGAACCCGCCACCAATGACGGATGAGGAGAAAAACTTAGCCACACAAAGACGATTGGAGTCTCTGCCTTGGTGTGGTTGCAAAGATCATGCTGTGATATGTGAGGACACTGACACACTGTGAAGTACTTCGTGTGTCCCAACAATAATTATGTGAGTGCATAACAAATGTCCAAAGCTTTGTTATTTTTTGCACAAATTTACTAATTTATGCTGGCGACGCGACATAGGGCTAGGCGTGGCAGAGTGGCTGGGCGACACGGAGGGTAGGGCGGCGCGGCCGGCCTCGCTGCGGCGGTGGCGGCGCTCCCTCGGCCTCGGCGGCGGGGCGGCCTCGGCGATGGGGCGGCTCGACGGGGCAACCTCACCGAGGTGGCTGGAAGGCGATGGGCGCTTCGGCGAGGGAGAGAGAACGACGGGAGAGATAACGACGCGTTGGGAGAGAACGACGCAAGGAGATAGGATGGTTACTTTACTTCTGAGCTCGGCGTCAAGATCTATAGAGCTAAGCTCGGGACCACGTCGATGCCGCGTCAGCCCTTACTGACGAGCGCGGCAGGTACAACCTATGGCGCCAAGATATATTACCGGTTGTGGTGCGAAACAAAGAATCTAAAATCGACGTTAAATCGTTCAGGTCAAACGTAATTTTTTTTTTAAAAAAATAGGCTAAAATAAAAAAAAATCGGTAGTTCCGACACTTCCGGTTCCAATCCGAGAGTCGGCAGACGTGGGAACGTAAAAAAAAAAATCGGTAGTTCCGACACTTCCGGTTCCAATCCGAGAGTCGGCAGACGTGGGGACCTGCCATTGGATGGCGCTGGATGCCCTTCACTCCCGTCCCAGATTCATCGTCCTGCAGCTCCTCTTCCATCTCCGATCTGCTGCCATACCACTACCACACCATGGATAGCCAAACTCCACTGCATAACCCGCTGCGAAGAAACCTTCTAAAGTGACTAAGTGATCGATCTCCTTGTCCTGAAAGGCTGAAACCTAAGGCGAGAGAGGCCACGGGAGAGCGCCATGGTTCTCCTGCTCCTGGGCTGCTCTCCTGCATCGTCGCGCCCAGACTGCTCTCCAGCTTCCAGGTACTGGAGAGTGCCAGCGTTATGGTTGCTTTTCCTTGTTGATGCCTGTCGGCTGGGTCAGGCTGAGGAGGGTGGTGGTTGTTGACAAATGAGGAGGGGACTGACGGTGAAGGTTTGAGATGCTGTTAGAATCTCAAGCGTGTTTAGGTGGTCCCAGTTCCACACTAAGTCTGTTGGTTTCGGCTTGGCAGGAGAAGATGCAGCACCGCCGGACAGAAAATGGTCAGGTGCTCTCTGAATGAAGAAACGCAGCTGAACAAACATGGACTAGTATCCAAGCAGTTAATTTCATGCCTTGCTGCTTCGCTTGTGTTCGTCTCTCCACCTAGTCAGGTACCTATTACATGTTCCATCATCTTATTAGGTCGACTTGACCACTTCTACCATATCACTATCAGATACAGCACAAAAAGCTTAGAGACCACAAAGAGGATTCTTTCCGCTGCATGTAGCTGTTTAGTGTCTGCACATGCGTATCACCAAAGATCAAAGGTTTCGAGACCACATAGAGCTCAACTTTGTTCTTCAAAAGAAACATGATTCATTCAACTAAGCAAAGGTGTACGAGAATAGCCACATGATTCATTCAACTAAGCAAAAAAAAAAAAGGAAGTACAATGGTTGATTTCAGTGCACACTACGCACAAGGAAATAATGGGAGTAATATTATCAGTTAAAAATAATATTCCACAATGTCGATGAACTCTTCTTGTTGACCAGGCTATTCCTGCAGAAACCTTTGCCCGTCCAGGCTTGTGCCAGATTGCAACAGTGGCAGCCATTGACAGTGCTTCAGTTCCTCTGAAGTTTGACAACCCTTCAGATGATGTCAGCACAGGGATGATGATGAGGGGTATGACCGCCAAAAACTTCGATCCAGTTCGCTACTCTGGTAGATGGTTTGAGGTAGCCTCGTTGAAACGTGGATTTGCTGGTCAGGGACAAGAAGACTGTCACTGTACTCAGGTATTGTAATACCTGAAACATCAAACACATTGGAGAGGATATCTGTAGCCAGGATTTTTCTCCATTATCTAAAAAAGAACATCTCTGTCTGTGTGATGATCCTGCAGTAATATATCATAATCAGTCATGATAAACTAGTACTTGACATCTTAATTGTTCGAACCAAAAATGAGCCGGCGGACTGTCCGGCCCTGAGGCCGGACGGTCCGCGGTCCGGATGGTCCGCGCCTGTGTGCCGGACGGTCCGCGCGTGCGCAGAACAGATTAGGGTTCCGAGTTTTGTGCTACGGTTGTTAGCTAAAATCATGGGATAAGCTCGGAAATTAGTTTGTAAAGGGTCCAGCCCCCCTCCTCTATAAATAGAGAGGTATACGGCCGATTTGTAATCAACAATCGAATCAATACAACTTATATTTCGCATTTTATCCTAGGAGTAGTTCTAGTCTAGTTTAGGTTTAGTCTTCCAATCCCCAAATTCTCCGCCTCTCCTCGACTCTACGTCGATTAGAGGAGTCTAGGTCGGTCTACCCGAGCCTAGACACAACCTAGGATCTCTACTCCCCGACGGGGTCCCTCCCGGGAGCGAGATCCAGGCGCCGTCGGCGATCTTCCGCCGTCCCTGCGTACGCGCGGACCGTCCGGCCCCAGGGCGCGGACCGTCCGGTCGGGTCGTCAGGCAGGAGCCCTAGCCGCGCACCAGGCCGCGGACCGTCCGGCCCCAGGCCGCGGACAGTCCGCCCCTGCGCAGAGAGTACCACCGCGCCTCGCACCAGGCCGCGGACCGTCCGGCCCCTGCGCGCGGACCGTCCGCCACGGTTCTTGTTGAGTGTTTGGCGCTCCGAAAAGGCGTCAACATTAATAACAAAATTGTTTGAGATAGGGATGGTATGTCCAATCTTCCATGCACTTTGCACGATATACAGTCTGTAAACGGATGACATACAATTTTTTTGGGGGGGGACTTCAGGGAGTGTATTCTTTTGATGAGAAGGCACGCTCAATCCAGGTGGATACATTCTGTGTCCACGGTGGACCTGATGGATACATCACCGGCATTCGGGGCAGGGTGCAATGCCTATCTGAAGAGGACATTGCAAGTGCTGAGACAGATCTTGAGAGGCAGGAGATGGTCCGTGGGAAATGCTTTCTCCGGTTTCCCACACTGCCATTCATACCCAAGGAACCCTATGATGTCCTTGCAACAGACTATGACAATTATGCAATTGTGTCTGGAGCTAAGGATACAAGCTTTATTCAGGTGAGGAACTGAGCTCTGAACTGCTCAATGTTCTTTATTTTGTGGTTTTAACCAGGTTAGTCCTGGGAAAAAATAATCTTACCTTCAAATTGTCCTAAGAACTGATAACATAGTCACTGAACTAGCCTAGTTTATTTGTTTTTACCTCATAAAAAATATTTGTTGTATGGATAATTGAACATTGAAAAGTGTGTGCTGTTGAATGATAGTAATATTAAGCGAGTATGGAAAGCATACCTCTACAATGGTAAACACATCATATCCGATGCACTCGTAATCTGAAACACCATAGGCACTAAAACATCTTTCTGTCATTGATCAGATATACTCAAGAACACCCAACCCCGGGCCAGAATTCATTGACAAGTACAAGTCTTATGTTGCCAACTTCGGCTATGACCCAAGCAAGATCAAGGACACTCCTCAAGACTGCGAGTACATGTCCTCAGACCAGATTGCGCTGATGATGTCGATGCCCGGGATGAATGAGGCCTTGACGAATCAGTTCCCAGACCTCAAGCTAAAGGCACCGGTCGCACTTAACCCATTCACAAGCGTGTTTGATACCCTGAAGAAGTTGCTTGAACTGTACTTCAAGTAAAAAACAGTGTAGCATTGTCCAGTAGCCAATAGCCAATTGCCCAACTTCTCGACTTGGATCTTCAATGGAATGAAGTTCAGTTTATTCTGACGTTTGCTAGTCAGTTAGTTCTTTTTAAGTACATTGTTTTTTTGTCTATTATATAAGAGTGGGATATGTAAGATTAAGATCTGTTCAGCTGTTCTCGGTTACTGTTTGTACAATTGTTCTTTTTCCTGATGTTTTTATACACCATTGCAATTGTCTGTCCCTGGTATGCCATCGCAAAATCACTTACTCCCTCTATGGCATCGAGTTACAAAACTTAACCCTTTTATATTCTATTTTAACTCCCTTATTAGGAGTTTGGTGATGGCCGACCTTCAGTGGTTCATACAGAACAGGGAACGCCAAGGCTGCTGGCTTCACGCCTTCGCATGTTCATGGCAGCAATAGAAGAAGGGTTGGGAACTTGTTTGTGGGCAACAGAACGAATGAGCAGGTCGAGAGGAAGCTAACGATGGCGATTTTATGTCCGGAGAGGCCCGCCGCTCGCCGTCACCAACACCACCCGCAGCCGGTGCTTGAAGCCATCACCAGTACGCCGGCCCGAGGGAGGGAGCACGTGCGCTCGATCGGCCGGCTGAACGGTCGACTGGTCTCGTACTCTCCTGGAGCTGGGTCGGCGGCACACGCGCAACCAGAGCCGCCCTGGGCTCCATCGGTACCGTGGGCCTCCGGACACGTGGCCCACAAGCGAAGAAGCATGGGCCTCTATTCTGAAGGCGACGTTCCCTCGCGTTAATTGTGGCTTAGGTTCCGTTCCCCAATTTTCCTGGGGCTGCTGCGCCGCGCTCCCTCCTCCCTCCCTCCCTCCATCTATCTCTCTTGTCTTCTCCCTTGCGGCGATCCGGATTCCGCCGCAACGGCCCCTCTCGCCTTCTCCCTCGCGGCGCTCGATCCCTCCGGGTTGGCGCGTGGAGGGGACAGTGGTAAGAAAGCCATAGTTCATCTTGATTCATTGTCTGTTTACCCATTTATTTGGTGTCAGCTTTCAAATTAAATTTCTCTCTGGGATGGATGCTCCTATAAAGGCTATTCACTTGATGTATGGCGGAGTGTCATGGCGGTTTATTTTCTAATTTGAATGGTCGACTGGTCACGATGTCCCCGTGTGAAGTTCGTATATATGCAGATGACAGGGTAGGCATTAAATATACGCATGCGCAGGGGATCAAACGGCCTGTGTGTTGATTTATTTGAGGAATCAAGTTACTCTTATTGGTTACCTTTTACTCTCGCATTTTAGACCAGGAAATATATTTATCTACTGCCTTGTAATCGTTTTGGATCATTTAGCGGCAGCCTCAAAATCTATGATATAAAAAAATGCATTCTGAGAACACTGGATTTCCCACCCTGTACTGCTGTTTTACCAAGACGCAATCTAAACATTGCATTGTTGGTTGCAAATTGTGCGGTGTAGGCGTGTAGCTTCTGTAAATTCTATGCGTCCCTTTTCATTCAGAGGGTGTTTTTTCATTCTACCGCGTCACTTTTCAGGTTTAGAGGAGAGAAACAAGTGCCGATAGACACCAATAGGGTATTCTTACCATTTTCAGATCAGCTGGTTCAACAAAACTAGTAAAGATGGCATCAGAAGGGAACAAAGACGTACCTCATGAAGCTTTGACCGTGGATCACTCATCGATTTCTGGTGCAAAGCGCAAGCGTGGCCGCCCAAGGAAATATGAGTATCCTGTAAATGAACTACCACAGAAGGTACAGCCCATCCAGAGCGCCCCACCTCTTCTTCACTGCACACAAGATGGCTCAAGTCTGGCCAGCCATGCATCTGGTGGCGGTGCTCATGGTAATTGGTCTGCTCAACCTAGGAATTCAGCTAATGCTTCTCTTCAAGGTAATTCTGGCAAGGATGACTTTCTTGGCAAGCATTTTGTGGGCAAGCTGACCAAGAAAGTTCCTGGGTTTTCTCTCATTACGGTAAAAGTGAAGGACAATCAAGTGCTCAAAGGTTGGGTTCCAGATGAAATTAATCTCCGCCCAATAACACCTAAGGATGACCTTGCCCCAGAGCTACCCATGCTGCGACCGAGTCAAGTTCGAAAGCGAGCATCAGCGATCCATATGCAACCTGCTCTTCCTGTGCCAATGCACTTGGAGAATGTTACACTTGCAAAGCCTCTGCAGATGAGGAGACCTGTTGAGAAAACTATTGCTAAGCATGCTGTGCCTCTTGCTTCTAGGCCTTACATTAGTTCTGGTGTTGTTGCAGCAATACCTATATCGGTTGCTCCCATCAATCCTGAAATGAGAACTTCGGCCAGGCAGGATGCTGAACTTGTGATCCCACAATCATCAGTTTCTGCGGTGCCAATAAAATTTGTTTGTCCTGCCTCGGTACCATGCAAGCAACTGGCTAATCAAAATGAGTTCACTGGAAATAAGTCTGCTGATGAGGTTCAGAAAGATTCGGAATCTCCAAATGTAACCAAGGAATCACCAGGTATGCTTTGCTGGATTGGTTACTTGAATTCTTGAAACTGTTTTGCCCCACAGACTGCATTTCCCATCTGATTTTTCAATCTCACAAGTCTTATGGATGTCATATTAATGCTTGTAAATTTGTACTTCTGTAGTGAAAGCTGAAAAACCAAACATTGCTCTTGTGGATGTAGTGGCCAAGGATTCTCTAGGTAAAATCTAGTTTATGTGCTACCATTTATATAAAATTATAATGAAAGTCGTCTCTGGGTTGAAAGAGACTTCAATTAATGTGCTACAGGGGAAGGGCAACAACTTAATGATCAAGTAACGGATGTAGTTAGGGATTTTTCTGGTAAGATCTAGAATTCTATACTTGAAGTATATATAACTGGCATATTGCATGTAGTCTAAGTGCTCTTACTCCTGGTAGGTCAAACTCAAAATGTTGATGTGACAATGTCTGATGAGATCAAGATAGCATCAGGTACAATATAAATTATACTCCTGATTTCCAATTCAATATTATTTTATTAAAACTTAAAAGTGATCATTAAGTGGAGGATTCTATCAGGTGCCAGAGATAAGCCAAATTCTGCAAATTGTGAACAGCAGAGTTCTAAGGAACCATCAGGTGATATATGATCCCAATATTTTACACACTTTTTTAAAAACTGGCCATGATCTTATACCGTGGGTTTGAAAATTTAGACAACACAGAACAATCTGAGCAGCTCAAGACAGAGACCGATGTCCAGAAAGGAGTTGATGCCTCAGGTAAAAACGAAACCTACATCTCTCCTTTTAATGTTTCTAGTGGCATCCTAATCTTGATTTTATGATAAATATTGCGATGACTGAATAGTTTTGTGTTGATCAAATCAAAGGGAATGCAATGATTTGATTATACCCTTTTATCTGCACAAATTAAAAAGTTGTGCTAAATGTAGGAATTTGTAATTTTGTTGAACTGCATCCAAGATGTCTAGTTCTCTTGTACAACAAGAGCAACAAAGACTTTTAGTCTCAAGCAAGTTAGGGTAGTCTAGAGTTGAAACCCAACAAAAACCACCAAGGTGGTGTTCTCTTGTGTATTCTCCTACTAAGCCCATGCCAAATTTGTTACAAAAATTTGTACCTGTGTGCAATTTGTTATCTGCCATGCATAACTAGACTGGGTGGTCATGGCTCAAACTAACTTACTTTTTGCCTATGGCTGAAGCATTTAGACAGGCAGCTTAGCATATAAATGTCACCTCCTAGGTGGCTACCCTGACTACCTTTTCGGGGGGTGGGGGGGTGACTTCTTTTTTACTGCAAGATCTAATAAACTACTGTGGCGTTTAAATTTGCATATTTCCAGATGACATTCATCCTGCGCATGATGAACAATAAATCAAGGTTGGTGGTAAGTGAAAATAGAGATCAAGATTCAACGAACACAACACAGATCCTGATGTTTAGTGGAAGTTTGCTGCCTGTAATGTTTCTGTCAGGCTTATTGGGATGTGGAGCTGGAATTTTAGCATGGACCAATCCTTTAGAGCTTGTTCTGTTATTTTCAATCCATATGGATTGAAGGGGATTGATACGGATTGGAGGGAATTTTGACTTACTAGGAATTGAAACCCCCTCAATCCCCCTCAATCCATATGGATTGGGATAGAACCGAACAAGCCCTTAGGTGTATAGGTGAGAGATTAAGTAGAGTTACATAAACCCAAAAAAAATCACCTAGGACGTAGCAGTTATAGCACAGATAGAATACTTGATGGACTTCTCGTTTTTAGGAAGATGACCCGGCTTAAAGTTATTTTGAACTCCTGGTCTTGTAATATGCCTTTTAATATTTTAAGCTCTATTCACAGGCATATGGAAACATGATGCTATACAGGAAAACTTGCATGTTATATGTAATGGCCCTCTTGTTTGTTGTTATTCTCCCCCAAAAAAGTATTTTTCAACAGATTTTGTTCCCGTGTTTTGTACCTAAATTTACCGGCCTTGCTTTTCTTACTCCTGAAGTCCCGGAAAAGAAGACTCATCTGTTCCGTTATCATGGTCAAGGAAAGCCTTCCAATTCCAACAGAAGAGGCTCATCAACGTTTAAAAAATTGCAAAGCTACAAGAGCCTCGGTAGCATTTTCAGCAGTTAATCTTTTATTGTCTAGAAGATCGTGCATATAGTCTTGTAAAACAATATTTCACATAAACTTTACTGCTCATAGAGTAAAATTTAAAATATAAGATATGACGAGAGATATGATGTATAAGCTACTCGAAAAAGTATTATAAACAAAGAATATTATATGATTTGACGGTGTTAGAATAACTCTAAAAAGAAATGTAAATATACCCAAAAACAGATATTAGGAAAGAAAACTAATTTTTCTTGCTACAACAACTTTTTTATTCTTCTCCAAAAATTTAGCGTCCCGCATCCACCTGCTCATCTCTCCTGTATATATTTGTGAGCCATTCTCCTCAATCCAGCTGTGCGCATATCCTGTGTTTTTTGCCGCGCGTCACTGTTAGAGGCGGCATCAACCAGGCAAGTGCTCCCGTGCCGCATGAGCCCATTTTCAAAGCCCATGCACAAGTGTATAGATAGTTGGGTGTGTTGTGAAAAGTTGTCTCTTCAAAGAGACGATCCCATCCATCCGTTAAAAAGACATCATTAAGATATAGATTAGACAGTTACTTGTAACCAAAGAATATGTACTTTAGTATGGATGCAGTGAACAATTGTCTCTAGGATTAGACACCTATTCACTGCACCCCTTCCCCTTGCATAAATCTATACTACTTATTAAGGCTCTAAGGGTAGCCTGCCTTTTCTCGTTCTGCCTTCCAATGATCTCAATCGTCCATCCATGACTCTGTTTTCATCGACGGATGCAACCCTGCCAACGCCGGATGACGCCCACGCCTCGCGTGAGCACCGCCTCCCCCTATCCATCCCTCCTCCCCACCCCTCTCTCACCTAACTGCCCCGCTCCGATCCCGCCGCCGACGCCCTGGCCCCGCGCAAGCACCAGCTCCGACCCCGCCGCGTCTCTCATCCCGCCGATCCCTCCTCCCCTTCGTCCCAACTCTCCTCCTCGCGCCCTCTCTGACCTAACCACGCTCCATCGCCACACGAGCGCCGCCAGCCTGAGCCCGCCTCTCGACGCGAGGACTTCCTGGAGTCCATCGCACTCACCTCGCCACGCCATGGGGGAGGCGCAGATAGCGCCTATAAAGGCTGACTCCAGAACTCCAGCTCGCGCGCTGGATCCCAGTGAGCAGCTGAGACCCCGCGTGTGTGCAGAAGATGGACGATGAGGCGCTGGATCAAGGAGATGGAGGCGAAGGCCGCCGCAGCCACCTCGTCCAGGTCGAGTATGCCCCCGAGGGTCGTACGCAAGGGCAACGCCACTGTCAGCGTCCGCGGCGTCGAGAAGAAGTCCACCCCAAGCTCTAGGGCTACAGGTCGGTACCTCTCCCTCCCTCCCTTCCACCAGATCTCTTGATCCCAGCAAGAATTTTCTTGGACCTATCAGCGAGTTCATCGACTCATGATTAGAACACGGTAGCAAGAATATATCTTCTGCGATTATGCGCTGATGGCTCTACTCCTTGGCTCCAAGTGTTCCCGAAGCCACAAGCATGCTGTCCCCCGATACAGAGAAGAAGAGGAAGAGCATGTGGATCCAGATCGATGGCGTGCACGAGGTCAATCGCTTGTTGCACCTTGGAGAATGGCGAGCTCGTCGGCGTGCATAAGGTCAATCGACTGCCATGCCTTGTTGTCTGACCAGCGGCAGCGGGCATAGGGCACGCCGTCGGCATAGATCCCCTTCAACCGGTCACCTCGGCAGCAAACTTCGGCGGCCACATCGGTATGTCTCTGCTCAACCTTCTGTAAGTTCATTAGGCTGCCTATGCGTAATTGGTTCATTCCCTTAGTCACTATACGAGGATTGTGAAATGGCTTTTGTCACTTACGAATGAAAGGGAGGCTCAACAGACATTTACGGGAGGAGTCTGATGTGAGCTGGGTTGCAGAGTGCTCCCAGTCTGTTGACCCACACTTACGAAATACTAAGAACATTGTAGTTGTATGATTAAAATTTTTTTGCTCTGCTTTGCAGTTTGCACGCACAACTCGATCGCCCCCCTTCGCTTCTCCGAGTTCTTAATAATGGTGCGCGGAGTGCAGTACCACCAGACGGTCGTGGTGCCCCGGGAGTCCATCCTCAAGACCGAGGCGGAGTGGCTCAACTCTATCAAGGCCGACCTTGTGGTACCAATACTATGATCACTGATCGTTACCGGTTTATGTTGTCACTCTTCTGTCTGAACATCTCTGCACACCGAGTAGAGCTTAACTGAACCCACTTGAGCAAACGCTGGCAGGTTTCAGATGTTGTACCCGTCGTGTGTAGGGCAGCTACAGATGCTGGCATTCGATCCGTGTGCGTCACGAATTTTAGGTAAGCGACGGTCCTGTTGCTTCTTTGTTTCCGCGTGTCGTTAAGAGCATGGAGGAATGCTGATAAACACTAGAATATGCTATAGTCTGTTATATTTAATTTTGATTCGTCAGGTAAGTGTCTGGGCGATCTGCCTGTAGTTACTACAGGCAACATGTAAATTTGGGGATCGGATCCCCTGACGTCGAAGTCACCTGACGCACCAATATTTTCTGCAGCTGGGACTTCACTTATGCAGAGTACGTTGTAGCTGCTGGACATCATCATCGCTCAATTGTGTGGCAGGTACCTTACTCACATAGTTCGTGAATTGTGACACCTACGTAAGATGGTTGGGCTGGTGGGATGTAAAGCAGCACAAATGATAAAATTTAGATCCAAGCTTATCTCTGGGAGCAAATTTAAAAACGCATGGGTTAAAAGGCACACTTTTTCAGTAGTGAATCTGAGTTATACATGTAATCACCTAATGCGCTTTCCGCGAGATGCACATGGTCACAGACATGTGTTCTGTCCTTCTGGGTGCTCAGTGGCCGACCTTCCGGTGTTTCAAGGCCTGTGTGTGAGAAGTATCTTCTTAGTGCAATGCAGCTGAAGCTGTTTTCTCCCTCCGTAGGTTTTTTTTATAGTTAAAGCAAGATTGCTGGCTATAATTGCCTAACCTTGCTAAATTCCAACATTCATGAACATAGAAGTTTTTTTGGAAGAAAGAATTGCAGATAGTTCTTGTTTAGCATCTGGTTTGTTCGATAATGTCGCTTTGATTATAGTGCAGCTTTAGCCCATTCATTTGAGCATGGTGGATCTGTTTCTCTGGCAACATGACAGTATGCAACAGCATCCAAAATTTTAGGAAGCCAAAAGGCTTACGTACTCAATCCATTTTCTGCTATCCCAAGTTCAGCCAATGTATATGTGCAGTCAGCTGGGAAAACCAGTCACTTTTTTCCCCTTCTCGAACGATGCACGAGAGTTAGTGCCATT
Source organism: Zea luxurians (assembly GCA_029449295.1). Classification (NCBI taxonomy): domain Eukaryota; kingdom Viridiplantae; phylum Streptophyta; class Magnoliopsida; order Poales; family Poaceae; genus Zea; species Zea luxurians. The sequence continues at coordinate 17,646,035 of JAOPSE010000009.1, forward strand.
TCATTTCATCTCTACTAATCCTTAAGGGTGGACGGAGGGCGTCCACAGGCCTCACCACGCCCCCGCCCGTGATGCCTGCCGCCGCGCGCGTCTTCCTCCTTCCTCCCGCATCCCGCACACCCCGCGCCGCGAATTGCTCCTCCCCCGCCCCACGAACTGCTCCCGCCCGCGCACCGCGAACTGCTCCCTCCCACACACGCCCCTCGCCCTCGACGGCGCTGCCCTCTGTGATGGCGGACGCGCCCCCACCAACCCCGACCCAGAGATCCATTGCCAAAAAAACATCCATCGTCTTCCCCGCCCCGCTCACGTGAAACTGCCACTGATTTGGCCTCCCCCAACGCCGTCGAGACAACCACCGCCTTCCCAATCGTTGCCCCACGCGATTTGACCCGCCACGCAACTGCTTCCTCCCTCCTCGCTCCTCCTCATGCAAACCCTACTCTCCTCTCCCTCGCACCTACATCCGACGCAACGGTGGAGCCCGACGACCTTGTGCGGCCTTCTCCGCTCCATGTAAGGCCACCTCTCGCCTCTCACCTATTGTCGACGCGTTGGGTGTTTGGCCCTGGCCAAAAGCATGCTGGTGGCCACCGGCGCAGGCGTCCCCGATGTGGCCTGGTCCTGCCATTAGCCGGCGCGCTCGACCTCGCCGTCATCGTCGACGCAGAGTTCTTCGATGGGCCCACGCTCTCTGTCTCCTCGTGCTTCCACCAGTTGCCTGCTCTGCTCCACCGCCCTTTGATTTGATTTGATTGCGATGCAGGTCATTTTAGCTAAGGTACTGCCATGAAGTTTACATCATGTGTGTGCTAAACACTTGAATTCTTGTCTTGATAATTATTTTTGTCTTGATAATTATTTTGGCTCTGCTTTGGTAATGCAGAGTGATAAAGAGATGGTTTTGCCGATCATGGTTGGAGGTTACACAAACTTGTTTTGTTCTATGCACCATACAAGTAATTGTGGATTCATCTTCTGAGGGCCATAGACTCCAGTCAATCCAAATTGGTATGTGTTTTCTTGGTAAATCCAAAATTTCTCCTTGCAACCATTTATGCGTGAGGCCCTGCTCCTTTTCATTTTTGGCTACCTGATGAATAACAGTTTGTCTCTCTGTCTTTTTGGAAACACATAACTGAAGTTTCAGATGATCGCTGGGCGCAGGGTAATGTCTGTTTCTCTGATGTAAACAATCTGTGACTTTTGTTTGGTTTCCAGGTAATCAGCCAAATATAGTATGTGGTCTGGAGTTCATATTTTTGCTACTTTTCTGGCGCGACGATGTGGCGGAGGCGATGGCAGGGCCTAGAACAGATTAGTCGTCCTGCTCTGTGTTGGAAGATATGTGAATTTTCTGCCTCCTAGCGCTAGACGGATGATTTTCTTCATTTTGCCAACTCCTTGCCATTGCTTTCTACTGTTGTTTGTTTATTTTAGTGCAGCAACGGAGCCTATGAAGAAGCCCTATTTTCTGTTGTTGTTTGCCAACTCAAAGCAGATCGCTCGCTGAAGAAGCCCACCCTCCTCGCTATAGAAGGTATGTGTTTAACAGATATGAAATGTTGTTCTGAAAGAGCATGGAACAACAAAGAAAAATAAAAATAAAGAATTGCATTCGGTTATAAATGGGGCAAACAACAACAGAGAGCGTGGAACAACAAAATAAAAATAAAAATTGCATGGAACAACAAAGAAAAATAAAAATAAAGGCACCAAAGAAAACTTTTGAGAAATGCAGCATTGAAACTTTGTAGGTACTATTTGTCTACTCTTCAGTTTCTGTGCTACGGACACATTATTTATTCCTTTCAACAAGACCTTATTCTTTTGGTTAAATTAATTTATGAGAACTCATTCAGTGTTTGTCTTAATGTAGGATTCCCAACTTGATATATCAGTGAGAACTCATTTAGTTTCTGTGCTATGTGAGAACTCATTTAGCCTGTAGCTATAATTATTGAAATGCATGTCAATTTAGTATTCTCTTCAGTAAGTTGGGTCCAACCTTTCTTACTGCTGCTGAGTTGCATTTCATGAGATTATGTATTCTTTATATCAGATCTCCATGCGCCATAAATTTATGTGGATTTATCTAATCAGCTTTTCATTTGTCACATTGATCGTCATCCCAGTACACATACCTTTCTTACTGCGTTCGTTCGGTTCATCGCTCGGTGGAAGTGCTGTGGCGGAGCTCGGCAGTAGACCTCACCGTGGACTCAGGAGATCGGCATCCCCAATCGTAGCGAGAGGGACGACCAGCGGGACACGGTCCAAGCGGCAAGGCTTCCCCATGGTAGATACGAGGCGATTTCTAGAGTTCAATTATCCTGAGGTATGGATCTTGTTCCATTCATCCTCGATTTGGAAATCAACATGGTTATCCAACTAAAATCAAAGCCTTCAACCTAACTGTGTTGGCTCGATTAGTCCTCTATGCATTTAGGGTTAACTTGGTACATATTAGATTTAAGTTTTGGAAATGTTTTTGGAAAAGTAAGAATACAAAATGCATGACCATGTTGTTAATCTGTTCTTGTAATTTTGCAAGAAGCATATGTTGTCGATTTAATTTAAAATTAACACAGCCGAATAATATAGACAACAAAGGTGATAGATGTCCTTTTCAATTGTGCTCCTTTTCTCACTGCAATTTTCAATTTTAGTCTACTTTGATATGTAGCCTTCGGTTGATCTTATTGCAATTTTGTCCATTTACTTTTTTCCAGATGCTCAGATGTTTGCTGCGTGAAAATCTTCCTCTCCTTTCAAGCTCTCAGGTTGATTCAGAACGAGAATTTTTTAGTCTAGAAAAAAAGAGTTTGTACAAAGTATGTACAAACTTTATCAACAAAATCACTCACTTTGCCAAGTAAAGCTTGGGACTTCCTGATCAACAGTAAATACCATTCCTATTACTGCAAAAGGGCGTTATCACCTTCCAATTCTTTTTTGCATGTGTCATATAATACGTGCAAAACTGTTTTTAATCCATTTCTCTATGATGACAGTTAAAATGTGTATAATATTGGATTCATGAGAGAAACATTGGAGATATTCCAGTGTGCTTTTATATGGAATGACCCGACCTACAGCACAACTGTCTAATAGTCTCATAGTTAATTTCTGTTATATTTACATTTTTAGTATTTCTTATTTCATTTGCAGTTCAGTTTGTTTGTCCATAAAACTAGATCCCAGACTGCTTTGCACTCAGCTCAGACCAAAGCCCCACTCTACATGGACCAATGTGTAATCTTTCTGTATGCATCATCTCTCTCTCATGTAATTTATCTCTATCACACATGTAGGTTGTGGTTACGCAACCCATATGGTTAGTTCATTATCCTGGAGTTGCAGAATTTATTGCAGTAATTTTTTACTTAGTGTGTTGAGCTGACACTTTTTGCTTCTGTATGACTGTATCTATAAAGCCAGCAGCATCACAAACAAAGAATGCACGATCAATGTGGCAGTGCCCAATTTTTGTCATTATTATATGTCAAGGAATCATCTTATTTGCTTGCGCTTCCCTGTTTGCAAATGCCTAAGTCCTGGAGCAACTGCTGGCATTATTTGTTTGTTGCTTGAGGTTGATGGCAGTTTGAGGCATTATTTTTATAATGTTCATTTGTTGATACATTCCATTGTTAGTATGCCAAGGAATCATATTATTTGCTGAAAAAAGTTGTCTGATCTGTTGAAAAAGGACCAGATGTCAAGTGTTGCATGAAGAAGTTTAGTTTCAATTTTTTTGTTGATTTTGAGTAGGCTGAAATCTCCTGTAGAGAATTTGAGTGAACATCAGTCCCAGGATTGTGCGTTTCATTTTTTATACGGCATTTTTTATATGGCAGGAGCTAGACGTGATGATGAGAAATCACTTCGTATGTCTCAAATGAGCTTGGAGAAGAGATTTGGCTAATCCAGATCTTTTGTTGCCTCCACTCTGATGGAATATGGTGGTGCTCCTCAGTCTACAACTCCAGAATCTATTCTTTCAGTTTGATATTTATTGTTGTTATTGCTCAGTTTCGGTTACACAAGTCTGTGTTCCTGCAGGTTCTGGATCCTGAAGGAGGAAGCGGGTCCTAAGGGAGGAAGCAGAGCAATTGGAGCTCGAACTGGAGATGCGTAGAGAGTTAAGGGAGTAGATGTTGCAACTCTTGTGGCCTACACTTGAGCTGTAGCCAGATTAGTGGTTAATGCTATGAATTACTTTAACAATAGCGAGGAAGGAAAAAGGTGTTCTATCTCACAGCATAACCACCTGCAGGGACGTTTCCTTCAACCTCGGTCTCAACGGCCGAATGCCTGCTACAATTGGGAACCTCGCGCAGCTCACCACGCTGTATGGCGCTACTACACTACTCTCCATTTCTGATCCTGCTTTCCCTTACCTTAACACACAAAATCACCAGAGCTTAACCGAACTATATATATACATCTCAGGATCCTGGCAGGCTGTAGCTTCACCGGAGGCATCCCACAGCAACTCGGCAACCTGCAGCAGCTCTCGTTCCTGTAATCAACTAACTACTACCCTGATTATTTGTTCTGATGGAAAATCCATAGAGAGAAAAAAAGATGTGTTCTGTCTTCAATCCTTGTGATTTGTTGGAGCATAGACTGAACGTCTGAACTGGTGGTTTTGCCGCACATTCTCTCTAGGGCGTTGAATTCAAACAAGTTTACCGGCACAATACCCCCTACGCTTGGGTTACTCTTGAACCTCTTCTGGCTGGATCTGGCTGACAATCAGCTCACTGGATCTATCCCGGTCTCCACAGCAACAACGCCGGGGCTCGACCAACTTACCCACACGAAGCACTTGTAAGTCAATGTCAATCTTGGTTTGTGCTTTTCATATCAACATATTTGTTACTGAACATGATGATCATTTCAAAATTCAAAACTACAACTTAGTTAAAAAATTCAATGCATTGTAGGAACAATTGTAGTTAAGGAGTTCAAGGGAGACTGTATTCTTGCAGAGTTTGTACCATGTTGTAATCTTTATAACTTTATTTGGCTCACGGGTATGTGCTACACCTGCCATACATTTAAATATCTTCCTTAGGTATGCTCATCTGAACTTCAGGTCACCATGGCCCCATATCCTTGTATATGGTGCTTATTTAATTGTTTCTTCTCGGGGTCTCATATCTGTTCTTGTCCCTGTCCAATATTTTATACGGTATATGCTGTGTAGATTTGGATATGTCGTCACATCGATTCATATATCCCAGTGGACCTATCACTGGTCAAACTTTTTTGTTTTTTAGATTGATTATTTGGTGTCCATTTTGATGTTTTGTTTACCCATTCCCCATTTTCTTTTTTCAGGTTCTGGTCACTGTCAGAAACAATGCACAACTGTCTATGGTAGTTTCAAGGGAAAGCCTCCCCATCGACTATACTGTCAAGGAACTTGATTGGATTTCTGAGATTTCTATGCTGAAGATACATAAATGGTAATGGATTTTCTTCTATACAAACATGGCCCAAAATAAAGCATCTTCTATAAACTACTAGGCTACTTGGTGACCAGTCTATCAGTATAGTTGAGGATTTGTATTCTAGGAATCCTATTGGTATAACATGAGGACTGTGTAGTTTAGTTTAGTTAAAAAAGTATACTATCTATGATCTGGAAGAAAACTGATCAGAAAATTCTTTTGATGCACGATTTTAACATGATCATCATGCTAAATTTATAATCTGGTAAAGTTTATTATCATATTCAGAATCATAGATTCATATAGTAGCTTCGCCTCCATATCCCTAAGACCACTGATCCCTCAGAACACAAAGAAGTTTCACCATGACTGATATATACAAGCAGCAAAATTCTTGTCGTCTCTGAATTTGCTTCCCAGTTATAGATTTGTAAAATAATGAGCTCATTGATCATTCACTCAAGCCAGATCTAACATCATCTGTCGTCCACGTGGAGAAGGCAGAGAGCACTCGCCCTTTCCATCCAGTGAGGAGCCACTCGTGATCCTCATTGATCACTATGTATTTGTGGTATTCCTCTTTCACCTTGTCTTTGAACATCTGAACAATGTTCGGATCCAATGGAAGCTGCCTCAGCCCTGCTCGTTCGCTTCTCACCTGCCACTGCGTGTAGCTGTGAGGCCGCGACACCAGGTCCACACCCTCACACGTGACGATGTTCATGACACACATTGCTAACCACTGCTCAGCCAGCAACCTATTCTAGTTTTCCTGCGGCATAATGGTGTCCATTGCATCGAACATTGCAGCAAAGTATTTGAGGGCCTCACGGAACCTTGACACAAAGAAAGCCCCGCTGTATGATCCATTGAGGATGTCATGGATGAACACTTCCGGCCTCATGTTGGCGATGTTTTTGAGCACCGTGTCTCTGGGGTTTGGCCTGTCGACAGTGACACTCTCATCCATCAAGTTTTTGAAACAGAAATGGGAGATGACGACAAGCACCTCATCGGGATCTATGTCCAGGTCCTCGGCACAGACCACCTCTAACTTTGCCAAATAAGTCAATTGTTCCTTGACTGTTGGGCTCACCTTGCCTAGGTACATTCTACTATTTCCAACACTGTACATGTACATGTTTTTTTCTTCTTGTCTTATATGCCTCTTGTCTTATATGCCTGTACTTTGTACACATATTTTCTTTCACCATAAAGCACATGAAAGACACAAAAGAACCCCACAAATATGCATAAATCATTGTCTTAATGACTCTCTACAAGCAATCTTAGTTGGGTGAGAGGCTACCGACCTATAATGGTAGGAAGAACCTGTACACAGCTGGCCCATTGTCGTTTTCTTCACATAAATTTCATATCAGTTTCCTTGACGATGATGCTGGTTGTGGTTTTTAGAGGTTTGCTTGTTGATACATATGGTTTTGGTAGAATCATCGAAGATGGGTTGGTCTTCAGGTAAAACATTTCGATTCGGTCCTATTAGATTGGTGTTGATCGTACGACTTCTATAGAGACATTAATGAATCATTTCCAGGTGGCACAATGATACCATGAAACTTAGTTTATTTACCCTTTTTTGCTCTATTTACTTTTGGTCCATTTTATTTTGCTGTACCTCACTTTATTTTGAATTTTCAGGAAATAACTCTTGACCATGTGAAGGCAGTTGACTTTCTTGGAGATGGTTTTGGCGCCACACCAGAGATGAGCAAATGAAACTTGATATAGTCACATCAGAGATGAGCAAATAAATCTTGTTCTTATATGATCTCTTTCCAGCATGTCCAGGCCTTAATTATCTGAAATATGTTCCTTTTTTCGTCAAACCAATGTAGCTTGTTTCATGGGAAGAAGGTGGTTACAAGATTTCTGATTATCCGATGCCGAGAGGAGAGGTAGTGGTTGGCGGACACAGTACAACAAAAGGCTATAGGACTAACTGTATTGTATGTGATATTATGTGAACTTATATATTTGGACTTGTGTGAATTTGTGATATGAACATGTATCAATGTGTTTGAAATATGTATTGTATGTGATATTCTGTGTTGCATGTGATATTATGTGTGTCTAATTTTTCATTTCTGTATTTTTTATTTTTTTCTGGAAAAGGGTTAAGAACGTGGGTACCCACGTTCTTAATGTTAAGAACGTGGGTACCGTCGAACTTAATGTGCAGTCCTCGCAGACCCACGCAGGACACATAAGTTCGACGACCACGTGGCCCTGTAGAACTTAACCGTAAGAACGTGAGTACCCACGAACTTATGGGAAAAAATTCGACGACCCCCGTCGAACTTAAAAACGCACGTTCTTAATGTTAAGTTCGACGGTACCCACGTTCTTAATGTTAAGTTTGACGGGGCTATCGAACTTACTTCTCTAAGTTCGTCCAAAAATCATCGTCGGCTATATTCGTCGGTAAACCCACGTTCTTATGGAAAGGTACGTGTCAGTTTAGATGACATTATTTATGCTACTGTACCATTGTACTATTATGAGTATGTCCCTTTTAATGCCTCCAATCTAGCCTTTTGTTATCTGTAAAAGATAGAGGCCTTTAATGTGATTGCAAAAATGGACCGTGTTTATGTGATTTTTTCTAACTTATATTGTGACTTTTGACTTCACTGCAAGTGAGCACACAAGACTAATTTGAGGCTTGATCTTTATCCTTTTTGATGTGAGAAGATTACTTATGTTTATGTTATTTTGTTACATGGTTCCACAATTTTGATACAATTGACATATAGCTAGAAGATAAGATGTTGGTTGTTGCATGCTTTAGAGGAAATCAAAGCCTCTCTTCCTTTTTTTACTCCATGGTTCTTTTAGGCAAATGTAGCTTGTGGATGTAAAGTTGTACAGAAGTTGACATGGATAAACTAGCTTCATATATAGTTGGTGCCCAATATAACCAAGCTTTATACAATATTGTGGAATCCACAATGTTTCACGCACATATAGAAATACAGTTGGTAACTGAAATATAGGAATGGTTCATGTTAAAATAGGATATGTCAATCTCTACTTATCTCGATGAAGAAGGTAGTCTAGAAGATCACGAGGGAAAGGTATAAACACCAAACAAACTTTACTTGCAAATTCTGTTGGAACACGTTTAAATAATTAAACAAAGTCTATGTATGTCCGTAACAACGTACATGTAACTGACTATACTACTATGAAGAAGGCAAGGGGTAGGCTGACCTTCTCTGGTTCTGCCTTTCCTATCTCCGACAAATGGACTCGACACTTTTGGCACAACAATCCACGCCTGGCCTCCTCCAGCCCTTCCCCGCCTCTCGATTCAACTACACCGCGCTCCGCATGCCACGACCTCTAGCCCCCTTCCCCGCCACTTGCTTCAAATGCACCGCGCTCCGCATGCCACGAGCTCCAGCCACCTGCTGCCCTCGAGCCTACCTCTCGACGCGATTCACGGTCGCACAAACCCGATGCCCTGCCCGAGCCCGCCTCTCGATGCCACCTCCCTCGCCTGCCGACCCGACGCGCAGAGTTCGGTTGATAACATCACTAAACAATGACATATGCGTACACAAGTGTGACTCATCGATTGATAACACCAGTAAACAATGATCTATGCGTGCACAAGTGTCACCCGTTGCAACGCACGGGCATATACCTATATGTACAAAAATCACTACAACAGTACACTTCTTCTATTCCTCTACTTTTACTTTTACTTTAAGTTCTAACACGTTACCAGCACTTAGACTCTAACCAAACGAAGACCACAGGAAGCACGAACAGGAGGCACAAAGGCCTTCGATCCATCACGGAAAGCATCATGGCGAGAATCAACTTGCCTTACCACACTGCTCGTGTTATGTTCAATGCTCTTCGTCGAGTTGGAGTCCGTCGTCGTCATGTTCGTCGTCGTGGCTACTGTGTGCCGCGCTACCGTCTATGGATGATGCAAATGCCACGGCGCTCCGTCTTCAAGCGTCTAGGCCCTCGTGTCCATCCCCTGCCACGAACTCCGGCACCTACCGTGCATGATGCATACCAGTGCCCGGATCACGGATGGACTGTGGAGCCCCATGTCGTGGTAATCGTCGTCGAAGATGACTGTGAACACCGCGTCTTCACCCCTCGCCCAGGCGGCACCATCGTGGCGCGAACCCGGTGCTCCATGCCTCTACGTCCACCCTCCCATCCCTGCGAACGGAAGGCTGACAGAGGACGACGTGGTTGCTGCTCTAAGGATCGGCGTCCTCATCAACTAAGTGGAGCGCCAATTCTTGATATAAGGTTCTCGATGGAATCCCAATTCTGAAACCAAACGCAAATCGCAACAAGTACTGTGTAAAACTTAATAAGTCATTATATGGTTTGAAACAGTCGGGCAGAATGTGGTACAACCAATTAAGTGAATTCCTTCTGAAGAAGGGATACACGAATAATGATGATTATTCATGCGTCTTCCCCAAGAAATCCCAAATAGGGTTATGTATTATATGCGTATACGTTGATGACTTAAACATCATTGGCAACCCTAACGATATAAATGAAACATGCAATCACCTAAAGACTGAATTTGAGATGAAGGATTTGGGTTAAACAACTTAGGTTTACAACTAGAGATCTCCACTCAGGAATTCTAGTGTGTCAATCAGCCTATATCCAGAAAATATTGGAGAAATTCAATATGGATAAATCATATCCATCTAAAACACCTATGGTAGTTAGATCTATCGATATGGAGAAAGATCCATTTAGGCCATGTGATGATGGAGAGAAAATATTAGGACCCAAAATTCCTTATTTCAGTGTCATCGCAGCGCTAATGTACCAGGTCTGATATTGCATTTGCGGTAAATTTACTAGCTAGACATTACGCTGCACCTACCCGACGTCATTAGACAGGTGCAAAGCATATCCTAAGATATCTAAATGGCACAAGAGATCTAGGTTTGTTTTTCACAAGAAATCAAGATCCCAATATGATTGGATACACGGATGCTGGCTACTTATTATATCCCTGTAATTTTTCTCGAAAGCGCAAGACATTATATCCCCGTAATGCTAGATCACAAACAGGCTTTGTGTTTTTGAGAGCACCTAGAGGGGGGGTGAATAGGTGATCCTGTGAAACTTGAAAACTTAATGCCACAAAACTTGATTAGGAGTTAGCACAATAATGCCAAGTGGCTAGAGAGGAGTCTTAGCAAAACACAATAACCACAAGGAGATCAACACAGAGATGGCACAATGGTTTATCCCGTGGTTCAGCCAAGTCCAACGCTTGCCTACTCCACGTTGTGGCGTCCCAACGGACGAGGGTTGCAATCAACCCCTCTCAAGCGGTCCAAAGACTCACTTGAATACCACGGTGTTTTGCTTTGCTTTACTATATCCCGCTTGCGAGGAATCTCCACAACTTGGAGTCTCTCGCCCTTACAAAGATGTTCACAAAGAAGCACGGAGTAAGGGAGGGATGAGCAACTCACACAAGACACAAAAAATCATAGCAAATACGCACACACAAGACCCAGACTTGAGCTCAAAAAACTATCACGAGGTTCTCACTAGAACAGAGCTCAAATCACTAAGAATGTCGAACAAGTGCGCAAGAATGAAGTGTGAGTGATCAACAATGCTCAAAGGATGCTTGGTATACTCCTCCATGCGCCTAGGGGTCCCTTTTATAGCCCTAAGGCAGCTAGGAGCCGTTGAGAGCATTCCAGGAAGGCAATTCTTGCCTTCTGTCGCCTGGCGCACCGGACAGTCCGGTGCACCACCGGACACTGTCCGGTGCGGATTTCTTTCCTTATTTGGCGAAGCCGACCGTTGAAGATTCAGAGCCGTTGGCGCACCGGACACTGTCCGGTGCACACCGGACAGTCCGGTGCCCCCTTCTAGCCGTTGGCTCGGCCACGTGTCCCGCGCGGATCGCGCGGCCGACCGTTGGCCTGGCCGACTGTTGGCTCACCGGACAGTCCGGTGCACCACCAGACAGTCCGGTGATTTATAGCCGTACGCCGTTAATCACTTCCCGAGAGCGACGACTTCGCCTGTGAACGGCTCACCGGACAGTCCGGTGCACCACCGGACAGTCCGGTGATTTATAGCCGTACACCGTCGTCGAAGTCCCGAGAGCAGCACGTTCGCCAGAGCCAGCCTGGCGCACCGGACACTGTCCGGTGCACCTAGACTGAGCAGACTTTGGCTGAACGAGCCAAGTCATCTCCAAATTGATTTCTCCTGTTTCCAGCACTTAGACACAATACATTAGTTCTCAAAACAATGTACTAAGTCTAGAAACATACCTTTAGACTTGATTTGCACTTTGTCCATCAATTGGCATATATTTTCACTTAAGCACTTGTGTTGGCACTCAATCACCAAAATACTTAGAAATGGCCCAAGGGCACATTTCCCTTTCAATCTCCCCCTTTTTGGTGATTTATGCCAACACAACAAAAAGCAACTAAAAGAAGTGCAACATCAATACAAATGAGAACTCAAAATTGTTTTGATTCAAAATTGGCATATATGGATCATTCCTTGCCACCACTTGGTTTTGTTTTTGCAAATCAACCTCAATCTCCTATCTCTAATTCAAACACAATTGTAGAGACATAAAGAGAGTTGTTCCAAGAGAAATTGATCAAAGATTTCAAAAACTCCCCCTTTTCCCATAATCAACCATTCTCCCCACAAGAGGCCAACTTTTGACAAGAGAGACAATAAGAGAGTTTTGACAAACCAAAAGCTCTATTCTACTATTTTCAAAATTTCTCAAGTGGTAGCTGATCCATTTATTGTTATGGCCTTATTTTCTCCCCCTTTGGCATCAAGCACCAAAACGGGATCAATCTTGGCCCTCGAACCCCATTGCCTCACCAAAATCTTCAAATAAGAGTACCAAGGCAATAAGAGTACATGAGATGAACTTGGAATAAGTTACCCTCTCATCGGAGTGCAGTGGAAGTCTTTCATGGTCCAAGTCCACCTTTTCCCTTTCAAACCTCCTTTGAGACTAAATCAAGCAAACCCAAGCACACGGTTAGTCTCAAAGGGTCAAGTTGTAGCACATCTCCCCCTAAATATGTGCATCACTTGCAAAAGGACTTGTGAGGTCCGGGGAGTGTTTGTACAACCTGAGCACCACAAGTAAGCAACAAAATGCATAAGGAACATGATCAAAGGCATAAACACATGTATGCTATAAATCAATCCAAGTTCCGTGAATCTAAGACATTTAGCTCACTACGCAGCCTGCAAAAGGTCTTCTCATCTAGAGGTTTGGTAAAGATATCAGCTAGCTGGTTCTCGGTGCTAATATAAAACACTTCGATATCTCCCTTTTGTTGGTGGTCTCTCAAAAAGTGATGCCGGATGTCAATGTGCTTTGTGCGGCTGTGCTCAACAGGATTATTCGCTATGCGGATAGCACTCTCATTATCACATAGGAGTGGGACTTTGCTCAGATTGTAGCCAAAGTCCCTAAGGGTTTGCCTCATCCAAAGTAGTTGCGCGCAACACTGTCCTGTGGCAACGTACTCGACCTCAGCGGTGGATAGAGCAACGGAGGTTTGTTTCTTAGAACTCCACGACACCAGGGACCTTCCTAAGAATTGGCACGCCCCCGATGTACTCTTCCTATCGACCTTACATCCAGCATAATCGGAGTCTGAATATCCAATTAAGTCAAAGGTAGACCCCTTTGGATACCAGATCCCGAAGCAAGGCGTAGCGACTAAATATTTAAGAATTCGCTTCACAGCCACTAAGTGACACTCCCTTGGATCGGATTGAAATCTAGCACACATGCATACACTAAGCATAATATCCGGTCTACTAGTGCATAAATAAAGCAAAGAACCTATCATGGACCGGTATGCTTTTTGATCAACGGACTTACCTCCTTTGTTGAGGTCGACATGTCCGTCAGTTCCCATCGGAGTCTTTGCGGGCTTGGCGTCCTTCATCCCAAACCGCTTTAGCAAGTCTTGCGTGTACTTCGTTTGGGAGATGAAGGTGCCGTCCTTGAGTTGCTTCACTTGGAACCCAAGGAAGTAGTTCAACTCACCCATCATCGATATTTCGAATTTCTGCGTCATCACCCTGCTAAACTCTTCACAAGACTTTTGATTAGTAGAACCAAATATTATGTCATCGACATAAATTTGGCACACAAATAAGTCACCATCACAAGTCTTAGTGAATAAAGTCGGATCGGCTTTCCCAACCTTGAAAGCATTAGCAATTAAAAAGTCTCTAAGGCATTCATACCATGCTCTTGGGGCTTGCTTAAGTCCATAGAGCGCCTTAGAGAGCTTACATACGTGGTCGGGGTACCGTTCATCCTCGAAGCCAGGGGCTTGCTCCACGTACACCTCCTCCTTGATTGGCCCATTGAGGAAAGCGCTCTTCACATCCATTTGGAACAACCTGAAAGAATGGTGAGCGGCATATGCTAGCAAAATACGAATGGACTGTAGCCTAGCCACAGGAGCAAAAGTCTCCTCAAAGTCCAAACCTGCGACTTGGGCATAACCTTTTGCCACAAGTCGAGCCTTGTTCCTTGTCACCACCCCGTGCTCGTCCTGTTTGTTGCGGAACACCCACTTGGTTCCCACAACATTTTGCTTGGGACGAGGCACCAGTGTCCAAACTTCATTTCTCTTGAAGTTGTTGAGCTCTTCTTGCATGGCCAACACCTAGTCCGGATCTAGCAAGGCCTCTTCTACCCTAAAAGGCTCAATAGAAGAGACAAAGGAGTAATGCTCACAAAAATTAACTAATCTAGAACGAGTAGTTACTCCCTTGCTAATGTCACCCAAAATTTGGTCGACGGGATGATTCCTTTGAATCGTCGCTCGAACTTGGATTGGAGGTGCCGGTTGTGCTTCTTCCTCCATCACATGATCATCTTGTGCTCCCCCTTGATCACGCGCCTCTTCTTGATGAACCTGTTCATCGTCTTGAGTTGGGGGATGCACCATTGTTGAGGAAGAAGGTTGATCTTGCTCATTTTGTTCCTGTGGCCGCACATCTCCAATAGCCATGGTGCGTATTGCGGCCGTTGGAACGTCTTATTCATCTACATCATCAAGATCAACAACTTGCTCTCTTGGAGAGCCATTAGTCTCATCAAATACAACGTCGCTAGAGACTTCAACCAAACCCGATGATTTGTTGAAGACTCTATACTCCTTTGTATTTGAATCATAACCTAATAAAAACCCTTCTACAGCTTTGGGAGCAAACTTAGAATTTCTACCTCTTTACTAGAATGTAACATTTGCTCCCAAATACACGAAAGTAAGACACATTGGGTTTGTTACCGGTTAGAAGCTCATACGAAGTCTTCTTGAGGAGGTGGTGAAGTAGACCCGGTTGATGGCGTGGCAAGCCGTGTTCACGGCTTCCGACCAAAACTGCTCGGGGGTCTTGAACTCTCCAAGCATCGTCCTCGCCATATCGATGAGCGTCCTATTCTTCCTCTCTACCACACCATTTTGCTGTGGTGTGTAGGGAGCGGAGAACTCGTGCTTGATCCCTTCCTCCTCAAGGTACTCCTCCACTTGAAGGTTCTTGAATTCGGACCCGTTGTCGCTCCTTATCTTCTTCACCTTGAGCTCAAACTCATTTTGAGCTCTCCTTAGGAAGCGCTTGAGGGTCCCTTGGGTTTCAGATTTATCCTGCAAAAATAATACCCAAGTGAAGCAGGAAAAATCATCAACTATAACAAGACCATACTTACTTCCTCCTATGCTTAGATAGGCGACGGGTCCGAAGAGATCCATATGAAGCATCTCCAAAGGTCTTGATGTTGTCATCACATTTTTGGCATGATGAGAGCTTCCCACCTGTTTACCTGCTTGACAAGCTGCACAAGGTCTATTTTTTTCGAAAGTAACATTAGTTAGACCTATCACGTGTTCTCCCTTTAGAAGCTTGTGAAGGTTCTTCATCCCCACATGTGCTAAGCGGCGATGCCACAGCCAGCCCATGCTAGTCTTAGCAATTAAGCATGCATCTAGACCGGCCTGCTCTTTTGCAAAATCAACTAAATAGAGTTTGCCGTCTAATACACCCTTAAAAGCTAGTGAACCATCACTTCTTCTAAAGACAGACACATCTACATTTGTGAATAAACAGTTATATCCCATATTACAGAGTTTACTCACAGACAACAAGTTATATTCAAGCGACTCAACTAAGAACACATTATAAATAGAGTGCTCGGATGAAATAGCAATCTTTCCTAACCCTTTCACCTTGCCTTGATTCCCGTCACCGAATATGATTGAGTCTTGGGAATCCTTGTTCTTGACGTAGGAGGTGAACATCTTCTTCTCCCCCGTCATGTGGTTTGTGCATCCGCTATCGATAATCCAGCTTGTACCCCCGGATGCATAAACCTGCAAGGCAAATTTAGGCTTGGGTTTTAGGTACCCAACTCTTGTTGGGTCCTACAAGGTTAGTCACAATGGTCTTAGGGACCCAAATGCAAGTTTTATCTCCCTTGCATCTTGCCCCTAACTTCCTAGCAATCACCTTCTTATCCTTTCTACTAATAGCAAAGGAAGCATTACAAGCATGATAAATTGTAGAAGGTTCATTAATCTTCCTAGGAACATGTTGGGGTCATGCTTCGGTGCGCCGAAGGTCTCACGCGAAGAAGCAGCTTCGGCTGAAGTCGTCTCCAAGAGATGGCCGAAGGTTCCTTTCCATGGAGCTTCGGCGTTTTAAACCGACATAGAGATAGAATGACCTTTTTATTCATATAGGTCTGAATCAATGTTGTAAACATTTGTAAGGGGCATAATTGTAATTTGTCACAGGCTGCGACCTGTGCCTATAAATAGATGAACAGTACCTCTACATTGTTCACGCGAACCTGTCATTTGCCTTCGCATCACACTTGTACTCCTGCCTTCCTCAAGACCGAAGGTACATCTGTCATTTATATTCATTCGTATTAATAGAAATGGAAATGAGTCTATGTTAACATTTGAATGTCCATTTAATACCTCATGATTTATATGAATGCTTCATCCTACGTTATTATGTTTACGAAGGTGCGTCCTTCGTAACCTTCGTCCGAAGTTCCTTACGTCCCGAAGGGATATAATGAAGTGGAGGACGAAGGACCTTAATATTTAACATTTTCTGTGTTGCCTTGTTCTTAACTCTTAGCATTTGAGAACAAGCCCCCAACATTGGCGCCCACCTCCGGTGAACTCACTTCCACTTTTCTGAGCTGATGGCTTCGTTCAACAACCAAGCTGGAGCTGCTTCGGCTTCGAAGCTGGTGCTCCCGATAACAGGCGGTTCTTGCTCAGAGCCGGCTAACAAGAAGCAGAAGAAGGAGGCTCAGAGAAGGGTGCAGCATGTTGGAGTGCAGGGACCCTTCATCAAGTCAAAATGGTCCCATATTCCAATTACCTTCACTCAGGAAGACCTTCAGCTTAAGGATTATCCCCACAATGATGCCATGGTTATCTCTTGCGTGATCAAAGGATTTCTGGTCCACAATGTCCTAGTTGACACAGGCAGTGCAGCTGACATTATATTTGCTAAAGCCTTCAGACAAATGCAAGAGCCCGAAGACAAGATTCATGATGCTACGCACCCTCTTTGTGGCTTCGGAGGGCGGCAGATTGTGGCACTGGGGAAGATTACCATGCCGGTAACCTTCGGATTTGTCAACAACACAAGGACTGAGCAAATTGTGTTTGATATTGTTGACATGGAGTATCCTTACAATGCTATCATCGGCCGTGGCACTCTTAATGCCTTCGAAGCAATTCTTCACCCAGCTTATCTCTGCATGAAGATACCTTCGGACCAAGGACCTATTGCTATTCATGGAAGCCAGGAAGCTGCTAGAAGGGCCGAAGGAAGTTGGACTGACTCCAAGGCAATCCATAATATAGATGGAGCTGAAGCTTGTGAACAGTACAAATTCAGGAGGGAGAAGGCAGCTTCAGCGGATCAGCCGAAGCCTATGTTATTGTGTGAAGATGTAGCAGAGCAGAAGGTGTTGTTGGGCTCGCAATTATCTGAAGACCAGGAGAAAACCTTGATAAGGTTTTTATTCAACAACAAAGATGTCTTTGCATGGTCAGCTAATGATCTCTGTGGAGTAAATCGGGATGTTATTGAACATTCGCTTAATGTTGATCCATCCTTCAGACCCCGAAAGCAAAGGCTTCGGAAAATGTCTGATGATAAGGCCGAAGGGGCTCGCAATGAAGTGAAAAGACTCCTCAGTGCAGGAGTTATCAGAGAAGTGAAGTACCCAGAGTGGCTAGCTAACACTGTTATGGTGAAGAAGGCCAATGGCAAGTGGAGAATGTGTATTGATTTCACAGATCTCAACAAGGCTTGTCCGAAGGATGAATTCCCGCTGCCAAGGATAGATTCTTTAGTTGATGCAGCAGCTTCTTCGGAGCTCATGAGTCTCCTGGACTGCTACTCAGGCTATCATCAAATCTGGATGAAGAAGGAAGATGAGCCGAAGACTAGCTTCATAACCCCAAGTGGTACATATTGCTATCTTCGGATGCCTGAGGGGCTCAAGAATGCTGGAGGGAGTTTCAGCAGAATGACTGCGAAGGTTCTCCAATCTCAGATAGGCAGAAATGTGTTGACCTATGTTGATGACATCATTGTAAAGAGCACGAAGCAAGAAAATCATATTGCTGATCTGCAGGAGACCTTCGCCAGCTTCAGACAAGCTGGTCTGAAGCTGAATCCAGAAAAATGTGTCTTCGGAGTGAAGAAGGGCAAATTTCTTGGATGCTTGGTTTCAACAAAGGGAATCGAAGCTAATCCAAATAAAATCGAAGCTATACTTCGAATGGAGCCACCAACCACAAGAAAGGGGGCCCAAAGATTGACAGGAAGGCTGGCATCCCTCAACAGATTTATATCCAGATCAGCAGAAAGAAACTTACCATTCTTCGAGGTGCTGAAGTCAGCCGAAGTCTTTCAATGGGGCCCAAGTCAACAAAAAGCCTTCGAAGAGCTGAAGCAATATTTAATAGATCTCACAACATTAACTCCACCAACGCCAGGGGCTCCTCTGTTGTTGTATGTGGCAGCTTCGCACTCAGCGGTAAGTGCGGCACTTGTTCAGGAGAAGTTTGATGGACAAGTCAAGAAGCAGGTCCCAGTATATTTTGTGTCTGAGGTCCTCAGTGTCTCAAAGAAAAATTATACAGAGCTGGAGAAGGTGTTGTATGCCGTTTTAATGGCATCCAGGAAGCTTCGGCATTACTTTCAGGCATTCAACATTATTGTTCCCTCTTCGCAGCCGTTGAAGGACATCATGAGGAATAGAGAAGCTACTGGGCGTATTGGAAAATGGGTTGCGGAACTCAATGAATTTTACATTGATTATGTGCATAGATCCTCAATTCAGTCTCAAGCATTGGCAGATTTCATTGCCGACTGGACGCCAGGGGCTCAGGACGAAGAAGCGAATAAAGATGCCGAAGCATGGACAGTGTTTTGTGATGGCTCTTGGGGAACCTTCGGAGCAGGTGCAGCTGCTGTGTTGGTCTCTCCGTCCAAGGTTAAAACTTGCTATGCAGCAAGACTTGACTTCAGCTGCACAAATAATATCGCTGAGTACGAAGCCTTGCTCCTGGGTCTTCGGAAACTAAAGGCAATGGGGGTCAGAAGGGCGATCCTTAAAACTGATTCTCAGGTTGTTTCGGGTCATATTGACAAAAGTTGCAAGGCTAAAGACCCGAAGCTTGAAAAATACCTAGACACGGTCCGAAGGATCGAAGCTTCCTTCGAAGGATTTTCTGTTAAGAATATCCCTCGAGGACAAAATGAGCATGCTGATTTGTTGGCCAAGTCTGCAGCACAGGGGCTGCCGCTACCTTCGGATGTGTTCTTCGAAACAATAAAGGCACCTTCAGTGGAGCTACTTGAAAGAGCAGTCCTTAACATTTCTCCTGTGTACAGTGAAGATTGGAGAACTGAAATAATCTCTTACCTTCAGGGTAACTTCTTATCAGATGACGAAGCTTATAATAAAAGGATAGAGGCAAGAGCTCGTCCTTATGTCATGATAGAAGGGGAGTTATACAAGCATGGAGTTTGTGCCCCGCTGCTCAAGTGCTTGTCTAGGGCCGAAGGTATAGAGTTGATGAAGGAGATACATGCAGGCCTGTGCGGATCCCACATCGGATCCAGGCCGTTACTCGGAAAAGTGTTCCGCCAAGGATTTTATTGGCCGAAGGCAGCTTCGGATGCAGCGGAGTTAGTTCAAAAGTGCGAAGGTTGTCAAAAATGTGCAAGAGATCAAAAGCAACCTTCGTCTTTAACACAGCTAATACAACCCATCTGGCCATTGCAAAGGTGGGGCCTCGACCTGCTGGGTCCATTACCACCGGCTCAGGGCAATCTGAAATATGTTATAGTGGCTGTGGAGTATTTTTCCAAGTGGATTGAGGCGAAGCCATTAGCCACAATAACTTCGGCCACTGTCCAAAAATTTTTCTGGCAGAACATTGTCTGTCGCTTCGGAGTGCCGAAGGCCATCACTGTAGATAATGGAACACAGTTCGACTCCGAAGATTTCAGAAATTTCTGTGATCAGATTGGCACGAAGATCCATTTTGCATCAGTTAGGCATCCGGAGTCGAATGGGCTTGTTGAAAGGGCCAACGGCATCATAATGACAGGAATAATGAAGCTAATCTTTAATCAACCAAGGGGAAAATGGCCAGATCAGTTGACCAAAGTGGTGTGGAGCCATAACACAACAACATCAAGGTCTACAGGCTTTACCCCATTCAAGTTGTTATTTGGTGACGAAGCAATAACTCCAGAAGAAGCTAAAGCTGGATCAATAAGAGTGGTAGCTTCGGCAGAACCAGGTGCCGAAGATACTTGTCTCGTGGAAAAAGATGCCTTAGAGGGGATCAGGCTCCAAGCCGTGGAGAATATCAACAAATACCAGGCCGAAACAGTAAAATGGCGAGATAGAAAGGTCCGGCTAAAAAATATTGAGCCAGGACACTTGGTGCTTCGGAGAGTGGCCAACCCGGATACAGTGGGCAAGTTGCAACTGAAATGGGAAGGGCCTTTCTTAGTAGCATCTTCGTCAAGGCCTGGTTCGTACAGACTAAAGGACATGGATGGCTATGAAATTCCAAGATCTTGGAATGCGGATGAGCTTCGTCGGTTTTATGTATAACTCGATGTAATTTTCTTTTTTTTTCTTTTTCATGGCACCCTTTTCCTTTCTAAAGGGGGAGAAAGGTTTTTAATGGGGCCATCATATGTAATTTTCCTTCTTAGTTTTATAAGAGCAAAATCCCCCAAAGAATGTAAATGTAAAAGCTGAGAGCGCACCATCGAGTGCCGAAACTGAAAAAGAGAAAAAAGCTCCGAAGACGTCCCTAAGGGGATGCAGAGCTTACAGCGAAAAGTCAACGCTGATTCCGCCGAAAGTAAAAGGCGAAGAAGCTCCAAAGTCGTTCCCAAGGGAATGCAGAGTTTATACCGTCTAAGTAAAAGGCGAAGAAGCTCCAAAGACGTCCCTAAGGGGATGCAGAGCTTACAGCGAAAAGTCAACGCTGATATTGCCTAAGTAAAAGGCGAAGAGGCTCCGAAGTCGTTCCTAAGGGAATGCAGAGCTAATGTGTGGTTGTTTCTAAGGAAGTAACGGCTGACAACGTGGCTTCGGACATACGCTTCGGACATTCATTCGCACATTACATTACATCATAGCATTTGCATGCATAAGCATTCATTCATAGCATTTGTGTTCCCAAGTGGTTGCTTCGGCAAAAAGAAAAGCTTCGGAGAAGTGGTTTTGTATGATTCGTTATGTAAAAGAAAAGCTTCGAAGAAGTGGTTTTTTATGATTCGTTATGTAAAAGAAAAGCTTCGGAGAAGTGGTTTTGTATGATTCGTTATGTAAAAGAAAAGCTTCGGAGAAGTGGTTTTTTATGATTTGTTACGCTATATTGTGTACAAAAGAGAAAAGCTTCGTTGCTCGGCAAAAAGAAGAATTCTTTTTATGCTTCGTTGTGTACGAAAAGAAGGGAAGGTGTTTTTTCGCCTTCGGCTCAAAATACTGATTTCGTCCACATCAAAGCGCCTCAATCGAAGGGTAAGAATATATTACAAGGTATGTACAAAGTTCCTTGAGAACAGTCTAATTGTATTTACAAAAATTGTTACAAAAATATCCTGAGTTTTTCTACAGTACACTTCTACTGATCTTCATTAAGCTTCAGCTTCGGCGACAGCTTCGGCGACATATCTTAGGCATCATCTTCACCTTCGTCATCCTACATGAATCAAGGAATCGTGAGTAAAAATCAAGCCCAAAGGAAAAGGTAAGTACGAAATATCATTTCTTACTGGTTCAAGATGACTTCGGGCTTCGTCTCCAGCCTTCTCCCGCCCGCCTTTTGTCCATATCATTTTTATAAATCTATTGGAGATACTTCGGGCGAGGTCAGGCATATCATCCAGGATTGATGGAGATAAGGTGAAGTTGGGCCTGTTGACAATTTTTCCATGTTCGCAGCCGGCCTTCAGAAATGCAGCAGCGGTACCCCGAGAAGCTACCCAGGCACAGAAGTCGCCGTGCCCGGCTATAACTTCGTCAAGCTCTTCGATTTCAGCTTCAATATGATCGAAGGCCTGGGGTAAATTTTCCGCTGAAAGGTTAAATTTCCCGCTGCTGGCCCCAACAGAGTGAAATATCTTCTTTAATCGTCCAATGCAATTATTGCCAAAGTTCAAGCATTTGTCTTGAAGGCTTGTTAATGTTTTCTTCAACTCTGAGCTGGTCTGGACTTCGGCTTTAAGCTTCGAATTCAGTTCTAGCTTCTCCTGATCGAACTGTTTTGATTGATTGATAAGCTTCGAATTCAACTCTGATAATTTAGCCTCAGTCTCAGCCAGTAAGCCTTCGGTCGATTGGAGCTCGAAGTCTTTCTTTTCAATGATGGCAGATTGCTCTTTTATTTTGCTTTCTAAGTTTTCAATTATAGCTTCGTGCTTTTTGTCCTCCAAGTCTTGTTGCATCTTCAGAGCTTTGCTCAGTAGCATGCTCTGTACAGAAAATAACTTATGTTAGTAATATTTTCATTGTTAACAGCAATGAAAACCTGAGAAAAGGTTGTTTACCTTGAAGTTAGAGTAAAATAAGCTGCCGACGATGTGTTGTCGTCGGTAGCGGCTGATGTCTGTCTCTAGCTTCGGAAAACCGATACTCTTTGATAGAGTACCGATTACCTTAGCTCCAGTCTGGTCTCGAATGCAGCCTAGTTTTTCATCGTCTACACCTCCAAATAGGAGGGCACCTGACTTGTAGCCGCAAGATTTGGCATAGTCTTTAAGTTCTTCTATTTCGTCCTTCGTCAGTTTTTGCCCAATTAAATTCTGAAAGGAGTAGGCTTCGTCATCCGAAGTATCTTCGGCTATTTCTTTTCCTTTTTCAGGCACTGTGGCCATGGATTTTTCAGTAGCAACACCAGCTTCTTCTGCATCCATGTCTTCCAAAATTTTGTCAATATCTTCAATGGTTGTTTCTAAATTAACATCTTCGGCTGTAGCGGCTTCGGTAGCCGCGACCTCCGAAGGTGCGACTTCGACGTTTTTGGTGCTTTCGGCAGCTGCTGTTTTCTGAACTGACGCCCTTGGCGGCGTCTTATCGATAACTTCAGTTACCGTAATGATTCTTTGCCGCTTGGGTTTGCTTATCTTCGTCTGATCCGGCTCGTCCACCTTTTGAAAAAGCTTCGTCAGTTGGAGCCCTAATGGACTTAGCTTCGTGGGCATGGGTTCAGTCATTACCTTTAAAATTTCTTCCACGTCGCTGGCAGAAGGTGGTGTGGGGGTCCCCTCCTCTTCGGATATTTTTCGATTCGGAGTTGTTATTTTTCTTTTCTTCGGAATTTTCTTCTCCTTTACTGGACTTTCTTCATTTTTGGTCAGAGTTTCGGCCACTCTTTTTCTTTTGTGGCCCTCGGCACCCTTGTTTAACTGCTCATAGTCTGGGTACTCGAAGCCCAGGGCGTCGAGCACTCGGTTCAACCTTCGTTTCGGCCGGGCGCCGAAGGCAGCTGTCATTAGTTGATCCTCTTTTTTGGAATAATTTCCCAGGATTTCGTTGCACATTACCTCAACTGTGTCTAGCCATTCTTTGCAGGGTTTTTTAAAGTACTTCTTAAACTTGAAGTGGTAGGGCAGCCGGACAAGCTCCCCCTTCTTCTTCTCTCCCTCCAGCTTCGGCATTTCCCACTCTTTTAGAGTAGGGAAAACTCTGAATGCCAAAAATTCCTGAACTAGATCCCTGGTGCCAATATGTTTTGAAATGATTTCAAATTCACCCAGAGCAGCCCAGGTGGGACCTTTTAGATCGCCGATGCGGCATCGTGGCCTCGTCTCTCCGAAGATTAACTCCAAAGGGCTTTGTACCAATTTTTCTCTGTCTTCGTCAACTTTTACATAAAACCACTCAGATTTCCAGCCTGCTGGCCATTTGCTTCGGTAGCTAATGACAGGACATTTTGTTGTCTTCCGGTAGGCAAAATTATAGCAACCGAAATTATCATGTAGCCCATCTTTTCTGGCCTTTGTTTGGTAGTGTAATTCGTGAACTCGGCAGAAGCTGTCAGCAAACGGTTCTACGGCCTGGCTTCGAAGGGCCCAGATATAAACATTGAGCCTAACGATGGCGTTAGGAGTCAATTGATGAAAGTAGATACCAAACCTCCTCAATATCTCTGCAATAATATTGTGCAGAGGAAATCTCAGCCCAGCCTTTAAAAAGCTCTTGAAGATAACAATCTCATCCTTCCCTGGCTTTGGGGTGGTTTCTTCTCCCCCGAAGCGGAGTAGCTTCTTCTGATCTTCATTGAAATAACCTGCTTTCACCATCTTCGAAAGATCAGCTTTTGAAACTGTTGATTTCCCAAAATCCAGGTGACTGGGCTTGCTGGGCATGGCAATGTGGTAGTCATCTTCGGGGTTAGTCCCATCAATGTTTTCCTCTTCTTCTTCGGCTGTTGTCGGGTTTGCTTCGGCAGCAGGCCTTTCTTCCGCAGTCACTAGACCGGAGCGCTGCATCGCTTCGGAGATGGGCACAGTGTCCGAACCTTCGGCTTCGTCTCCCTCACGTACAACTTTGGCAGTAGATCGCACTCGTGCCATGTGATTCTGAGTTTGGGGAAGTCAGAAACTTATTCTTTTTTCTTTTTCTCCGAAGCTCTCCTTTCTGACGAAGCAAGCGTCGAGACGGGCCTTCGTTCGATTCTGAGAGTCGAGCTTCGGCTATGGTGGAAAATTTTGGCAGCAAAACAGTGCAAATAGCAATGAATGCTGTGGTAACTTCACACCTACCCGCTTGTTTATATAGTGCTGCAGGTAAGAAGGCGAAGCGGCAAGATTTTTACACCAGACGGGCGGTCACTTGTACTCGCTGTGCAGTGGACCGTAAAGATCAAACAGTAACTCTGCAAGGTGGGCCTGGCACGTGCTCGGAAGCCGGATCGTTTCTCCGCAACGAGCTCAGGGAAGGTGTTTTTTGACCTTCGGCTTCCCGAAGCTGAAGAGGCTTTTTTCACGGGTCAAGCTCGTTACGAAAAACGATCTAGCACCGCGAAAGGGGCTACTGTTGGGGTCGTGCTTCGGTGCGCCGAAGGTCTCACGCGAAGAAGCAGCTTCGGCTGAAGTCGTCTCCAAGAGATGGCCGAAGGTTCCTTTCCATGGAGCTTCGGCGTTTTAAACCGACATAGAGATAGAATGACCTTTTTATTCATATAGGTCTGAATCAATGTTGTAAACATTTGTAAGGGGCATAATTGTAATTTGTCACAGGCTGCGACCTGTGCCTATAAATAGATGAACAGTACCTCTACATTGTTCACGCGAACCTGTCATTTGCCTTCGCATCACACTTGTACTCCTGCCTTCCTCAAGACCGAAGGTACATCTGTCATTTATATTCATTCGTATTAATAGAAATGGAAATGAGTCTATGTTAACATTTGAATGTCCATTTAATACCTCATGATTTATATGAATGCTTCATCCTACGTTATTATGTTTACGAAGGTGCGTCCTTCGTAACCTTCGTCCGAAGTTCCTTACGTCCCGAAGGGATATAATGAAGTGGAGGACGAAGGACCTTAATATTTAACATTTTCTGTGTTGCCTTGTTCTTAACTCTTAGCATTTGAGAACAAGCCCCCAACAGAACATGAGCAACATCTCTCCTAGGCATATGATGAATGACATTTCTCCTAGGCATATCTCTACCATGCATATAGGAAGAACTTGAAGCAAACATTGCATTTGAATCATGAGCATTACAACTCCTATAAGCATTTCTAGAATGTCTCCTATCATGGTACATGAAAGCATGGTTCTTTTTAGCACTACTAGCCATAGGGGCCTTCCCTTTCTCCTTGGCGGAGATGGAAGCCTTATGGCTTGTTAAGTTCTTGACTTCCCTCTTGAAGCCAAGACCATCCTTAATTGAGGGGTGTCTACCAATCGTGTAGGCATCCCTTGCAAATTTTATTTTTTCAAATTCACTCTTGCTAGTCTTAAGTTGGGCATTAAGACTAGCCACTTCATCATTCAATTTAGAAATTGAAACTAGGTGTTTACTACAAGCATCAACATTAAAATCTTTACACCTATTGCAAATTGTAACATGTTCTACACAAGATGTTGATTTATTTGCTATTTCTAACTTAGCATTTGAAAGGGAATTAGGCTTACACCTACTTCCTAATTAATTTTGGTGGTTGAATTGCCCAACACAAATAACTGGACTAACTAGTTTGCTCTAGTTTATAAGTTCTACAGGTGCCAAAGGTTCACAATAAGCCAATAAAAAGACCAAGAAAAAGGGTTCAAACAAAAGAGCAAAGGGACAACCGAAGGCACCCTGGTCTGGCGCACCGGACTGTCCGGTGCACCACCGGACAGTGTCCGGTGCACCAGGGTACTCCAAGCTGAACTCTTCACCTTCGGGAATTTTCAAAGGGCTCCGCTATAATTCACCAGACTGTCTGGTGCCCCAAGATCAAGTGACTCTGAACTCGCCAGCTTCGAGAATTCGCTCCGCTATAATTCACCGGACATGTCCGGTGCACACCGGACTGTCCGGTGTAACGGCGGAGCAACGACTACTTCGCGCCAACGGTCACCTGCAGAAGCATTTAATGCGCGCCAGAGCGCGCAGAGGAGCAGTGCACGCGCGGGTGGCACACCGGACATCCTATAGGGCCTGTCCGGTGCACCACCGGACAGCCAGGCGGGCCCACACGTCAGAGCTCCAACGGTCGAACCTTAACGGCCGGGTGACGTGGCTGGCGCACCGGACAGTGTCCGGTGGCACACCGGACTGTCCGATGCGCCCGTCGACAGCAGCCTTCACCAAACGGCTAGTTTGGTGGTTGGGGGTTATAAATACCCCAACCACCCCACATTCAAGTCATCCAAGTTTGCCACCTTCCAACTACTTATAAGAGCTCTAGCATTCAATTCTAGACACACCCAAGTGATCAAATCCTCTCCAATTCCACACAAGGCTTTAGTGATTAGTGAGAGAGATTTGTTGTGTTCTTTTGAGCTCTTGCGCTTGGATTGCTTCTTCCTTTCATTCTTTCTTGCGATCATCTCTATTGTAATCGAGGCAAGAGACACCAATTCTGTGGTGGTCCTTGAGGGGAAGTTTGGTTCCCGTTTGATTGAGAGAAGAAGCTCACTCGGTCGAGGGACCGTTTGAGAGAGGGAAAGGGTTGAAAGAGACCCGGTCTTTGTGACCACCTCAACGGGAAGTAGGTTTGCAAGAACCGAACCTCGGTAAAACAAATCATCGTGTCTCACTCTTTATTTGCTCACGATTTGTTTTGCACCCTCTCTCTCGGACTCGTTTCTATTTTCTAACGCTAACCCAGCTTGTAGTTGTGATTAAGTTTGTAAATTTCAGATTCGCCCTATTCACCCCCCCCCTCTAGGCAACTTTCAATTGGTATCAAAGCCCGGTGCTTCATTAGAGCCTAACCGCTCGAAGTGATGTCGGGAGATCACGCCAAGAGGGAGATGGAGACCGGCGACAAGCCCGCTACAAGCCACGGGAAGACTTCATCGGAAGAGTTCCGCAACAAAGGGAAGGGGAAGGAGAAGAAATCCTCTTCCCACAAGTCGCATTGGAGAGGCGACAAACACAAGAAGATGAGGAAGGTGGTCTACTACGAGACCGACACTTCATCACCGTTGACCTCCGGCTCCGACGCGCCGTCCGTAACTTCTAAGCGCCATGAGCGCAAGAAGTTTAGTAAGATCCTCCTACGCTATCCTCGTATTCCTAAACATACGCCTTTACTTCCGTCCCATTAGGCAAACCACCAACGTTTGATGGTGAAGATTATGCTAGGTGGAGTGATTTGATGCGATTTCATCTAACCTCACTCCACAAAAGTATATGGGATGTTGTTGAGTTTGGTGTACAGGTACCATCCGTAGGGGATGAAGATTATGATGAGGACGAAGTGGCCCAAATCCAACACTTCAACTCCCAAGCCACAACTATACTCCTCGCCTCTCTAAGTCGAGAGGAGTATAATAAGGTGCAAGGGTTGAAGAGTGCTAAGGAAATTTGGGACGTGCTAAAGACCGCGCACGAAGGAGATGTAGTGACCAAGATCACCAAGCGGGAAACGATCGAGGGGGAGCTCGGTCGCTTCCGTCTTCGCCAAGGGGAGGAGC
This sequence comes from Zea luxurians, assembly GCA_029449295.1. Taxonomy (NCBI): domain Eukaryota; kingdom Viridiplantae; phylum Streptophyta; class Magnoliopsida; order Poales; family Poaceae; genus Zea; species Zea luxurians. The sequence continues at coordinate 17,674,261 of JAOPSE010000009.1, forward strand.
CACAAGACATGTACAACCGGCTTAAAACCTTGGTGAACCAAGTGCGCAACCTCGGGAGCAAAAAATGGGATGACCACGAAGTGGTTAAGGTTATTCTTAGATCACTTGTTTTCCTTAACCCCACTCAAGTTCAATTAATTCGTGGCAATCCTAGATATACACTAATGACTCCTGAGGAAGTAATCGGGAATTTTGTGAGCTTTGAATTGATGATCAAAGGCGCAAAGAAGATTAACGAGCTTGACGGCCCCTCCACGTCCGAAGCACAACCGGTCGCATTCAAGGCGACGGAAGAAAAGAAGGAGGAATCTACTCCAAGTCGAACACCCATCGACGCCTCCAAGCTCGACAATGAGGAGATGACGCTCATCATCAAGAGCTTCCACCAAATCCTCAAGCAAAGGAGGAAGAAGGATTACAAACCCCGCTCCAAGAAAGTGTGCTACAAATGTGGTAAGCCCAGTCATTTTATTGCAAAATGTCCATTATCTAGTGATAGTGACAGGGGCGACGACAAGAAGGGGGAAAGAAAGGAGAAGAAGAGATACTACAAGAAGAAGGGCGGCGATGCCCATGTTTGCCGAGAGTGGGACTCCGACGAGAGCTCCACCGACTCCTCCTCCGACGAGGACGCCGCAAACATCGCCGTCACCAAGGGACTTCTCTTCCCCAACGTCGGCCACAAGTGCCTCATGGCAAAGGACGACAAAAGGAAGAAGGTAAAATCAAGATCCTCCACTAAATATGAAACCTCTAGTGATGAGGATAATGCTAGTAATGAGGAGGATAACTTGCGCATTCTTTTTGCCAACCTAAACATGCAACAAAAGGAAAAGTTAAATGAATTAATTAGTGCTATTCATGAGAAGGATGACCTCTTAGATTCTCAAGAGGACTTTCTAATTAAGGAAAACAAGAAGCATGTTAAGGTAAAAAATGCTTATGCTCTAGAAGTTGAAAAATGTGAGAAATTAACTAGTGAGCTAAGCACTTACCATGACACTATTGCCAACCTTAGAAATGAAAATGCTAGTTTAAATGCTAAGGTTGATTCTCATGTTTCAATTCCCAATCTTAGAGATGATAATGTTGATTTGCTTGCTAAGATTGAAGAATTGAATGATTCTCGTGCTAGCCTTAGAAATGAGAATGAAAAATTGCTTGCTAAGGCTAAAGAATTAGATGTTTGCAATGTTACAATTTCCGATCTTAGAGATAACAATGATATTTTGCGTGCTAAGATTGTTGAACTTAATTCTTGCAAACCCTCTACATCTACTATTGAGCGTGTGTCTATTTGCACTAGATGTAGAGATGTTGATATTGATGCTATTCATGATCATATGGTCTTAATTAAACAACAAAATGATTATATAGCAAAATTAGATGCTAAAATTGCTGAGCATGACTTAGAGAATGAAAAATTTAAATTTGCTAGAAGTATGCTCTATAGTGGGAGACGCCCTGGCATCAAGGATGGCATTGGCTTCCAAAAGGGAGACCCCTCGTAAGAAATTGTCTAACTTTGTTAAGGGCAAGGCTCCCATACCTCAGGATAACGAGGGTTACATTTTGTACCCTGCCGGTTACCCCGAGAGCAAGATTAGGAGAATTCACTCTAGGAAGTCTCACTCTGGCCCTAATCATGCTTTTATGTATAAGGGTGAGACATCTAGCTCTAGGCAACCAACCCATGCTAAGTTGCCTAAGAAGAAAACTCCTAATGCATCAAATGATCATGACATTTCATTTAAAACTTTTGATGCATCTTATGTTTTGACTAACAAATCCGGCAAGGTAGTTGCCAAGTTTGTTGGGGGCAAACACAAGGGCTCCAAGACTTGTGTTTGGGTACCCAAAGTTCTTGTGTCTAATGCCAAAGGACCCAAAACCATTTGGGTACCTAAAGTCAAGAACTAAAATTGTTTTGTAGGTTTATGCATCCGGGGGCTCAAGTTGGATCATTGATAGCGGGTGCACAAACCACATGACAGGGGAGAAGAAAATGTTCTCCTCCTACGAGAAAAACCAAGATCCCCAACGAGCTATCACATTCGGGGATGGAAACCAAGGTTTGGTCAAAGGTTTGGGTAAAATAGCTATATCTCCTGACCATTCCATTTCCAATGTTTTTCTTGTTGATTCATTAGATTACAACTTGCTTTTTGTTTCCCAATTATGTCAAATGGGCTACAACTGTCTATTCACTGATGTAGGTGTCACTGTCTTTAGAAGAAGTGATGATTCAATAGCATTTAAGGGAGTGTTAGAGGGTCAGCTATACTTGGTAGATTTTGATAGAGCTGAACTCGACACTTGCTTGATTGCTAAGACTAACATTGGTTGGCTTTGGCACCGCCGACTAGCCCATGTTGGGATGAAGAATCTTCATAAACTTCTAAAGGGAGAACACATTTTAGGATTAACAAATGTTCATTTTGAGAAAGACAGGATTTGTAGCGTATGCCAAGCCGGGAAGCAAGTTGGTACTCATCATCCACACAAGAACATCATGACGACTGACAGGCCACTGGAGCTCCTACACATGGATTTATTCGGCCCGATCCCTTACATAAGCATCGGCGGGAGTAAGTACTGTCTAGTTATTGTGGATGATTATTCTCGCTTCACTTGGGTGTTCTTTTTGCAGGAAAAATCTCAAACCCAAGAGACCTTAAAGGGATTCTTGAGACGAGCTGAAAATGAGTTCGGCTTAAGGATCAAGAAAATAAGAAGCGACAACGGGACGGAGTTCAAGAATTCACAAATTGAAGGCTTCCTTGAGGAGGAGGGCATCAAGCATGAGTTCTCCTCTCCCTACACGCCACAACAAAATGGTGTAGTGGAGAGAAAGAATAGAACTCTATTGGACATGGCAAGAACCATGCTTGATGAGTATAAGACGCCGGATCGGTTTTGGGCCGAGGCGGTTAACACCGCTTGCTACGCCATCAACCGGTTATATCTACATCGAATCCTCAAGAAGACATCATACGAACTCCTAACCGGTAAAAAGCCAAATATTTCATATTTTAGAGTCTTTGGTAGCAAATGCTTTATTCTTGTTAAAAGAGGTAGAAAATCTAAATTTGCTCCTAAGACTGTAGAAGGCTTTTTACTAGGATATGATTCAAACACAAGGGCATATAGAGTCTTTAACAAGTCCTCAGGACTAGTTGAAGTTTCTTGTGACGTTGTGTTTGATGAAACTAACGGCTCTCAAGTAGAGCAAGTTGATCTTGATGAGATAGGTGAAGAAGAGGCTCCGTGCATCGCGCTAAGGAACATGTCCATTGGGGATGTGTGTCCTAAAGAATCCGAAGAGCCTCCAAATGCACAAGATCAATCATCCTCCTCCACGCAAGCATCTCCACCAACTCAAAATGAGGATGAGGCTCAAGTTGATGAAGGAGAAGAGCAAAGAGTTGAGCCACCTCAAGACGACGGCAATGATCAAGGGGGAGATGCAAATAATCCAGATAAAGAGGATGAAGAACCAAGACCGCCACACCCAAGAGTCCACCAAGCAATCCAACGAGATCACCCCGTCGACACCATCCTCGGCGACATTCATAAGGGGATAATCACTCGATCTCGTGTTGCACATTTTTGTGAGCATTACTCTTTTGTTTCCTCTATTGAGCCACACAGGGTAGAGGAAGCACTCCAAGATTCGGATTGGGTGATGGCGATGCAAGAGGAGCTCAACAACTTCACGAGGAATGAGGTATGGCATTTATTTCCACGTCCTAACCAAAATGTTGTAGGAACCAAGTGGGTCTTCCGCAACAAACAAGATGAGCATGGTGTGGTGACAAGGAACAAAGCTCGACTTGTGGCCAAGGGATACTCCCAAGTCGAAGGTTTGGATTTTGGTGAAACCTATGCACCCGTAGCTAGGCTTGAGTCAATTTGTATATTATTAGCCTATGCTACTTACCATGGCTTCAAGCTTTACCAAATGGACGTGAAGAGTACCTTCCTCAACGGACCAATCAAGGAAGAGGTCTATGTTAAGCAACCTCCCGGCTTTGAAGACAGTGAGTATCCGAACTGAAAGGGAATTAGGCTTACACCTAGTCCCCAGATAATTTTGGTGGTTGAATTGCCCAACACAAATATTGGACTAACTAGTTTGCTCTAGTGCATAAGTTATACAGGTGCAAAAGGTTCACACTTAGCCAATAAAAAGATCATGTTTTGGATTCAACTAAGGAGCAATGGGGCAACCGAAGGCACCTCTGGTCTGGGGGCACCGGACTGTCCGGTGTACACCGGACAATGTCCGGTGCGCCACCGGTGTACCAGGAAGCCGGCGCACTATAATTCACCGGACTGTCCGGTGTGCACCGGACATGTCCGGTGCTCCATGGAAGCGCGGCCTCCGGAACTCGCCAGCCTCGGGTTCGCGCGGCAGCCGCTCCGCTAAAATTCACCGGACTGTCCGGTGTGCACCGGACTGTCCGGTGTACCAGCGGAGCAACGGCTACTTCGGCGCCAACGGTCGACTCTGACAGTAAACAGTACACGCGGCAGAGTCAGAGCAGAGGATCAGAGAAACACCGGACTGTCCGGTGTGCACCGGACTGTCCGGTGCCGCATGAGGACAAAGCCTCCAACGGTCGACCAGCTCCAACCCCAACGGCTATTTAGTGACGTGGCTGTCACACCGGACATGTCCGGTGTGCACCGGACTGTCCGGTGCACCATACGACAGACAGCCTTCAACAACGGCTAGTTTTTGGTTGGTGGCTATAAATACCACCCCAACCGGCCACTTCAAAGTGGGGGAGCCCAAGCAACATTCCAAGTCATCTAGGTGACATACTCAAGCCCTCCCAACCACATATATTCATTGATCCATCCTATACACAAGATTTAGACCACTACAACCAACACAAGTGCCACAAAAGAGAGAGCAAGCAAAAGAGAGCTACTCATTTGAGTTTAGCACTAGTGCCTTGTGAGATTCATTGAGAGATAGTGTGTGCTTCATCTTTGTGTTCATTTGCGCGTGGAGTTGTGACTCCCATTGAACTTCCTCCAAAGTTTTGGAGGCTTGTAAAAGCTAGCAAGAGACACCAAAGATTGTGGTGGTCCTTGTGGGATCGAGAGTGATCCTTGAGAAGAAGAAGAGCTTCCCGATCCTTGTGTGATCGGGGGAGAGAGGGAAAGGGTTGAAAAAGACCCGTCCTTAAGTGGACTCCTCAACGGGGACTAGGCCTTCGAGGGCCGAACCTCGGTAAAACAAATCACCCGTGTCCATTGTGTTTATTGCTTGTGATTTGTTTGCTTTCCCTTGCTCTAAGTTCTCTTGCATCTTTATTTGCTAATATCATTTGGTGTTGCCTCAAGTTAAATCTTCTTTTAGCAAAGCAACACGTTGCAAGAAAGAACTTGTCCTAGTGCTCTTCTCATCTAAGGCTTCTTGCGTTGTTATTCTATAACTTACTAGTTGTATTGATTTATCAATTCCGCATTATTTAGCAATAATCTTTCAAGCAAGAACTTAGTTTCTATTCTCCGATATTTGTATATCTTGTTCTAACCACTAATCAAGGGATCTAGTTGGGGGATAAAATTTTAATTTTCAGGTTTCGCCTATTCACCCCCCTCTAGGCGACTTTCAATTGGTATCAGAGCTAGGCACTTCATCTTGAGTCTAACAACTCGAAGTGATGGCTCGTAGAAGATCCCAAAAGAACAAGAAGACCCAGGAGAACAAGGAGGTAACTCTTGAGATATTACTTTCCGATTGTTCTAATTATGATTCATGGTCTACTAGAGTGATAAATGCCTTTAGAGCGGTAGACCCACAATTAGAACAAATTTTAGACAAGAGTATTATTCCTCCTAACTATGCTAGGGAAAATGCCTCCGAAGAAGATTTAAGATGTATACGCTTAAACTATCTAGCTTATGACATCTTAAGTAAATCCCTTAGCAAAGAAGATTATCATGCATTCATAATAAAATATGACAAACCCATTTGTGATATGCATGATATTTGGACTAGAATTAAAAGCAAATTTAATAAGTCCAAACATGATAGTTCATTCTGTGCTTCTACTTCCTTTGGTATTTGTGATACTAACCCTTGCAAGGAAGAAGAAGAAGAAAATGAACGATGGAGACCAAACGATGAATCCACCTCTCCAAAAGGCTTGACTTCCCATTTCGATTCCCACATGTGTTGTGTGGCTAATGAAAATGATAGCGGAAGGACAAATGAGGATGAGGAGGAAGAAAGAAGCTTCTTGCATCTCTACGCTCGCCTAAACCAAGAAGATAAGGCGGTCATGCTCAAACTTCTAGAAAGAGCAAGAGAGCAAAGCGAAGCTCGTCAAAGGCTAGAAGATGTTCTCTCCATGAAAATGCTACACTTTGACGAGTTGACTAAAGAACATGAGGAGCTAAAGTGCTCTCATGTTGGTTTGGTCCAAAGGTATGAAACTGTTTCAATTGAGCATGATAACGCTTTACATTGTATCGCTCAATTAGTAAATAAGAATACCTTGCTTAAGGACCAAGTAGAAAAGCTAAAAGTTGAAAATCTAGCTTTTCAAGATAAATATGATATGCTTCTATGCTCTCATGAAAATCTTATGGATAATCATATCATATTAAACATTGCTCATGAGGTTGTGATAGAAAACTTAAAATCCCAACAACCTCACTCATGCACATGTATTCAAATTAATACTATATTACCATGTGCTAATGCTTGTTGTTTGTCAACAAGCAAATCTTCCTTTGAGCTAGAATTTGCAGGAACAAATGATGATTCATATCAAAAGCTCAAAGAAGAAAATGTGAGGCTAAAGATGAGCTTGACACAACTAAAAGGGAAATGCATTGCCCAACCTTCTCAAGATAACCGTGATCACATGGTGAAGAAGCTTGAGACGGGAACAACCGTGGCATACACTACACCCCTTAAAGAAAATGTCAAGGATTTGAGGATTACCAAGAGGAAGAAACAAAAGATGAAATTCAACACCTCCTCCAAAAGCCTCAACCACGCCTCCACAAAAGGTAACATCCAAGGTAATGATCAAGCCACACTTCACATTAAGAGGTGTAGTGAATGCTTTGAAGAGGGGCACTTGCTTAGGTCATGTCCCTACATTAAAAATGGCTTGATTATTAACAAGGATGATAGACTTTGTTTTAAATGCTCCAAGAAGGGACACTTGCTTAGATCTTGTCCCCATTTAAAACAAAAAGGCATAGGGTTAGAAAAGAAAGTTTTTACTAACCATGTAGCAGGCGACAAACAAGGAAAGAAGAAATCTTCAAGAGTTGAAGATCGCCTATGCTACATATGCCGAAAGAAGGGACATCAATGCAAGGATTGTCCCATTGGTAACAATTCCACTCCTAGCTTGTCAATTACTTCTCATGTAACTAGGCAACCCAAAATTGCAACTTGTGCTAGAAAGGTAATGAGTTTACCTAATGCTAACACAAAGGACTTTTGGGTTCCTAGATCTTTGTTGACTAACCGTGATGGACCCATCAAGCGATGGGTACCAAAATATACTTGACAAGCTTTGTAGGGGAAGGAGATGATATGAAGCCTTGGTGTGCTTGAGAGAGTCCACTCAAGTTATCAATCATCAATAATCTACATACATGATTGACCCAAGGTTATTTTTCAAATTACTATATCTTAAACTCATATCATCTCGAGAAAGATATTGATGTTGTAGGAAATGAAGAAATATCATGTGCGAAAATCAAGGCCTACAACATGAAGGAAAGTCAAAGGATGGTAACTTCTATGCTTTTAAGTGCAAGTATTTTAAACTATCATTTCTTATGTGTCTTGTGTAGTCACATAGAAATATATAGCACTTCAAATGTTCTTAAATTTATGTTACCATTCTTTGAAAGAATTTCCTCTCATATGGTAGATTGCACACTCATCATTTCCATGGCAATCTACATGCTTTAAATTGTTGGAAGTACCACATGGCATGTTTTTCGCTAAGTTATTCTATTATGGCCATGTTTCTAGATATAGAGAGATTTTTCAAGTTCCTAAAAGAACAAGGTGTTATGTAAGGAATTCAAATCCTTAGGACACTTGTAAAAGGAAAACTCTCTCTATAACTAGGTTAGTGAGACCATTGATTTTATTTAAGTAACCCAAAGTAGTCTCACTTGTAGAGAATAAGTTTCTCTGTGGAAGCATGTAATCTAACATGAAAAGAAAAATCAATCCAATGTTTTATACTTGCTCAAAATTGGATATGATTCTTTCACATTTATCGCTTTCCAAATCATGAATTAGATTTATTCCTATAATCTCAAAGTATTATTTATGCTTGTTTTATGAGTTAAAATTGAGCATAACATCATCTATGGATAATCTAGTTCATGCTATGAAGTTTCCATGTTTTTCACTTCTTATCAAAAATTGGAAACTAGTGCTTGTGTTACTAACAAAGTATCTCTTGAGCCTTCTTATGAATATCTACAAAAAGAGAAAGTGCACAAGCCTCATGGGTTGATCTTCACCCAAAGGAAGAAAGGTAAAAGCAAAGGTATGGGAACTCATCTTCTTAAGTTTGGTTCCCATCTCAATGGGTATTTAATCTAAATCATCATATTCTACCCTTATGAGGAATAGATTCTTTATTGGACCTAAAATAACTAAGTGTGCATTCAATATCATATTCATAAATGTGTTTGTCCATTAGAATCTAATTCGTGCCTTTGCTATATCCATTCTCATATTGATGCGCTTCTAAGTCATAATATTAAAGTTCAATATGGAGAAGTAAATTCCTATGAGTGATCAAATTGTTAAATAGTGCATGTTTCTCTCTTTTTAGTAAAAGTGCACTAATGTTGAGGATTTTACTTCATGTCTGTGTGACTTATGGATGATGAATTATGCTTATTTCCTATCTAAAAGAAATCATCTATCATTATATACTCCCTTGTATTACTAACATTCTTCTTGAGTATTTTCAATAAGTTTGAAAGGAAAAAGAAGCCACTGCAAAGGGAGGACTCTCAAATGAAAGAGGAGAACATCAAGAACAACACCACCTACTTCTACGAAATAATCAATGGTGTGGTTGTGAGTATTCTAAATCCTTTCATATTGAGAATACTAGGCTTAAGTTGTTATTGCAAAATTTATGAGCCTTGATCAAGATGTACAATGCTTCTCCATATTTGTCTTTAAAGTAAATGCATTCATTCAATTCAAATACTTGATGCATATCTCTAGGGGGAGCCTCTATCTACATCTTGATTGCGTTGAGACTATTGCTTTATCTCAGTTATTTCATATAGTCTCTTGCATGAGAATGAGTTTCTCATGAAGTATGCTACTATTTTTAAATTCTTGTCTTTCACTCTAAAGTAGCATATTTGCTGGATTCTCCTACTCTAAGCTTAATTGATAATCTAATGCGCATGTTGTTCTTTTGATCACATCTGTTATTTGTTTGATCATTGAATGACTTCAATCAACAATCATGCTTCTTAGTGCCGTATATACTATCAATCGATATCTCTCTTGATATGCACTAAGTTAAAAGGAGAATTCATGATACATTTACGCAACTTGTGATCCATTTGATATATGCTAACAATAACTTGAAAAGATCACTAGTTGTAGAACTCTCTCTTGTGCAAAATATTTCCATATATTGTCATTAATATAGGTCTTAAGCATCTAAGACTAAGGACAAAGCACAATGAAGAGAGCGTCTCTATGTGAAGGTACAAAAAGGTAAAGCTATCTCCTTTCATTCAAACTTGTACCTAAATCTTCCTTTTTCTATACATTCTTTGCATATCTTGTATGAAAGGAAGAGAAAGCATGTTCATGTATTATCCCTGCTTCATACCTAGTTTAATTTCCCAAAATTCATTTCTACTTAGTGCATCTCTGGTAAAACTAGATGAAGTACCTTTATTGTCAAAGAGCTTAAAGCTTAACCTTGTAACGAGGATAAGCTGCCTTTGTTTCAAAGGTGGATGGTCCTTAAGTCTCTTTGAAATCCTTAAGGGAAAATGCTTAAATGGTTTACAACATGCTTTCGTAAGTGCATAAATTGTCATGAGCATCACACTTATACTATGACACAATGCACTTCACAATCTGTATGATATAGATATGTTCTCATTAACCTAATTATGTGCAATTGGCATTTAAGGCCAAAATATGTGTTCCTCTCCATGCACATACTTAGGGGGAGCAATCTATGTTATATAGAACTATGATCATGCTTAATTTGATATATCCTTTTGATCATGTCTCTTTGATATATGCTATGACTAATGTGTTTTCAAGTGTATTTCAAACCAAGTCATAAGTATATTGAAAGGGAATTGGAGTCTTCGGCGAAGACAAAGCTTCCACTCTACTCTATCGGTATTATCTATTCTTCGCCATCACTCCACAATGTCTCTCCATCTTCGGTATAATCTTCACTCATATGTTTTATTTGCCAAAGGGGAGAAAATAGTTAGAAAAAGGGCTTATATCTCACTCAAAGTATCCGTTTTTGGCGATTTATGCCAAAGGGGGAGAAAATATGAGCCCAAAGCAAAAGGACCGCACCACCACCCTAATTTCAAAAATTAATGATCTTCAATTGGTAAATTTCAAAATTGGTATCTCTTTGTGTTCTAAAGGGGGAGCAAGTAGTATTTTCAAAATTGATGAAAAACCCTCTTGAACACTAAGAGGAGACCTTATTTGAGGGGGAGTTTTGTTAAGTCAAAGGAAAAACATTTGAGCAAAGGTAGAAAATTTCAAAACTTGAAAATGCTTTGCAAAATCTTATTCATTTACCTTTGACTATCTTGCAAAATGACTTTGAAAAGAATTTACAAAAGAATTTGCAAAAACAAAACTTGGTGCAAATGTGGTCCAATATGTCAAAAACAAAGAAAACAATCCTTGCGCATCATATAAGTATTTATATTGGCTCAATTCCAAGCAACCTTTGCACTTACATTATGCAAACTAGTTCAATTATGCACTTCTATATTTGCTTTGGTTTGTGTTGGCATCAATCACCAAAAAGGGGGAGATTGAAAGGGAATTAGGCTTACACCTAGTCCCCAGATAATTTTGGTGGTTGAATTGCCCAACACAAATATTGGACTAACTAGTTTGCTCTAGTGCATAAGTTATACAGGTGCAAAAGGTTCACACTTAGCCAATAAAAAGATCATGTTTTGGATTCAACTAAGGAGCAATGGGGCAACCGAAGGCACCTCTGGTCTGGGGGCACCGGACTGTCCGGTGTACACCGGACAATGTCCGGTGCGCCACCGGTGTACCAGGAAGCCGGCGCACTATAATTCACCGGACTGTCCGGTGTGCACCGGACATGTCCGGTGCTCCATGGAAGCGCGGCCTCCGGAACTCGCCAGCCTCGGGTTCGCGCGGCAGCCGCTCCGCTAAAATTCACCGGACTGTCCGGTGTGCACCGGACTGTCCGGTGTACCAGCGGAGCAACGGCTACTTCGGCGCCAACGGTCGACTCTGACAGTAAACAGTACACGCGGCAGAGTCAGAGCAGAGGATCAGAGAAACACCGGACTGTCCGGTGTGCACCGGACTGTCCGGTGCCGCATGAGGACAAAGCCTCCAACGGTCGACCAGCTCCAACCCCAACGGCTATTTAGTGACGTGGCTGTCACACCGGACATGTCCGGTGTGCACCGGACTGTCCGGTGCACCATACGACAGACAGCCTTCAACAACGGCTAGTTTTTGGTTGGTGGCTATAAATACCACCCCAACCGGCCACTTCAAAGTGGGGGAGCCCAAGCAACATTCCAAGTCATCTAGGTGACATACTCAAGCCCTCCCAACCACATATATTCATTGATCCATCCTATACACAAGATTTAGACCACTACAACCAACACAAGTGCCACAAAAGAGAGAGCAAGCAAAAGAGAGCTACTCATTTGAGTTTAGCACTAGTGCCTTGTGAGATTCATTGAGAGATAGTGTGTGCTTCATCTTTGTGTTCATTTGCGCGTGGAGTTGTGACTCCCATTGAACTTCCTCCAAAGTTTTGGAGGCTTGTAAAAGCTAGCAAGAGACACCAAAGATTGTGGTGGTCCTTGTGGGATCGAGAGTGATCCTTGAGAAGAAGAAGAGCTTCCCGATCCTTGTGTGATCGGGGGAGAGAGGGAAAGGGTTGAAAAAGACCCGTCCTTAAGTGGACTCCTCAACGGGGACTAGGCCTTCGAGGGCCGAACCTCGGTAAAACAAATCACCCGTGTCCATTGTGTTTATTGCTTGTGATTTGTTTGCTTTCCCTTGCTCTAAGTTCTCTTGCATCTTTATTTGCTAATATCATTTGGTGTTGCCTCAAGTTAAATCTTCTTTTAGCAAAGCAACACGTTGCAAGAAAGAACTTGTCCTAGTGCTCTTCTCATCTAAGGCTTCTTGCGTTGTTATTCTATAACTTACTAGTTGTATTGATTTATCAATTCCGCATTATTTAGCAATAATCTTTCAAGCAAGAACTTAGTTTCTATTCTCCGATATTTGTATATCTTGTTCTAACCACTAATCAAGGGATCTAGTTGGGGGATAAAATTTTAATTTTCAGGTTTCGCCTATTCACCCCCCCTCTAGGCGACTTTCACGAACCATGTCTATAGGCTCTCTAAGGCACTTAATGGGCTCAAGCAAGCCCCAAGAGCATGGTATGAATGCCTAAGAGATTTCCTTATTGCTAATGGCTTCAAAGTCAAAAAGGCCGATCCTACTTTATTTACTAAAACTCTTGACAATGATTTGTTTGTATGCCAAATTTATGTTGATGATATTATATTTGGGTCTACTAACGAATCTACATGTGAAGAATTTAGTAGGATCATGACACAGAAATTCGAGATGTCAATGATGGGGGAGTTGAAGTATTTCTTGGGATTTCAAGTAAAGCAACTCCAAGAGGGCACCTTCATTTGCCAAACAAAGTATACTCAAGACATTTTAAACAAGTTTGGGATGAAGGATGCCAAGCCCATCAAGACACCCATGGGAACCAATGGGCATCTCGACCTCAACACGGAAGGTAAATCCGTCGATCAAAAGGTATACCGGTCGATGATAGATTCATTACTCTATTTATGCGCATCTCGACCGGACATTATGCTTTCCGTATGCATGTGTGCAAGATTCCAAGCCGACCCTAAGGAATCTCACCTTACGGCCGTAAAACGAATCTTGAGATATTTGGCTTATACTCCTAAGTTTGGGCTTTGGTACTGTCGGAGACCATAATTAGGGGTACCCTCAAGGCTCCTAATTCTCAGCTGGTAACCCCCATCAGCACAAAGCTGCAAAGGCCTGATGGGTCCGATTAAGTCAGGGATCAGTCCATTCGAGGGACTCGATCACGCCACGCCCGAGCCTAGCCTCGGACAAGGGCAGCCGACCCCGGAGGATTTCCGTCTCGCCCGAGGCCCCCCCCTTCAGCGGCGAACATATTTCCGGCTCGCCCGAGGCCCTGTCTTCGCTAAGAAGCAACCCTGACCAAATCGCCGCACCGACCGACCAAGTCGCAGGAGCATTTAATGCAAAGGTGGCCTGACACCTTTATCCTGACGCGCGCCCCCCAGCCGGCAGAGCCGAAGTGACCGCCGTCACTTCGCCGCTCCACTGACCGGCCTGACAGAAGGACAGCGCCGCCTGCGCCACTCCGACTGCAGTGCCACTTGACAGAGTGAGACTGACAGGCAGTCAGGCCCGGCCAAAGGCACCATAGGAAGCTCCGCTCCGCCCGACCCAGGGCTCGGACTCGGGCTAAGTCCCGGAAGACGGCGAACTCCGCCCGACCCAGGGCTCGGACTCGGGCTAAGTCCCGGAAGACGGCGAACTCCACTCCGCCCGACCCAGGGCTCGGACTCGGGCTAAGTCCCGGAAGACGGCGAACTCCGCCCGACCCAGGGCTCGGACTCGGGCTAAGTCCCAGAAGACGGCGAACTCCACTCTGCCCGACCCAGGGCTCGGACTCGGGCTAAGTCCCGGAAGACGGCGAACTCCGCCCGACCCAGGGCTCGGACTCGGGCTAAGTTCCGGAAGACGGTGAACTCCGCCCGATCCAGGGCTCGGACTCGGGCTAAGTCCCGGAAGACGGCGAACTCCGCCCGACCCAGGGCTCGGACTCGGGCTAAGTCCCGGAAGACGGCGAACTCCACTCCGCCCGACCTAGGGCTCGGACTTGGGCTCGGCCCCAGAAGACGACGAACTCCGCTTCGCCTGACCCCAGGGCTCGGACTCCGCCCCGTCACCAGCCGGCGATCTCCGCCTCGCCCGAACCTGGGGCTCGGACCCGACCCCAGCCACGGAAGACAGACTCGACCTCGGCTTCGGAGGAGCTTCCACATCGCCCAACCTAGGGCGCAGACCAGCCACGTCAACAGGAGGCGCCATCATCACCCTACCCCGAGCTGACTCGGGCCACAGGGAACAAGACCGGCGTCCCATCTGGCTCGCTCCGCCAGATAGGCAATGATGGCGCCCTGCATACTCTGTGACGACGGCGGCCCTCAGCCCCCTTATGGAAGCAAGAGGACGTCAGCAAGGATTCAACCGCTCCGACAGCTGTCCCTCCGCCAGGCTCCATCGCTCCTCCGACGGCCACGACATCACACCAGCTGGGTGCCAAAATCTCTCCGGCTGCCACAACGACATGTACTTAGGGCGCTAGCTCTCCTCCGCTAGACACGTAGCACTCTGCTACACCCCCCATTGTACACCTGGATCCTCTCCTTGCGCCTATAAAAGGAAGGACCAGGGCCCTCTTAGAGAGGGTTGGCCGCGCGGGGACGAGGACGAGACACGCGCTCGCTTGAAGCCGCTCGCTCCCTCTCCCGCGTGGACGCTTGTAACCCCCTACTGCAAGCACACCCGACCTAGGCGCGGGACGAACACGAAGGCCGCGGGATTCCCACCTCTCTCACGTCGGTCTCCGGCCGCCTCGCTCTCCCCCCTTCGCGCTCGGCCTCGCGCTCGACCCATCTGGGCTGGGGCATGCGGCGACATTCACTCGTCGGCCTAGGGACCCCCCGGTCTCGGAACGCCGACAGTTGGCGCGCCAGGTAGGGGCCTGCTGCGTGTTGATGAACAGCTTCCCGTCAAGCTCCAGATGGGCAGTCTCCAGCAACCTCTCCAACCCGGGACGGTGCTCCGTTTCGGGAGTCTTGAGTTCATGTCCTTCGACGGCAGCTACGACATGATACTCCTTCCACCGCCGTGCGACAACGACAGTGGCGGCCGACAACCCGCCCGCCGGCGGCGGAATCGGCGACGTCTTCCCCGCGAGGTGGAAGAACAACGTTCGAGCTCACCCCGTCTTCTCCCCCGCCGACGGAGGAGGGGGCGGGGCAACCAAGGCCAAACAGGAGGCAGCGCCTCGTCGACTGTCGAGCGAGTCGACGGCCCCAGCGCCCCAACGGGGGGCGCGTCGGGCATCGACCTCGCGTTTGAGGCGAAGGCGAGCGCCGTCTCCCCGCGACACGCCAATCCCGAGCAAGCGGACGACGCCAGCATGCTCGCGAAAAGCTTGCTGGACGTCACCCTCGTACCTGAGACGACGGCGCAGTCAATCCCCGACGTGACCTTATCGCCGCCCGTCGACCAAAAGGTACCGACCGATTCCCATCCCACGTCTCTCGGATTCAGCCTCAACCCGCCTAGCGACTTCGCTTTGGCGGGCGCTCTTGTAGAGGCAAGTCCAAACCCTCTGGGGTTTCGTATGCGGTCACCTTGGGACCGGCTGACGGACGTCTCGACCTACGGGCCCTCTGGGTCCGAGGAAGACGACAAGCCCAGCATCTGTTGGGATTTCTCTGGACTTGGCAACCCCAGTGCCATGCGGGACTTCATGACCGCATGCAACTACTGCCTTTCCGACTGTTCTAACGGTAGCCGTAGCCTCGGCGACGAGGACTGTGGCCCAAGTCGCGAATGCTTCCACGTTGATCTAGGGGGTCCCCCCGAAGGCAACCATCTCGGTATGCTGGAAGACGGTGACCTCCCTAGGCCGGTGCCTCGCGTTGACATCCCACGGGAGCTAGCTGTGGTCCCCGTTCAGGCGGGGGGTCAAGACCCACAGCTCGAGCAAATCCGTGGGGTGCAGGCCAGGCTCGACGAGGGAGCAGGAGCGCTTGAGCCGATCCGTCGGGACGTCGGGCAGGCATGGGCGGGCCAACCTCCGGCCGGAGAAATACGTCATCTACCCTAGGGCTTCCAACACCGCGTCACCGACGACGTCAGGGTCAGGCCACCACCCGCATCCAGTGGGGTCGGCCAGAACCTGGCGGCAGCAGCAATGCTTCTTCGCGCGATGCCGGAGCCATCAACCACCGAGGGGCGGCGAATCCAGGGAGAGCTCAAGAATCTCCTGGAAGGCGCCGCGGTCCGATGGGCCGAGAGCTCCGCCTCCCGAAGGCAGGGGTACCCCTCGGAACCTCATGCCGTGACTTTCCGATTCATGCGGGAAGCCTCGGTCTACACCGGGCGCACGCGCAACACCGCGCCTGCGGCCCCGGGTCGCCTCGGCAACGAGCACCATCACCGCGACCGTCGGGCCCACCTCGATGAGAGGGTGCGCCGAGGCTACCACCCCAGGCGTGGGGGACGCTACGACAGCGGGGAGGATCGGAGTCCCTCGCCCGAACCACCCGGTCCGTAAGCCTTCAGCCGAGCCATCCGGCGGGCGCCGTTCCCGACCCGGTTCCGACCCCCGGCTACTATCACGAAGTACTCAGGGGAGACGAGACCGGAACTGTGGCTCGCGGACTACCGTCTGGCCTGCCAACTGGGTGGAACGGACGATGACAACCTCATCATCCGCAACCTCCCCCTGTTCCTCTCCGACACCGCTCGCGCCTGGTTGGAGCACCTGCCTCCGGGGCAGATCTCCAACTGGGACGACCTAGTCCAAGCTTTCGCCGGCAATTCCCAGGGCACGTACATGCGCCCCGGGAATTCCTGGGACCTCCGAAGCTGCCGACAGCAGCCGGGAGAGTCTCTCCGAGACTACATCCGGCGATTCTCGAAGCAGTGCACCGAGCTGCCCAACATCACCGACTCGGATGTCATCGGCGCGTTCCTCGCTGGCACCACCTGCCACGACCTGGTGAGAAAGCTGGGTCGCAAGACCCCCACTAGGGCGAGCGAGCTGATGGACATCGCCACCAAGTTCGCCTCCGGCCAGGAGGCGGTCGAGGCTATCTTCCGAAAGGACAAGCAGCCCCAGGGCCGCCCATCGGAAGATACTCCCGAGGCGTCAACTCAGCGCGGCGCCAAGAAGAAGGGCAAGAAGAAGTCGCAAGCGAAACGCGATGCCGCCGACGCGGACCTTGTCGCCGCCGCCGAGTACAAGAACCCTCGGAAGCCCCCCGGAGGTGCCAACCTCTTCGACAAGATGCTCAAGGAGCCGTGCCCCTATCACTAGGGGCCCGTCAGGCACACCCTTGAGGAGTGCGTCATGCTTCGGCGCCACTTCCACAGGGCCGGGCCACCCGCGGAGGGTGGCAAGGCCCACGACAACGACAAGAAGGAAGATCACCAGGCAGGAGAGTTCCCCGAGGTCCGCGACTGCTTCATGATCTATGGTGGGCAAGCGACGAACGCCTCGGCTCGGCACCGCAAGCAAGAGCGCCGGGAGGTCTGCCCGGTGAAGGTGGCGGCGCCAGTCTATCTAGATTGGTCCGACAAGCCCATCACCTTCGACCGAGACGATCACCCCGACCATGTGCCGAGCCCGGGGAAATACCCGCTCGTCATCGACCCCATCATCGGCGACGTCAGGCTCACCAAGGTCCTCATGGACGGAGGCAGCAGCCTCAACATCATCTACGCCGACACCCTCGGGCTCCTGCATGTCGATTTGTCCTTTATCCGGGCAGGCGCTGCGCCCTTCCATGGGATCATTCCCGGGAAGCGCGTCCAGCCCCTCGGACGGCTCGACCTTCCCGTCTGCTTCGGAACACCCTCCAACTTCCGAAGGGAGACCCTGACGTTCGAGGTGGTCGGGTTCCGAGAAACCTACCACGCGGTACTGGGGAGGCCATGCTACGCGAAGTTCATGGCCGTCCCCAATTACACCTACCTGAAGCTCAAGATGTCGGGCCCCAACGGGGTCATCACCGTCGGCCCCACGTACAAACACGCGTTCGAATGCGACGTGGAGTGTGTGGAGTACGCCGAGGCCCTCGCCGAGTCCGAGGCCCTCATCGCCGACCTAGAAAGCCTCTCTAAGGAGGTGCCAGACGTGAAGCGTCATGCCGGCAACTTTGAGCCAGCGGAGACGGTTAATTCCGTCCCCCTCTACCCCAGCGGCGATGCCTCCAAGCAGATCCGGATCGGCTCCGGGCTCGATTCCAAATAGGAAGCAGTGCTCGTCGACTTTCTCCGCGCGAACGCCGACGTCTTCGCATGGAGTCCCTCGGACATGCCCGGCATACCGAGGGATGTCGCCGAGCACTCGCTGGACATCCGAGCCGGGGCCCGACCCGTCAAGCAACCTCTGCGCCGATTCGACGAGGAGAAGCGCAGAGCCATAGGCGAGGAGATCCACAAGCTAATGGCGACAGGGGTTCATCAAAGAGGCGAAAGGCGTCAAGCTCAATCCCGAAAAATGGGTCTTCGGGGAGCCCCAGGGCATGTTCTCGGGGTTCATCCTCTCCAAGCGGGGCATCGAAGCCAACCCGGAGAAGATCACAACCATCGCGCAGCACCCTGAGCCCTTGTTGGGGGCACCCGGGGGCTACACGCACCCCTGGGAAAGGCCGCTTGTCATCGCCAAAATTCTAAAGCCTGGAACGTACAAGCTGGCCAACAGTCAAGGCGAGGTCTACGGCAACGCTTGGAACATCCAACAGCTACGTCGCTTCTACCCTTAAGATGTTTTCAAGTTGTTCGTATACCTCGCTCCCACGCAAGTCTTAGTCGTGAAGGAAGGGTCAGCCTCGCCTCGACGGAGCCCGTCCCTCCCTCGGGGGCTAAAAAGGAGGGAACCCCTCTGCGTCAAGATTGGGGAACCTCTCTGCGTCCAAAATTTTCAATCAAAAAGGCTTTTGCGTTCCCCCGGCTATGTCGGAAGCAAGACCCCAAGGAGCGAACGCGGGTGCATGTAAGTGGCAAGGCCGACTGAGCCGAGGGACTCCTATGCCTCCGGGTTAGGGACACCTCACTCGTCACCCGTCGCGAAAAGGGACCCCTACTTGGGGAAGCCCCCCTGTTACTAACAGGCGAAGCCGGACAAGCAAAATAAAAGGGAAAGGAGTACGACTTCATGCAACGATAACAAAGTGTTCAGGCCTCAGCGGCCGCAGAAAGACACACGTGCATCCGACAGGAACTGTTCCAACAGAGTTAGGCGTCGCCTTGGGAAGGAGCCACGCCTTCGGCTTCGTCCCCACCATCGGCAAAGTCCATCCCGGCTTCCGGCGACGGCGCAGGTGGGAGGATCTCTGCCTCAAAGGTGGTCGCCAGCACTGCGCTCGGACCCGCGGCGGCCGCATCGAGCCTCTGGACTTCTGCCAGGGCGGCTTCATCTTCGTCGGGAAGGCAATACCCCTCGCTAACCCGCTCCAGGTCCACAACATAGTGGGAAGCGAGCACGGCGAAGGCCCGCCTGACGCCGTGGTGTAGCACCTCGCGGAGTCTGCCGCGCACATGATAGACCAAGACTTGAAGGCGACTTTGAGGGGAGCTTCCTGAGGGGACGTCGCCGGAGCCAAGGACCCGGTAAACGTCCGAGACGGCCTCGGACATGGCCGCGTGGTCGGTCTCCCTCTGCTCGGCCGCCCCGGCAAGCGCCTCGGCAAGCGCCTTCGCGGACTCATCGAGAGCGGACTCGAGCTCTGCGAACAGCCAAAGGAAAGATCTCAAACACAAGCAGAGGAAACAAGCAGGAACGAAAGCCGAAGATGGCCAAGGCGTACCTCCGGCTCGGGCACGCTGCTCCGAGGCTGCGACCTGGGCTACGGCTAGGTCGGCTGCAAGGGTTTCGGCCCGGCTTTCGGCCTCAGCAGCCCGGCCCCGAGATTGGTCCCGCTCCTTGACGACCCGGTCGAACTCCGACTGCTGTCATTGCGCTTCTGCGCGCACCGCGACCGCCTCCGCGTGCGCCGCTGCCGCCTCGGCTCTCAGATCGGTGCAGAGCAACCGAAGGTCCGCCACCTCGGCACCCTGCTGAGAGAGGCACGCAGTAGCCCCGACGAGCGAGGTCCTGAGGGATCGCAGCGAGCCCCAGACGTCGACCTCACGGCGGATGAACGACGACTTGGCGGCGCTCCGATCCGTCAGATCCTGAGGGAAGGAAGCGGGGCGTCACGAAAGATGCCTTGGTCACAAAAGAGAAAAGGTATGCCTGAAACCATTGCCTGGAGGATTTTGGGGATGTCCCTGCAGAAAACCTCCAGCGACGACCGGAGCGACCCCGCCATTGCTTCTGCACACTCGCGGAGCTCGTCCCAGGACTGGTCCTCCCGTTCATCGTCCAGAACGAAGAAGGGATCCGAGGCCTCACGGGTCCGGAACTAGAGCAGCTGGCGCCGACCCTCGGAGCTCCACCGCACAGCGACGAGGCTGCCGCCCGGTGGGACGGATCGCGTCTCCACGCCCCCCTCTTCCGAGGCACCGAGCGCCGGCGCCTCAGCCGTCTCAACGTCGGCAGCGACCGGTCGCTCCCCGACTGGGACGGCGGCGACTTCAGTAGCGACAGGTGTCGGCATCGCCGGCACGTCTGGCGGGCACGGGGCCACGTCCGCGTCAGCCATCTCCCCTATCACAATGGCCGCCTCAGCAGAAGAGCCAGCCTCGGGAACCCGCTCCACGGCGACTGGTGCCGCCTGAGTCCCCTGCTGTGGAGCACCTTGCAAGGAGGTCAGCTGAACGGCAAGGCCCGGAGCGACGCTGGCCGCGCAAGCCGGCGCCGTCTTAAGGGCCTTCCGGGGTGCCAGGTCAGTCAGACCATGGCTTCGCTTGCTGAGGGAAAAAGAAAAATCACGGCCGGGACATATGAATGAAACGCCAGGACGAAGACATTCCAAGATACTTATCCGCTCCGGGCCATGATCAACCGTGCCTGGGGGGAGGTCTCTTGGATCTCGACCCCCGGAACCGCCGCCGAGGTCCGCTTCGCCGGCAGCTTCGGCACCACCCTTGCTTTGGGCGCCCTGGACGCCCGGGAGGCGGACTGCCCAGGCACTGCCACGGCGACCTGAGGGTCACTCCCCTGCGCTGCCGGCACGGGCGGCGGCTCTCGGGGAGCAGACGCCTCGGCCTGGCTCCCCGGGGTCGCCTCAGCTCCTCCAGCCGAGGGGTCAAGTACCCTCTCGGGTTGCCCCTGCCCCTCGGGCCGGGACCCCGGCGTCCCGACTCCGGGGACTGACGGCATCAGCCCGCTCGGGGGCTGGCTTGACGGCCCCTGGCCTAACCCTAAGCCGGGGCTGAGGCCAAGGCGGGTAGCCATGTCGTCTTCCTCATCGTCATCTTCATCATCATCGTCGTCATCGGGCGTTTCCGGCGACGGCTCCCTTGGGAGCCCCTCCCTCTCCTGCCGGCAACGAAGCTTCTCCAAGGCGTCTCGAGCCCGCCCCCGCTCGCGGGCCCGGGCCTTCTCTGCGTCCTTCTTTTTCTTCATCTCCTCCGCGGCAACCCGCCGCGCTGCTCGGTCCACCGCATCCTGCGGGACCCGTGGCAGGGAAGGCTTGTGCCACCCCACCTCCTGAAGAAGGGGGAAAATCCCAATCGTAAGAACCAGGAGCAACCCGATGCAAGAGAAAGGAAGAAGCGGCCACTCACCAGAGTCACGCACCCTTGGTCTGGGCGCATCAAAAGCTGGGAGAAGGCGCTGGGGTCCGGTTTCCCCAACGCGACGGACACCCGCCCGTGGAGGACGTCGAAGGGAAGAGGATCAGAGGACATCCGCGAGCCCTCCAAGTCAGCCTCCGGTGTCATCTCCCAAAGCGACAGCCGTCGCTCCGCCAAGGGAAGCACCCTCCGACGGTGGATGGCAGCAATCACTCCCACAGCGGTGAGTCCCCCCTTCCGCAACGCCTCCAAGGCCTTGAGAAGGGGTTCAAGGTTCTTTTGTCTTTCGTGCGGGGTCCCGTGGCGCCAAGAATCAGCGGCGGTGGTGACTACTCGTTGAGAGAACGACGGGAGCAACTCGCCGTCATTCCTGAGGTAGAACCACCGGCGCTGCCACCCCTTGTTCGAGGACGCGAGGATGGCGGGAATATACAGCGACGCCCGCGACTGCCTCAGCAGAAGGGTGCAGCCGCCGGCCCGCACCGCTGCGTGGACCCTCCTCTCCCCCGTCGGCGAGGCAAAAAGCTCCGCGAAAAAGAGATGGGTCCACAAATCCCAATGGGGGGCAATCCCCAAGTACCCCTCGCACACCGCTACGAAGATGGCGGCCTGCGAGATGGAGTTGGGGCTGAGGTTGTGCAACTCCACCCCGTAGTGGTGCAGGATCGCCCGCATGAAGCGGCTCGCCGGCACACCAAATCCCCGTTCGTGGAAGGAGACGAAGCTCACGATGTACCCCGGCGGTGGGGATGGAGCGGCTCCGCCCACGGGGGGAATCCATTCCGGTCGCTGCTCATCGGTGAGAGGGCGAAGTAAACCCTCGCCAACAAGATCCTCCAGGTCACTCGCCGTCACCGTGGAAAAAGGCCATGGGTCGCGCGGCGGGATGATGGTCACCCGGTCAGCCATCACCGAGCGGAAGGGGTGGCGGCGCAAGGGGCAGGGAGGGTGGTTTCCTCTTCTCTGGCTAAGTCTCTCGGGTTGCGAAAACCTAAAAGGGAGGCAGGAAGCGGAGCAAAGAACCACCGCCAGACCCTCTCCCGAGTATATAAAGACCAAGGCGAGAACGGTTCAAACATTCCGCCCGGACCGGACGCGGGATTCGAAAACGCAAAGCGAAGCAGCCGTTCCCCGAACGGCTCGCGCACGCGCAACGGCCGCCCCGCGAACCACTCGCCCCGTCGCATTAACTCCATAGCGGGACAGGCGGCGCCTCTAGTAGGAGAAGTGGGCGACGCTTCGCCTTCGCCATGATGACCGCGTCAAAAAAGGTACGCCGTGTCGTTCGATTTCGTATCCTTTTCCTTTTTTCCTCTTTCTCTCTCTTGCAACAGGGACCGGGAAAGGGGGATACCCCGAAAAGGATCCTTCCCTGAGAAGGAACCAGGCTCCAAGCCCCCCTACTGATCAGAGGTTCGAAGGCTGGCCCCCCGGAAAGGTTCGACAGCCGCCTTAGATCGCGTGGGCCCTACACCCACTACTGATCAGAGGTTCGAAGGCCGGCCCCTCGAAAGGGTTCCACGGCCGCCTCAGGCTACTCGGGCTCCGCGCCCATTACTGATCAGGGGTTCGAAGGCTGGCCCCCGAAGGGTTCACAGCCGCCTCAGACGCCGAGCGAGGGATGACCATGGGTACGTTCGATACATAACCAAGGCTCGGGCTGTGCTCCCGAGGTACCCTAGGACATTTCCGAGACCAGCGGGAACGATCTTGTAACGGAATCCCATCAGAGGGAGGCATCGAGCCCTCGGACCCCGTCGCCAGGGGACCGGGTCCGGCAGATCACCCGCAGGTACTTTTGGGCGTGCCTCTGGGCCCCTAGCTGACCCCTAACGAACGGGGCACGGACGTCCACTCGGATTACCCGCTTGCAGCTCATCGGAGACACCATGTTCGGCGCCCATCGAGGGCAACATGGCGCTTCCCCCCCCCCCTCCTTGAGGAAAGGCGACGCAGGGGCGTATGTAAAAAAGCCGAGTCTGTCCCTGACTGCCCTCTCGCTCTGTGCAGAGGCTCGGGGGCTGCTCTCGCAAACCCGGCTCCAGCCGAACCGTTGACAGCGTCAACGTACCAGCCCGAGAACTTGGGACCCGACCGTACACCTGGGCTACGGCCGGCTCGCATGAGGGAACGACCAGACCAGCCGAAGCATTACGCGAGGCATTAAGACCTCGAAGGAGTGAAACCACTCCTCCGAGGCCTCGGGGGCTACACCTGGCGGGTGCGCTCGCGCGCACCCACCGGAACAAAGCGCAACCGAGAAAGGCTGGTCCCCTTGCAAAAAAGTGCGATGAAAGCCTCCAAGCGAGTGCAAACACTCCCTTCGAGGCTCGGGGGCTACTGTCGGGGACCATAATTAGGGGTACCCTCAAGGCTCCTAATTCTCAGCTGGTAACCCCCATCAGCACAAAGCTGCAAAGGCCTGATGGGTCCGATTAAGTCAGGGATCAGTCCATTCGAGGGACTCGATCACGCCACGCCCGAGCCTAGCCTCGGACAAGGGCAGCCGACCCCGGAGGATTTCCGTCTCGCCCGAGGCCCCCCTTCAGCGGCGAACATATTTCCGGCTCGCCCGAGGCCCTGGCTTTGCTAAGAAGCAACCCTGACCAAATCGCCGCACCGACCGACCAAGTCGCAGGAGCATTTAATGCAAAGGTGGCCTGACACCTTTATCCTGATGCGCGCCCCCCAGCCGGCAGAGCCGAAGTGACCGCCGTCACTTCGCCGCTCCACTGACCGGCCTGACAGAAGGACAGTGCCGCCTGCGCCACTCCGACTGCGGTGCCACTTGACAGAGTGAGACTGACAGGCAGTCAGGCCCGGCCAAAGGCACCATAGGAAGCTTCGCTCCGCCCGACCCAGGGCTCGGACTCGGGCTAAGTCCCGGAAGACGGCAAACTCCGCCCGACCCAGGGCTCGGACTCGGGCTAAGTCCCGGAAGACGGCGAACTCCACTCCGCCCGACCCAGGGCTCGGACTCGGGCTAAGTCCCAGAAGACGGCGAACTCCACCCGACCCAGGGCTCGGACTCGGGCTAAGTCCCGGAAGACGGCAAACTCCACTCCGCCCGACCCAGGGCTCGGACTCGGGCTAAGTCCCGGAAGACGGCGAACTCCGCCCGACCCAGGGCTCGGAGTCGGGCTAAGTCCCGGAAGACGGCGAACTCCGCCCGATCCAGGGCTCGGACTCGGGCTAAGTCCCGGAAGACGGCGAACTCCGCCCGACCCAGGGCTCGGACTCGGGCTAAGTCCCGGAAGACGGCGAACTCCACTCCACCCGACCTAGGGCTCGGACTTGGGCTCGGCCCCAGAAGACGACGAACTCCGCTTCGCCCGACCCCAGGGCTCGGACTCCGCCCCATCACCAGCCGGCGATCTCCGCCTCGCCCGAACCTGGGGCTCGGACCCGACCTCAGCCACGGAAGACAGACTCGACCTCGGCTTCGGAGGAGCTTCCACATCGCCCAACCTAGGGCGCAGACCAGCCACGTCAACAGGAGGCGCCATCATCACCCTACCCCGAGCTGACTCGGGCCACAGGGAACAAGACCGACGTCCCATCTGGCTCGCTTCGCCAGATAGGCAATGATGGCGCCCTGCATACTCTGTGACGACGGCGGCCCTCAGCCCCCTTACGGAAGCAAGAGGACGTCAACAAGGATTCAACCGCTCCGACAGCTGTCCCTCCGCCAGGCTCCATCGCTCCTCCGACGACCACGACATCACACCAGCTGGGTGCCAAAATCTCTCCGGCTGCCACAACGGCATGTACTTAGGGCGCTAGCTCTCCTCCGCTAGACACGTAGCACTCTGCTACACCCCCCATTGTACACCTGGATCCTCTCCTTGCGCCTATAAAAGGAAGGACCAGGGCCCTCTTAGAGAGGGTTGGCCGCGCGGGGACGAGGATGAGACACGCGCTCGCTTGAAGCCGCTCGCTCCCTCTCCCGCGTGGACGCTTGTAACCCCCTACTGCAAGCGCACCCGACCTGGGCGCGGGATGAACACGAAGGCCGCGGGATTCCCACCTCTCTCACGCTGGTCTCTGGCCGCCTCACTCTCCCCCCTTCGCGCTCGGCCTCGCGCTCGACCCATCTGGGCTGGGGCACGCGGCGACATTCACTCGTCGGCCTAGGGACCCCCCGGTCTCGGAACGCCGACAGGTACCCTCAGGGATCCACATTTGATTTAATTGGTTATTCCGATGCCGATTGGGCAGGGTGCAAAATCAATAGAAAGAGCACATCGGGGACTTGCCAGTTCTTGGGAAGATCCTTGGTGTCTTGGGCTTCAAAGAAGCAAAATTCGGTCGCTCTTTCTACCGCCGAAGCCGAGTACATTGCCGCAGGACATTGTTGCGCGCAATTGCTTTGGATGAGGCAAACCCTGCGGGACTATGGTTACAAATTAACCAAAGTTCCTCTTCTATGTGATAATGAAAGTGCAATCCGCATGGCGGATAATCCCGTTGAGCATAGCCGCACTAAACACATAGCCATTCGGTATCATTTTCTTAGGGATCACCAACAAAAGGGGGATATCGAGATTGCATACATTAATACTAAAGATCAATTAGCCGATATCTTTACCAAGCCACTAGATGAACAAACTTTTACCAAACTTAGGCATGAGCTAAATATTCTTGATTCTAGAAATTTCTTTTGATGTCTTGCACACATAGCTCAAAAATATACCTTTGATCATGTCTCTTCTATATATGCTATGACTAATGTGTTTTCAAGTGTATTTCAAACCAAGTCATAGGTATATTGAAAGGGAATTGGAGTCTTCGGCGAAAACAAAGGCTTCCACTCCACTCCATAACTCATCCTTCGCCGTCGCTCCGAGCAACTCTCCAACTTTGGTATAATCTTCACTCATATTATTATTTGCCAAAGGGGGAGAAAGTAGTTCACAAGGGCTTATATTTCACTCTAAGTATCCGTTTTTGGCGATTCATGCCAAAGGGGGAGAAAGTATGAGCCCAAAGCAAAAGGACCGCACCACCACCAAATTTTTAAACTTATGATTTTCAAATTAGTATCTCTTTGTGTTCAAAAAGGGAAGAAAGTAGCATTTTCAAAAATTGATATCTTAAAACCCTCTTGAACACTAAGAGGAGAATTTCATTAAGGGGGAGTTTTTGTTTAGTCAAAGGAAAGCATTTGAAACAAGGGGAGAAACTTTCAAAACTTAAAAATGCTTCACAAAATCTTATTCATTTACCTTTGACTATTTTGCAAAAGGACTTTGAAAAGGATTTACAAAAATAATTTGCAAAAACAAAACATGTGGTGCAAGCGTGGTCCAAAATGTTAAAAATAAAGAAACAATCCATGCATATCTAGTAAGTAATATTTATTGGCTCAATTCTAAGTAACCTTTGCACTTACATTTTGCAAACTAGTTCAATTATGCACTTCTATATTTGCTTTGGTTTGTGTTGGCATCAATCACCAAAAAGGGGGAGATTGAAAGGGAATTAGGCTTACACCTACTTCCTAATTAATTTTGGTGGATGAATTGCCCAACACAAATAACTGGACTAACTAGTTTGCTCTAGTTTATAAGTTCTACAGGTGCCAAAGGTTCATAATAAGCCAATAAAAAGACCAAGAAAAAGGGTTCAAACAAAAGAGCAAAGGGACAACCGAAGGCACCCTGGTCTGGCGCACCGGACTGTCCGGTGTGCCACCGGACAGTGTTCGATGCACCAGGGTACTCTAAGCTGAACTCTTCACCTTCGGGAATTTTCAAAGGGCTCTGCTATAATTCACCGGACTGTCCGGTGCACCACCGGACAGTGTCCGGTGCCCCAAGATCAAGCGACTCTGAACTCGCCAGCTTCGGGAATTCGCTCCGCTATAATTCATCGGACATGTCCGGTGCACACCGGACTATCCGGTGTAACGGTGGAGCAACGGCTACTTCGCGCCAACGGTCACCTGCAGAAGCATTTAATGCGCACCAGAGCGCGCAGAGGAGCAGTGCACACGCGGGTGGCACACCGGACAGCCTACAGGGCCTGTCCGGTGCACCACCGGACAGCCAGGCGGGCCCACACGTCAGAGCTCCAACGGTCGAACCCTAACGACCGGGTGACGTGGCTGGCGCACCGGACAGTGTCCGGTGGCGCACCGGACTGTCTGGTGCGCCCGTCGACAGCAGCCTTCACCAAACGGCTAGTTTGGTGGTTGGGGGTTATAAATGCCCCAACCACCCCACATTCAAGTCATTCAAGTTTGCCACCTTCCAACTACTTACAAGAGCTCTAGCATTCAATTCTAGACACACCCAAGTGATCAAATCCTCTCCAATTCCACACAAGGCTTTAGTGATTAGTGAGAGAGATTTGTTGTGTTCTTTTGAGCTCTTGCGCTTGGATTGCTTCTTCCTTTCATTCTTTCTTGCGATCATCTCTATTGTAATCGAGGCAAGAGACACCAATTGTGTGGTGGTCCTTGCGGGGAAGTTTGGTTCCCGTTTGATTGAGAGAAGAAGCTCACTCGGTCGAGAGACCGTTTGAGAGAGGGAAAGGGTTGAAAGAGACCCGGTCTTTGTGACCACCTCAACGGGGAGTAGGTTTGCAAGAACCGAACCTCCGTAAAACAAATCATCGTGTCTCACTCTTTATTTGCTCACGATTTGTTTTGCACCCTCTCTCTCGGACTCGTTTCTATTTTCTAACACTAACCCGGCTTGTAGTTGTGATTAAGTTTGTAAATTTCAGATTCGCCCTATTCACCCCCCTCTAGGCGACTTTCAGCATTCAAATCATCATTTATGCTCTTTAAGCTAGAAATAGAGTCATGGCGTGTAGACAATTCAAAAGAAAGCATTTCATTCCTTTTAATTTCTAAAGCAAGGGATTTTTGTGCCTCTACAAACTTATCATGTTCTTCAAACAAAAGATCCTCTTGTTTTTCTAATAATCTATTTTTATCATTCAAGGCATCAATCAACTCATTAATCTTATCAACCTTAGTTCTATCTAAGCCCTTGAATAAACATGAATAGTCTATTTCATCATCGCCAGATTCTTCATCACTTGAGGAAGCGTAAGTACTAGTATTATGAGTGCTTACCTTCTTTTCCCTTGCCATGAGGCAAGTGTGATGCTCGTTGGGGAAGAGGGATGACTTGTTGAAGGCGGTGGCGGCGAGTCCTTCGTTGTCGGAGTCGGACGACGAACAATCCGAGTCCCACTCCTTGCCAAGGTGTGCCTCGCCCTTAGCCTTCTTGTAAGACTTCTTCTTTTCCCTCTTGTTCCCTTGTTCCTAGTCACTATCATTATCGGGACAATTAGCGATAAAATGACCAATCTTACCACATTTGAAGCATGAGCGCTTCCCCTTCGTCTTGTTCTTGTTAGGCTGCCCCTTGCGACCCTTTAGCGTCGTCTTGAAGCGCTTGATGATGAGGGCCATCTCTTCATCATTAAGCTCGACCGCCTCAACTTGCGCCACCTTGCTAGGTAGCGCCTCCTTGCTCCTCGTTGCCTTGAGAGCAATAGTTTGAGGCTCTTGGATTGGGCCATTCAGTGCATCGTCGACGTATCTTGCCTCCTTAATCATCATCCGCCCGCTTACAAACTTTCCAAGGATCTCCTTGGGCATCATCTTCGTGTACCTAGGATTCTCACGAATATTGTTCACAAGATGTGGATCAAGGACGGTAAAGGACCTTAGCATTAGGCGGACGACGTCGTGGTCCGTCCATCGCGTGCTTCCATAGCTCCTTATTTTGTTGACGAGGGTCTTGAGCCGGTTGTACGTTTGGGTTGGCTCCTCGCCCCTGATCATTGCGAATCTCCCAAGTTCGCCTTCCACCAATTCCATCTTGGTGAGCATGGTGATGTCGTTCCCCTCATGTGAGATCTTGAGGGTGTCCCAGATCTGCTTGGCGTTATCCAAGCTGCTCATCTTATGGTATTCGTCCCTGCACAAAGAAGCTAGAAGAACAGTAGTAGCTTGTGCATTTTTGTGAATTTGCTCATTAATGAACATGGGACTATCAGTACTATCAAATTTCATTCCATTCTCGACTATCTCCCATATGCTTGGATGGAGAGAGAACAAGTGACTACGCATTTTGTGACTCCAAAATCCGTAGTCTTCTCCATCAAAGTGAGGAGGTTTGCCAAGAGGAATGGAAAGCAAATGTGCATTTGAACTATGCGGAATACGAGAATAATCAAAAGAGAAGTTTGAGTTAACCGTCTTCTTTTTCTCGTAGTCGTTGTCATCGTCCTTTTGGGAAGAAGAAGATTCGTCGCTGTCGTCGTAGTAGACGATCTCCTTGATGTGCCTTGTCTTCTTCTTCTTCCCATCTTTTCGTTTGTGGCCCGAGCCCGAGTCGGTAGGCTTGTCATCTTTCGGCTCGTTGACGAAAGACTCCTTCTCCTTATCATTGATCACAATCCCCTTGCCCTTAGGATCCATCTCTTCGGGCGATTAGTCCCTTCGTGAAGAGAACGGCTCCGATACCAATTGAGAGCACCTAGAGGGGGGTGAATAGGTGATCCTGTGAAACTTGAAAACTTAATGCCACAAAACTTGATTAGGAGTTAGCACAATAATGCCAAGTGGCTAGAGAGGAGTCTTAGCAAAACACAATAACCACAAGGAGATCAACACAGAGATGGCACAGTGGTTTATCCCGTGGTTCGGCCAAGTCCAACGCTTGCCTACTCCACGGTGTGGCATCCCAATGGACGAGGGTTGCAATCAACCCCTCTCAAGCGGTCCAAAGACCCACTTGAATACCACGGTGTTTTGCTTTGCTTTACTATATCCCGCTTGCGAGGAATCTCCACAACTTGGAGTCTCTCGCCCTTACAAAGATGTTCACAAAGAAGCACGGAGTAAGGGAGGGATGAGCAACTCACACAAGACACAAAAAATCACAGCAAATACGCACACACAAGACCCAGACTTGAGCTCAAAAAACTATCACGAGGTTCTCACTAGAACGGAGCTCAAATCACTAAGAATGTCGAACAAGTGTGCAAGAATGAAGTGTGAGTGATCAACAATGCTCAAAGGATGCTTGGTATACTCCTCCATGCGCCTAGGGGTCCCTTTTATAGCCCCAATGCAGCTAGGAGCCGTTGAGAGCATTCCAGGAAGGCAATTCTTGCCTTCTGTCGCCTGGCGCACCGGACAGTCCGGTGCGGATTTCTTTCCTTATTTGGCGAAGCCGACCGTTGAAGATTCAGAGCCGTTGGCGCACCGGACACTGTCCGGTGCACACCGGACAGTCCGGTGCCCCCTTCTAGCCATTGGCTCGGCCACGTGTCCCGCGCGGATCGCGCGACCGACCGTTGGCCTGGCCGACTGTTGGCTCACCGGACAGTCCGGTGCACCACCGGACAGTCCGGTGATTTATAGTTGTACGCCGTTAATCACTTCTCGAGAGCGACGACTTCGCCTGTGAACGGCTCACCGGACAATCCGGTGCACCACCGGACAGTCCGATGATTTATAGCCGTACACCGTCGTTGAAGTCCCGAGAGCAGCACGTTCGCCAGAGCCAGCCTGGCGCACCGGACACTGTCCGGTGCACCACCGGACAGTCCGGTGCACCTAGACTGAGCAGACTTTGGCTGAACGAGCCAAGTCATCTCCGAATTGATTTCTCCTGTTTCCAGCACTTAGACACAATACATTAGTTCTCAAAACAATGTACTAAGTCTAGAAACATACCTTTAGACTTGATTTGCACTTTGTCCATCAATTGGCATATATTTTCACTTAAGCACTTGTGTTGGCACTCAATCACCAAAATACTTAGAAATGGCCCAAGGGCACATTTCCCTTTCAATTTTTACATGAAGGGACAACTATTTCATAGAAGTCTTTCAAACAGACTCTCGTAGCTACTTCCACTAATCATTTTGAAATAATACATTATATGAAGCTTCATGTGAATGTGTATGGCTTCGCAGAATGATTAACCATATACAACAATCATGTGGTATTGGTTCCATTGAATCGCCGACAATTATCTATGAAGATAATTCTTCTTGTGTTACACATATGTAGACAAGTTACATAAACAACAACATTAAAAAACATATTGCTCCACAATTATTTTATCCCCATGAGTTACAACAAAGTGGGGAGATAAATATCTTACAACTAGATCATGCGCTAATCTCGCTGATCTTTTTACTAAGTCGTAACCATCCTCTATGTAGGAAACGGTGACACCTAAGATAGGGTGAATTAGTACTTCTATAAATTATTCTCTAAACTAGGCCACAATTAAATCCCTAGACCAAAACCTATACAAATAAATAATCTAGAATATGCAAACTAGGTTTTATCTAAGTATTGTTATCTCTACCTGAAAGGGAAATAGGGCAAACCTTTTCCAATATGAATTTTGGTGGTTGAATTGCCCAACACAAATTATTGGACTAACTAGTTTGCTCTAGATTATGAGTTCTACAGGTGCCAAAGGTTCACAACAAACCAATACAAAGTCAAAAGAAAGGGTTCAAAACAAAGGAGCAAAGTATACCGAAGGCAGCCCTGGTCTGGCGAACCGGACTGTCCGGTGTGCCACCGGACAGTGTCCGGTGCACCAGGGTGGATCAAATCAAACTTGCCAGCTTCAGGAATTTGGGGAGGCCGCTCCGCTATAATTCACCGGACTGTCTGGTGTGACACTAGACTGTCCGGTGTGCCAGCGGAGCAATGACTACTTCACACCAACGGTCGTCTGCAAATGAACAGTGAAAGCAAACAGTGCGCGCCTGCACGCGCAGAAGTCAGAGCAGGCGCCAGAAGGCGCACCGGACAGTGAACAGGACCTGTCCGGTGCACCACCGAACTGTCAGGTGGCCCCACTTGTCAGAGCTCCAACGGTCGAAACCCAACGGCCTGGTGACGTGGCTGGCGCACCGGACAGTGTCCGGTGGCGCACCGGACTGTCTGGTGGCGCATCGGACTGTCCGGTGCGCCATATGACAGAAGCCTTCACCAACGGCCATATTGGTGGTTGGGGCTATAAATACCCCCCAACCACCACACTTTAAGGCATCCAAGCATTCACTACACATCATTCAATACAAGAGCAATACACAACACTCCAAGACACAAATCAAAGCCTCCGATCGAATCAAAGTCCCCAATTCAACTCTAGTTCTTAGGACTTGTGAGGAGATCGACTTGTGTTCTTTTGTTGCTCTTGTTGCTTGGTTGGCTTTCTTCTTTCTCTCATTCTTACTTTCAAAACCTTGTAAGCGAAGCAAGAGACACCAATTGTGTGGTGGTCCTTGCAGGGTCTAAGTGACCCGGGAAATCAAGGAAGGAAGCTCACTCGGTCTAAGTGACCGTTTGAGAGAGGGAAAGGGTTGAAAGAGACCTGGTCTTTGTGACCACCTCAACCGGGAGTAGGTTTGCAAGAACCGAACCTCGGTAAAACAAATCACCGCGTCTCATTCTTCATTTGCTTTTGATTTGTTTTCGCCCTCTCTTTCGGACTCGATTATATTCTAACTTTAACCCCGCCTTGTAGTTGTGCTTGAGTTTATAATTTTCATATTCTGCCTATTCACCCCCCCCCCCCCTCTAGGCGACTTTCAATTGGTATCAGAGCCCGATGCTTCATTAGAGCTTAACCGCTCGAAGTGATGTCGGGAGAACATGCCAAGAAGGAGATGGTGATTGGCGAGAAGCCTGCCACAAGCCACGGGAAGGCTCCATCGGGAGAGTCCCGCAACAAGAAGAAGGAGGAATCACCTCCTCACAAGTCGCATCGGAGTGGTGACAAGAAAAAGAAGATGAAGAAGGTGGTCTACTATGAGACCGATTCTTCGTCGCAATCCACCTCCGGCTCCGACGCGCCGTCCGTAACTTCTAAGCGCCATGAGCGCAAGAAGTTTAGTAAGATCCCCCTACGCTACCCTCGTATTTCAAAACGTACTCCTTTACTTTTTGTCCCATTAGGCAAACCACCTATGTTTGATGGTGAAGATTATAATATGTGGAGTGATAAAATGAGACACCACCTAACCTCACTCCACACTAGTATTTGGGATGTTGTTGAGTTGGGAGTGCAGGTACCATCCATAGGGGATGAAGACTATGATTCGGACGAAGTTGCCCAAATCCGGCACTTCAACTCCCAAGCCACCACTATACTCCTCGCCTCTCTAAGTCGAGAGGAGTATAACAAGGTGCAAGGGTTGAAGAGCGCCAAAGAAATTTGGGACGTGCTCAAGTCCGCGCACGAGGGAGATGAGGTGACCAAGATCACCAAGAGGGAAACGATCGAGGGGGAGCTCGGTCGTTTTATGCTCAACCAAGGAGAAGACCCACAAGCAATGTACAACCGCCTCAAAACCTTGGTGAACCAAGTGCGCAACCTCGGGAGCACCAAATGGGATGACCATGAAATGGTCAAGGTTATTCTTAGATCACTCGTTTTTCTTAACCCCACTCAAGTTCAATTAATTCGTGGTGATCCAAGATATAAACTAATGTCTCCCGGAGAAGTGATAGGAAAATTTGTGAGCTTTGAACTAATGATCAAAGGCTCCAAGAAAATCATCGAGCAAGGCGCCTCCTTCACGCCCGAGGCACAACCCGTTGCATTCAAGGCGACGGAGGAGAAGAAAGAAGACTCTACACCAAGTAGGGTCCCCATCGACGCCTCCAAGCTCGACAACGAGGAGATGGCGCTCATCATCAAGAGCTTCCGCCAAATCCTCAAGCAAAGGAGGGGGAAAGACTACAAGCCCCGCTCCAAGAAAGTGTGCTACAAGTGTGGTAAGCCCGGTCATTTTATCGCTAAATGCCCTTTGTCTAGTGATAGTGACAAGGATAACGACAAGAGGGTGAAGAAGAAGGAGAAGAAGAAGTATTACAAGAAGAAGGGCGGCGATGCCCATGTTTGCCGGGAGTGGGACTCCGATGAGAGCTCCACCGACTCCTCCTCCGACGAGGACGCCGCCAATATCGTCATCAACAAAGGTCTTCTCTTCTCCAATGTCGGCCACAAGTGTCTTATGGCGAAGGATGGCAAGAAGAAGAAGGTAAAATCAAAGTCCTCCACTAAGTATGCTACTTCTAGTGATGAGGATAATTCTAGTGATAATGAGGACAACTTGCTTACTCTTTTTGCCAATCTTAATATGCAACAAAAAGAGAAATTGAATTAATTAATTAGTCCTATTCATGAGAAGGATGAACTCTTAGATAGCCAAGACGACTTCCTTATAAAGGAAAACAAAAAGCATGTTAAGACTAAAAATGCTTATGCTCTAGAGGTAGAAAAATGTGAAAAATTGACTAGTGAGCTAAGCATTTGCCATGACACTATTTCCAACCTTAGAATTGAGAATGCTAATTTGATTACTAAGGTTGAGAAGTCAAATATTTGTGATGATTCAATTGCCAATCTTAGAAATGATAATGCCAGTTTAATTGCTAAGATTGATAAATTGAATGCCTCTCTTGCTAGCCTTAGGAATGAGAATGAAAAATTAATTGCTAAGGCTAAAGACTTAGATGTTTGCAATGCTTCTATTTCCAATCTTAGAGATGAGAATGCTATTTTACATGCTAAGATTGTTGAATTAAATGATTACAAACCCTCTACATCTACCGTTGAGCATGTTTCTATTTGCACTAGATGTAGAGATGTTAATGTAGATGCTATTCATGATCACCTTGCTCTAATTAAACAACAAAATGATCACATAGCTACATTAACTGCTAAAATCAATGAGCATGACTTTGAAAATGAAAAAATTAAATTTGCTAGAAGCATGCTCTATAGTGGGAAACGCTCTGGCATTAAGGATGGCATTGGCTTCCAACAGGGAGACAATGTCAAGCTTAATGCCCCTCCTAAAAGATTGTCTTACTTTGTCAAGGGCAAGGCTCCCATGCCTCAGGATAACAAGGGTTACATTTTATATCCTGCCGGTTATCCTGAGGATAAGATTAGGAGAATTCATGCCAAGAAGACTCATTCTCACCATGCTTTTATTTATAAGAATGAGGCTTCTAGCTCTAGGCGTTCTACACATGTTAAAATGCCTAAGAATAAATCTCCTACTGCATCAAATGATCATATTGTTTCATTCAAAACTTTTGATGCTTCTTATGTGCTAACTAACAAATTAGGCAAGGTAGTTGCCAAATATGTTGGGGGCAAACACAAGGGCTCCAAGACTTGTGTTTGGGTACCCAAGGTGCTTGTTTCTAATGTAAAAGGACCCAAGATCGTTTGGGTACCTAAGAATAAGGACTAAATTTGTTTTGTAGGTTTATGCATCTGGGGGCTCAAGTTGGATCATCGATAGCGGGTGCACAAACCACATGACTGGGGAGAAAAGGATGTTCTCCTCCTATGAGAAAAACGAAGATCCTCAACGAGCTATCATATTCGGGGATGGAAATCAAGGTTTGGTCAAAGGATTGGGTAAAATTGCTATATCACCTGATCATTCTATTTCCAATGTTTTTCTTGTATATTCATTAGATTACAACTTGCTTTCTGTTTCTCAATTATGCAAAATGGGTTACAACTGTCTTTTTACAAATACAGGTGTTACTGTCTTTAGAAGAAGTGATGATTCAGTAGCATTTAAGGAAGTATTAGAGGGTCAGCTATACTTAGTTGATTTCAATAGAGCTGAACTCGATACTTGCTTAATTGCTAAGACTAACATAGGTTGGCTCTGGCATCGCCGACTAGCCCACATTAGGATGAAGAATCTTCACAAGATTCTAAAGGGAGAGCACATTTTGGGACTAACAAATGTTCATTTTGAGAAAGACAAGATTTGTAGCGCATGTCAAGCAGGAAAGCAAGTTGGTGTTCATCATCCACACAAGAACATCATGATGACTGACAGGCCACTTGAGCTCCTCCACATGGACCTATTCGGTCCGATAGCTTATATAAGCATCGGCGGGAGTAAGTACTGTCTAGTTATCGTGGATGATTATTCTCGCTTCACTTGGATATTCTTTTTACAGGATAAATCTCAAACCCAAGAGACTTTGAAAGGATTCTTGAGATGGGCTCAAAATGAGTTTGGTTTAAGGATCAAGAAAATAAGAAGCGACAATGGAACGGAGTTCAAGAACTCACAAATTGAAGGCTTCCTTCAGGAGGAGGGCATCAAGCATGAGTTCTCTTCTCCCTACATGCCACAACAAAATGGTATATTGGAGAGGAAGAATAGAACTCTATTGGATATGGCAAGAACCATGCTTGATGAGTACAAGACTTCGGATCGGTTTTGGGTCGAGGCGGTCAACACCGCTTGCTACGCCATCAACCGGTTGTATCTACACTGAATCCTCAAGAAGACATCTTATGAACTCCTCACCGGTAAAAAGCCCAATGTTTCATATTTTAGGGTCTTTGGTAGCAAATGCTTTATTCTTGTTAAAAGAGGTAGAAAATCTAAATTTGCTCCTAAGGCTGTAGAAGGTTTTTTACTTGGTTATGATTCAAACACAAGGGCATATAGAGTCTTTAACAAGTCCATTGGACTAGTTGAAGTTTCTTGTGACATTGTGTTTGATGAGACTAACGGCTCTCAAGTAGAGCAAGTTGATCTTGATGAACTAGATGATGAAGAGGCTCTGTGCATCGCGCTAAGGAACATGTCCATTGGGGATGTGTGTCCTAAGGAACCCGAAGAGCCTCCACAAGCACAAGATCAACCATCTTCCTCCATGCAAGCATCTCCACCAACCCAAGATGAGGATGAGGCTCAAGATGATGAAGGAGAAGATCAAGAAGATGAGCCACCTCAAGAGGACGGCAATGATCAAGGGGGAGATGCAAATGTTCAAGACAAGGAAGATGAACAAGATCCAAGGCCGCCACACCCAAGAGTCCACCAAGCAATCCAACGAGATCACCCCGTGAACACCATCCTAGGAACATTCATAAGGGGGTAACTACTCGATCGCGTGTTGCTCATTTTTGTGAACATTACTCTTTTGTTTCCTCTATTGAGCCACACAGGGTAGAGGAAGCACTTCAAGATTCGGATTGGGTGTTGGCGATGCAAGAGGAGCTCAACAACTTCACAAGGAATGAGGTATGGCATTTAGTTCCACGTCCTAACCAAAATGTTGTAGGAAACAAATGGGTCTTCCACAACAAACAAGATGAGCATGGTGTGGTGATAAGGAACAAAGCACGACTTGTGGCCAAAGGGTATTCACAAGTCGAAGGTTTGGATTTTGGTGAAACCTATGCACCCGTAGCTAGGCTTGAGTCCATTCGTATATTACTTGCCTATGCTACTTACCATGGCTTTAAGCTTTATCAAATGGACGTGAAGAGTGCCTTCCTCAATGGACTAATCAAGGAAGAGGTCTATGTTGAGCAACCTCCTGGCTTTGAAAATAGTGAGTATCCTAACCATGTATATAAACTCTCAAAGGCGCTTTATGGGCTCAAGCAAGCCCCAAGAGCATGGTATGAATGCCTTCGAGATTTTCTTATCACTAATGGCTTCAAAGTCGGCAAGGCCGATCCTACTCTCTTTACTAAAACAATTGAAAATGATTTGTTTGTATGCCAAATTTATGTTGATGATATCATATTTGGGTCTACTAACAAATCTATTTGTGAAGAGTTTAGTAGGATCATGATACAAAAAATTGAGATGTCTATGATGGGGGAGTTGAAGTACTTTCTAGGATTTCAAGTCAAGCAACTCCAAGAAGGGACCTTCATTAGCCAAACGAAGTACATTCAAGATATACTCACCAAGTTTGGAATGAAGGATGCCAAGCCCATCAAGACACCCATGGGAACTAATGGGCATCTCGACTTCGACACGGGAGGTAAATCCGTAGATCAAAAGGTATACCAGTCGATGATAGGATCTTTACTCTATTTATGTGCATCTCGACCAGATATTATGCTTTCTGTATGCATGTGTGCAAGATTTTAAGCCGATCCTAAGGAAGTTCACCTTAGGGCCGTAAAGAGAATCTTGAGATATTTAGTTCAAACACCTAAGTTTGGTCTTTGGTACCCCCAAGGGATCCTCGTTTGATTTATTAGGATATTCCGATGCTGATTGGGTAGGGTGTAAGATTGATAGAAAGAGCACATCAGAGACTTGTCAGTTTCTGGGGAGATCCCTGGTGTCTTGGGCTTCAAAGAAACAAAACTCAGTAGCTCTTTCTACCGCCGAAGCCAAGTACATTGTCGTAGGCCATTGTTGCGCGCAATTGCTTTGGATGAGGCAAACCCTTAGGGACTATGGCTACAAATTTAGCAAAGTCCCTCTCCTATGTGATAATGAGAGTGCAATCTGCATGACGGATAATCCCGTTGAACACAGCCTCACTAAGCACATAGCCATTCGGTATCACTTTTTGAGAGATCACCAACATAAGGGGGATATCGAGATAGCCTACATTAACACCAAAGAACAATTGGCCGATATCTTTACCAAGCCTTTAGATGAGCAAACCTTTACCAAACTTAGGAATGAGCTAAATATTCTTGATTCTAGGAATTTTGATTGATTCTTTGCACACATAGCTCATTTATACCTTTGATCATATCCCTTTTATGTCTGTGACTAATGTATTTTCAAGTGTACTCTCATGCTTAGTCATAGAATTGAAAGGAAAATGGAGTATTCGGCAAAGAAGGCGCTTCCACTCAACTCCATTGATATTTGCCGGTATTTTGCATCGTTCTCCACTTTGGTATAATCTTCACTCATATCTATTTGTTTGCCATTGGGGAGGAAAGTTGTAAGGGCTTATATTTCACTCACAAGTATCCGTTTTTGGTGATTCATGCCAAAGGGGGAGAAAGTATGAGCCCAAAGCAAAAGGACCACACCACCACCAAATTTTAAAAATGAAGTTTTTCAAATTGATATCTTATTGTGTTCAAAAGGGGGAGAAAGTAGTATCTTCAAAAATTGCAAAAAACCCTCTTGAACACTAAGAGGAGAATTTTATTTAGGGGGAGTTTTGTTTAAGTCAAAGGAAAAGCATTTGAAACAGGGGGAGAAAATTTCAAATCTTGAAAATGCTTCTTTCAATCTTATTCATGTACCTTTGACTATTTGCAAAAGTTTTTTGAAAAAGAATTTTACAAAGGATTTGCAAAAACAAAAGTAGTGGTGCAAATGTGGTCCAAAATTTTAAATAAGAAGAAAACCATCCATGCACATCTATTGAAAAAGTATATTGGTTTCAATTCCAAGCAACCTTTGCACTTACGTTATGCAAACTAGTTCAATTCTGCACTTTTATATTTGCTTTGGTTTGTGTTGGCATCAATCACCAAAAAGGGGGAGATTGAAAGGGAAATAGGGTCAAACCTTTTCTAATATGAATTTTGGTGGTTGAATTGCCCAACACAAATTATTGGACTAACTAGTTTGCTCTAGATTATGAGTTCTACAGGTGCCAAAGGTTCACAACAAACTAATACAAAGTCAAAAGAAAGGGTTCAAAACAAAGGAGCAAAGTATACCGAAGACAGCCCTGGTCTGGCGCATCGAACTGTCCGATGTGCCATCAGACAGTGTCCGGTGCACCAGGGTGGATCAAATCAAACTTGCCAGCTTCGGGAATTTGGGGAGGCCGCTCCGCTATAATTCACCGGACTGTCCGGTGTGATACCAAACTGTTCGGTGTGCCAGCGGAGCAACGACTACTTCGCGCCAACGGTCGTCTGCAAATGAACAGTGAAAGCAAACAGTGCGCGCCTGCGCGCGCAGAAGTCAGAGCAGGCGCTAGAAGACGCACTGGACAGTGAACAGGACATGTCCGGTGCACCACCGGACTGTCCGGTGGCCCCACTTGTCAGAGCTCCAATGGTCGGAACCTAACGGCCTGGTGACGTGGCTGGCGCACCAGACAGTGTCCGGTGGCGCACCAAACTGTCCGGTGCGCCATACGACATAAGCCTTCACCAACGGCCATATTGGTGGTTGGGACTATAAATACCCCCCAACCACCACACTTCAAGGCATCCAAGCATTCACTACACCTCATTCAATACAAGAGCAATACACAACACTCCAAGACACAAATCAAAGCCTCCGATCGAATCAAAGTCCCCAATTCAACTCTAGTTCTTAGGACTTGTGAGGAGATCGACTTGTGTTCTTTTGTTGCTCTTGTTGCTTGGTTGGCTTTCTTCTTTCTCTCATCCTTACTTTCAAAACCTTGTAAGCGAAGCAAGAGACATCAATTGTGTGGTGGTCCTTGCAGGGTCTAAGTGACCCGGGAAATCAAGGAAGGAAGCTC
Source organism: Zea luxurians (assembly GCA_029449295.1). Taxonomy (NCBI): domain Eukaryota; kingdom Viridiplantae; phylum Streptophyta; class Magnoliopsida; order Poales; family Poaceae; genus Zea; species Zea luxurians. Next base: position 17,715,354 of record JAOPSE010000009.1, read on the forward strand.
ACTCGGTCTAAGTGATCGTTTGAGAGAGGGAAAGGGTTGAAAGAGACCCGGTCTTTGTGACCACCTTAACGGGGAGTAGGTTTGCAAGAACCGAACCTCGGTAAAACAAATCACCGTGTCTCACTCTTCATTTGCTTGTGATTTGTTTTCACCCTCTCTTTCGGACTCGATTATATTCTAACGCTAACCCCGCCTTGTAGTTGTGCTTGAGTTTATAATTTTCAGATTCCGCCTATTCACCCCCCTCTAGGCGACTTTCACTACCACAAAGCCTAATTTTCAATCTTAAATATTCTAACTAGAAAGGAGAGATTGAAACTTAAATATTTAATGTAAATGCGAAAGGTAAACTGCAAGTAGAGGAAGCAAACTCCCGTGGATGATGCCGATGTTTTTACCGAGGTATCTGGAACCACACAAGGTTCCGACTAATCCTCGTTGGTGCCCCTACGTAAAGGGTAGCCCACGCGAGGGCCAAGCACCTTGATCGAGTAACTTCGTACAGAGCCATGAGCCTTCTTCACGTCCAAGTGGTGCTCCGCTTTCGGCTCCTCTCGGACGCTCCCCGTGTTCTCCACTATCGAGCTTCCGACCAAAACGTCGTGAGCCTCATTCCCTCTGGTACGCGGTGGCGGCCGTGACACAAACTCGGTTGTCACGGTCACACAAAACTCTTGTCTCATTCGGTACAATTACAACGGCTCACGCAAGAGCTAAGGGGTTTTATGGGTTTTTCTAAACTCACTCAACTAACTAGGAATCACCTAGAGCAAGTGTATAAGCGGTCTAACTAACCTAAGCACTTTTCAAAGCACCTACGCTAATCATCAAATGATTCTATTAAGCACTTGAATGTTTGAGCACCTGGAAATGTCTACATGTATTGTTATGTTGTTTGGGCCCCCACACCTTCAAATGGCCGGTTGGGTAGAGTATATATAGGCCCCAACTCAAATATAATCGTTGGAGAAAAGTTGATGCTCTCTACGGTACACCGGACAGTCCGGTGCCCTGTCCGGTGCGCCACTGGCCGTTGGATCTGATAGGTGACTATTGGCGCTGTCAGCCTTGCATCGGACAGTCCAGTGTCACACCAGACAGTCTGTGACTTTCCTCCACGGTGCCACCAGGAACTAGCCATTGGGCCACTATTCCCTGGTGCACCGGACAGTCCGGTGGTGTGGCATCGGACACTTCGGTGCTCTCAGTCAGACGGTCCACCGATGGCAACACTTTATTAATGTCTTGGACTTTGCTTGATACTTGTTGATCTTTTTTATGGTCTTTTTAATGTCTTCTTGTGAGGTGTTGCTTTCTCAATGCCTTAGTCCAAGTCACTTTAGCATCCGGTGAACTACAAACAAAAACACTAGCAACCACATTATTTCACGGGCTATGTTGATCATCAAACACCAAAATCACTTAGCCAAATGGCTCAATGTCCATTTTCCTTACACTCTACATTCTAGAAGTTTGTACATGGGATTGGCATGAGACGACTTCAAAATTTGCAAGAATTAGGTGGAGCTATCTCCTAATTATTAAACATGTCCTAACATTGTATTACACTCTTTTCTTTTATGAGTTTTTCCTCCAAGTTTTCTCATGGAAAGTTTTTAATGAGATAATAATAATGCAAGTACATGTCATGTTTTCTATTTTCCCAATGGGGTTTGTAAGGGAACATCACAGGCATATATTGTCCTCAAGTTTGTTATGAATTTTTCCTTTAAGGTTTTCTCATACAAGCTCACAAGAGACTATCCCTAGAATATACTGGCCAATTTCTCCTAATTTTCTCATTGGGTTTTCATGGAGTTTTTAACAATATATCAACACATTTCTCACGTTTTTTCTACATGGTTTTTAGAGAAATTATCTTTTATGTCGTATCTCCAATTTTTCTGTAGAGGAGCTACCAAAAACATAGTGGTTTACTAATCACATTAAGATATTCCTCAGATTTTTCACATAGAGTTTTTCGAGGAATTAACAAAGCATTAATCTCAAGGAAGATTCGATCAAGGGGAGTGTTGTGAAAAGTTCTCACCAAAGGAGATGATCTCATCCATCCATTAATAAGACATCAAGACATAGATTAAGCAATTACTTGTAACCAAAAGGTGTGTCCTTTGACATGGATGCGGTGAACAGTTATTTCTAGAATTAGACACATATTCATTGCACTCCTTCTCCTTATATAAATATGTACAAATATCAATACAACACACACTTTTTCTATTTTTCTACTTTCACTTTTACTTTCAATTCTAAGAAGCTGGAGGTCATTTTTTTAAAAACAATTGAGCCTAGTTTTCACTGTTAGGGTATACACAATAATTTACTCCCAAAAAATTTAGCATGTCCTTGACATTCATTTTTTGGTGAAAACTTTTTAGCAATTAGCATCATTTTGGAGTTGCTCTTATGCAAGAGACTTTTTAGTACTCACTCCGTTCTTTTTTATTTGTGGTGATTTAGTTAAAAATGGAAGTTAAAAATGAACTAGCGGCGGGCGATAACTCCTGTAAAAACAAAAACTACATTATGCTTGTATTATAGTTTAGGGACGCAAAAAAATGCAAAGCTGGAAGGACACTCGCACACCGTTACATATTCCGCTATTTTAGCATACTGCCTCTGGTCGAACAAATATATTTAACTCAGTCCTCGATGCATACATTTTAATCAATAATTTCTTCCTTCAAATTCTTCTGGGATTCTGCAAGCATTTTCAATACAATTCTACACATAACTTGCATGTTTACAAATAAACAGTTTAAATCTGGTCTTTAAGGTTTGACTATGTTGTCCTAAATGACTTCTTATGGCTGCCATAAAACAATTTCGATCTATAAGAGAAATAATACTGTCGAAACAAACTTCATGTCTTTTTTACTTAAACAAACTTCAAAAAAGTTGCAACACTTGCAAGATGAATGTACATTAGCCTCGCGAAAATAAGGCCTTCACTATCTTAATCTTTTATAATGTCACCTTGTACATAGTGCTCTCGGAAGAAGAAAAGGTGTTGCTAAGATAACAAAGAATTGCTGCAATTTCTCTCTATTTCATTTTACTGCCCCATGCCTCCCCCTCTAAAAAGAATATTTCGAAAACCCACACAGAGCATGAAGAATGACGAAGTTGCAAAGCCCTTCCAACTAAAATACGGACACAGACCAGCAACTGACAAGTGAATCAACAGACCAGGCAAAATCGCGGAGTCCTTTCAGACGTATACCCCAAACCAAAGGGGTAACTGGAAAGCCAGGACTCTTCCAACAGAAGGAGATTGTCATTGGTATGACAGGTTTACATGTATTTTCCTGGGACCACGCTGCTTGCAGCAGGGACCATGATGGGATGAATGGCCTGGAACGGCTGCACAAGTGGTGCAGGGCTTGGTACCACCAATGGCAGGTTCCCAGTTGCCATGATTGAAGGGGCCAAATACACCGGGGTGTTGCCTAGAGGGAAGATTTCGCAGGTACTTTCATGGTCAGTTTAGTCCAAAATAAGCATGTCCCATTCGAGAAAAAGAAATTTAAGCTGAACATGCAATATCATATCTACAGTAGCCAAAACCATGATTTCGGCCTGTTACCTTGGAACTTCTGCATGCTAGCTTGATATGAATTCAAAAGCACAGGGCGAGGCCATCCTTGAAAACCAGAGGGTGTTCCATGCAATGGATCCTTCAATGAGAACCAAGAATACATGAGCCAAGAGGAGGAAGGGAAAAATATATGTTAACTTATATTTAGACTAAATTTCATATCTATGGAGCATGGTTTTTTACTTGCCAGAGATAAGATTAAACAGGCTAACAGATCAACCATGACAGAAAAAAACTCATTCCAAAAGAAAACAGTTCATTCCAGTTAACAAACTAACTTGATATGTAAAATAATTGGTGCAACATCAGGATTGGTAGCAAAGGTCAATCACACGTGAAGAACACCCACAGTTGCTGGAGTGTAAAGCTAAAATACTTTACCCAAAGTCTAGGTTATATATATATATATATATATATATATATATATATATATATATATATATATATATATATATATATATATATATAATAGTGAACAATTCTCTGCATTGTCCTATTCTTGATATTATCCACTTTTAAGTCTCAAGGCAAATAATAATTGTGAATCACTCACCTGAGGAACTGGGTGAACATAAACAACAGGACTGAACTTCCCAGTCATTGCCTATCATGTCAACACAAACAAAATTTGTTTACTAGGACACAAATGAACATAGCTTTATGTACAAGGACAAGCAATTTTATACTTACAGGCTGAGGACTAGGGGTAGTGTAGGTTGCCCCCACCTGCATGGGATGGTATGGTGTGCCTACTCTAGCTGGGTCTAGTCTGGATGTATTATGCCCCACGATCTATGACCCAAAAGGTAAGCAGTATAAGAATTCAGAAGCATGGCAATGTTAGAATTAGACATTCATGATAGAGGCAGCAAGCAAGACCAAAATTTAAGTGTATTTGCATATGCTTGCACAAAGTACAGTAACAGAACATAAAAGGATAAGTTGTTAAAAGAAGATTTCAAACATAACAGACACATCTACATGTGACCTAGGTTTTTCAGTTTGGAGTAAAAAGATATGATTTTTTCTTGCATCAGAATGAAACTACAGTTGATAATCTGTAAATTGACGCAAACAATCAGTTTAAAAGTCTAATATTTTCATCTAAGTCAATATAAAAAAAATAAAGTAGGCAGCAAAAAGGTAAGAATGGCTTGCATAGCTCAATTGCTAAGACCATAGGAGTAAGTACAGGAGCTCAAATATAGAAAAAATAATAATGGAGTAACCCATGCACAGCAAGTTATCAACTTGAAATATGGGAAGCATGTTACAGGTTGCTATCCAATATTTCCATTTTTATTATCAAGGGGATAATATAGTATTATCCAATGAAGGGTGAACCAATTAAAACAATCAAAAGTACATAAGAATAGATCAAGGTACTTACTGACTGAACATATTGAGGTGAAATGGCATAGTTTGCAGGAGACAGGTTACTACAATGAACCTTGTTGGTTAGAGGTGAAACGCCAGGCACAGACTTTGACTCATATACAGGTACGCCCATTGGTACTTCAGGGGTAGAGTGTGAAATGTAGTATGTGTCAACAGGGGCCATAGCTGCAAGTACTTGCCTAGAACTTGCAAAAGATGGAGAGAAAACCCTTGCACAAGGATTGAGTTTAAATTCCTGAAATAATGTACAATTGCTCAATTAACATAGAAAAAAAAATAGCATCCTTAAAACAACCGACATTAATAATCAAGAATTCTGTATAGGTCGTACAGGCATGGTCGAAACTCAAAACAGAAGATAAAATCAGCAAGCACTAATAGGTGAGAATTCAGATCACTACATAACTGTCACAGTCCAATATCAAATGAGCTCACCTTAGCAGTGGATTTGCTTGACATAACCATCTTGGTAGCTGAATTACTGACCGGCTGAGGGGGTTTAACATCTGAAGCTACCAAGGGCGCAGCTATAGCTGAACTTGTAGCAGCATCAACTTTAGGCACCATAGTTGCTGATCCAGAAACCCCATTCATGGAGAAACATGGCCCCATAAGTCCGGTAGAAGAACTTAAACTTGTAGCGCTACCACTATCTGAGTAAATGAGCACATTTAATGCAACGGGGCAGAAGGGAAAAGTACTGTGTTGTTGGTAATAAAAGAAACAAAAGGGGTTCATACTTTGACCATTTTTCTTAACAGAAGTATTTTTCCCCTGGCCCACAGAGGTGCATTTCTCAGTTTGCCTGTGACAAAAACAGTATTGATTGTTCAACAATGGATAGAAGGAAGAAATTATAGAGTTAAAGAGATTGATTGGTATCTCCTGCTTGGATCCACATGTGAAAAAAATCAAATTCCCATTTACATTGGGGCCAAGTAGGATGCATACATGCAATCCAAAAGCGATATGTATGGAACAATACTAAACAGTATGCATGAATAGAATCGAGAACATACATAAGCGGAGATATATTTTCAGGTTTAGACATTTTGGGGTCATTTGCATGTGAATTTTGATGCTTCAAGGATCCATTGGAATCCACCACGTTGGAGTCAAGAGGTTTACAAACACCTTTAACGGGGAGTGAAAGGCCCTACAGAAAGAGAACGGCTATCATGAACACCACTAAAAGACAATGCCTCGTAGCATGGAACTTAATTTAGCCTACCTTAGCAATCACTTGAACAAGGTCATCTGGATGAACAACAAGAGTGTCCACAAACGATCCCAGCGACAGATTCGCATTTCCCTTTCCGTTTGCAATCTTCTTTGCTTTCTTTAGCACGACACCTGCTCAACATGAAGTCATCAATGCAATGTTTTTTTTTCCAACAGAAAGACGACATTTCATCTTCAAATAGCTGGAGCTTCAACTCGAAATGTATAGGACAACCCAGGAATAAATGTCAAGCAGGAAACTATCACATGCTGTATTTACATACATTGTAGAAATTTCTATGAGCCCTCCTTATGATCTCGGAATTCCCCAGTGCGTCATCCCCATAATCCATACCTTACCTTGAGCCCAATCAGTGGTTTCCACGACACCGCAAAATCAACCACCTCGACCAAGACGAAACGGGCGAGATCTTGGCCGCGAATAGCTGTAACACAAAGATGGAGCAAACCCCGCGATCTCTACCACCCGCCTCCAAATCCATCCCGACGCACCGACAAAACAAACATCCTGATTCCCGCGGGCTCCAAGCGACCACAGCCACCCGTCCAGCGAGCAGATCAAACGGATGCGCAGGAAAACGTGGGGCGGGGTGGGCTGTGGACACCAGCCAGCCCGGCAGCACCCACCGCCCGACTCCACCCGCTGTTGGATCACGTCCCGAACGGCATTCCCGCGATCTCCAATCCCCGCAGGGCAACCCCAGCGAGGGCGAGCTTCTAAGAGAGGCGGCGAGAGGGGAGGGAAGAACGGACAGCTCACCGTAACCGGCGTCGACGCAGGCGGTGTGGAGAACGCCGGAGTAGGTGGATCCGTCGCGGACACGCACCTCCACGGGCAGACCCACCATGCAGATCGTGGCCATCAGCAGCGCCTCGGCGATGGACGGCGCCGCCGCCCTAGGCGGCGGCGGCGGCGGCGGTTTCGCCTTCCTGGGGCGGGCCATGAGAGAGAGAGAGGGGGGTGGAGGGGAGGAGCCCACCCGAAAAAGGCAAAGGCAAGCTGGGAAAGGACCAAGGGGCGCAGGCAAGCAGCCGTGTCCCGTACTCCCGTGTGACTCGGACTCGCTTCGGGCCGGAGGTGCTCGCGCCTTTTGTGGTTTGCTGCTTTCCGGGCTGATGACGCGTCTGCTCTTCGCTCCGCGCGAAAGCCTGGCGGCGTGATTTTCTTTTTAGGGCCAGTTTGGAAAACTATTTTAGTAACGGATTTTTATTTTCTCAATAAAAATTAGTTTATTTTTCTTTGGAAAAAATAAAACTTTCTTGATAAAATATAGTTTCTAAACTAGCTTATATTATCATTATTATTACAGACTGTTGGTGGCTTGTTCTCAAATGCTAAGAGTTAAGAACAAGGCAACATAAAAAATGTTAAGTGTTAAAGTCCTTCGCCCTTTCAAACATTATTTCTCCTCGGGAAATAATGAGTTCCGGACGAAGGTCACAAGAGACATACCTTCGTAAATATAATAAGTAATGACGAAGGATTTAAATGAAGTGTGAAATATAATATAAACATCTTCATAGAATCATTTCTATTTTATTAACATGGAAAAATAGAAATGATTTTAAATTACAAATGTACCTTCGGTCTTGAGAGAAGATAAAAAGTACAAGCGTGACGCAAAAGCAAATGCCAAGTCAGCGTGAACAGTACGGGAGTACTGTTCATCTATTTATAGACGCGGGACGCAGCCCACGTAAAATTACATCCATGTCCATTACATTTGTTAATGACTTATGGAAATTTATCAAGGCCCACGTAGTCTTTTCATCTTTAAGTCGGTTCCCCTTTCTGCTATCGCGACGAAGCTTCCCTGCGCACAGCTTCGGCTGTGCATCATCCTTCGTGGAGCTTGGTAATCAGCTCGTCCTTCGTCTGGTCCAGGCTTCGTCCTGACCGTACTTCATGTTCATAATTCTGAGTCCGAAGGTACCTGTTCACATAATCCACTTGGAAAACATTGTCAAATCATGTTTTTGAGGACCTTCGGAGGACGAAGGCCCCCAACAGTAGCCCCTCGCAATATTAATTTGTTAATGATAAATTCAGATTGCGATATGGACGAAGGCCTTGAGCCGAAGGTCCGAAAAAACACCTTCCCTTTGCTAGAATAGCAACATTCACTGACAAGTGGGGTCTTTCAATTTTCAACGCCCTGGGCGTATAAATAAGATCATACCGCAAACTTATTTGGTGCACGCTCTTGCCATCTGCTTCGGCCCACTACATTTTTAGCTCTTGTGCACTAAGATTTGCTGATCTTTTTGTTTTTAAAGCTTCGGCCTTGAAAACAGTTTTTTAGCGCTTCCGAAGATGTCTGAAGGTAAGAAGATCGCTGCCGAGACGAAGCTGAGCCTCGACGAAGAGAAGAACTTGGGGTTCCTTATAGCGATGGCGGAAACCAACACAGAGAAAATCACCAAGGAAATTCTTGAAGGTTTGTCCGAAGATACTGATGACAGCGACAGTTTTGATGTAGAAAGTGGTGGGGAAGAATCCGAAGATCGACCATGGCGACCAAGTCACACGGTTTTCGGGAAAACTACTATTAAGCAGAGCCATATTGATAATATGAAGGGGCGGTATTTTCGAGATATATCTATTGTGAGGGCTGATGCTGGAGAAAAGACTTCTCCCACCCCCGAAGAAGATGAAGTCGTAATTTTCCGAAGCTTTCTCAAGGCTGGGCTTCGATTCCCCCTGAGCAACTTTGTTGTTGAGGTACTGAAAACATTTCAAGTCTACCTTCATCAACTTACTCCCGAAGCTATCATAAGAATGGGGATGTTTGTCTGGGCTGCAAGAAGCCAAGGTTTAGAACCAAATGCTAAAAGTTTTTGCAACATTCATGAGTTGTTATATGAGACGAAGCCCTGGGGAAAAGAACAATATCACAACAATTTTGGGTGTTACAGCTTTGGTGCCCGCTCTGGGTCAAGCCGCTCTGTGCCAACTTTTCGGAAGAGGTGGCCCGGAGCCTGGATGACTGAATGGTTCTATGTAAAGAGTAACTTAACAGCGCAAGAAAATGTCAAGAGTATCATTATGCGCCCCATCTGGCAACGCTTCGGACTTCGAAGGCCGAAGGTTGAAATGGATGAAGCGGCCGAGGAATGCCAAAGGGCCTTCGGCGTAATCTGCTCTTTCATTGGGACAAGGGACTTGGTCCAAGAGCACATTGCCTTCAGGGTGTGGCCACTTGCAGGAAAGTGGGACATGCCGAAAGAGACCATCAAAGAGTCCGACGAAGGCGGACTAATTAGACTGAAATACACATTCAAATACGGAGATAAGTTTGTTGAACCTGATGATGACTGGCTGAAAAGTATTGAAACATTAAGTGACGAACTACTTGGGACATATTCGAAGGTTGAGAACACTGCGCTATCAGCAGCCTTCGGAGGCCGAAAAAAGAAAAGGCTCAACCGGGTGTTTGACGCAGTCGGGTTTGTCTACCCTGACTATCATTATCCGGTACTGGGTCGCAAAAGAAAAATCACTTCTCCGGTAACAGAAGCTACCACGAGTGCCACTAATGAGCCAGCGCCGCAAAGGAAAAAGATGAAGGTGCTCACCCACCGAGCGCGCTTTATTGAGCCGGCCACAGTGCCAAAATTTATTGGTGAAATCTCTTTGGCCTCTGAAGCTACAGATCCAGCTCCATTGCCGAAGATAGAAGAGAAAACTGAAGCACTTTTGGCAGAAAAAGTAGAGAAACCGAAGATTGAAGGGCCAAAAGCATCGGAAATCTTAAGTCCTTCAGCAAATGTCGAAACAATAAAAAGCCAAAAGGGGCCATTGGTGACCCCAAAAAGAAAAAGAATGGTGAACGTACTAGATGTCTTGGAGACAATTAAGTCTTCAAGCACAACTCCAAAGAAGACTGTTGAACTTGCTGAAGCATCTACCGAAACTTCGAAACAACAAGCTGAAGCTGAAGCTGGGCCTTCAGAGCCCACGAAGAAACAATCTTTGGATACCGAGAAAATATCAGAGCCAGCCTTGGTCAAAGAAATTGACATTGCCGCCCCCGAAGCCCCTTCCAGCACATGCGATTACATCGTGCGATATGCTTCGGGGAAGAAATTATCCGAAGAGGAAACTTACGAAGCTAACTACTATGCCAGAGAGCTAAAATATCCGAAGGGGGCAGTAGTGTTTAACGGGACTAATGAAGATGACTTCCTGTACTGCCTTCCTGATAATAAAGAACTATCTGTCTGCCGGGAGATGGCCAGAAGTATGGGTTTCCCGAAGCTCGAAGCTGGATTGTGTGCTATGACGAAGGAAGATCTTGCAGACAGTCTTGCATACAATAGCTTAAAGGTATGGGAATTAGACGCTTGAAAAAATTTTTATTACGTAGTTCTTTCTTTTGTTCTTATATAGATTCTTTTTTGTATAGGGTTTAATTCTAAGCAACGCATTAAGAGCACAAAAGAGCGCCGAAGATGAAAGCTACGAAATTGCGTTCAACAATTTACGTTCAGAAGTTATTAAACTGAGAAACGAAGCTCTAGAAAAAGACAAAATTCTGCTTACATTAGTAGACAAGGTAAAAAAGGACGAAGCTGTTGCGAAGATTCAGACCGAAGCTCACAAACGCGAGATTAAAGATCTTCAGAAACAACTGGCCCGGGCGAAAGAAGAGCGCATACTTGAAGAAACAAGACGGGAATGCAGCGACCAATGGGCTGATCATTTGGAGGCAACCGTGGAAGAGCTTCGGTCTTCTAAGAAAAAGTGCTACGAAAAATCCATGGAATGCGTGAATAAAATTAAAACCAGCTTCGCCAGCGTGGGCGCCTTTTCCAGCGAAGAGAATTTCTCAAGAGGCAATCCCGAAGGTCCACTGGAATGGATTAGTCACGAAGCAGAGGCCTTCGAGGAGATCCTGAGTAGTCGTGGCGACATCTGCGCTTTTTCGGGCGCCAGGGGAATTGCTTCTGTCTTAGAGAAGAAAGGTTGCGGGCATGTAAAATCTTTAGCTCAGTCCGAAGCTACCTTATCCTCCGAAGACATCAAAGACCCCTCGGCCGAAGCAAGCGTGGTTGGTGGCAAATTCTTTACTGATATCTGGAACGACGGCGGCCGAGGAATGGCGCAAGAAATCATTCAAAGGAGTGAAAAAGGCATCCATGATGCTAGGAAAGTGACAGAAGCTGCCGAAGGGCAAATAGGTATTAATTAGTCGTTCATATTGTGTTGCAATTTTTATTTCAAACTTTGTTCGCGATTTGTAATAGTAATGAAGAAATGTTCTCTTCCCTCAGAACCTGCTGGATCGACTGCCGACCCCCACACAAAAGGAGATGACGAGATTAAACGAATGGCCGAAGCTATCATGGATAAAGTTGTTGATCAACTTCTAAATGAGGCCGCCGAAGCAGTATTAAGAGAAGACTAAATGTTATTAGAAAAAACATTGGAAGTGTGATCTTTGTAATATTTTGTACATTTGAATGTAATATACAAGTCCCTTTTCATTATTCAATTCTTTACGATGCATGAAATTCTACATACATACCATTTTTGAGCCTTCGGCGAAAAAAACACCTTCCCTTCTTTTCATGCTTCGTGAAGAAAACATTCTCCGTTAAAACTGTTCTGATAAAACACATCCATGCTTCGTGTAAACATTCTCCGAAGCTATACAATTTTGATATTACTCTGATGAAGCTCATCCATGCTTTGTAAAAACATTCTCCGAAGCTATTTTCCGAAGATCATCATTGTATTCCCTCGTGACTTTGCACAATTTGCTCTTTCTCAAAGCATCCTTTCGAAGGTTGATACTGTGTCCCCTTCTTTTGCCTTATGCAACATGATGTATGATGCTTATGCTATGCAAAATGATGTGATGATGTTATGTTATGCAAATGACATTCGTTCCGAAGATACACACAAAATATATTTGTAAGCTCTGCATTCCCTTAGGAACGTCTTTGGAGCTTCTTCGCCTTTTACTTAGGCGGTATAAGCTCTGCATTCCCTTAGGAACGTCTTTGGAGCTTCTTCGCCTTTTACTTAGGCGGTATAAGCTCTGCATTCCCTTAGGAACGTCTTTGGGGCTTCTTCGCCTTTTACTTAGGCGGTATCAGCGTTGACTTTTCGCTGTATGCTCTGCATTCCCTTAGGAACGTCTTTGGAGCAAAAAACTTACACTGCGCTCCGTTTGGAACGGCTTTTTGTAACTTCGGCAACTTACTCTGCGTTCCTTAGAACGACTTTTTGTTGCTTCGAAGGATTTTTAATAATTCGAAGATCCTCCTTGTTACCGCAAATATTTAAGCTTCAGCAACTTAAGCCTGTGGAGAAGATAGATTTTCCTCATAACCAACCACGAAACTATTATATGAAAACTGAAATGTTCTTTATTACACAGAAAATAAAACTTAAACGGAAAAGACTGTTATCAAAGTAGGATATCTGTCAATAAATGTGCTTCGATTCTGGCACAGTACTATTGACTGTGCGAGCTTCAGATTGCTCTCTGAGATCCCTTTGGTGAGGAACATATTGGCTCCCTTCTGGCTGTTGGCCTTGCTGCAGCGGAGGTGGAGGCGGTGGCTGTTGCCATGAAGCTTGAGGTTGACTCGCCGAAGCTACGGAAACTGCAGGGTGGTTGCCCACATATTCCGGGATGTAAGGCTGATGATACGAAGCAGTATGCATGACCTGCTTCGGCTGTCCCTGTTGCGCTGCAGCTTCTGCTAGCTCCTTTTGTTTCTGGATGGTGACATGGCACATCCTGGTGGTATGGCCCTTGTTCTCACCGCAGAATAAGCAAAATGTCCTCCTTGGTTGATCTTCAAATCTCCCGCCGAAGCCTCTGGCGCCTCTGCCTCTTGGAGCTGGTGGCCGAAAGAAAGTTTGCTGTTGCCCCGAAGCCTGTGAGGAGCACTGCGGCCTGTTCTGCTGACTCCCCTTATCATCATTTTGAGTGTTGTGGATGGACCTGACATGCCTCGGATAGAATCTTCCCCCGAAGCCCCTGGTCATCTCAGAAAATCTGAAGGCCTCCTCCCTTCTTTGGCGAAAGTCATTATCAGCACGAATGTACTCGTCCATCTTTTGGAGCAGCTTCTCCAGAGTCTGAGGAGGCTTCCTAGCAAAGTATTGGGCTGCAGGTCCAGGACGAAGCCCCTTGATCATGGCTTCGATAACAATTTCATTGGGCACCGTTGGTGCCTGCGCCCTCAAACGCAAGAACCTTCTGACATACGCCTGAAGGTATTCTTCATGGTCCTGAGTGCACTGGAACAAGGCTTGAGCAGTGACCGGCTTCGTCTGAAATCCTTGAAAGCTGGTTAACAACATATCCTTCAGCTTCTGCCATGAGGTGATCGTTCCTGGTCGAAGGGAGGAATACCAGGTCTGAGCAACATTCCTGACGGCCATAACGAAAGACTTCGCCATGACTGCAGCATTGCCCCCATACGAAGACACTGTTGCTTCGTAGCTCATCAGGAACTGCTTCGGGTCTGAGTGGCCGTCGAACATGGGAAGCTGGGGTGGCTTATAGGATGGAGGCCAAGGTGTAGCCTGCAGCTCAGCGGACAAAGGAGAAGCATCATCGAAAACAAAATTTCCCTGATGGAAATTGTCATACCAGTCATCTTCGTTGACGAAGCCCTCCTGATGAAGGTCTTTCTGCTGAGGCCTTCTGTTTTGCTCATCGTGAGTAAGATGGCGAACTTCCTCAGAGGCTTCGTCTATCTGCCGTTGCAACTCAGCTAGCCGGGCCATCTTCTCCTTCTTCCTCTGCACCTGTTGATGTAGTATCTCCATATCCCTGATTTCTTGGTCTAGCTCTTCCTCCTGAAGCGTCGGGCTGACGGCCTTTCTCTTCTGGCTTCGGGCCTCCCGAAAGGAGACGGTCTCCTGGTTGTGGTCCAGCGGTTGCAGTGCTGCAGCCCCAGTCACTGAAGCTTTCTTCGGCGCCATAGCGAAGGTCTATAGCTTCCGAAGGTGCTCAAAAAACTCGAAGTGGAAGTGAGTTCACCGGAGGTGGGCGCCAATGTTGGTGGCTTGTTCTCAAATGCTAAGAGTTAAGAACAAGGCAACATAAAAAATGTTAAGTGTTAAAGTCCTTCGCCCTTTCAAACATTATTTCTCCTCGGGAAATAATGAGTTCCGGACGAAGGTCACAAGAGACATACCTTCGTAAATATAATAAGTAATGACGAAGGATTTAAATGAAGTGTGAAATATAATATAAACATCTTCATAGAATCATTTCTATTTTATTAACATGGAAAAATAGAAATGATTTTAAATTACAAATGTACCTTCGGTCTTGAGAGAAGATAAAAAGTACAAGCGTGACGCAAAAGCAAATGCCAAGTCAGCGTGAACAGTACGGGAGTACTGTTCATCTATTTATAGACGCGGGACGCAGCCCACGTAAAATTACATCCATGTCCATTACATTTGTTAATGACTTATGGAAATTTATCAAGGCCCACGTAGTCTTTTCATCTTTAAGTCGGTTCCCCTTTCTGCTATCGCGACGAAGCTTCCCTGTGCACAGCTTCGGCTGTGCATCATCCTTCGTGGAGCTTGGTAATCAGCTCGTCCTTCGTCTGGTCCAGGCTTCGTCCTGACCGTACTTCATGTTCATAATTCTGAGTCCGAAGGTACCTGTTCACATAATCCACTTGGAAAACATTGTCAAATCATGTTTTTGAGGACCTTCGGAGGACGAAGGCCCCCAACACAGACGATATATCGGTACGGTATGTACGCGAAGGCCAGGTAGTGATATTCGAAAAAGAAAAAATACTGTGCTATTATAGCTAATCAACAAATACGGAAATACAGCACATACGGTTAGAATTTTAGGGCCTGTTTGGATGTTGTGGTAAACAGTTTACCAGCTAATTTTGACACCTTAACCTCCAAACAGTTAGGCTAATAAATTGGCTATTATTATTTGGACGGTTAGGCTAATAAATTGGCTATTATTATTTGGAGGGCTCACAAACTGATTACTCATTAACCTGATCTTGCTAATATATTGTATAAAGAGAAAAGACTTTTATTAGTCAAGTCTCTAAACTCTGACTAATTTTTGCTAGCTAATTATTTAACGACTAATTTTTAGCCAATAACAAACAATAAACCAGAAAGATCCAAACAGGGCCTTAAAATCATCAACCCATTGAATAAAAATAGTACTCTCTCCATCCCAAAATAGTATTTCTAGCTCTTAATTTATATGTCTATATTTAAATAGATGATAATAAATCTAGAGACATCTATTAATTATCTAATTCAAATTTTAATTTGGGGCATAAGGTAGTACACAATAACAACTGCCTTTCGCGGCTCCGCCTAAGTTACGCTTTGAAAGCTTGTGTTGTTAACATGAAACGTCTATGATCGTATTTCCACGCAGACTACTGAACACTGAAAAGGATTCATCGTACTGTAAATGTATGTTTCAGACTCGGACGGCCATGAAAACGATGGCAGCTCATGCTTCCATACCAGTCACAGCGGCAACAAAACCCACATTACATTATCCTGGGGTCAAGGACTCGAAACAGATAAAAGATGGAGCCCATGTTGCCATCGACACATTCTGTCATGACATCGTGCATGCCCATGTGCCCACGGCTGTCCGTTGTGATAGAACAACGAATCCAACGCTATAATAAAGTAACGAGAAAAAATGGAATAGGAAACAAACGGCACAATGCATATATAGCATCACAGTAGATATGCAAATACACAGTAATAAAGTTAACACAACAGATCCGAGAAGCATGGAAAGAAACTAAGAAAGCACGTCTCAACACAGCAATCACAGTAGAGCACCACTTGTTCACAGCGCATATGTGTCATATACTAATAAATAGATGAAACCGTGCCATGGGGCCATCAAAATCAGGAGCCTTTCAAAACCACCTCAATTGACAAGAATGCAATGAGAGTGTCCTGAAATAATATTTAATTAATTCCGTTGTGACAACCCAATGACATACCCGAGCAAACAGGCATCACTGCAAGAAAGAAAACAAATTAGCGTGTGATCAGTAAATAAGGTTATAGACGTCAAGCGATGCCCATTGACCCAGGCACGTAAGCCTGGTTGAACAATGTGAACGTTGGCATACATTTGCTATTAGTGAAGACAATTCTTTCACCATTTAAACTCAAAATGACATTAGTCAGCTGGGAGCTTCACCTGTTGTTGCTGTTGCTGCTGTGCAGCTGGTTGCTGTTGGTAATTGGGATAACCGCCATAAGCGCCATAACCATACATGTTAGGATCCTGGGGTTGTGCATACCCACTGCCATAAGCCTCATAACCTTGTCCATAGCCCCCGTAGTAGCCACCAGCACCAGCAGCCGCACCCCATTGATTGGATTCCTGCTGAGGCTGAGAATTTTTACATCACAGTATTAGCCACTTCATCTACACCATACAACATGACAGCAAGAAAAACGGTATGCAAGAAATGACCTGAGCCTGCTTGTTCGACAGGCTTCTACCCCATGAAAGTCGAACATTCTGTGCACCAATCAAGGCGCCTTGCAGCATTAGCAGCGCTTGCTCAGCAGAAGGCCTGAAATTCATTATCGTAGTAACTAAGACAAAAAATACATTTTACAAATGAATGACAATAGACCAATTCAGTAAATAAAGTCAACCTGGTAACGAACTGAACAAAACCACATCTCTTCCCAACAGGGATCTTAACATGGACGACTTCACCGTAAGGAGAAAAAACTTGTTTTAGGGTATCTTCAGTGACATTGGGGTCAAGTCCACCAACAAATATCTGAAGACGACAGAATAAATAAAGTTAACAAAAAACTGGCAGATGAATGGTTGGTATGCAGAAAAAAGAAATAAGAACGCACAGTGGTATTGTTAGGATCATTCTCAGACTGAGCTCCTTGAGAATTTGGTACTGTAAATGAAAGCAAAAAAGTGAAAGCAACATACTGTAAGATTTGATGAATAGCAAAATCTAATAAATGAATGCTACCATGGAAAAGCCTTCCAGTCACTTAAGTTACTAGTTAACACATTTTCAAGAATGAGAACGTTTACAAATGGCAAAATGTGCATGTGTATCATGCTATATGTACATAAGAAAATAGAATGCATCAGAGAGCAATTATGAATAATCTTGATATTGTTAAGAACATTAGTCAACTTAGTTAGGTAAATATCAGATTCAAACAGATAAACTGCCAAAGAGAACCAATAAGCAAGAAGAAATTATGCAGAAAATTAGTTATTGGTCCAAGGCAAAAAAAAAAGTTGTTTTGGTATATGGCATAAAACATGAAACCAAGCTGAACCAATAGCACAAAAATATGGAACACACTATGCAACTAAAATATCAGCTCTAATCATTATCACATATCTCAAATTAGCTATGCAGGTACAGACCATGCACATGTGCCCAGATATTGATAAATCAGAGTTGAAGGAAACAAAGAAAAACTGAAGATACATAGCCATGACTCAGACCATCATCACATAGAATGAATTGAAGAGAATAAAAGGCAAATATTTGCCCCCCAAGGCCTTGTAGTGAAGAAGGAAACAACTAGTATTTCCAAGCTCTAGGAGTTTAAATATATAGGAAGAGCTCCAATCTCTGAGGCTAAGCGGAAAGCATGAGCTAATAAAAGATGTGCAAAAAGAAAACATGCACTAAGTGTAATCAGAGATAGCAGGAAAAATAAATAACAAAGAACCGGAACTTAAGGAAACCAACTTGGAATTTAGGACATAAATTATTACACTGACCTAAATGAGGCCACGCATTAAACAAGAAATGCATTGCAGCTCAGGTCAGTTCCAAGGCTCCTATATGAATAGAGCCCATTGGTATCCTGCTTCCAGATAACATGAGTTCCATGAGTCTACTATCGCTCTATTCATTAAATTATCCAAATTCACGCTAGGAATGTTGTACTAGGAATAATGACTTCTGGAAGTGAAGTGGTTGACACCTAGGCCTAATTTTGATTTGAACGCAAGCGTAATAAAACAACCCAAGAGACTAATATGAACAGAACATGTTAAAAATATCCTCATGCAAATCAATCAGCAAATGTGTAGAAGCTAACAAAAATCACAAGGACATGGTGTACTGGCCATGCTTACCTCTCTCTTGAACAACACCTCCTGTATTTTTCCTACTTGCTGCAGGACCAATACGCATAGGCCTGGAAGAACAAGGCATTCCATTCATTTCAGTCATTGCACGAGCTTGCTCTGTAGGATCACCAAATTTCACAAATCCATAACCCTTTGTGCGCATCGTCAATTTATCAGTCACAACTTTTGCACCCTTCACAGAGGGATAATGAACCCTGAATGTCTCTTGTAACAAGTAATCTGTAACATCTGCAGCTAAATCCCCAACAAAAATAGTATATTCAGGAGTATCATCGCGCTTTTCACCAGCACTGGCCCAATTCAGCCGAAATGTCAAGTCAACATTTGGCATCATTTGTCCATTGTATGTCTGAAGAACTCGTTCTGCAGCTGCACGGCTTGTAAACTCAACAAAACCATAACCCTGAAGCTGCCCTGAATTCTTGTCACGGATGAGCTTCACATTTTGAACCTTCAAATAAATTTATTATATATGAAGCAAAGGATCAGACAATCGTGAATGCATGGACAGCATACAGTTATAAACGCCAACCAGGAAACTCATTGTATAAATGCAAATCAAGAAACCCAAACTGAAGCATGTAAATAGTCTTGCGCAAAAAAAAATAGATAGCTGCTAAACATTATTGCCCTTGTACAAAAGATAATAGGCAGGAAAAAACACAAAGCTACAATTTTAAGTTATTTTACAACATATACATTATACAACTCTCACTAGATCGTACTAACAAATTCATGAAACCATATATAAAATTACCGGTTCAAGAATCAGAAATATAGCCCATAGCTTGATTATTACAAGAGACTTCGCAGTCATCACAACCATATTAGCTTGGAGCTTCAATCGTCAGCGGTCGTACGAAATTCACAGTAAAACGAGTAAAAATCATAATAAGATTTATAAAACCTAGGGCAAGACCTATTAGCAGCAAAGGGCGCATCATATATTCCGCGAAGAGCAACAGTCGAAATCACGCGTACCCACAGCCTAGCATCATTCAGATCAGGTCCCATACCTCCCCGGTGTTCGAAAAGCACCCGAAGACGTAGTTCTCGTCCATCCAGTATTGCAGGTCCCCGATCCAGAGCGTCCTGACCTCGTCCGCCGCAGCGGGGGCGGCTGGCGCCTGCACCGGCACCGGCGGCGCGGCGTAGTACTGCTGAGGGGGTGGTGCTTGCCCGTAGTGCGCCTGCGGCGGAGGCTGGCCCCACATCGCCGGAGGCTGCTGCGGAGGCGGTGCGCCGTACTGCTGCGTCATCGGCGGCGGGATCCCACCCCACTGCGGTGGCTGCCCGCCAGCAGCCTGCGGAGGCGGAGGCGGCGCCATGCCCGGCTGCGGCTGCTGCGGCGGGGGCTGCTGCATCATGGCGACTTGGCAAAACGACCTAACCCTAGCCGAGATGGGAGAGAGGAAGGGCCGAAGGAGCGACGGCGAGGAGACGGGGAGAAGGAAAATTCGGGGTTGACATCTGTCTGTACGCGGAGTGGGCCGTGGGCCGTGGGCCGTTCTGGTCCAATTCGGAATTGAGCCGGCACGATGCCTGGCGCTGATTATCAAAGTAAGGCCGTTCTTTGACTAAGGCCCTGTTTGGTAGGCGCTTGTTGAAAAAGCAGCTTATCTGAGAAGCTGATGAAAAGCAGTTTTTGCTTGTTAGTTACTTTTAATGTATTTTGAGAAGCAGCTGAACTGATAAGCTGCTGCAGAAGCTGCCTGTTTGGCAGAACTTCTGCTTAAATTTATGAAGAAGCTGAAAATAAGTTGTGCCAAACATGGCCTAATTCTAATGGCCCGTTGGTTTGTGGTGTGTAAGTGTGCACTAAGACCAACTCCAGCAACACTCCCCATCCCACTCCGCATCCGCATTTTACACGGTCTGAGGCACTATTTCGCTCTCCAGCAGGCTCCGCATCCGTCTCCGCAAAATAGACGCCGTGTACCTGCACTCCCCATTTCCACGCTTTCTCTCTCCTCTCCGCAGCTCTCTGCTCGCGCGCGCGGCTGCTCGCGGGCCCCACGTGTCATAGACTGCATGCGGAGTGCAAATACGGAGTCTGCTGGAAACGGAGACGGATACGGAGAGGAGAGAGAACCTGTTGGCCGCGCGTTTTAGGGATACGGAGACTCCGTCTGCTGGAGTTGGTCTAAGGGTCTGTTTGGTTGGGCTGTGGCTGTGAAAAAAGCTGTTGTGAGCTGTGAGCTGTGAGAAAAGCTACTGTGGGCTGTGAGCTGTTAAAAAACTAAAAAGTGTTTGGTGGAAACCACTAAAAGTCGCTAAAAGTTTTTCCATATATATTTTCACAGTTCCATCCAAAAGCCGCTAAAAGCAGGTCCAGAGGTGCTTTCAGTTTTGCACTGCAAGAAAGTCGGCTTTTAGAAAAAGCTGCTTTCTAGATCCAGCCCTTTGGTTTGGCTTTTGTCTTTTAGGGGGTAAAAGCTAAAGCCAAAAGCCAAACCAAACACACCCTAAGAAGACGATGGTCGACACCAAAATTTAAATTAATGTGGGTATGTGCTAGGACCAGGAGCGGGGAAAGACGAAGGTTGTGTTTTGACTGATGGTAGACTTAGAAAAAATGCTTGGGCTCTATGAGCCGGCTCGAACTTGGGCCGGCACGCGAGCCGCTGACGAGTTGAGCCACATTTCTCATCTTGGGCAACGGGCGAACCAGCTCGTGCGAGCTCACGAGCCGGCTAACTAGGTACTTTGTGCCTTCGGTGGAACGGGCCAGCCCATGCCAGAGAGGCCCAACAAGGACGTGAATTCCCTAAACCCTAATCGTTGTACATAGAGCATGTCGTCGTTCTTTCAAGTCATCTAGAAACTTCGTGGCGTCGTCGTGTGTCATGTACCTTTGTCTTCGTGCCGACGACCGAGCACTTGAGCCTGACGCCCCGACGGCCCAACACCTCCTGCTTCCGGCCTTTGCCCTCCATACTCGCATCTGTCGTACTCGTAGGCCCATCGCCGGCAGCAGACCGCCTCAGTCCTCACCTACCCAGTCCCATGGCTGACGGCTCCACTCCACTGCAGTTCGCCACCCCGCGCCAGGCACGGATGTGCTCATCCGCGCACCCGCATCTAGTGTTCGGTCGTCCGGCGTTCGCCAAAGGATGATCGCTCGCCTTTAGCAGTAGTTCAACCAGATACTTCAGCAGCAACAATGTCATTGTTGTGAAATTTTGCTATGAATTTGTCATTGAGATATATTCCATACAAAATACTTCTGATGTGTTGTTAATGGTTGGCAGTTGTTTAGGATTTTAACACTTTCTAAAAGGGAAATAGGGTCAAACCTTTTCCTAATTGAATTTTGGTGGTTGAATTGTCCAACACAAATAATTGGACTAACTAGTTTGCTCTATATTATGAGTTTTACAGGTGCCAAAGGTTCAACACAAACCAATAAAAAGTCCAAGATAGGGTTCAAAAGAAAGGAGCAAGAATCAACCGAGGCTGCCCTGGTCTGGCGCACCGGATAGTGTCCAGTGCACCTGTAGCATCTCAAAAATTCAAATCTTGGAATTTTCTCAAACTCGCTCCAAATTCAAAATGAATTTCAAATTTCATTTCAAAATGTTTATTTGCGAGTTGATATCAATAAATAAAAATATAGTGGTCTATATTCCTCTCCAAAATCATCCTCAAAATATCCTACAAATGTTTCTCCAGTGATCCCCCTCAAGTTCTTTCCAGAAATACTGCCCAAATATTCCACCGATATATCTCCAGATATTTTCCTCTTGAGAAATACCTTCAGAGTCATTTTTCAAGTCCCTACAAATATTTTTTTCATAACTTTCCTCATGTTCATACGTATACGTATGCCTCCAGTGTCATACTGTGGGGGATAGATATCCCCCGGGTCCACTAAAAGAGTAAAGGACCTCACGAAAGGCCCAAGGGCCCAATAAATCGTAAGGTTATTCTTTCGTGGGCCTGGGGAGAAATAACCAGCAACGCAGAGCGACATGAGGCCGGATTGGTGCAAACCCGGACGGCCCATAGCATCGAGCAAGTAACCGCAACAGAGATCCGACTTTCCCGCGTTGGAGCCTCCATGCACCGAAGCCACGTGAGGATAAGTCGGCGAGGGTTACGTAAAGGATAATCTCAAGAGGTTCACTATCTTTTAGCCACTTGTTGTTATCTTATCCATGTGTACTGCCCCACGGTCGAGTATATAAGGCCTAGGGGGCACCCCTTCAGAACGATCGACCCATTACTGAGCCACCCACACCAACTCTCTGTATTCTGGATCTAGAGAGCTCTCTTGTACTCATATCCATGTAAATCTTGTCCACCGTCCCTCGTGCGATCGGCACGAACCATTTTGCTACAGTTGTCAACACCTTCCTACTCCTAAAACACCTTGAGGGGCAACCCCAGGTGTGCGGTCGGACCCAAAACACCGACAGCTGGCGCGCCAGGTAGGGGGTGTGTCGACAATCCAAGCTAGCTCAATGGCCATCTCCTTCTACAGCAAGATCACCCTACGCCCCGGATCTATGTTCTGCTTCGGAACAATCTCATTCGTAGCGGACGAAGAAGGAATTCTGCACCGTATCGCGGATCCGCCGGAAAAGGAATCTTCCCCAACAAACTCTGAAAATACCGGAGAAGTGCAACCTCCGGCTCCCCGAAAGAAGATCACTACGACGGCAGCACCGTTCTACCCCGACGTCCTCTTCATCGGAAGAGCGGAATCGCCCGCTATCTCCGACGACGAGCCGACTGTACCCGGGGAGGAACCGCCTCAGCGAGAGTCCCGTCGACGGAGGAATCGGCGCAGGAACGTTCGACGACATCACGCAGCCGGAGAGCAGAATCCGGAACAACCTGTCTCGCGAGACGAGGTCTCGGAGGTAGGAGAAACCCCGGAAGAACGCGTCTTCAGAGAGCGAAGGAACTCCCGACGACATGATCGTCGGCGAGCTCAGGAACATGCTGAGCAGGATGCGAGGCAACGTCGAGAGAATCCACTCTTCGGGCGCAATCTGAACCCCGACTTCGCCCGAGCCATGAACACGCCGAGCGAAGTCGGAGGGGTGCTGGCTCGGATAGCGGAAGGACTTCCTCGGACTCCTGACGCCGACGGCTACCGACGACTGTTCACCCAGGCAGCCAACCATCTTCTACCGCTTGCTCACCCGCCGAACGATCTACGACACGCCATCAACAGTCGTCGAGACGCGCGGAGCTCCATCAATGCTTCGCGGGAACGGCGGCATGAGAATGAAATTCGTCGTCGAGAGGAGTACGACAGGGACCATGGCGCCCCGACTCAGAGCCAAGCTACCAGGACTGAGTCGGCAACGGCTTCAACTGGCGGAACCACCCGGGGACGGTCGAGGAACCACAATCACAACTCCCCTCCCCGGGACAGACATCGACCCCGGCAGCACCCTCGGGGGCTGGGCAGTGGCTCGCACCCTTCGCCCGAGCTAAGTCATCCCCGACGACACCCTCGGGGGCTGGGCATGTGTCAGCACCAGTCTTAAGGTCCAGACTCTCCGCAGTAACCACCTCTAAGGTTGACGGACCCTCGGCTACTTCCATGGAATCAGGACAATCCAAGTCAGCATCCCGACCCTCGAAACGGCGCTCTAAGGTTGACGAGGCGCGGGATGACCTCAACCCAGCATCCGGCACGGCACCACAAGCTTCCGTTACATCATCATCCACTGGCCCTGATAACAAGTCCTCTGGAACCATATCCTCAAGAGTTTGATCAAAGTCAGCCAGGGATATGTTTTGCAGACCAACAAGGGCAGATAAAGCAGGAGAAGGAACTCCACTACTTTCCCCACTGGCGAGGAATTGCCGACTGTTCTTCCGAGTCAGAGGGACTTCATTCTCTTCCTCTCTGTCGTCTTCATCAGCAACACAGCCAGCACCCCCATTGGGATCAACTACAGATGGACCACACCCATTGGGATCAGCATCGGTAAATTCGGGCACAGGAACCTCCTCAGCAGCAGGACCCAAGGGACCAGCACCCTGATCCAAACTAGATACTCGCCGAAGGCGTCTCCTTTTCTTTTTCTGCTCGTCAGCAGGAAGATCAGCTTGATTAACTCGGCAAGGACGCCTCGAGCGAACACGGACAGGTCTCTGAACATTCAAGGTTATACCAACCTCAGGGAGAGGCGCCATTGCCAATGTCTCAGCAGGAGTAGCGTCAGAGGAATCCTCAGCCAACATATCAAGCATAGCATTCATTTCTGCATCATTAGGATCCAAAGGCACCTCGAAATAGACTTGTCGTTCATCATCAGGAATTTTCCCAAGTGAGGCAACCAAAGCATTGACTTCTTCATCAGAGGGCCGCGTTCTAAGGCCCAAATTGCCATCAGTCGCAGGTGGATTTGACACGAAGAGAGTGAAGGCTTTGGCAGGAGGCAGATTCCAGGCCGAGTACGCCACTGGAGCACCAACATTGGATACTTTGCCTCTGAGAATCATCTCCAGTCGGCTCACCAAATCTGCAGAAGGGATTCTCTTGTTGATAACTCGGGTTGGGTCGGCTAGCCCTCAATACAGATAAGCCGGGTGGACCCTATCTTTCAGTGGCTGAATGTTTTTGAAAACGAAGTCAGCAACTATAGCTTCAGCAGTTAAACCCCTCTCTTTCAATAGCCCAACTTCAGCTAGCAGCACACTGGCCTCAGCCACCTCCTCGTCTGTAGGAGACTCGGTCCAGCTCGGGGTGCGAACGTCTGGTTGTCTTCCTGACCGGGGAGGGAGAGAATTTCCATAGTTATCAACTATAAACCACTCCAGGCGCCATCCCTTAATGCTGTCTTTAAGGGGAATCTCAAGATATTCAGTTTTCCGTCCCCGGCGCATCTCCAAACTGGCACCTCCAACCAACTGATGTTGTCCCCCGGCCATCCCAGGGCGACAATGATACAGGTGTTTCCACAAGCCAAAATGCGGCAGCACGCCAAGAAAGGCCTCACATAAGTGGACGAAAATGGAAATTTGCAGAATTGAGTTAGGGTTCAGATGGGTGAGGTTGATGTGGTAGAAATCAAGAAGACCGCGGAAAAAGGGAGAAATAGGAAGGCCAAGGCCGCGGAGAAGAAAAGGAGCGTAAACCACGGACTCGTGGGTATCCTCCGTCGGGACCGTAGTCCCGTGGCATATCCGCCAAGAACAGAGTTCCCGTGGAGGAAGAACCCCGATGGACACGAGGTGGAGGAGTTCGGCTTCAGAGATGATGGACATGTGGTTACCTGCAAAGGGCAACTGGCTGTTGGGATCAATTGGAGGAATCACCACAACGGAAGAGCTCGCGATTTTCCTCTTGGGAGCCATCTCGATTTCACCAGTAAGCAGATTGGAGGCGAGCGCAGAGAGGATTTGGAAGCAGGAATGCAAGAACTAGGGCGCGGAAAGCAAAGGCGGCTAAAAGTGCAGCTCTTATGGGATATTCTCGGACCAGATACCGTTTCAAAAAAGTGCCCAGTCATCACCCGGCAGTTATTTCTGAAATCCCAGCATGCCACGTGGTCATTCGGCAGTTATTTCCAAAAACTGGTGGGCCATCTCTTCACTCGGGTGTTAATCCTCAAAATAACTCGGCGTTGCCTCTAAAATGCCGACGTCACTACTCAGTCACTCGGCGTTGCCTCTAAAACGCTGATCTTGAGTTCAATCGTTCGGCATTACTTCTAAAATGCCAACGTTGACCTTCAATCACTCGGCGTTGCCTCTAAAACGAAGATCTCGAGCTCAATCGCTCGGCATTACTTCTAAAATGCTGACAACAACCTTCAATCACTCGGCGTTGCCTCTAAAACGCTGATCTCGAGTTCAATAACTCGGCGTTGCCTCTAAAACGCTGATCCCGAGTTCAATAACTCGGTGTTGCCTCTAAAATGCCGACGTTACTACTCAGTCACTCGGCGTTGCTTCTAAAACGTTGATCTCGAGTTCAATCGTTCGGCATTACTTCTAAAATGCCAATGTTGACCTACAATCGCTCAGCACTACTTCTAAAAACATTGATACAGACTGCAATATTGCTCGGCGGCTACTTCTGGAAGCGTCAGTATAATGATCAAGCTGTTCGTCTATGGTCTCAAAAGAATCAGATTTATAGTCAAACAAAACGAGTCATCAAGAGGAAACCAAATTCATTCTTCATTTAAGGGAAGTGGCAATACTTACAAATCAACTCATTTTGAGTTGATACTCCCCTACTGCTACTACTACTACTACGCTACACTATACTACTCTACATTACTAATACTACTACATTATTTAACTATACTATTTCTAATCTATACTAATATCTAAAAAGACCAGTGGCATCTAGCCACTGGCCCTGCCCCTGCCGCTGCCACCGCTCTTGGTGCCGCCCCTGCTGCCGCCGCCCTTGGTGCCACCCCTGCTGCTGCCGCCCTTGGTGCTGCCCTTGCTGCTGCCGTTGCCGCCGCCCCCGCCACTGCCACTGCCGTCGTCGTCGTCGTCGTCGTCCTCGCCCTCGCCGCCGCCGTCCGAGTCCTCCTCATCTGAGGAGTACTCAGACTCATCCGAGCCCTCGAGCCCGGAGCGCTCGACGGCCAGGATGTACGTCCAGACCTCCGCGGCTATCCCCTGGGAGTCGTCCGAGTCATCGGACGACGTCGGGGGAGAGACGGGAGCCGGAGACCCCTCGGACTCGGAGGAGAACTCCTCCTCCGAGTATTCCGAGTCGCCGAAGTCCTCAGACGGAGGAGTCGGCTCGCGCTTGCGCTTGTTGTTTTTTCCCATGGTGGAAGCAAGCGGGAAAGAAGAGAAGGAAGCAGTAAGGAATAGCGAAGAGATGTGAAGAAACCGGAGGGGTAACAGCGTTATTTATAGAAGAGAAAGGCAACCGCTCACCTCCAACCGCGGTCACTGAACAGTCGCAAAGCATTCAATATGCACTTCCACCCGTCCGAAGACACGTCAGGCGGCTGACGCCGTTTCACGCAGCGCTACACCCATTGGGACTCCAGTCAACAGCGCAAAGGGTATGATTACACTCGCCGTCCCATCACATTACAACTCAGAAGCAGCCGGCTAAAACACTCAGCGTACCAAGCCGTCCCTTGCCCACACCCATTGGGGGGGACGCCCAGGAATTGTCAGTATATTTTTCAAAATGGTCACATCTGCGCAGAGCATGCAGTGAATGCCTCAAGACAAAAATGAGATATCAACAAGAGTTAGAGGGAAGCCAAGTATAGCCAGCAGAGTGCAAAATATGGTCGACAGACATGACTTGAAGACTAGACAGAGAACGTCCATCGAATGTCCAATCAGTTGCAGAGCAAATAAACTACGCTACCTAGCAAGATATGGAAGGATTGCAAACTCGGCTGCAAAAGACAAAATACATCACTACAGTAAACGACAAAATTTCCGACGGCTAAAACCGTCGGACATAAGAGCTAAACCGTCGGAGATAAGCTATGTCCGACGGCAGTATCTTATCTCCGACGGTTTTAAGCGGTCGGCGTTAATGCGTCGGAAATAGCATTATGTCCGACGGCTGCCGTCGGACATAGTTTATGTCCGACGGCCCCATCCAACCGTCGGAGATAAGGCGGAGTAACGGTTTTAACCGCTGTCTGGGCCCACAACTGCTATGTCCGACGGTTTAAAGCCGTCGGACATAACATATAGCATATGTTCGACGGCTTTAAGCCGTCGGACATAACATATAGCATATGTCCGACGGTTTAAAGTCGTCGGACATAACATATAGCATATGTCCGACGGCTTACACTAAAGCCGTCGGACATAACGTTTTTCAGAAATTGCACAAAAATCTGAATTTTAAAAAATCTGACATTTGCAAATACAAAACAGAATTCATACACATATACACATTCACATTAACAAATATACTCACATAAGTATACACATTCACAAATATATTCACATAAGCATTCACATTCACAAAATTTAACATAACAACATAGTTCCAAATGGTTGCAATAAGTGTTTACATAAACATAGTTGTCCAAACTCCAAAATGAACATTATTCGACGGGTAGGCTTTCACATGAAAGGTTTCAACAAGTGTTTTACATCAGTATCACTCATATCCATCGCCACCTCCTCCGGCTGGACTATGCGTGCTGAAAAGATTGTTCACCCACGAATGTGTTGGGTCGTCCTGACCAGACCCATCTCCAGGTGCGGCAACTGAAGCGGGTGGTGTCTGAAATCCCTATAACACAAGCACATGAAATAGTAACCACTCAGTTGTTCATTTAAACACATAAGACATCTATGAACATGTCACACACGCATATGTGTACATACCATAGGGAATTGTGACGGAGGCGGAGGCGGTGGTGGAGGCGCCAACATTGGCATTGGCAGTGCAAACTCCGGAGGCGGCATCCCATATGTCGGCATCGGGACGCCCGCTTGTTGGGCTAGTTGCTACAAATTATATACAAGTCATTGTTGAGCTAATAAGATACACATCAAGTGTTTTGCAAAATAAGCTACAAAATGTTACTTCAGCTTACCGAGAGAAGAGCTTGATTTTGGGCCTGGAGGTTTGCATAATACTCGTCCCTCTTCTTCTAGTACTCGGCTTGTTGCCTCTGGTACTCAGATTGTTGCCTCTGGTACTCCAATTGTTCCCTCAAGACTGATTGATGGTACTCTGCCTGTTGACGCAACACTGCCATCTCTATGTCGTGGGCGGATGATCGTGAACGGGACGACTGTGAAGACGACGATGTGGACTGTCGTCCACGGCGTCTTAGCTCTCTGGAATCAATCGTAGAATCAAAAATACCCAACCTACAAGAGTGAACCATGCACTTAGTATAGTAACTCATGCCTCAGTTGAATCGCAAGCATATGATGCCAATTTTGTAATCCAAATTAAATAATCTCACCGTCCGTGGGCTTGTCCTCCTCCGCTAGCATATGCTGCCTGAGGGTCGATTGGCTGGCTCCTCCAATCGTACTCCTGCCCATGGCGTTGAACCATCTCCTCCCCATACGAAGCCTGGAGGCAAACAATATCAAATATAAGTGCATAACCCCTATATATGCCCTTGCAAACAATATCAAACACATAATAGAGTATCAAAAACTCACTAGACGGTCGGTGGCCGTCTGAGTGCATAACACATCAGGATTCTGAGGATCAGAACCCCTATGCCCTTGCATATACACCTCCACATCCGTGGGCGTACGACCGGATTTGACTTCCTGTACATAAAAGTTACAATGACACATTTCTATGTAATTCAAAAGTTACAACAAACTGTGACTTACCATTCGCTTAGCCAAGCGCACATGACCATCACCACCGTAGTTGTGGAACGACTCGGTCCCACGGTTTCCCCTGTTCCTTTCGGAAATGGCACGAAACTCAGGGGAAGCCCACCATCTGCACAATGCCCGATAACCCTCCGATCGGGTGGCCATCCACGGCACCGACACCTACATGAAATTTTTTAAATAAAGCAAGCAAATACATGGCTTCGTGCGATTTGAGAGGCAAGAACCTGTTTACCTCTAGGTATTGCTCCTCCGTCAAGTAAATTGATGACCACTCGGCCTTGGTATTTGGCATCGGTCGATCATCAGCATTTGCTCTGTACCATGCCTTTATAGCCTGAATTCGTGCATAGTACATTGCATCTGCAACGACATCGTTCGCGTTATACTCAAACACGTAACGAGCGTTCATATCATATGATCCATCGTCCGGCAACTTGTACCGTTTCTGCAAAAAAAATTAGTGTTATCATAAAAGCAAACATGTATGGAATAACTAAAATAGTATAAATAATTCATACCCAGAATGCATCCCAAACTAGTGCCTGTGTGTTGCCAAACATTCTACAGACACCATAGCGATAATGCTCCCAAGTGGTGGCGGGGACAGACTCGCCAGTAGGCAAAGTCACAACACCAGGCCAGTGCAGACGAACAAGATTACCAAGCACCATGTTCACCTGCTTTCCATACATCATTTTTTACAAAACCACGAAACATAACAGGAAGGAGTCTTTCCATTATTATGTGGTAGTCATGACTCTTCAACCCAGAAAACTTGCCCGTCTTCAAATTCACAGACCTTCTAAAGCCCGCGGCGTAACCATCTGGGAACTTTAAGTTTTTCAACCATTTCATCAATTGTTTCTTCCTTTTAGGTTTAATACTGAAAGGAGCACGTGGCTTCTTCTGATTCTCTCCTATCTCCATAGTTGGTCTTCTACAGATTAAGGCCAAGTCTTTCCTTGCCTTAGGGTTGTCTTTTGTTTTGTCAGTGATATTCATGCAAGTGCTGATAATGCTTTCACCCATATTTCGTTCCTGGTGCATGACATCAATGTTATGCATTAGAATCAAGGCTTTCATATAAGGGAGTTCCCATAGACCACATTTGTGAGTCCAATTATGCTCGGTTCCATAACCTTCAAAACGATTTCCATGTTCGTTTAGTTTCAAATCATTAAGTCTCGCGAGAATCTCTGGACCACTTAGACGCTTGGGTGGTCCCCTCGTCACAATCGTGTCCTTTTTAAAAGCGTTCCTATCGAACCTGAACGGGTGATCCTCTGGCAAAAAACATCTATGGCAATCGAAGTAACATATCTTTCCACCAAACTTTAGTCGAAAGCATGAAGTGTCTTCAACGCATATCGGACATGTCAAAATCCCATGACAACTCCATCCAGCAAAGATACCATAAGCCATAAAATCATGAATAGACCATAAAAACGCGGCTCTCAGGTTGAACTTCTGTTTCTTGTAACAATCGTACGCCTCGACTCCTGCCCACAAAATTTTCAATTCTTCAATCAGGGGCCTCATCATCACATCGATCTTTGTTCCAGGATGATCCGGACCAGGTATTACAAGACACAAGAAAATAAATTCATATTTCATGCAAAGAGCTGGTGGAAGGTTGTATGGAACAGCAAAGACGGGCCAACATGAGTACGACGTTGCAGTTAGATTGAATGGCGAGAAACCATCTGTTGCCAAACCGAAGCGAACATTCCTCACTTCATCAGCAAAGCTGGAATCAAAAGCATCTAGTGCCTTCCATGCATCTGTATCAGCTGGGTGCACCATGACATTTCGATTCTCACGTACCCCTTCTTTGTGCCACCTCATGTGTCTGGCTGTATTCTTGGAGATGAACAAACGTTTCAACCGAGGTATAAGAGGCATGTAACGAAGCTGCTTACGTGCAATCTTCGTAGTCACGGTCAAACCATCGTCGTTTTCAACCTCAACGAATCTACGCTCACCACATACAGTACACTCCTTCTCACCTGCGGTCTCCTTCCAGAAAAGCATACAATTATTTTCACAGACATCGATTTTTTCGTAGTCCATACCGAGGCCAGATAACAGCTTTTTAGACTGATACATGTCCTTTGGCATCTTGTGATTCTCCGGAAGTACATCACTGATCAAGTTCAAAAGTTCCTTGTAACAGTTGTTTGAGAATGCAAACTTAGACTTAATAGCCATAAGTCGAGTCACAAATACAAGGACGGTCACTTTTGTGTGCTCATGCAATGGCTCTTCGGCAGCTTTAAGGAGCTCGAAGAACTTCTGAACCTCAGGTGTAGCTGGATCCTCAAACTCGGTGGGTTGACCGGGGTTCTCCGAATCGACGATTAGAAGCTCATGGCGTACATCGTCAAGCATCTCTTCCATCCTATCGTAGTCCTCCTCTTCATGTGACTGAACTTCCGATACAGTACGAGGAGGTGGGTCCTCACCGTGGTGCACCCACACCTCATAGCCTGGCATATAACCGTTCTTGCAAATATGTATAGACATAGTCCTCCTGTCAAGGAAATTAATGTTCCGACACTTGCTACAAGGGCACCTAACATCGGTTCCAGTCTCTGACCGAGCAAAAGCATGGTCGAGAAAAACATCAGTCTTGGCAACCCACTCACTTGATAGAGCACCTCTTTTCTTCCAACCTTCATACATCCATCGACGATTCTCCTCCATACTAGATACGAGACGTTAACTTAATTAGATAAGTAATGCACGGACCATCCGTTTTTACGAAGAAATCACGCCCCTACATCTGTAGGAAAGGATAGGTCCTAAACCCACCCAGGAGTGACCGACGAGGCCGTGTTTATGACAAGACATGTGGTCGTGCGAAATTTCGGCAGCATAACCCCGCTGTTCTCCAATCGCACGCCTAAAAATGGTGCAATTGGAGAACAGAGAGGTTATGCTGCCGAAACTAAGCAGGAGCACATGCTTTTGTCATAAACATGGACTCTGTCGGTCACCCCGAGGCTGTCCAATAAAGGGACAATTCCGGCCCAACATACCTCACATGCGTCGCTTGTAAACATACCTCACATGCGTCGCTTGTAAGGTGTGTTGGGCCGAAACGGGTGACGCCTAGGTTTCGTTTGTTCACACTACGATACACTATGATTAACTATAATCATCGTGCATTATTAAATAATTAAACTAATAAACCACAATACAATATTACATACGAAATAACATTGTTATAAATGACAAATCATATAAAATGACCTTATTTCCGAGGGCATAATAATTACCCTCGGAAATTAAAAATTTAAATTATCTAAAGTACCACTAAATAAACTAAAACAGGCTACTTTAATTACGTAATCAAATTTTGGCCGTCGGACATAACAAACTAAACAATCAAATGCATTCATACATACAATTCTAATCAAATACATTAATACAAGCATACAATTCTAATCAAATACATTAATACAAGCATACAATTTTAATAAACAAAATTGCTAATTAAGTATACTCACTTAGCGGGCGTGGGGAGCCGGCCGGCGACGGGCGCACGGGCGGGCGGCGGGCGCACGGGGCCGGCGGCCGGAGCACGGGGCGGAGCACGGAGCGGTGGCGACCGGCGAACGGAGCGGCGGCGGCGGCCGGATCACTGGCCGGAGCACTGGGGGCGGTGGGCCGGAGCACGGAGCACGGGCACGGAGCACGGGGCGGCCGGAGCACGGCGGCGGGCGCAGCACGGCGGCGGGCGGGGCGGCCGGAGCACGGCGGCGGGCGGGCGGCAACTGTGCGGGCGGCGGCGGCGGCAGGAGAGAAAGACAGGCGCGCGCGCGTGTGAAATGAAAGGCGCGCGGGTCGGATCCACGTTAAAAAGCCTTATCTCCGACGGCTCAGTACGAAGCCGTCGGAGGTAACCTTATCTCCGACGGCTGAGTACGACGCCGTCGGAGATAAGGCTTATGTCCGAGCGCCTGTTGTGGCCGTCGGAGATAACCTTATCTCCGACGGCGTCGTACGAGGCCGTCGGAGATAAGGAGGCCGTCGGATGTTTGTTAGTTTACTGTAGTGCATGCTGACCTCTAAAGCATAATATTGATGACATAGCACGGATGACATCATGCCAACTCTTTTATAAATAGAAAGAGTAATCCTCAGCAAAAAGACATAAAAAGAAGACCTTCAAGCGAATTATTCTCAAGAAATTCACTTGAAGGTCGGGGGCTACACCCATTGGGTGCACCTTCGGTGCACCCCATGGATTATCATTCCAAGCCAGGATAATGCTGATTTCTAAAGCATAGGACAAGGTCAAAAAGCCAATCTTCAACCGAAGTGAAGGAGCACAAATGGAATTAATCTCCACTGAAGACCTTCGAGTAGATTATTTTCTAAAATCTACTCGAAGCTCGGGGGCTACACCCATTGGGTGCACCTCCGGTGCACCCAATGAAGTTCAGAATCCTGCAAATAGGAATGCTGATCTCTAAGGCACAGGCACGAAACTAGGTTTTGGTCAACAAGTGATCGAAGCAGGAGAAGAACAACAAGAAGCCATCTTCAAATCACCTGCAAGCTGGACCTGGGATCTTTGGGTTGATTACCTCTAAATTAACCCAAAGATCGGGGGCTTGTGGGGGATAGATATCCCCCGGGTCCACTAAAAGAGTAAAGGACCTCACGAAAGGCCCAAGGGCCCAATAAATCGTAAGGTTATTCTTTCGTGGGCCTGGGGAGAAATAACCAGCAACGCAGAGCGACATGAGGCCGGATTGGTGCAAACCCGGACGGCCCATAGCATCGAGCAAGTAACCGCAACAGAGATCCGACTTTCCCGCGTTGGAGCCTCCATGCACCGAAGCCACGTGAGGATAAGTCGGCGAGGGTTACGTAAAGGATAATCTCAAGAGGTTCACTATCTTTTAGCCACTTGTTGTTATCTTATCCATGTGTACTGCCCCACGGTCGAGTATATAAGGCCTAGGGGGCACCCCTTCAGAACGATCGACCCATTACTGAGCCACCCACACCAACTCTCTGTATTCTGGATCTAGAGAGCTCTCTTGTACTCATATCCACCAAGCATACTCATCAGGACGTAGGGTGTTACGCATCACTAAGCGGCCCGAACCTGTAAATC
The DNA here is from genome assembly GCA_029449295.1 of Zea luxurians. Taxonomy (NCBI): domain Eukaryota; kingdom Viridiplantae; phylum Streptophyta; class Magnoliopsida; order Poales; family Poaceae; genus Zea; species Zea luxurians. Next base: position 17,750,176 of record JAOPSE010000009.1, read on the forward strand.
TTGTCCACCGTCCCTCGTGCGATCGGCACGAACCATTTTGCTACAGTTGTCAACACCTTCCTACTCCTAAAACACCTTGAGGGGCAACCCCAGGTGTGCGGTCGGACCCAAAACACCGACACATACGGTGAGCTCTACAAGCTAATTACACTCATATAAGACAAATCCATGCTAATCTCCCACTAATCCTCTCATCCTCCCACTAATCCCCTCATCCCTCTCCCTAATCCCCCCACCATGGCTATAAATAGAGGGGCAAGGGCCTCCTCTCATCCCACCCCAAGCCATTTCATGGCAACTCGCTTCTCCCCCCCCCCCACACACACACCCACTCCATGTTCCACACATGCACACACTAGCACAAGGATCGTTCGGTCGTTCTTCGATCGTTCGTCCCCTGTTCTTAGTTTATTCGTCCGTTCGTCCGATTGTTCGATCGTTCGTCCGATCGTTCATGGTTCGTTCGTCCGTTCGTTCGATCGTTCGTCCGTTCGTTCGTCCAAATAATCTTTTTCCTGCCGTTATGCTTCCGAAATTCCGATCGTTCGTTCGTCCGATCGTTCATGGTTCGTTCGTCCGTTCGTCCGATCGTTCGATCGTTCATCCGTTCGTTCGTCCAAATAATCTTTTTCCTGCCGTTATGCTGCCGAAATTCCGATTGTTCGTTCGTTCGATCATTCGATCGTTCATCGTTCGTTCATACGAACTATTCACCGTCACTATTTACCGTTACTATTTACCGTCACTATTTACCATCACTATTTACCGTTACTATTTACCGTCACTATTTATCGTCACTATTTACCGTCACTATTTACCGTTACTATTTACCGTCACTATTTACCATCACTATTTACCGTTACTATTTACCGTCACTATTCACCATTACTATTCACCGTTACTATTCATTGATCATCCGATCACCCCAAATTTCAACTACTCATCCGTCATGTTGTCCAGTCCACCTAAGACCAGCCAAACCCATATTCCAGTCATACAAACTCCGGTGACCGTGATTTTCATTCCAGTAGGGAACTTCCCATCTGGTCACCCATCCCAGGTTTCTCCAAGTTGAGCACGCTTAACTTTGAGATTCCTTCGAACCAGGCTTCCAAACTCCGATTCCAATAATTCTTGTTTCTAAATTCTTATCGAATTATTCCCTATCCCAACCATGTCATCCCTTAAGCATGGTTCATGTTCCAGAAAAATCCCAAAATACTCTTGTCCCATATTCTGCCTATAACTCTCTTGTTCATACTAAGTCAGACGATTCATTCGTCACTATTCTCACCAACAGTGAACTTCACTATGCTACACCACATACACCCAGCTACCCTCTCCCTCTCCACACACACTCAACACCCTCAGCCAAGGCAAACACCCACCCACTCAGTTACTCCGCTCTACCGGCTACACGCATAGTGTCGCTTCGCCTCCAGTCCACCCTCCTGGTAAGCATCTCCGCTCCACCACTAGTAGTATCTCAACACCACATGACGCAGATTCTACTCAAGACTCTACCCATCCATATATCTTTATTCTGACCACTATACTAAATATTTGTTGGTATACTTGCTTGTTTGTATGTTTGCTTGTTCATGTTGCATAGTTATCGGAGCGTTCGTACCGTCTCGTGGAGGCCAGATCTGCAAGTCTACGCCAGGCAGTGGAGCTAGAAGCCAGTTCCACGAACTCCTCTTCCCCCTTCGCCGAATAAGCACGACAAGTTCACTGGATCCCTTTGATGCATAAATTACCTATGTCTTTCAACCACAACCCTCAGCCTGTTATTTTATGCATGATGTGATTTTGAGACAAGTTATTATGGCCACCTAGCCGCTTGCCGCAATCAATCCTTGATATATTTGTTACAAATGATTTGAGGAAAGGTGTGAGTTTTCAAAAGAAAATGCTTTTCAAAATGTGTATGATGAAGGGTTTTCACCCTTATCACCTTTGAGTAGGGATGATCAGGGACTCCCTGGTTTAGGGGAGGGCCTAAGGTGATGGCTCAGCTGGTTTAGGTGTGAGCAGAAGGATTGTCCCCTCACATAAGGACCAGTTTGTCATCCTTCACTACCTGTACTCATGATAAGTACAACCACTCGAGACTGTGTGGGTAGTCACTCAATCTGAACTCGTACGGTCCAACCCCAGGGTTATGAAGGCTGGGGAGCACTGGGAGGATAAGGAGGGGGAATGTTTTGTCCGGTTTGGACATGGCGGTGGCCTGACTCCTTCCGGTATAACCGTTAAGGTTAGGACGTGCGAGGAAAGAAAGAGATTCGGATTCGGGTCTCACTAGCTATGGGATCGCAGAGCCGGACTAGTGGGTAAAGTGTACATCTCTGCGTAGAGTTTGAAAACCTATTCGAATAGCCCGTGTCCACAGGAATGGACGAGTCTGGTATGGTATGGCAATTAATGTCTTGTTTTCAAAAAAGGGTGCATTTGAGAAAAATGGTTTTTAAAAGGTTCGGCGGTTGAGCCGTGAGCTATGGTGGACGGGAAGTCCAATAGCTATTTTTGAAAATGAAAACCAGTGGGAAACTGCTGAGATACCTGGATGGTTTAGTCCAGGGGATTTTGTTCTAATATTGAAAAACTTCCTGCTCCTTTGGGAGAGGATGCGCTTTGAAAAAAATACAAAATGTTTTACAAAACAACCCTGCATAAAATATTGTTGTTTCTGCAAATATCCTGAGCTCCACATATTCCATGCATTATATCTGATTTCCCCATTCCACGGGTGAAGGTGGGCTGCTGAGTACGTTTGTACTCACCCTTGCTTATTTGTTGTTTTTCAGAAAAAGGAGATCGGGTAAGAGTTACGACTGTTCCCAACCTTGCCTGTGGCTGTTGGACCGCTGATTTGCTTCGCTGCATATATCAGGCTGCTTCAGCCCCACTCTGATGATATGTCCTGTGTTGTGGACCAACTCTTAAAGTTGATCGCCACCTTTATAAGTTTGTCTCGTTTAAGCAGATCTGGAATCATCTGTTGTATAAATGTGTTTACTAGCCTCCTGGGACTAGTAATTGTATCACATTTGAGTCCCAAGGGATTGGGGCGCTTCAGGTGGTATCAGAGCTGTTAGGTTGGCCGCAGGACGTAACCCTTAGCCTGATTCAAAAGTTTTTGAGTCCAAACTATTTTTTTAAAAAAAATTCTTGCTCTCATCCCTTCATTTCAAAAATGCTTTCCCCCTTTCCTTCTCTCAGAAGTCAGATGGAGGTTCGCTGCCAAACCAGCTTTTGCCAGAATGAAGATGGTTTTCCCAAGTTGCTGAAAGCATGCACAGTCCGCCTCGGAATCAGGAGCCAGCCAGAGTATGATGGTCGTGAATTCATCGAGCATGGCACAGAGAAGTGTGTCGTGACTGTATACATCGGATCCAGTCCGCACCATGTGGAATGGAGTGTCACTGCTGCTGGGCACAGATTCAAAGACACCTGCCAAGTCGTCGCCCACAAGGCATTGAGGATCCTGTGTCAGATTTATGAAGAAGAAGTGGCCGACACCCGCTCAGATTCTTTCCACCCTTTCAGAGAGACCGTCCCGTTTGGATGGCCAGGATGCGTGCATTGGAAGGGCAGCAGCTGCTTGAGGACGACCCCACAATCGTGTACGTCACTGCATACCTGCTCACCCTGGATGCGCAGTATGATTTCTTGGCTCGGCACCACTGTCAAATGATTGCCCGAGCAGAAGATGCAGAGAAGCTCAACCGTCAGCTCCATGTGGATCTCACCTCAGCTCAAGCCCATGTAGCTGCCTTGGAAAGTCGTGAAGTCATTGCTGTTGAAGCCCTGAAGCAAGCCAAAGATGAGCATGTCCAGAAGTTGATGGAGGCCTACTTGGTAACCCGCAACCAACGTAGAGCCCTGCGGATCCAAGAGCCCGCTTCGTCCAACCCATTTCAACCCAGGAGAGCTGAAGATCCCCAGATTCTTGAAGGTCACCCGGTCTATATCAGAGGAGATAAGAAGACTTGGGAACTACTGGAAGGAGCCATAGTCTTGGAAGGAATTCCAGTCTTCCCTCAGGCTATGGATAAGCAAGAGCACCCCGAGTCCTCCCAAGATCCCCCGCCAGAGTTGTTTGAGCCCCTCACCATGAAGAAGATTCTAGCACCGTCCCGTGAGATCAAAGAAGAAGCTGCAAGCACCCCGCCAGCACCGCCGCCCTCTGAGGAGCTACAAGAGCCAGTCCAGCTTGAAGAAGAGTTTGACCCCGTGTTGCCATCTCAGTTGCCGCCAGAAGAAGTCATCAACATCAGCTCCCTCTTGACCCATCCAGGAGATGTCTCAGATTGAAGTTGCGCGCCAGCCTTGCTAGAAGAGAAGCTGCCAGAACTGAGTTAGTTATGCCCAGTCCTCTGCATGCATTGGGTAGTGAAGTTTTTCTTCACTTTGGCTAGAGCCCTGCATGTATGAGAGGTAATCGTGTAGTCTCGTGTTTCGAAAAACCCTAATTGTGTGGCCCCCTAGGGCATTTCAAAATGAATTTCGCTTGATGTTTTCTCCCCTTTTGAGTGCATATGTGATGCTTTAACGTTAGTGCTGATAAGTTGCATTTAGCATAGTTCTCAATTTAGGAGCCAAGCAATAGTAGTTATGTTTAGCCCCCGAATCTGAGTAGTCCGTGCTTTGGAAAAACTCTATTCTTCCCTTATTCAAAACATTTGATTTGTTTGTGCTTATCATTGTTGAGCTTGTGTGTTTTCTTTCTTTTTAAGAAAGGTTTTCTCTAAAAACATAGATAACAAATTAGAGCTAATCCTCACCTTATGCTTCCATTCTTATCTTAACCCATCTCAAGAGAAAAGTGCCTTACCCAAGAAGATACCGAGAAGCTTACCCTTGAAGCCTGGAATAATCTACAGAAGCAACCAGTCCAGCCGCTCAGTCAAAAGGACCGACCGTGAGAATCAAAGCACTGCCCCTGAGTCAAAGTAAACAGAAAAGGAGGACAGAAGGAGTTATTACCATACAGAGAGGCAAAGATTCTTGGAACCAGAGACCACAAACATAAGGGTCATCGACCCCACCACTCACTCGTGCCCCCGCACGCGTGCCCGCCTCCATGCGCACCACCACCGCCCATGCCCCCCCTTTTGTAGTGCACTACCGCCACCCACCCCCCTTTGCTGCGCACCCACCGCCACCATCACCACCAGCAGCACCATCCCCCCTCCATCGCACCTGCTGCCTCGTATCCCCTGCTCCATCACCGCCACTCCGCACCCGAGCACCCCCGCTCGCCTATAAAATCCCCCCATCAGCTCCCTCAATCCCCATCTCGCTCAAAGCAAAACAGTCTAGATAAATCCCCTCTGCCAAATCGCAAGCAACTCCATTTTCCACTCCCTCGCCCCTAAGATCACAATGCTTGGTGATTCTTGGGTTGAAGACTGTTGTATATGGTTCAACATCTTTGGTTTCCTCCTCTGTGTGATGGTAATAGTCTTTGATAGAATCCTCGAGTGGGAAGAGCAAAGAGAAAGAAAGAGGCAGTGAGAAGTCACTACAAAATGACCCCCCCTTTAGCAATGCATATATGTGTTGGTACAAGCCTATATAAGCGTTGCTAGGGTCTATACCAACGCATAATTATGTGTTGCCTATACTGCCGTTGCTAGGGGCTACTGCAACACTTGTACATACGTTGGTAAGTCATATAAATAAGCGTTGGTAAACTGCAACAGATTTTCATAAGATACAACAACGCTTACATGTGTTGGTGCCGCCCAAGACCAGCTCGTTATCATAGGATGCTACAATGTTTAGTTTCGAGTTGTAGCAATATTTTTATCGGTTGCAAGCAATAAACCAATAAAAAATATTTGAATATTTTATTTTGAGGTTAAGATTACAACATGCTGAACAATGCACATTTGATATTTCTGGAATCATCCACACACATGACAAATAAGCAAAATATATATATTTAAAAATCAATAGTTGCATTACAAAAAGTTGATCCATAGTTTCATATATAATTGCACACAACATGGAGACTGAAACTAAGCTGCTAATTAGAGGGTGCAGACGAGAAGAAAAGGTTGTTCAACTGTGGACATTTTTCTAGAAATCTGACCAGAGGCAATTATCCCTAGCGCTGGCAATGACAATCCTTTGAATGGAGGGGATAGCTAGGGGCATAGCAAAGCTCCACCTCCACAGTAAGTGCCACAACATGGAAGCGCCAGGTTTATTACAAAGAAAGTTCGAAGTACATATTCATGCATCCTTAAATCTTTCGCTGCCACTGTGTTTTGCGCTGAGGATGGGCACAAGCACGTCTAAAGTTCCTTCAATTCACCCTTGCAAAAGAATTAGAGTACTCAATAAACATCAACGAAGAAGTATTTGACATGTTTTTTTGACAAATAAATCTGTACTACATTAAGCGCGGTCTGTAGACCGCCCTGCCCCCGATAACCACGACCCCGTCCGACCTCCGTTTTTATCGCCGCCGCGCCGCGCCGCACGCCCCCGCCTACTTCGATGCTACTTCGATGTCGCCCCTTTGATCCCCCGTCCCCGCGATGGCCGCCACCCCCACCCCTCGCGACGCCGCGATGCCCGCGCTTGCTCTGCCTTCCCCGCTGCGTCTCGCACTCGTGACGCTGCCCCCCTCCCCAACCTGCTCCGCCCCCTCCGCGTGGACGTCGTCCCCCGTCGTCCTTGCCTCGCCGATTCCCTGCTCCGTCCCACCGGGTGTCCCCAGGGTCCGCACCCAAGACGCCTCCCCGTTGTCCTCACTTCCTCCCTCCAACGCCTGTTGCCTGTCTCACTCCACGGCATGGATCTGGAATGGTGGATCCCTCACTAAGGCCCTGAATCCCGCAACCAATGTCGCCTTCTTCTCCCCCCTCCCCTCTGCACGACATTGCCTCCCCAGTCGGCGGCTGAGGTGCAGCGCCAAGTGGCCAAGTGGCGCCGCCAATCCCCCATGTGATCACATCTCTACTCGGTAACAACCTCCTTTCTCGCACCGCTGACACCGCGCATCATCCACATCCACGCCTCCGTGCCAGTAGCAGCACCATCGGCTCCCGCTGCCAGATCCAGGTATCCAGCCACGCCCACCAGAGGCCAGGATCCTTCCGTGGAGGAGGCACATGAGAGAAGCAGGCAGATCAGCCAACAATGCTGAAGGTGATATTTAGATAATTCTTCACACCTTTGCTAAATACAACTTGGTTCTGGTGAATCTTGGTTGAACTATAGAGGGTAGCCTCAACGCATCCAAGGTCATCCCAACTGCTACAACTACCAGAGAAAAAACCCTCCTGCTCATTAGAAACCAATTTTTAGACTTTTTCAGCCTCCTCTACTGCTCATGTTGCTGGCTTGTAATAGGTGGGCTAGGGGTTATCCAGAGATGACAAGGCCCTCAAGTTGGCTTTTCAGCACTGGATCGAAGCGATGAGTATAAACGAGCAGTGGGGATTGGTGGGTTTTACTGCCCATTCTTGCTCTTTTCATGGTACAATTATCCTATTTTGCGATGAGTACAAACGGGCAGTGGGGATTGGTGGGTTTTACTACCCATTCTTGCTCTTTTAATTTCATGGTACAATTATTCTATTTTTTTCCTACAGTGAGGTTTTATTTTGTGGCAACCTCTTTCGACCATAAACAGATACACTCACTTTGACGAATGTTGATATACTTTCAGCATTCAATTGTAGATAGAATTCTTGCTTCGTGTAGATCTGGGTCATCGCGTCGCTGTCTTTGTTTGGCTGGTCGTAGAGCCCGCGCTCTAGGTTTGTCTAGCTCCGGTATGGTTTCCTTTTTGCGCGTAGTGGCAGCATCTGATGCATAGTTCGACGGTCCCTCGCGTTGCTTCGGTATGTCGTGTTCCTCTCATATTGCTTCGTCTATTTTTTGGCCTATTGTAGAATTGTTTTGTTTGTTTCCCGTTTTCTTTGAAATATGAACTGTTGATTTTCCTGTAGACTACAACTGACAGAGTTAAAACAAAGATGAAGCTTCACCTTATAGGGACAGGTGATGACTCTTTCAGTTCTTATGAGCTAGGATGGTGCCTTCTTTCTCGACTAAAGGCTACTGGTTTAAGTGTAGCATGTCTCTACTGAATATGTGATTATGTAGTGCAGAGAAATGTTGGAAAGAGACTACAGATAACTCAATGCACTCGCTATGTTAGCTTCATAAGTGGAAATTGATTATACTTAAATCTTGGCACTGTAGTGCTCATGTGTAGTTTAGCAGCTTTTGTTTACTGTTTACATGTTATTCAAATGGCAATTTTATCCTAACTGATAGATCTACTAAGGCCCAGTCCCCTTTAATGTTCTAAGCTCTGTGAGTCCATCTAATTACATGTGTGTACATGCACCTGCCAACTTCGATCCCTTTCAAAGATTATTATGCGTACATGAGCACATCCATGTCCTTTACTGGATCTACGCCTGCAGTCAGGTGTGCTTTGCATTGAATCTTTGGAGCCCTTTATATTATTCATCCTCCCCACAGTGGTGGCATTTGGATAGGCAGTGCAAGTGGGATCAGGATATGTGATGCTGAGACAGTTAAAGTTATGATGAAGAATCAACATAATTGCAGTATGATTGGGAAACTGGTCTCAAAAGTTGGACTATGGGTTAGCCTCTCAATAACTTAGTTTTAAATGGTCTACGTTGACATGTCTTTGTCTAAAATTTTATTGGTACTTGCATTATCAACCTACCAAGAAATATAGTTTGTTCTGTTTTTTCTGCTCCTTTGATCTCTTTGCTAAAATCCATGCGGTGATCTGTGTTCCAGGCCAACCAAGAGGCTGAACAGAGCTGTGCAGGTGAGCATGCATTCATTATATTCCCACAGTTGATATTCTTTGCGGTACTACATCTATGGCAGATTTAGTCGCTGCTGCCATACACCAGATGCCCAGATCTTCTTCAGGCCCTTCGTCGGCGAGGAGTATCACAAGGTACGCCAATCGATTGGTCTTATCTTCCTGCTCTACAAAAACAAGCACACAAACCCAATTTACTATGTTACACCCCTTGGCTTCCGATGAGGTGGCTGAGGCATGAGGCTGACGGTGGCTGGTAGTCCGCAAGGAACCGGATTTGGACGCGCTCTCCCTCGTCACTAGGTAAGAGACCCAGGTAAGGAACATATAAGTGGTTGTTCTAATTTTGGATATTAGCCAATTTCCCCCTCCATTCTGTTACTGATTTATATGCCCATCTAGGGATCAGCAGATCCCACACCTATTACATGACCTGTCCTTCTAGAATAGAATCTTCTATCTTCTGAACCAGCACTGCCTTCTTCAATATCAGCCACCGGCCGGTCCACCTCTTCAATAATCGTCCTTCACTTCAGTTGTGAGCTGTGACAAGTGACATACTATTTATATTCGGATCTGATCTATTACAAGTATTAGTTTCCTTTTCGAGGATAGAAAACATGGGGCTAGAACTGGACATTGATGGCAAGTACCAAGTATGTGAAGAATGTAGACCTCCTAATTAGTTTCTAATATATTTATTTGACTTTGGGCTAGGTATGGAAAATGGGAAGAATATAAAGCTGATTAGTAACATCTAGCTACTTCAAATTATGAGTTTCCCTTTAAAATTCTCCATTCTTAACTTGTTTCTCTTATAGACTGCATGATTATGTGTTGGTTATTATTAGATAAATAAAAACACTTAGTTTTGACAATTTTTGTTCCTTTGATATCTCAAATCGGCCAAACAAACTAGGAGTGCTGGCAGGAAAAGATCGGTATGTTTATGCTACCATATTTTTTAGACGTTTTTATTTTCTAGCTTTTCTTTAAACTTGCACTGTACCATCTATTTTTCAGATTTTGCAATATAATTATCAGCGAATATTCATGTAGTTCTCTTATAATGCTATATAATTAGCACAATACAGTGCACTCAGTTTATTATTTCCTGATGAAAAGTGAGTGATATAGCCACCTTATTTGGAGGTTTTTACACAAGATAGCATGTAACTGAAATACTAAGATAGTATGAATCAATAAATGCACATGCTGAATTGGCTTCGTTGTTTAGGTTTGGCTACAAATAGATAAGGCAACAAATCTCCTGAGACAGTACTTCAGCAACTTGCACGATCAACTGAGTGCACGTCCTTTTTCCACAGTCGGGTTGCAAAGAAATGGCTTGATTTTTAGGTGACATCTCTTTTCTTTGGTGTGTATTTGCAAAGGCATAGAAGTTGATTCTGTCGGTGTCCCTAGAAACACTTATTGGTAACGTTTGTGTTTTGTTGGTTTAAGTGACGATCTATCACCTATGCAGTTAAACAATGTTTTCTTCCTCTTGTATCCATATCTTGAGTTCTTGACAGGCATGTAATGTTAGCTAAGAGTGCTACTTGTGCGGTTGTGGCTTTCTGCCTTCATGCTTATTTTTGTTGTGCATGAGTACCCCTTCTATTCCATGCATGTTGTGCGAGCCGAGCTCCCAACCTCTAACCTCGAGCTATTTAGAAATTTGATGCCTTTACTAGGTCCACCTGTGAGTGCTGATCTGAGGACCATGTTTATCTGACTGTCCTGGTAGGTTGCATTGTTGTTGAATTGTGCAATTTAGAAGATATACTGGGGTTAGATGTTGGGCCGATTATGATAGCCTAAGCTGGTATTAGTTTTGTTTGGGGTCCTGGAACATTGAGATGATGATGCGTGTTGTGTTTGTTTCATCCAGATCTCCCAATCGATTATTCCGCAAGTCATGATCCGTTTTATCAAAAAAAAGAATGATTTGTTATTGATCTTGTCACTTTTGTGCTTGATGTAGGATAGAATGAGACGGCATGGGCAATATGGTGAAGCGGATATTAACTCCATGGTCGTTGCGAGTTGCATCACTACCAGGCACAACAAAGGGTACATAAACACCATGAGAATAGCTACACTGGAAGAGATCCTGCACAAGCTTCTGCGCAGCATCAGTACACTCCCCCTAAGGCAAGACAAAGTCAATGGGATCGAGGTGGACCAAATGTGCCAAGCCAGGTTCCATCATATGTTGGATCGAGGTTTAGTTTGATATTTTTACATCTGTTCCTTTTCTTTTTTCAAATAGCCTCTTACCCATCTCTGCAAAATATGGCACTAGGTTATGGCTCCACCTTTGCACCAACTGCAGCAGCGCTTACTTCGCCCCCCATGCCTGGCAGTGCCAAGCAAAGCAAGACTTCTGTAGAGTTATGCGGTGGGTACAATTAGATATAGCTTGAAGTTGTATTTTACGCGTTGAGCTATCACATTGTAGACTAACTTGTACAATTTTTCTTTTGCAGTCCTTGCTTGCTTTCACATTTGGGTGTGTTCTGCTATAATTTACGGTGATTAATTTTCCCCTGCAATTTGGCAGGCATACAAACATTTTCTCTCTATTTTTCTATCCAACATAATTCATGATTTAAATAAAGGAACTATTTCTTAAAAGTCTTCTATTTATTTTCATCCTTTGGGAAACAACTCTGCTACTAAATTGTATGTCGTCATAACGCACGAGCATTGTACTATATATTGCTTAAACAAGGTCTAACTATGTGATATATAGAAATCGTAGCAACATAATGAAATCGTAGCAACGTAACTGCAACATAACTGTGATATATAGAAACCGTAGCAATGCACCGGCAACTCAACTAGAAATAGATTACAAAATCGTTTCTCATTACACTATAACACATATTTATGCATAAGTTATTGTAGTATTCTATATTTCTGTTGCAACGCACGGGCATCCACCTAGTAGAGACTATAAGAAGGAAGCGCCCTACCAGGCGGATGTACCAGCCACTTATACACAGACTTCAATTGAATATTTTCTCTATAAATAATAGGAAAGTACTCTATACCTTTGCACTTAATTAGTGCCTACTATCTTGCTTTACCATGCGGATGTACCAGCCACTTATACACAGACCTTAATTCAATATTTTCCGAGAAAGCACCTCTGGTGCAATATATGCTGGTGTCCCCACTGCTGACTTTGGCCTTGAATGTAGTACTGATGACTGTTACGAATTAGCAATTAAATGGTATTCTCAAGCAAGCTTACAGACATGTCAAAGAACTTAAAGCTACCAATACAACGAGAAATTAATGACAACCTTGGAGTAGCCAAAATCACATATCTTAAGCCGTGGAGCTGGGCTGCCATCCAAGAGAACATTCTCCAGCTTCAAATCTCTATGACATATTTGCTGAAAAGTAGACAAGATTCCAGCATTTAAGCATATGTTCAGGCCCCATTGGTAACTCGTTAAAAAACACCTGCACTTCCCACAAGAAAGCATATCTAGCATATGTGAACTGTAACTACTAGACGCTAATTTATAGTTTCTTCATACCATGTGATGGCAATAGCTCACTCCATAGATCAACTGCTGGAAGAAATACCTGGCCTACAATGAGTAGAAGAGAATATAATAAAATTTGTTATGGGGGATTAATAACACATTAAGGGCTAGTTTGCCACTAATTTTCCTTGGGAAAATGAAAATCCCTTGAGAAAATGGAGTTGTCAAACTAACCCTAAGGCTAGAATAGTATCAAATAACATCTAATGATAATATAATACCTCATCCTCGCTAAATTGCCCACGATCGACGATTCGATCAAATAGTTCACCACCAGCCGCATACTCCATCACAATTGCAAGATGAGTTGGAGTTAGGATCACCTGCAGAATTTTTTCCCATAATGGAATAAGCTTTTGAGTTGGTGGTCATTTATTTAGCAAGTATATATTTATATAAAGTAATAGAAAATAATGTTATATGTATAGTACTAGAGTCTAGAGAAACTAAAAGGGAGAGAGATAAACTTGGCACACACTTCGAATCTAAGCAACTTATTTCGAAACTAAAAGATAAATAAAACATGTTTCACATTATTGCATTAATAAAAACATTAATACTAGGGATGGAAATACGATATAAAAAATTAAGTCTAAAATTAGCTAGTACAATAATGATAAGAAACAAACCTTTGTGGAGCTCATCGTGCTCAATATAAGACAACTCTTCGAGTCGATGCTTCTTTTTCTTCTTGACTCCATCTTCCTTCACGTCCAGTACCTTACCCTTCTGCTTCAGCCTCCCCCAACGATGTTCTATTCTGACATCTCGCTGCAACAAAGGGATCCAACAAAATTAGCTCAACAAAGCAAAGCAACATGTACACCATCACTTTGAAAAGGACAAAAAAAGGTCTGTAGGCGTGATACATGTATACTACACTTGTAATGGATTAGATCATGGATGATTTATGAATATCAGACAATTCAGATCATATGACCTCCTCATTTTGCTTCTTGACATACAAAACTGATCCAAATCTATAACTTCAGGTAGAAAAGAAACAGAACATAACCTAGAATCAGTTAGATAAGAAGATGTAGGTACTTCGAAGACCATGTATGTATCATCATTAGATATCTTCAGATTACAAGGCCTCTTGATGTTGCTTCTCAGTGACTAAACACTACGCTTCAGACTCAAGCACAACTAGTATCAATATTAGATGATGTAGTGAAAGAAAATCGAACACTACTGCACTAGACAAACGGATATGACAGGTACAGGGTGGATAGAGAAAGCAATCAGAGAACTTTGAAGACCATGAATGTATCTATCAACATCAGATAGCTTCAGATTACAAAACCTTGGATGCACAGTCATTAGCTTTTAACTGCTCATAAGAAAGATATTATTTTTAGAGACACTAACATATCAAAATGATTTGAACAATATATGAACTAACCTGTAGGATGTTCGACTCTTCTCACAAGGAAATAAGTAAAGGGACAATGTAAAAAACACTATTAGTGGCTGAGCCCGATTTATGCACGAATATTTGAATTAGAAATGATGACTATTTCATCGCTAGATCAGTATAATTTCCTGTTTTCACCATGCACATGTTTTTTCTGCAAGCACTACTGTGTTTTTTAGCAACAATGGCCGATCCTAACTTAAAAGTATTTTTAAAAGTAGTCGACCATTTTCCTCCTGCCACAATTCACCGATCTAACCATATTGGAGAACTATACCAGACTAAAATAGTAAAGAGATGACGATAACATCAGGCACAGACAATTCTAATGGCCCTTATGTTAAACAATTCTAAGGACTAAAGGGTGCACATAAATATCTCCTTGCACCAATATTTTAAAAGAAAGCAATAATATGTCAATAGACAATATTATTCCGTGCACTCTAGGATAGCATGATAAAAAAATCAAAACAGGGGCCACCACAAAAAAGTAGGTATGATGCTTATAATGAAAACATGTAGCTTGTTTTATAGAACAGCCACAATATACTGTTCAATATTTACCTCTTTAAGACTAAATGTAGGAAATTACCAAAAAAACTTTGTTGATCAGGAAAAGAAGCAAGACACCTTGTCTGGAGCTTCAAAGGTGATGTAATCCTCTTGAAAATTCAGCCTTTTACAAGATTAAACAATGTCAAAAGTGCAAATATGATCATTTTATCACTTGACTGGAGGTTCAAAGGCGACAACAGTTTATTACTTGTTTATCTTTGCAAACAGATGTCACCGGAGAATGGTACAACAACTTTGAGAGCTTCTCAGGAAAAAAATTTCCGAAAAGGTTAGCCAGTCAGTGAAGTTCTAGCTGAACGGCTAATAAGTCTCCAGCATTGGGTACAATGCATGAGATAAATTACTACCCAGTCAACAATTTGAATTTTTGTATGACAGGTTAACAGAACTTGTACACACGAATAACTACTTAGTTCTTAGAAGTTTGAAGTGAAAAAGTCATGCTGCATTTTGAGATGCTAGTACACATGAACTATTTATTCAGTTCTCAGAAGTTTGAAGTGCAAAAGTAATGCTGCATTTCAAGATGGTTGTAGCTGTGCAGTGATGAAATGAGGAGAAAAGGAAAAGTAATTGTTCAGAGCAGTATAACTCACATGAAAGTACATAAATGTCTGAATTATAATGCATCTCAACCTGCATCAGCAAAAGGACAAAGCATAAGATGTAAGCTCATATACAAAAGAAACCTTTTACAAACTCTAGTTCTTCATGGGGTAAATGCACACACGAGAAAAGTGAAATGATCATGAGAAACCCTAGGGTGATTTTAGCATTCAAACAAAGTAGGCTGAGTGTAGTGTTGTTTGTTTTAAAAAAAGAAAAACACAACACATTTGTGATTTAAAAATCTAACTAAGATTGAATATATTACTATTCTATTTTGCACTAACAAAATTTTCAGCAACCGTGTGGCAGACTATTTTCTTCCATAGTTTCATGTACTCTGTTCCGAATCATATCATTTCAGTTTTCTAGGTACATATAGTTTTTGATATGTTTCTGGACATGACATATATCTAGCTACATAGCAAAAGCTAGTAACTAAAGCATCAAATTCACATAGCGACATGTCGAGCTCAAGTAGCAATTAATAATAGTACATGTACATATAAAGCTAACGCTAGCTGGCTCATCAAGCACCCAAATTAAGTAAACAATTCGTAGACTCCACCCTATAGCTCACCGCTGACGCAGATGCAACCCCCCTAATCTACCCCCATTTTATTAATCAAATCAATAATCATGCAACTGCTAATGACAAATAGTAGGGTACAAGTACTGTGTATAGTGACCAAGACAAGGAATCTAGGATGGGGGGATTAATTAACAAGGAGACCCTAGTCCCCTATCGGTCTGGACGTATAATTAACCAACCAGATCAAGCAATTTACAAACCAGATCATGGGGTTGAGGCGGGTGGGTGACCCAGCCATCGATCGATTGTTGTTAAGGAGCTTCAGTACTTCTAGAAATAGGTGAGGTTGAGGACTACATCGTCAAACTCAGTCAGGACTGGTGTGACGATGACGGGGCCACCGCCAATGAGATCTCCGCTAGCCGTCTGCTACGTTGGGGGCGGTGCTGAGCCAGAATAGGGCGTGGCCTGGCGAACGGGGTTGGGGGCGGTGGTGTGGCGGCGACCGGGGGCAGTGCAGCGTCTGCGAGCACGGACAGAGAGAGAGGGAGGCGTGTGTGCATCCTGGAGTGGAGTGTGGAGAGGGAGGCGTGTGTGCTGGAGATGGAGGCGGGGGAGATCGGGGCAGGCGAGTGCGGGGGTAGTCGCTGGGGCCGAGCCATGGACGGGCGCGGTGGTCGGAGGCGGTGGGGTGCGCAGGGGCTAGAGGCGGTGGGGTGGGAGTTTTTTTGGGAGAGCGGAAGAGGTTCTGTAAGGGAGAGGAAGGCGTCTACGAGAAGTACATGCCGGTAACTCCCGTCGGTTAATCTAGCAACCGACGGAAACTAATTAATTCCCGTGGGCTAATAGGGTTTCTGGTGAATAAAGATGGAGAATGGGCCGGTCCGCCGGTTTCTAGTGGGCGGAAAAGTGAAAACCGAAATAATTTCGGATATCCGCCAGGACCCGCGGGTGAAAGTTAAAACCCGTACCCGACCCGATTTTATCACGGGTCGGATATCGGTGAGACCCGCGAGTTAAATTTTATCATGGGTCGCCCTTAGTTGCAAAATTGCTTAAGTACCAAAATTAATCTACAGATACGGTTTACAACGCATGTAAACGTTACAAGAATTCTAGTTACTCTACGCATACAGTTGAAACACATGGTAAATGTTGCTATGATCGTATTTACTCTACGCATACGGTTTGCAACACATGTTAAACGTTGCCAGTATTATTGTAATTTAACGGATATAGGTTGCAACACATAACATGCGTTGGAACCTAATAACTTCCAACGCATATAACTATACGTTGCCAGGTATACGTTGCTATAGGGGGGTTTGTTTTGTAGTGAGTGAAAAGTGAGAAGAGAAAAGAAGATAGTGAAGAGAAGATAAGAAGAAAGTTCTCCCAGAATCAACCCTATGCCAGTCATCTCTCCGCAGCCTGCTCAAGCAGCAACAGCAGAAGAAGGCCCCGTAACACCCGTGTTATGTGGTACTTCAAGGAGTTCAAATCCCCAAGATTCAAGAGTTCTACCTCATTCTTTTTAAGTGGGGTAGTGTTCCAGTAAAGTTCCTGCTATGGAGAAAAAGAATAAGGCATGTAGCAAGCTTGTGAAGGACCAGATCATCAAAGCGTATAAGTTTCTGGATGAGAAGTGGTCACCCAAGTTCCGTTGATGAAGCACCAGAAGGCTAATCAAGGAAGGAACCCATGTGGAAGTTCGCAAGAGGAAGGTTTGCATGTTGGCATCGATGCTTCTTCAATAAGCTAGCTGCCAAGCGAAAGCCAAAAGCCTGAAGATGATCTTTGAGTAGCCAGAATCAGCATTTGTAATCGGCAACCAGATGCTCCGCAAGGGCCAGATTTTGTTCAAGTTCCATCTCCTCGAAGAGTTGCAAAGTGAAGATATGTAGCTGAAGTAAAGCTATACCCATAACCCTTCTAAGCCGAATCTCGAGGACGAGATTCATTTTAAGTGGGGTAGATTTGTAGCATCCCAAAAATTCAAATCTTGGAATTTTCTCAAACTCGCTCTAAATTCAAAATGAATTTCAAATTTCATTTCAAAATGTTTGTTTGCGAGTTGATATCAACAAATAAAAATATAGTGGTCTATATTCCTCTCCAAAATCATCCTCAAAATATCCTACAAATGTTTCTCCAGTGATCCCCCTCAAGTTCTTTCCAGAAATACTGCCCAAATATTCCACCGATATATCTCCAGATATTTTCCTCTTGAGAAATACCTTCAGAATCATTTTTCAAGTCCCTACAAATATTTTTTTCGTAACTTTCCTCATGCTCATACGTATACGTATGCCTCCGGTGTCATACGGTGAGCTCTACAAGCTAATTACACTCATATAAGACAAATCCATGCTAATCTCCCACTAATCCTCTCATCCTCCCACTAATCCCCTCATCCCTCCCCCTAATCCCCCCCACCATGGCTATAAATAGAGGGGCAAGGGCCTCCTCTCATCCCACCCCAAGCCATTTCATGGCAACTCTCTCCCCCCCCACACACACCCACTCCATGTTCCACACATGCACACACTAGCACAAGGATCGTTCGGTCGTTCTTCGATCGTTCGTCCCCCTGTTCTTAGTTTGTTCGTTCGTTCGTCCGATCGTTCGTTCGATCGTTCATGGTTCGTTCGTCCGATCGTTCGATCGTTCGTCCGTTCGTTCTCCAAGTAATCTTTTTCCTGCCGTTATGCTACCGAAATTCCGATCGTTCGTTCGTCCGATCGTTTGATCGTTCGTTCGATCGTTCATGGTTCGTTCGTCCGTTCGTCCGATCGTTCGATCGTTCATCCGTTGTTCGTCCAAATAATCTTTTTCCTGCCGTTATGCTGCCGAAATTCCGATTGTTCGTTCGTTCGATCATTCGATCGTTCATCGTTCGTTCATAGTTCCTATCCATCGTTCATCGTTCGTTCATACGAACTATTCACCATCACTATTTACCGTTACTATTTACCGTCACTATTTACCATCACTATTTACCGTTACTATTTACCATCACTATTTACCGTTACTATTTACCGTCACTATTTACCGTCACTATTCACCGTTACTATTCACCGTTACTATTCATTGATCATCTGATCACCCCAAATTTCAACTACTCATCCGTCATGTTGTCCAGTCCACCTAAGACCAGCCAGACCCATATTCCAGTCATACGAACTCCGGTGACTGTGATTTTCATTCCAGTAGGGAACTTCCCATCTGGTCACCCATCCCAGGTTTCTCCAAGTTGAGCACGCTTAACTTTGAGATTCCTTCGAACCAGACTTCCAAACTCCGATTCCAATAATTCTTGTTTCTAAATTCTTATCGAATTATTCCCTATCCAACCATGTCATCCCTTAAGCATGGTTAATGTTCCAGAAAAATCCTAAAATACTCTTGTCCCATATTCTGCCTATAACTCTCCTGTTCATACTAAGTCAGACGATTCATTCGTCACTATTCTCACCAACAGTGAACTTCACTATGCTACACCACATACACCCAGCTATAAATACACCCAGCTACCCTCTCCCTCTCCACACACACTCAACACCCTCAGCCAAGGCAAACGCCCACCCACTCAGTTACTCCGCTCTACCGGCTACACGCATAGTGTCGCTTCGCCTCCTGTCCACCCTCCTGGTAAGCACCTCCGCTCCACCACTAGTAGTATCTCAACACCACATGACGCAGATTCTACTCAAGACTCTACCCATCCATATATCTCTATTCTGACCACTATACTAAATATTTGTTGGTATACTTGCTTGTTTGTATGTTTGCTTGTTCATGTTGCATAGTTATCGGAGCGTTCGTACTGTCTCGTGGAGGCCAGATCTGCAAGTCTACGCCAGGCAGTGGAGCTAGAAGCCAGTTCCACGAACTCCTCTTCCCCCTTCGCCGAATAAGCACGACAAGCTCACTGGATCCCTTTGATGCATAAATTACCTATGTCTTTCAACCACAACCCTCAGCCTGTTATTTTATGCATGATATGATTTTGAGACAAGTTATTATGGCCACCCAGCTGCTTGCCGCAATCAATCCTTGATATATTTGTTACAAATGATTTGAGGAAAGGTGTGAGTTTTCAAAAGAAAATGCTTTTCAAAATGTGTATGATGAAGGGTTTTCACCCTTATCACCTTTGAGTAGGGATGATCAGGGACTCCCTGGTTTAGGGGAGGGCCTAAGGTGATGGCTCAGCTGGTTTAGGTGTGAGCAGAAGGATTGTCCCCTTATATAAGGACCGGTTTGTCATCCTTCACTACCTGTACTCATGATAAGTACAACCACTCGAGACTGTGTGGGTAGTCACTCAATCTGAACTCGTACGGTCCAACCCCAGGGTTATGAAGGCTGGGGAGCACCGGGAGGATAAGGAGGGGGAATGTTTTGTCCGGTTTGGACATGGCGGTGGCCTAACTCCTTCCGGTATAACCGTTAAGGTTAGGACGTGCGAGGAAAGAAAGAGATTCGGATTCGGGTCTCACTAGCTATGGGATCGCAGAGCCGGACTAGTGGGTAAAGTGTACACCTCTACGCAGAGTTTGAAAACCTATTCGAATAGCCCGTGTCCACAGGAATGGACGAGTCTGGTATGGTATGGCAACTAATGTCTTGTTTTCAAAAAAGGGTGCATTTGATAAAAATGGTTTTTAAAAGGTCCGGCGGTTGAGCCGTGAGCTATGGTGGACGGGAAGTCCAGTAGCTATTTTTGAAAATGAAAACCAGTGGGAAACTGCTGAGATACCTGGATGGTTTAGTCCAGGGGATTTTGTTCTAATATTGAAAAACTTCCTGCTCCTTTGGGAGAGGATGCGCTTTGAAAAAAAATACAAAATGTTTTACAAAACAACCCTGCATAAAATATTGTTGTTTCTGCAAATATCCTGAGCTCCACATATTCCATGCATTATATCCGATTTCCCCATTCCGCGGGTGAAGGTGGGCTGCTGAGTACGTTTGTACTCACCCTTGCTTATTTGTTGTTTTTCAGAAAAAGGAGATCGGGTAAGAGTTACGACTGTTCCCAACCTTGCCTGTGGCTGTTGGATCGCTGATTTGCTTCGCTGCGTATATCAGGCTGCTTCAGCCCCACTCTGATGATATGTCCCGTGTTGTGGACCAACTCTTAAAGTTGATCGCCACCTTTATAGGTTTGTCTCGTTTAAGCAGATCTGGAATCATCTGTTGTATAAATGTGTTTACTAGCCTCCTGGGACTAGTAATTGTATCACATTTGAGTCCCAAGGGATTAGGGCGCTTCAGCACCAGGGAGATTTCACTCTGAACTCCTCAGCTTCGGGTTTCTGGGAGAGCCCTCCGCTATAATTCACCAGACTGTCTTGTGTAGCATCGGACTGTCCAGTGTGCCAAACGGAGTAACGGCTACAACGCCAACGGTCAACTGCAAAAGTGTACAGTAACAGTGAACAGTGCGAACCGCGTGCACAGAAGTCAGAGCAGGCGCCAGAAGGTGCACCGGACAGTGAACAGTAACTGTCCGATGCACCACCGGACTGTCCGGTGGCCAAGCTGTCAAAAGCTCCAACGGTCAAACCCTAACGGTTGGGTGATGTGGCTGGCGCACCGGACAGTGTCCGGTGGCACACTGTAAAGTGTCCGGTGGCACACCGGACTGTCCGGTGCGCCCATCGACGGACAGCCTCCCCAACGGCCATTTTGGTGGGTGGGGTTATAAATACCCCAACCACCACACATTCAAGGCATCCAAGTTTTCAGCCATTGCATTCAATACAAGAGCTCTAGACTTCACTTCAAGACACAAACAAGAGATCAAATCCTCTCCCAAGTCCAAAGATCACTCCAAACATTTAGTGACTAGTGAGAGAGAGATATTTGTGTTCATTTGAGTTCTTGTCACTTGGATCGCTTTTCTTCTTCCTCTTCCTTGTTCTCAAGACACTTGTAATCAACGCAAGAGACACCAAGTTGTGGTGGTCCTTGTAAGGGGTCTAAGTGGCCTGTTGATTAAGGAGAAAAGCTCACTCGGTCTAGGTGACCATTTGAGAGAGGGAAAGGGTTGAAAGAGACCCGATATTTGTGACCACCTCAACGGGGAGTAGGTTTGCAAGAACCGAACCTCGGTAAAATAAATCACCGTGTCACTCTCTTCATTTGCTTGTGATTTGTTTTCGCCCTCTCTTTCGAACTCGATTTTAATTCTAATGCTAACCCCGGCTTGTAGTGTGTGCTTAAGTTTATAATTTTCAGATTCCGCCTATTCACCCCCTCTAGGCGACTTTCAATTGGTATCAGAACCCGATACTTCATTAGAGCCTAACCGCTCGAAGTGATGTCGGAAGATCACGCCAAGAAGGAGGTCGTGACCGGCGAGAAGCTCACCACAAGCCACGAGAAGACTCCATCGGGAGAGTCCCGCAACAAGGGGAAGGGATCCCCTTCACACACTAAGTCGCATCGGAGCGGCGATAAGAAAAAGAAGATGAAGAAAGTGGTCTACTACGAGACCGACTCTTCGTCGCCATCCACGTCCGGCTCCGACACGCCGTCCGTCACTTCTAAGCGCCATGAGTGCAAGAAGTTTAGTAAGATCCCCTTACGCTACCCTCACATTCCTAAACGTACTCCATTACTTTCCGTCCCATTAGGCAAACCACCGTTTTTTACGGTGAATATTATTGTATGTGGAGTGATAAAATGAGGCATCATCTAACCTCACTCCACACTAGTATTTGGGATGTTGTTGAGTTTGGAGTACAGGTACCATCAGTAGGGGATGAAGATTATGATTCGGACGAGGTTGCCCAAATTCAGCACTTCAACTCCCAAGCCACTACTCCTTGCCTCTCTAAGTCGAGAGGAGTATAATAAGGTGCAAGGGTTGAAGAGTGTCAAAGAGATTTGGGACGTGCTCAAGACCACGCACGAAGGAGATGAGGTGACCAAGATCACCAAGAGAGAGACGATAGAGGGGGAGCTCGGTCGATTCATGCTCAACCAAGGAGAGGAGCCACAAGCCATGTACAACCGGCTCAAGACCTTGGTGAACCAAGTGCGCAACCTCGGGAGCACAAAATGGGATGACCATGAAATGGTCAAGGTTATTCTAAGATCACTTGTTTTTCTTAATCCTACACAAGTTCAATTAATTTGTGGTGATCCTGGATACAAGCTAATGTCTCCCGAGGAGGTTATAGGAAAGTTTGTGAGCTTTGAATTGATGATCAAAGGCTCCAAACAAATCATCGAGCGAGGCGCCACCTCAACACCCGAGGTGCAACCCGTTGCTTTCAAAGCAACAGAGAAGAAGAAAGAAGAGTCTACATCAAGTAGGCTCCCCATCGACGCCTCCAAGCTCGACAATGAGGAGATGGCGCTCATCATCAAGAGCTTCCATCAAATCCTCAAGCAACGGAAGGGGAAAGATTACAAGCCCCGTTCCAAGAAGGTTTGCTACAAGTGTGGTAAGCTCGGTCACTTTATAGCAAAATGTCCTATTTCTAGTGACAGTGATAGGGGCGACGACAAGAAGGGAAAGAGGAAGGAGAAGAAGAGGTACTACAAGAATAAGGCGACGATGCCCATGTATGCCGGGAGTGGGACTCCGAGAGAGCTCCACCGACTCCTCCTCCGACGAGGACGCCGCCAACATCGCCATCAACAAGGGCCTTCTCTTCCCCAACGTCGGCCACAAGTGCCTCATGGCAAAGGACGGCAAAAAGAAGGTAAAATCTAGAGCCTCCACTAAATATGCTACATCTAGTGATGAGGATAACTCTAGTGATGATGAAGAAAATTTGTTTGCTCTTTTTGCCAACCTAAACATGCAACAAAAGGAAAAACTAAATGAATTGATAAGTGATATTCATGAGAAGGATGAACTCTTGGATAGCCAAGAGGACTTCCTTATTAAGGAAAACAAGAAGCATGTTAAGGTTAAAAATGCTTATGCTCAGGAAGTAGAAAAATATGAAAAATTAACTAGTGAGCTTAGCATTTGCCATGACACCATCTCCAACCTTAGAATTGAGAATGCTAATTTGATTGCTAAGGTTGAGAAGTCAAATATTTGTGATGATTCAATTACCAATCTTAGAAATGATAATACTAGTCTAATTGCTAAGATTGATAAATTGAATGCCTCTCTTGCTAGCCTTAAAATTGAGAATGAAAAACTAATTGCTAAGGCTAAGGATTTAAATGTTTGCAATGATGCTATTTCCAATCTTAGAAATGAAAATGCTATGTTACATGCTAAGTGAAAGTCGCCTAGAGGGGGGGTGAATAGGGCGAAACTGAAATTTACAAAATTAATCACAACTACAAGCCGGTTAGTGTTAGAAATATAATGTGAGTCCGAGAGAGGGCGTAAAAACAAATCGCAAGCGAATAACGAAGTGAGACACAAGGATTTGTTTTACCGAGGTTCGGTTCTCTCAAACCTACTCCCCGTTGAGGTGGTCACTAAGACCGGGTCTCTTTCAACCCTTTCCCTCTCTCAAACGATCCCTCGGACCGAGTGAGCTTCTCTTCTCAATCAAACGGGAACCAAACTTCCCCGCAAGGACCACCACACAATTGGTGTCTCTTGCCTTGATTACAATTGAGATGATCATAAGAAAGAATGAGAAAAAGAAGCAATCCAAGCGCAAGAGCTCAAATGAACACAACAATCACTCTCTCTAATTACTAAAGCTTTGAGTGGAATTGGGAGAGGATTTGATCTCTTTGGTGTGTATAGAATTGAATGCTAGAGCTCTTGTAAGTAGTTGGAAGGTGGAAAACTTGGATTACTTGAATGTGGGGTGGTTGGGGGTATTTATAACCCCAACCACCAAAAGTGGTCGTTGGAAGACTGTCTGTCGCATGGCGTACCGGACAGTCCGGTGCGCCACCGGACACTGTCCGAAGCGCCGGCCACATCACCTGGCCGTAGGGTTCCGACCGTTGGAGCTCTGTTTTGTGGGCCCGCCTGGCTGTCCGGTGGTGCACCGGACAGGCCCTGTAGGCTGTCCGGTGTGCCACCCACGCGTGCTCTGCTCCTCTGCGCGCGCTGGCGCACATTTAATGCGTTGCAGTCGACCGTTGCGCGTGAAGTAGCTGTTGCTTCGCTGTCACACCGGACAGTCCGGTGTGCACCGGACAGTCCGGTGAATTATAGCGGAGCGGATTCCCGAAGCTGGCGAGTTTAGAGTTGCTCTCCCTTGGGGCACCGGACACTGTCCGGTGGTACACCGGACAGTCCGGTGAATTATAGTGGAGCGCCTCTGGAATTTCCCGAAGGTGAGGAGTTCAGCTTGGAGTCTCCTGGTGCACCGGACACTGTCCGGTGGTGCACCGGACAGTCCGGTGCGCCAGACCAGGGCACACTTCGGTTATCCCTTGCTCTCTTTGTTTGAACCCATTCTTGGTCTTTTTATTGACTTATTGTGAACCTTTGGCACCTGTAGAACTTATAGACTAGAGCAAACTAGTTAGTCCAATTATTTGTGTTGGGCAATTCAACCACCAAAATCAATTAGGAAATAGGTGTAAGCCTAATTCCCTTTCAATCTCCCCCTTTTTGGTGATTGATGCCAACACAAACCAAAGCAAGTATAGAAGTGCATAATTGAACTAGTTTGCATATTTGTAAGTGCAAAGGTTACTTAGAATTGAGCCAATAGAAATTTATAAGATATGCATGGATTGTTTCTTTATCATTTTAACATTTTGGACCACACTTGCAAAGTTTTGGAAAAATCTTTTCAAAGTCATTTTGCAACTAGTCAAAGGTAAATGAATAAGAATTTTGAGAAGCATTTATAAGATATGAAAATTTCTCCCTTGATTCAAATGCTTTTCCTTTGACTAAACAACTCCCCCTCAATAAAAACTTCCTCTTAGTGTTCAAGAGGGTTTTAAGACATCAATTTTGAAAATACTACTTTCTCCCCCTTTTGAACACAATGAGATACCAATTTGAAAATCATAAGTTTTTAAAATTTGGTGGTGGTGCGGTCCTTTTGCTTTGGGCCAATACTTTCTCCCCCTTTGGCATGAATCGCCAAAAACGGATACTTAGAGTGAAATATAGGCCCTCTGTGCGCGCTGGCGCGCATTTAATGCGTTGCAGTCGACCGTTGCGCGTGAAGTAGCCGTTGCTTCGCTGTCACACCGGACAGTCCGGTGAATTATAGCGGAGCGGATTCCCGAAGCTGGCGAGTTCAGAGTTGCTCTCCCTTGGGGCACCGGACACTGTCCGGTGGTACACCGGACAGTCCGGTGAATTATAATGGAGCGCCTCTAGAATTTCCCGAAGGTGAAGAGTTCAGCTTGGAGTCCCCTGGTGCACCGGACACTGTCCGGTGGCACACCGGACAGTCCGGTGCGCCAGACCAGGGCACACTTCAGTTATCCCTTGCTCTCTTTGTTTGAACCCATTCTTGGTCTTTTTATTGACTTATTGTGAACCTTTGGCACCTGTAGAACTTATAGACTAGAGCAAACTAGTTAGTCCAATTATTTGTGTTGGGCAATTCAACCACCAAAATCAATTAGGAAATAGGTGTAAGCCTAATTCCCTTTCACTAAGATTGATGAATTAAATGTTTGCAAACCCTCTACATCTACTGTTGATCATGTTTCTATTTGTACTAGATGTAGAGACATTAATGTTGATGCTATTCATGATCATCTAGCTTTAATTAAACAACAAAATGATCACATAGCTCAACTTAGTGTTAAAATTAATGAGCATGACTTAGAAAATGAAAAATTTAAATTTGCTAGAAGCATGCTCTATAGTGGGAGACGCCCTGCCATTAAGGATGGCGTTGGTTTTCAACAGGGAGGCAATGTCAAGCTTAATGCCCCTAAGAAATTATCTAACTTTGTTAAGGGCAAAGCTCCCATGGTTTAGGATAACGAGGGTTACATTTTATATCCTGCTGGTTATCCCGAACACAAAATTAGGAGAATTCACTCTAGAAAGTCTCACTCTGGCTCTCATCATGCTTTTATGTATAAGAGCGAGGCATCTAGTTCTAGGCAATCCACTCATGCTAAATTGCCTAAGAAGAAAACTCCTATTGCATCAAATAAGCCAATTATTTCATTTAAGACTTTTGATGCATCTTATGTTTTAACTAACAAATCAGGCAAAGTAGTTGCCAAATATGTTGGGGCCAAACACAAGGGCTCAAAGACTTGTGTTTGGGTACCCATGGTGCTTGTTTCTAATGTCAAAGGACCCAAGACCATTTGGGTACCTAAGAACAAGGCCTAAACTTGTTTTGTAGGTTTATACATCCGGGGGCTCAAGTTGGATCATTGATAGCGGGTGCACAAACCACATGACTGGGGAAAAAAAGATGTTCTCCTCCTATGAGAAAAACCAAGATCCCCAAAGAGCTATCACATTCGAGGATGGAAATCAAGGTTTGGTCAAAGGACTTGGTAAAATTGCTATATCGCCTGACCATTCTATTTCCAATATTTTTCTTGTAGACTCATTAGATTACAATTTGCTTTCTGTTTCTCAATTATGCAAAATGGGCTACAACTGTCTTTTTACAGATTTAGGTGTTACTATCTTTAGAAGAAGTGATGATTCGATAGCATTTAAGGGAGTGTTGGAGGGTCAGCTATACTTAGTTGATTTCAATAGAGCTGAACTCGACACTTGCTTAATTGCTAAGACTAATATTGGTTGGCTATGGCATCGCCGACTAGCCCATGTTGGGATGAAGAATCTTCACAAGCTTCTAAAAGGGAGAGCACATTTTGGGACTAACCAATGTTCATTTTGAGAAAGATAGGATTTGTAGCGCATGTCAAGCAGGAAAGCAAGTTGGTGCCCATCATCCACACAAAAACATCATGACGACCGACAGGCCGCTTGAGCTACTCCACATGGATTTATTCGGCCCGATAGCTTACATAAGCATTGGCGGGAGTAAGTATTGTCTTGTAATTGTGGATGACTATTCTCGCTTCACTTGGGTGTTCTTTTTGTAGGAAAAATCTCAAACCCAAGAGACCTTGAAAGGATTCTTGAGACGGGCTCAAAATGAGTTCGGAATAAGGATCAAGAAAATAAGAAGCGACAATGGAACGGAGCTCAAGAACTCTCAAATTGAAGGTTTTCTTGAGGAGGAGGGCATCAAGCATGAGTTCTCTTCTCCCTACATGCCACAACAAAATGGTGTAGTGGAGAGGAAGAATAGAACTCTACTTGACATGGCGAGGACCATGCTTGATGAGTACAAGACACCGGATCTGTTTTGGGCCGAGGCAATTAACACCGCCTGCTACTCCATCAACCGGTTATACCTTCACCGAATCCTCAAGAAGACATCATATGAACTCCTCACCGGTAAAAAACCAAATGTTTCATATTTTAGAGTCTTTGGTAGCAAATGTTTTATTCTTGTTAAAAGAGGTAGAAAATCTAAATTTGCTCCTAAGGCTGTAGAAGGCTTTTTACTTGGTTATGATTCAAACACAAGGGCATATAGAGTCTTTAACAAGTCCACTGGACTAATTGAAGTTTCTTGTGACATTGTGTTTGATGAGACTAACAGCTCTTAAGTAGAGCAAGTTGATCTTGATGAGATAGATGATGAAGAGGCTCCGTGCGTCGCGCTAAGGAACATGTCCATTGGGGACGTGTGTCCTAAGGAATTTGAAGAGCCTCCACAAGCACAAGATCAACCATCATCTTCCATACAAGCATCTCCACCAACTCAAGATGAGGAGCAAGCTCAAGATCATGAAAATGAAGATCAAGAGGATGACCCTCAAGAGGAGGGCAATGATCAAGGGGGAGATGCAAATGATCAAGACAAGGAAGATGATCAGGGTCCAAGACCGCCACACCCAAGAGTCCACCAGGCGATTCAAAGAGATCACCCCGTGAACACCATCCTCGGCGATATTCATAAGGGGGTAACCACTCGATCTCGAGTCGCTCATTTTTGTGAACATTACTCTTTTGTTTCCTCTATTGAGCCACACAGGGTAGAGGATGCACTTAAAGTTTCGGATTGAGTGATGGCGATGCAAGAGGAGCTCAACAACTTCACGAGGAATGAGGTATGATACTTAGTTCCACGTCCTAACCAAAATGTTGTAGGAACCAAGTGGGTGTTCTGCAACAAGCAAGATGAGCATGGTGTGGTGACAAGGAACAAAGCACGACTTGTGGCCAAGGGGTATTCACAAGTCGAAGGTTTGGATTTTGGTGAAACCTATGCACCCATAGCTAGGCTTGAGTCAATTCATATTGAAAGTGCATTCATCCCTTTTGTGAGTTTTGGTGATTTGGATAACAACACATTTAAAGGTCTAACAAGTTTGCTAAGTGTTGAACAGGAAATTCAGTATGATGAACATACTTGAATAGTGAATAATGATCAGTGGACAAGGTTCAACACAAGGTCAAATAACCAGTGAGACAATGCAAATGGATATAATATGGTCTCTATATTGGTTTGAATATATGGACAAGACCTAAGAAATCACTATGCATAAATATGATCATAATAGAGGTTGAGGTGATTAAGAGGATTGGTCAAGCCAAAGTAAATAAGATATGAGGAACCATGAATTGGCTTGGCCATATTACTATTAGTCCATATATGAATATATGAGAATCAAACTAGAGCTTGATTGATCTTAGCAGTTATATCTAGATGACATTCAAGCAAGGTTCACAATATTGAAGAAATGATTCTCTCAATGGATGCTCAATAGGATGTGACTCAAGAATGGCTTGATAGGGTGAAGATAGCAAGGAAAGGGCTTCGAGGAACTAAGAGAAGGTGAAGGCCAAGCGACGGCTTGTAGACTGAGGTACCATGGCTAAGGTGAAGAAGAGAGTACTTGCACTAAGTCGATGAACTAATCAGCTATGAAGAGTTACAACATGTTGATGCATCAGTAAGGTGACTTGAAGCCATGATTTGAACTCATATATGGTGAAATGGCACAAGTCACAGGCTCGATTTGTGTTTGCTTCAAAAGGTGAGACAAAGATGTTTGTGATCCTTATGAAGCAACACCATGGAGAAATCACACTTGAGACACCAATGACTCAAGGAGTTTACTTAATTATATTTTATTTAACTTGAGTATAGGAATCGTCGTACTATAAAGGGGGATCCAAAAAGAAGGTTGGTGTTTTGCCAAAGCTCAAGCCTCTATATTCAAAAGCTATTTTTTGAAAACCAAAAATCTCTTTAAAATTCTATGGTTGACCATGGTTAGGTTTGAGAAACCTAGAGTGTTCTTGTTGAAAAGCAGCTGAACTTCTTAAACTGCAGCTGAGCTTTTCAGCTGAGCTGAACTTCAGCTGAGCTGAGCTTCTTCAGCTGCAGCTGAGCTGAACTTCAGCTGAGTTGAGCTTTCTCAACTCCAGCTGAACTTCAACTTGAACCGGGGTCTAGGGCAAGTTCAACCGGGGTCCAGAGAGGTTCAACCGGGGTCCAGGAAGTTCAGCCGGGGTTTTTTCCCCGGACCTCACTGGTCAAAACCGGTTGAACCGGTCCTAGGGGAGGTTCAACCAGTGTCAGGGTCACCTGACCGGTCTGACCTCCTGACTGGCAGACTGACTGCCAGTCTGACCCCCAGGCGGTTGAACCGGCCCTAGGGGCGGTTCAACCGGTGTCAGGACCTGTTTTTGCAGTCTGACCTGCAGTCTGCCAGTCTGACTGTCAGCCTGCCCCAGGCGGTTGAATTGGTCTTAGGGGCGGTTCAACCGGTCTTGGTCAACTTGACCTGTTTGCAGGTCAGTCTGCGCGTCAGTCTGCCAGTCAGACTGGCAGACAGGCAGCCAGGCCTGCAAGGGGCGGTTCAACCGCCCTAGGGGGCGGTTCAACCGGTCTCAGGCAGAAAAATCTGCCCAAACGGCTAGTTTTGAGCTCCACCTATATATACTCACTCCTACCTCTCACCCCACAACCGTGAGCACGATTTGAACTCCATTTCTAACCCAAGAAACATCTCCCTCTCTCTCACACACATCTCTTGCCTCTCCCATTTCAAATCTTTGGAGAGAAATCTTTGAGTGAGCTTGAGAGCTGTGGTTTTTTGTGCTCCATCTCTAAATCTCTCTTGCTCTTCTTCATTCGAGCTTTGGTACTACATCGAGTTCTTTGTGGATTCATTACTCTTGGAGCTTCTAGCTCCTAGACGACTAGGTGTCTCTTGTGAGTCTCCAAATCTTGTGGAAGACCACAAGAAAGTTTGTATTACCCGCTCGTTTGAGCAAAGATTATTGTGTGGGCTTGACCTTTGTGGTCGGCAAAGGGAGGATTAGGGTTGAAAGAGACCCGACTCTTTGTGGGCGCCTCAACGAGGAAGTAGGGCACCTTTTGTGGTGTGACCGAACCTCGGGATAAATCTTGTGTATCTTGTGTTCTTGTTCATTGTGCTTATTCATGTTATTCGTTCTCTCACCCTTTCGTGGAAGATTTGTTCATATCTTTTTGGTGTGTGGATTTTGAGAAGTGCCCTTCTCAGATCTACTACTTTGAACCCTGTGGATCATTTAGAACATCTCATTTCCAAAGTTAACTAGGTGAATTTCAAGATCAATTCAGTTTTACCCAGTTTGCTTCTAGTTTTTGTAGAAAAAGTTTTAACTTGCCTATTCACCCCCCCTCTAGGCAACTTTCAATTGGTATCAGAGCCTAATCCTCGTTCTAACGCTTAACCGCGTGAGGAAAAGATCATGTCAGGGGGACTAAGAAATGAAAGTGCTTCTAAGCTTGAAAAAGTTGAGGTTGCCTCGACTTTATCTTTTGGTGCAGATGTTGATCCTAGGGCAATAGATCTTGCCATGAGAATCGCAGAAAGGATGTTCCTCAAAATGAAGGAAGATGAGGCGAAGAACAAGATTGAAGAAGAAGAAAATGATCGATGGAGACCAAACGACGAATCCACCTCTTCACAAGGTTCATCTTTCAAATCCACTTCTCATATGTGCTTTGTCGCTAATGGGAGTGATAGTGAAAGCGAAAGTGAGGATGAGGAGCATGAAAGTGATAGTGAAGATGAGGATGATCTCCAACAATTCTTCGCTCAACTAAGCAAGAAAAATCGGATGAGCCTGCTCAAACTCATGGAAAGAGCAAAATAACAAAAAGAAATGCTTCATAAGCAAGAAGACTTCCTCATCAGAAAAATCGAAGACTTAGAGAAGTTGACCAAAGAGCATGAGAAGCTAAAGTGCTCTCATAATGATTTGGTCCAAAGGTATGAACACATTTCAGTTGAGCAAATTAAAGCTGTTAATCATTCATCATATATTTCTCAATTAGAAAATAAAAATGCTATGTTCAAGAACACGATAGAAAGGCTAAATATTGAAAATCTAGCTTTACAAGAAAAACATGATTTGCTTGTGTGCTCTCATAATAAATTTATAGATTCACATATCATGTTAGAAATGGCTCATGAGGTTGTGTTAACTAATTTGAAATCATACCAACCTCACTTATGCACATGTACTCAAACAGAAACTATATTATCATGTGCTAACAAATGTTGCTCTCAAGAAAGCCAATCTTCCATTGAGCTAGACATTTCAGGAATTAGTGATATTTCTATCACACAAGAAAATAAAGAGCTCAAGGAAGAAGTTGGAATGCTAAGAAGGAGCTTAACTCGTTTGAAGGGAAAGTGTCATGCTCAACCTTCTCAAGATAACCGTGATAATATGGTGAAAAAGCTTGAGAAGGGGACAACCGTAGCATGCACAAAACCCCTTCAAAAGAATACCAAGCTTTCCAAGAAGGGCATGAGCAAAATCCATGGTGAGAAAATTAATGCTCATATGATTTGCTCTAACAATGTACCTATGTGCTTCAACAAAGAAAGATCAAAGAGAAGCGATAGGAGGTGCTATGGATGCAAGGAGAAAGGCCATGAAATTGATTCATGCCCCCACATGAAGAATCAAGACCTTGCACGATCAAGAAAGATGACCATAAAAAAGGATGAAAGCAAAAGGCAAATGCATTGCAAGGACAAGCATCGCATTTGCTACAATTGCCGTGAAAAAGGTCATCTATTCAAGGTTTGTCAAAAGGGTAAAACTCCTAAGCCTAACTTGTCAATACATTCAAATATGCTTAGGAGACCCAAATTTGACTCTTGTGCTAGAAATGTGATGAGTTCACCACATTCTAGGACCAAGGCTATTTGGGTGCCTAAGTCCTTATTGGCTAACCTTGATGGACCTATCATGAGATGGGTACCAAAATGTACTTAATAAGTTTTGCAGGTACCCAGAGATGATATGAAGCTTTGGGGTGCTTGAACGGTTTAACTCAATTCTTATCTCAAGCTATCAAACTTACATTGTCTATTATTTAAGATTGACCCAAAGATGAATTGAGTTGTTATATCACTAACTTCATATTCATCTCTAGCAAGAACTTGTGCTGTAGGGAATAAGGATTAACCTTTGTGGGAATCAAGCAAAAGGCCTACAACCAAGTGATATCCAAAGGATGGTAACAATTAACTCTTAAGTGCACATTGCTTTTAATTGGTATATTCCTTTGTGTCTTTTGTAGCCACATAGGAAAAATGAAGCACTTGAGAATGAACTTAAAAGATTTTACCTTGCTTTGGAAAGGATCTAATTATATGGTAGATTGCAAGTTCATATTTTTATATTGTGACAATCTACATGCTTTAAATTGATTGTATGTATCTTGTGGCATATTTCAAGTTCATCATATTATTGCCATGACCTAGACATAAAGAGTATTATCCCATGTTCTTAAATGAATAGAGTGCTAAGTAAGAAATTCAAATTCTTAAAGCACTTACCAAAAGGGAATTCTCTATATGACTAGAGTTGTGAGACTAATGCTTCTATCCAAGTGTTTATGTAGTCTCACAACATGAGAATGTGTTTCCCAAATGGAGTGTGCCATTCAACATTCAAAGAAGATTGAACCAATATTATGTGAAGTATTCATTCTTGTTTAAATTGGTTTTGAGTCTTCTACATTAATCACTCACCATGCTATGAATTAAACTTGCCGTGTAAACTTAATTAAATAATCATGCTACTTTCATTTTTTTAATTGATGTTATGCATGATGCTTGTAAGGGTAATTTAGTTCATATCATGAGGTTTCCTTGTTTTAGTAACCTTCTTGTCATTCATATACTAGAGGTTGCTAAATAGGAAACTATTGCTTGTGTTACTAATACAATCTCTTTTAAGATATTTCATGGAAATTCATATGTAGAGATTGTGCTCTTTCAATTGGTAAAATCACAAGCTTTAAAAGGTTAATCTTCACCTAAAAGAAAGATTAGGAATGCTCAAGGCAAAGGTATGGAACAAATTGCTTCAATTGGTAGTTGATCAATAGTAGTTCCTTCCAAGTGGCATTCTTTCAATTGGTAATAATATATTCTATGGAAAGAAATGTCAATATAAAGGTTAAATTCCTTTTGGCTTAAATTTGTAAATTAGTGCATATTGTGAATTCACTGCTCCATGTGCATTAATTTAAAAGGGAATTAATTTATGCCTTTATGCCTCATAAATGATGATTTGTTTGCCATTCATATATAGATATCATCATTCATTAAATACTTCCTTGTACTACTAATACCTCTTTTCAAAGTGTTTTATCGACTAGTTTTAAAAGGAAAAGAGATAACAAAGAAGGAAGTCTCCACAAATGATGAAAAGAAGAATACTAAGGTGACACCACCACAGATAGTAAGATATGTCAAATTGGTATAACAAAAGGTACATTCTATATGGTGGTAAGTATTCTTAGGGATAAGTTAATTTGTCATGCCTTAACCATGATATGTAATGTACTCCTCATGAGACTCTTAACTAAATTGAAAGTGCATGTGGCAAGTCATTCAAATACTTGATGCACATATCTAGTGGAAGAACATTATATATCTTGTGTCATAGAGAATAAGTTTCACTTGAGTGAGCTATATGAGATAATCCAAAATGGTAAATTTGTATCTCATTCATATGGATTGTAATCTTTGTTTTCTAAATAGCTACTCTTGATGCAGTTTAAAATTTCCTTATCGTTAATTCTAAAAGTGCATAAGAATCCTTTTGTTGATATTCATCACATACATATGCACTAACATGGATATGATTTTTAAACTATAAAAGGTACAATTAGTGATCCATACTCTCTAAATTTTGGAAACCCATATTTTGATATCTTAGAAATCTACTTCAATCGGTATCCATATGCTTCACATTGAATTGGATCGCTAAGTTGTAAATTCCATGCATAAGTTGTCTTTATGATATGAATGCTTGTGTGACTAACCTTGATAAGCTAGGTGCACCCAAGGTTAAGCTAGGTTCATCATCAAGAAGGCAACACAATGATGTATCAAGAAAAGGAGAAAAGTTTCATATTCTTAACTTTAGTTTTTATCTGTGTGATTAAATATTAACTTGGAACCATAGTAAGATGGTTGTCATGTATATGTGGATACCTACACAAAGAGAATGGCCACAATAAGGAATGTGTGGATACCCAAGGCTCTTATTACTAATCTCAAAGGACCCAATTCAAATTGGATACCAAACTACGAAGCTTAAACTTGTTTTGCAAGATCACTTCTTAAATGGATCAAGTTGGGTGCTCGATAATGAATGTATAAATCATATTTGGAGATAGTAGCAAGGGTGGTAACAACTGAATCTCAAGTGCATATTGTCGGTGTTTTGGGTCCGACCGCACACCCGGGGTTGCCCCTCAAGGTGTTTTAGGAGTAGGACGGTGTCGACAACTGTAGCAAAATGGTTCGTGCCGATCGCACGAGGGACAGTGGACAAGGTTTACAGGTTTGGGCCGCTTAGAGATGCGTAACACCCTACGTCCTGGTGAGTATGCTTGGTGGATGTGGTTACAAGAGAGCTCTCTGGATTGAGAATACAGAGAGTTGACGCGGGTGGCTAAGTAAAGGGTCGATCGTTCTGAAGGGGTGCCCCCTAGGCCTTATATACTCGACCGTAGGGCAGTACACGTGGATAAGATAACAACAAGTAGCTAAAAGATAGTGAACCTCTTGAGATTATCCCTACGTAACCCTCGCTGACTTATCCTCGCATGGCTTCGTTGCATGGAGGCTCCAGCGCGGGAGAGTTGGATCTCTGTTGCGGTCATTCGCTCGACGCTGTGGGCCGTCCGGGTTTGCACCAATCCGGCCTCATGTCGTTCTGCTTTGCTGGTTGTTTCTCCCCAGGCCCACGAAAGAATGACCTTATGATTTATTGGGCCCTTGGGCCTTTCGTGAGGTCCTTTACTCTTTTAGTGGACCCGGGGGATATCTATCCCCCACAAGCCCCCGATCTTTGGGTTAATTTAGAGGTAATCAACCCGAAGATCCTAGGTCCAGCTTGCAGGTGATTTGAAGAAAGATGGCTTCCTGTTGTCTTCTCCTGCTCCGATCACTCGTTGACCAAAGCCTAGTTTCGTGTCTGTGCCTTAGAGGTCGGCATTCCAATTTGTAGGATTCTGAACTTCATTGGGTGCACCGGAGGTGCACCCAATGGGTGTAGCCCCCGAGCTTCGAGTAGATTTTAGAAAATAATCTACTCGAAGGTCTTCAGTAGAGATTATTTCCATTTGTGTTCCTTCATTTTGGTTGAGGGTTGGCTTTTTTAATCTTGTCCCACGCTTTAGAAATCGGCACTATCTTGGCTTGGAATGATAATCCATGGGGTGCACCAGAGGTGCACCCAATGGGTGTAGCCCCCGACCTTCAAGTGGATTTTTGAGGATAATCCACTCGAAGGTCTTCCTTTTGTGTCCTTTTGCTGAAGATTATCCTTTCTGCTTGTAAAAAAATTGGCATGATGTCATCCGCACTATGTCATCAATATTATGCTTCAGAGGTCAGCATGTATTTTGTCTTTTGCAGCCGAGTTCGCAATCCATCCATATCTTGCTAGGTAGTGCACTTTATTTGCTCTGTGACTGATTGGACATTTGATGGACGTTCTCTGTCTAGTCTTCAAGTCGTTTCTGTTGACCTTATTTTGTACTCCACTGGCTATATTTGGCTTCCCTCTAACTCTCACTGATATCTCATTTTTGTCTTGAGGCATTCACTGCGCGCCTTGCATAGATGTGACCATTTTGAAAAATATACTGATAATTCCTAGGCGTCCCCCCAATGGGTGTGGGCAAGGGACGTCTTGGTACGCTGAGTGTTTTAGCCGGCTGCTTCTGAGTAGTAATGTGATGTGACGGCGAGTGTAATCATATCCTTTGCGCTGTTGACTGGAATCCCAATGGGTGTAGAGTTGCATGAAACGGCGTCAGCCGCCTGACGTGTCTTCAGACGGGTGGAAGTGCTTATTGAATGCTTTGCGACTGTTCAGTGACCGCGGTTGGAGGTGAGCGGTTGCCTTCTCCCTTTATAAATAACGCCGTTGCCTTTCTGGTTTTTTCACATCTCCTCGCTGTTCTTTACTGCTTCCTTCTCTTCTCTCCCGTCTGCTTCCGCCATGGG
Organism: Zea luxurians; assembly: GCA_029449295.1. Lineage (NCBI taxonomy): Eukaryota > Viridiplantae > Streptophyta > Magnoliopsida > Poales > Poaceae > Zea > Zea luxurians. Next base: position 17,787,216 of record JAOPSE010000009.1, read on the forward strand.
CAAGAGTAACAAGCGCAAGCGCGAACCGACTCCTCCATCGGAGGATTTCGGTGACTCGGAATACTCGGAGGAGGAGTTCTCCTCCGAGTCCGAGGGATCTCTGGCTCCCGTCTCTCCCCCGGCGTCGTCCGATGACTCGGACGACTCCCAGGGGATAGCCGCGGAAGTCTGGACATACATCCGGGCCGTCGAGCGCTCCGGGCTCGAGGGCTCGGATGAGTCGGAGTACTCCTCGGATGAGGAGGACTCGGACGGCGGCGGTGAGGATGAGGACGACGATGACGACGACGGCGACGACGACGACGGTGGCGACGGCGACAGCAGCGGCAGGGGCAGCGGCGACGGCGGCAGGGACGGTGACGGCGGCGGCAGCAGGGGCAGCACCAAAGGCGGCAGCACCAAGGGCAGCACCAAGGGCGGCGGCGGCGGCAGGGGCAGGGCCAGTGGCTAGACGCCACTGGTCTTCTTAGATATTAGTATAGTATAGTATAGTTAGAATAATGTAGTAGTAATGTAGAGTAGTATAGCGTAATGTAGTAGTAGTAATGTAATGTAGTAATAGTAGGGGAGTATCAACTCGCGAAGAGTTGATTTGTAAGTTTATTAACTTCCCTTTGAATGAAAGAATGACGTTTGGCTTCTCTTTTGATGACTGTCCTGCTTACTTGTGAGTCTAATTCCTTTGAAAGAGTAAGTGAAATACTCGGGCATTGAACTGATGTTTTCTGAAATGGTTGCCGAGTAACTTTGTAGGTGGTGTCGGCGCTTGTAGAAGTAACTGCCGAGTAACTGAAGATTGTGTCAGCGTTTTTAGAAGCAACGCCGAGCAACTGATCATTGTATCAGCGTTTTAGAGGCAACGCCGAGTGACTGAATATGATATCAACGTTTTAGAAGTAACATCGAGTGACTGGAGGTCGGCATCGGTATTTTAGAAGTAATGCCAAGCAACTGAATACAAAATCAGCGTTTTAGAGGCAACGCCAAGTGACTAGAGGTCGACGTTGGCATTTTAGAAGTAATGCCGAGCAACTGAATACGAAATCAGCGTTTTAGAGGCAACGCCGAGTGACTGGAGGTCGACGTCGGCATTTTAGAAGTAATGCCGAGCAACTGAATACGAAATCAGCGTTTTAGAAGCAACGCCGAGTGACTGGAGGTTGGCATCGTCATTTTAGAAGTAATGTCGAGCGACTAAATACAAAATCAGCGTTTTAGAGGCAACGCCAAGTGACTAGAGGTCGACGTTGGCATTTTAGAAGTAATGTCGAGCAACTGAATACGAAATCAGCGTTTTAGAGGCAACGCCGAGTGACTGGAGGTCGACGTCGGCATTTTAGAAGTAATGCCGAGCAACTGAATACGAAATCAGCGTTTTAGAAGCAACGCCGAGTGACGGCAGGCTGCCCGAGCCACTTTGAGGATGGTGGCCGAGTGATGAGGTGGCACATCGGTGTTCTGGGGATAACTGCCGGGTGACCACGTGGCACGCTGGTTTTGGAAATAACCGCCGGGTGATGACTGGGCACTTTTTGAAACGGTATCTGGCTCGAGAATATCCCATAAGAGCTGCGCTTTTAGCCGTCTTTGCTTTCCGTGCCCTAGTTCTTGCATTCCTGCTTCCGAATCCTCTCTGCCGCTCGCTTCCACTTTGCTCGCTGGTAGAATTGAGATGGCGCCCAAGAGGAAAACCGTGAGCTCGTCTGCTGTGGTGATTCCTCCAATCGATCCCAACAGCCAGTTGCCTTTTGCAGGTAACCACATGTCCATCATTTCCGAAGCTGAACTCCTCCACCTCATGTCCATCGGGGTTCTTCCTCCGCGGGAACTCTGTTCTTGGCGGATTTGCCACGGGACTACTGTCCCGACAGAGGATACCCACGAGTCTGTAGTTTACGCCCCTTTTCTTCTCCGCGGCCTTGGCCTTCCCATCTCTCCCTTTTTCCGCGGTCTCCTTGATTTCTACCACATTAACCTGACCCATCTGAACCCTAACTCAATTCTGCAAATCTCCATCTTCGTTCACTTATGCGAAGCCTTTCTTGGCGTGCTGCCGCATTTCGGCTTATGGAAATACCTGTATCATTGTCGCCCTGGGATGGCCGGGGGACAACATCAGTTGGTCGGAGGTGCCAGTTTGGAGATGCGCCGCGGGCGGAAGACTGAGTATCTTGAGATTCCCCTTAAAGATAGTATTAAGGGGTGGCGTCTAGAGTGGTTCATAGTTGATAATTATGGAAATTCTCTCCCCTCCCGGTCGGGAAGACAGCCAGACGTTCGCACCTCAAGCTGGACCGAGTCTCCCACAGATGAGGAGGTAGCTGAGGCGGGTGTGTTGCTAGCTGAAGTTGGACTGCTGAAAGAGAGAGGTCTAACTGCTGAAGCTGTGGTCACTGACTTTGTTTTCAAGAACATTCAGCCACTGAAAGATAGGGCCTACCTAGCTTATCTGTATCGAGGGCTAGCCGACTCAACTCGGGTTACCAACAGGAGAATCCCTTCTGCAGACTTGGTGAGCCGACTTGAAATGATTCTCAGGGGCAAGGTGTCCAATGTTGGTGCTCTAGTGGCATACTCGGCCTGGAACTTGCCTCCCCCCAAAGCCTTCACCCTTTTCGTGTCAAATCCACCTGTGACTGATGGCAATTTGGGCCTTAGAGTGCGACCCTCTGCTGAAGAAGTCAGTGCTTTGGTTGCTTCGCTTGGGGAGATTCCTGATGACGAACGGCAAGTCCATTTTGAGGTGCCCCTGAACCCTAGTGATGCAGATATAAATGCCATGCTTGATCTGCTAGCTGAGGATTCTTCCGACGCTGCTCCTGCTGGTACATTGGCAGTGGTGCCCCTCCCAGAGGTTGATACAACTTTGGATGTTGAGAAACCTGTCAGTACTCGCCCGAGGCGCCCTAGCCGAACCAATCAGCCTGAGCCTTCTGCTGATGAGCAAAAGAAGAAAAGAAGACGCCTCCGGCGAGTATCCAGTTTTGATGAGGACGCTGGTACCTCAGTTCCCGCTGCTGAAGAAGTGCCTGCGACTGGACTTACTGACGCAGACCCCAATGGGTGTACCCAAACTGCTACTGATCCCAATGTGGGTGCTCCACCTGTTGCTGATCCTAATGGGGGTGCTGCTTGTGTTGTCGGTGTGGGTGACGAGGGGGAAGAGAATGAGGTTCCTTTGACTCGAAAGAACAGTCGACAGTTCATCGCCAGTGGTGAGAGTAGTGGAGTTCCCTCTCCTGCTTTGTCTGCCCTCATTGGTCTACAAGAACTGTCTCTGGCCAACTTTGATCAAACTCTTGAGGATATGGTCCCAGAGGACTTGTTATCGGAGCCAGTGGATGATGGTGTAATGGAGGCTTGTGCTGACGTGCCCGATGCTGGGTTGAGGTCATCCCGTGCCTCGTCGACCTTAGAGCGCGATGTTGAGGGCCGGGAGACTGACTTGAATCGTCCTGGTCCTATGGAGGTAGATGAGGGCCCATCAACCTTAGAATTGGTTACTGCAGAGAGCTTGGACCTCAAGAGTGGTGCTGTCACATGCCCAACCCCCGAGGGTGTCGCCGGGGATGACTTAGCTCGGGTGGAGAGTGTAAGCCACTGCCCAGCCCCCGAGGGTGCTGCCGGGGATGATCCGGCTCAAATGGGCAGTGCCAACTATGACCCAGCCCCCGAGGGTGCCCGAGCAGGGTCTCCTTCCTGTACCTCCATGGACGTTCACGCGGGATCTCCTCCACACTCTGGCTATATGGTGGTAGCCCAGAATTTGGATCAGGGAGTCGCTTTAGAGGGCAACGCCCCTGCTGACCGAGTGTTGGGCTCTGTTGAAGGTGCTGAGTTGATCTCTGCTGATTCGTTGCAAACTGCTCCAGGTGGTGGCCTTACATCTGCTTATCAACTGATCTCTCCTGATCTGGGGATCCCTTCGTTCTTCTCCAACCTCCAGGTACTATGATGTATTTTAACTTGACTTTTACATTGCCTAAACTGCTGTCGTCACACTCGTCTGTTTTCCTCATCAGGCTTTGGTGGATGGAATGGCTAGCCAGCTGAGGCTTCAGGGCGCTTCCACCCCAGAGGTAGCTTCATCTCTTGCATGTTGGAATCCAGTGTCACTTCAACGTCGCGTCTCTGAATTGGAGGCAACCAACGCTGGTTAGTGCTTTTTTGCTTCTCTCTGCCTTCGCTGTGGACTGCCTTACCTTCTGACCCCATTTTGTTTGATTATCTCTCGTTAGGAGTGACTCGGCAGATTTCAATTCTTGAGGAAAAACACTCCCGAGATCTGGCTGAATTGGCTCAGCGGTGCACTGGCTTTGAGGAGAAGTACTCTTAGGGCCAAATTGAACTGGGTCAAGTCTCTGCTGCCTTGGATGACGCCAATGCCCTGAATTCTTCCCTTCATGCTCAGCTTGATTCTGAAAAGGTAATATACAAAACTGTGCCTTGCCTTGCTGTGCTCCTATTACTTGCTTGGTTTTTGAAGGAGCTGACTTTTGCTCGCAGGAAGAAAAGCGTATCCTTGCTGCTTCTCGTGACAATCTTGACAGGTTGTATCGTGATTCTAGCAATTCACTGACTATCTTGGAGAGAAGTCATCGCTTCACCATGGAAGAATTAGACCTCCAACGTTGTAAGCTGCAGGAATCCATGGATGAGGTAACCCGGCTCAAGCAGTTGATATCAGCAAAGGATGCTACTATCAAAGAACTCCGAGCTTCCAAAAAATCTATTGCCCAGGAGTTAGAGGCTGCTCGACTGGCTGCTAAAGTCGCTGAAGAAACTTCTGTTACTCTCAAGGCCCAACGCGACAGAGCCATGGATAAGGCTATTCGGGCAGGACGAATATTGATGAGGAGACCCGGCGTGGTTGTTCCTGAAGACATAAGAGCTGATGTGAATGCTGCTCCTGATTCCTCGAGTCGCCCTTCTTCGTCGGTCGCTCCTGAGAAAGACTTTGCAAAATAAAGAAAAACTTTTGCGTGCTTTGAGTGCGCGGTTAGCATAATCGAGTATTTGTCAGAGGACATTAGTTTAGCACTCGAATGATATAATGACTTTCTTATTGTATCAGAATTCATCAGTTCGTAAATTTATAGTAATGAAATGACGCATGATGATTATGAAATTCGTTTGTGGGATATGGAAGTCATCCCCTGAATTGTAAAGGCACGTTGCATCGGCTTAAATCGCCACTGACTTTTAGCCGATGGCTCCATTAGTAGGGCATAGTGGTCACCCCAAGTTAAGTAGGCGTGAGCATGTTGCACTGCCTTAAATTGTTGCCGACTTAAAGTCGATTGCTCCGTTAGCAGGGCATAGTGGTCACCCTGAGTTAAGTAAGCGTGAGCATGTTGCACCGCCTTAAGTCGTCGCCGACTTAAGTCAATTGCTCCGTTAGTAGGGCATAGTGGTCACCCTGAGTTAAGTAAGCGTGAGCATGTTGCACCGCCTTAAGTCGTCGCCGACTTAAGTCGATTGCTCCGTTAGTAGGGCATAGTGGTCACCCTGAGTTAAGTAAGCGTGAGCATGTTGCACCGCCTTAAGTCGTCGCCGACTTAAGTCGATTGCTCCGTTAGTAGGGCATAGTGGTCACCCTGAGTTAAGTAAGCGTGAGCATGTTGCACCGCCTTAAGTCGTCGCCGACTTAAGTCGATTGCTCCGTTAGTAGGGCATAGTGGTCACCCTGAGTTAAGTAAGCGTGAGCATGTTGCACCGCCTTAAGTCATCGCCGACTTAAGTCGATTGCTCCGTTAGTAGGGCATAGTGGTCACCCTGAGTTAAGTAAGCGTGAGCATGTTGCACCGCCTTAAGTCGTCGCCGACTTAAGTCGATTGCTCCGTTAGTAGGGCATAGTGGTCACCCTGAGTTAAGTAAGCATGCAAGTCAATCGTAAACGAACTGAGTATCCTTGAAACCTCTTTTTTATTGATGACATATTTCCACTTTACAGAGTACATCATCATCCCAGCAGTTTTGAGATACAACTAGGGATAAAACTTTCTGAGGTGTTCTATGTTCCAGGAGTTCCCAACTTCTGTGCCGTCCATCTGAGTGAGGCGATACGATCCGGGCCGAGTGACTTCTGCTACCACGAAAGGCCCTTCCCATAAGGGTGATAACTTGTGTCGTCCCTCCCCCGTTAGAATTCAGCGGAGGACGAGATCTCCTGCTGAGAAGAATCGTTGTCGCACAGCCTTGTCGTGATAGCACCTTAGAGTCTGCTGGTACCTTGCTGATTGGATTACTGCGTTTAGCCGTTCTTCCTCAAGTACATCTATGTCCTCCAGCCTGGTGGCCTCAGCTTCTGCTATGCTTTCGAAGATCAACCTTGGCGCCCCAAACTTGAGATCAGCAGGTAGCACTGCCTCCGACCCATAGACCATGAAGAAAGGAGTGTTTCCATGCAAGGCTCGGCTAGGTTGGGTTCTTAGGCTCCAAACGACATAGGGCAATTCCCTTATCCACTTTCCTGCGAATTTTTCATTCTTATCAAAGACCTTTTTCCTGAGTGCCTCCAATATCATCCCGTTGGCTCGCTCAACCTGCCCGTTGGCTCTTGGATGGGCTACAGATGCATACTTGATCTGAATGCTCTTTTGCTCGCAGAAGTCAAAGAATTCTGAACTTGTGAAGTTGGATCCTAAATCAGTTATGATGCTGTTTGGTATCCCGAATCTGAATATTATGTCTTGTATGAATTCCACGGCCTTAGCAGAGGTTAAAGAGGCAATGGGCTTGAACTCTATCCATTTAGTGAATTTGTCGATTGCTACCAATACGTGAGTGTATCCCCCTTGAGCTTTCTTGAAAGGTCCAATCATATCCAGTCCCCAGCATGCGAAAGGCCAAGTTACTGGTATGGTCTGCAGTTGCTGTGCTGGCATGTGTTGTTGCTTTGACAAGTATTGGCAGGCTTCGCACCTCTGAACTAATTCGGCTGCATCGTTCTTTGCTGTCGGCCAATAGAATCCTGACCTGAAGACCTTCCCGACTAGTGTTCTGGAGGCTGCATGTATTCCACATTGCCCAGCATGGACCTCCTCCAGAAGTTGCTTCCCAGTGGACGGGAGAATGCACCTCATGAGGACGCCTGATGCACCCCTTCTGTATAATGTCTCCCCAATAATTGTATAGTGAGCCAACTGTCTTGCAATGCGCTCTGCCGAATTCTTGTCGTCTGGTTCTTCTTCATTCTTTATATACTTAATGATCGGCCTTCTCCAGTCATTAGGGTCTGACTCGGGTTGATCTATGATGTTGCACTCTTCTGTTTGATCCATTGAGATACTCGGCTGCAGAATTTCTTGCACGAAAACTCCGGGTGGGACCTGAGTTCGACTGGACCCTAGCTTGGACAGTACATCGGCTGCTATGTTCCGATCCCTTTCTACATGATGAAATTCCAGACCCTCGAATTTATCTTCCAGCTTTCGGACGGCAGTGCAGTATTTTCCCATTGAATCGCTTGAGCAATCCCACTCCTTATTTATCTGGCTGATGACTACCAGAGAGTCTCCGTATACCATTAATCTTTTGACGCCCAACGATATGGCAATGTTCAATCCATGGATCAAAGCTTCATACTCGGCTGCATTGTTGGAGGCCGGGAATAGCAACTGGAGGGCGTACTTGAGGTGTTCGCCTCCAGTTGCAGTGAAGAGAATCCCTGCTCCTGCTCCCTGCAGCTTCAGTGAGCCATCAAAATACATTCGCCATACTTCTGCAGTCTCCGGGTTGTCTGGTACTTGTTGTTCGGTCCACTCTGATACGAAATCAACCAGTGCTTGAGTTTTGATGGCAGTGCGAGGTCGGAACTCGATGTCATGAGATCCCAGCTCACAAGCCCACTTGGCTATTCGACCGATGGCTTCCTTGTTGTGAAGAATATCCCCTATTGGAAAACTTGTAACTACTATGACTTTGTGGTCGTCAAAGTAGTGACGCAGCTTGCGGGCAGTTAGAAGTACTGCGTATAATAGCTTCTGAACTTGAGGGTACTTCTTCTTTGAGGGGCCTAGGACTTCACTAATGAAGTAAACAGGATGTTGTACTGGATAGGCATGTCCTTCTTCTACTCGCTCGACTACCAACGCGGTGCTTACCACATGAGTCGTGCAAGAGATATACAGTAGCAAATCTTCAGCTGGTTGAGTTGACGTAGCTCGCCGGGGTGGTTTCAGTACTGGTGGTGTTGTCAAGAATTTTTTCAGAGCATCTAGAGCTTCTTGTGCTTCTGAAGTCCATTGAAACTTATCCACCTTTTTGAGTAACTTGTAAAATGGCAAACCTTTTTCTCCTAGCCTGGATATAAATCTGCTCAGAGCTGCCATACATCCAGTAAGTCGCTGAACCTTCTTTTGCGATCGAGGTGCTTCCATCTTCATGATAGCTTCAATCTTATCTGGATTAGCCTCAATTCCCCGGTGGCTGACGATAAACCCGAGCAACTTTCCTGCTGGTACCCCAAAAACACATTTCTCGGGATTAAGCTTCCATCTATACCGCCTCAGACTGTTGAAAACCAGTTGTAAGTCTTCGATGAAGTTTTTTGAGTCCTGTGTTTTGATTACCACGTCATCCACGTAGGCCTCCACACGCTTGCCCCAGTGATCGGCTAAGCATGTTTGAATGGCTCTCTGGTAAGTTGCTCCAGCGTTTTTGAGGCCAAACGACATGGAGGTATAACAGAAAGCACCAAACGGAGTAATGAATGCCGTTTTTTCTTCATCTTCCTTTGCCAGACTAATCTGATGGTATCCAGAATAACAATCCAGGAAAGACAGCATAGAACATCCAGCGGTGGAGTCCACCACCTGATCTATCCTTGGGAGCCCAAAAGGATCCTTCGGACAGTGTTTGTTGAGATCAGTATAATCAACACACATGCGCCAATCCACTTTATTCTTTTTGAGTACAAGAACAGGGTTGGCTAACCACTCGGGATGTAACACTTCTCTAATGAATCCAGCCGCGACCAAGCGAGCTAACTCAGTGCGAATGGCCTCTCTCTTGTCGGGCGTGAAACGATGTAGTTTTTGCCGAATCGGCCTTGCCTGGGGATAGACCTTTAGTTTGTGCTCGGCCAGTTCTCTTGGGACTCCCGGCATATCCGCAGGTTGCCATGCGAATACATCTCGGTTATCTTGCAGAAACCGGACGAGCGCGCTTTCCTATTTGTCATCCAAGCTGGAGCTGATGATAGCCGTCTTGCGCTCATCAGCGAACCCCAGGTTGATTCTCTTGGTTTCTTCAGTCGGCCGCATAGAGGTCGCGGTCTGAGCTTCGCTTGCCGGTACTGCGAGGTCCTCCTCAGGCTTAGACTTCGCCAGTGTGGAAGGAACCGTCGATGGCTTAGCGGTGAGGGCTGCTTGAATAGCCACTCGGAAACACTCTGCGGCGCCTTGGAAGTCGGCGCGCACACTTATGATCCCTTGCGGTCCTGGCATCTTCAGTATCATGTATGTGTAATGCGGAATGGCCATGAACTTGGCCAATCCAGGCCTCCCGATGATGGCGTTGTACCCGCAGTCGAAGTTCGCCACTTCAAACCTCAGGAACTCGGTTCTGTAGTTCTCCGGAGTTCCGAAGGTGACTGGCATGTAGATGTGGCCCAGCGGGTATTCCCCTTCTGTCGGCACGATGCCGAAGAAAGGAGTGTCTGACTCGTGGAGCTCTTTGAGGTGAACTCCCAAGCCTTAGAGTGTCCGGGGGAAGGTGACGTTGATGCTGCTCCCCCCGTCCACTAACACCTTCTTCACCCGGCTTTCTCGGATCACAGGATCGACGAGAAGCGGGTATTTGCCCGGATGGTCGAAGTTGAGCCATTGATCTGCCCGAGTGAAGGTGATCGGGTGCTCCGACCACCGGTATGGGGCGGGAGGGCCGGTGGTCGCCACCAGTATCTGGCGATCGTTGAGCTTTTGCTGTCTTCTATTCTCCTGCGATCCGTGTCCGCCGAAGATGACGTTGACCTCCCTGTCAACGCGTGGGAAAGCTCCTCCTCCTCCCTCCTCCTGCTGATGGGGTTGTCGTGGTTCATCTGGTCCTCCCCTTGGCGGAGGAGGAGGTAGAGGTTGGAAGGGTCGGCCGTGTCCGACGGAATGCTTGAAGTCTCAGCTGTTACGAAGAGTGTGGCGCATGTCCTTGTGGTACGGGCACTGGGCATCGAGGATGTCGTCCAACGTGCGTTTGCCTCCACGAGGTCCTCCTCGGGCGAGAGAGGCAGGTGGTCCGGCGGCGTGCACTTCTTCGCGAGGCCTCTTCTCCCATCGTTTGTCGGGTTGCTGGTTCGTGTCGCGTCGTGGTGCTGCCGGTGCGGGCTTTGCTCCTCCGATGAGGTCCTGGGTCCGCTCGTCGGCGGTGATGTAGAGGTCGGCTTCTCGAAACAGCTCCTCGGAGGTAGTCGGTGCCTTCTGTAGTATGGCTCGGACGAAAGCCGAGTCATTGGATCCTCTGTAGAAGTCCTCGATCACGGCCGCCTCCGTGACCTCGGGGATACGATTCCTCATGGTCTGAAACCTTTTGAGGTACGACCGGAGAGTCTCGTCCCCCCGGCGCTTGATGGATTTGAGGTCCCATGGTTGCGCCAGCTTGTCGGAGAGGGACTGGAAATTGGCGATGAAGCGTCGACTGAAGTCGCCCCAGACGTCGATGCAGTGTCGGGGTAGATGTCGCAGCCATTGCAGCGCGTCTTGCCCAAGGACAATGGGTAAGTACGCGGTCATCACGTCTTCGGACGCCCCGGCAGCTCGAGCAGCGGTGGTGTAGACGGCTAGCCAACCCCCTGGATCCTGCTTAGGTTCATATTTGTCTACATTGGATACCTTGAAGTTGGGAGGCCATTGGATGGCCCTAAGGCGCGGAGTAAGAGCGGACACTCCGCACGTGTCCTCCTGTCGTCGGGGACGATGTCTGTCCTGGGGAGGGGAATTGTGATTGTGGTTCCTCGACCATCCCCGGGTGGTTCCGCCAGTTGAGGCCGTTGCCGACTCAGTTCTGGTGGCTTGGCTCTGAGTCGGGAAGCCATGATCCCTGTCGTACTCCTCCCGACGGCGAATCTCGTTCTCATGCCGCTGCTCGCGCGAAGCATTGATGGAGCTTCGCGTGTCTCGGTGACTGTTGATGGCGTGCCGTAGATCGTTCGGCGGGTGAGCAAGCGGTAGAAGATGGTTGGCCGCCTGGGTGAACAGTCGTCGGTAGCCCTCGGCGTCAGGAGTCCGAGGGAGTCCATCAGCTATCCGAGCCAATACCCCTCCGACTTCGCTCGGCGTGTTCATAGCTCGGGCGAAGTCGGGATTCAGGTTGCGCCTGAAGAATGGATTCTCCTGGCGCTGCCTTGCATCTTGCTCAGCCTGTTCCTGAGCTCGTCGGCGATCACGTCGTCGGGAGTTCCTTCTTTCTCTGAAGACACGTTCTTCCGGAGTTTCTGCTATCTCCGAGACCTCGTCTCGCGAGACAGGCTGCTCCAGATTCCGCTCTCCGGCCGCATGATGTCGTCGAACGTTCCTGCGCCTGTTCCTCCGTCGTCGGGACTCTCGTTGAGGCGGTTCTTCCCCGGGTACGGTCGGCTCGTCGTCGGAGACGATAGGCGACTCCACTCTCCCGATGAAGAGGACGTCGGGGTAGAATGGTGCTGCTGTCGTGGTGACCTTCTTCCCGTTCTCCTTTGAGGCATGGGGAACGGAAAGAGCGACTCGCTTCTCCCCGGTTACCTTCTTCCTTGCGATCTGTGTCCACTCTTTTGTTGGAGAGGTAGGCAGTGGAGTTCTCCGGGTCAGCGAGCCCTCGGCCCCCGACTCTCCGGAGACGATCTTCTTCCGGAAAGCTGGAGGTTGTGCTTCTCCGGTATTTTCGGAGTTCGTTGGGGGAGACTTCTTTTCCGGTGGATCCACGATACGGTGCAGAATTCCTTCTTTATCCGCTACAGATGAGATTGTTCCGAAGCAGAATACGGATCCGGGACGCAGGGTGATCTTGCTGTAGAAGGTGACAGCCATTGAGCTAGCTTGGATCGTCGACACACCCCCTACCTGGCGCGCCAGCTGTCGGTGTTTTGGGTCCGACCGCACACCCGGGGTTGCCCCTCATGGTGTTTTAGGAGTAGGACGGTGTCGACAACTGTAGCAAAATGGTTCGTGCCGATCGCACGAGGGACAGTGGACAAGGTTTACAGGTTCGGGCCGCTTAGAGATGCGTAACACCCTACGTCCTGGTGAGTATGCTTGGTGGATGTGGTTACAAGAGAGCTTTCTGGATTGAGAATACAGAGAGTTGACGCGGGTGGCTAAGTAAAGGGTCGATCGTTCTGAAGGGGTGCCCCCTAGGCCTTATATACTCGACCGTAGGGCAGTACACGTGGATAAGATAACAACAAGTAGCTAAATGATAGTGAACCTCTTGAGATTATCCCTACGTAACCCTCGCCGACTTATCCTCGCATGGCTTCGTTGCATGGAGGCTCCAGCGCGGGAGAGTTGGATCTCTGTTGCGGTCATTCGCTCGACGCTGTGGGCCGTCCGGGTTTGCACCAATCCAGCCTCATGTCGTTCTGCTTTGCTGGTTGTTTCTCCCCAGGCCCACGAAAGAATGACCTTACGATTTATTGGGCCCTTGGGCCTTTCGTGAGGTCCTTTACTCTTTTAGTGGACCCGGGGGATATCTATCCCCCACACATATTATTTTCAAATCTTATCTCTTTTGTGACTTGTGTAGCCACTAAGGAAAAAGAAGCACTTGAGGATATACATTAGTTGTTGATTATGAAATAAAGGTCTAATTGGAAAATGAATGAATATTATCATATGGTGAACAATCCAAAATTATGTGACATATTCTCTATCTAGTTAATTTGGATTTGATTCTTCTATATTAGACACTCACCATAATATGGATAAAGTCAGCACTTTAGACTTCATTGAACAACCATGCATATTATCCATGTCATTCAAAATATATTGTGCATGAGGGCTTAAGGGAAATTTAGTCCATATTATGAGGTTTCTCTATTTTAGCAACTAGCTTGCCTTCCACATATAAAGGGTTGCTAAATAAGAAACTAGTGCTTGTGCTACTAATGCCATCTCTTGTGTTGAGTTTATCCATAGAAAATCTATGTTAAGAGATGGTGCTTATTATTTAATTGGATAAATCACAAGCTTAAAGGATACTATTCAACTAAAGTAAGATGAAATTGATAAGAGGCCAAGGTATGAAAACTTCCTCTCATTCAATTGTTTTAGTATTTTATCCTTAGTGGAATGTACCATAGTATAGGTTAATTTCCTTGCACTATAAAATGTTCAATAGTGCATATAACTTTGACATCAAATATATGTGTGCACTAATTTAAAGGAATTTAATCTATCTTTTTGGGTTTCAAGAATGATAATTCATTTTCCATCCACATATAAGGATTATCATTTGTGAAACCCTCCCTTGTGTTTCTAATGCTCTCTTTTCTAAGTGTTTCAATAAGGTCCTTCCAAGTGTTTTCAAGATGGATTCAAAATCCACGGATATAAGAGTCTTGGTTGTTTCAATCATTGAGTTTCAATGGGCCTCATATCAAGTATGATTGAACCAAGCCAAGATCAATGAAGTTCAAGATCGCCTGGTTGGATGAAATCATAAAGAGAAAAGAAATCACAGTGTTCAAGAAGGGAGTTACATTTTTTTGTCAACCTAATAATGAAGATGTAGTGACATATTTATATGATATCCTTCATTATGAGGTTTGAGGTTCATATTAGCATGCTTTACCCTTCAGAATTTCAATTGATATACTTTAAGTTCTTAAACTTTCAATTGGTTTAATTTTCATCATCTATGTAAAGCATGTTATGTTAAATCAAGATATAGTGCAAACATCTCCTTTAACCTCGTATTGTTGATGTGCATAAGTGTACTTTGTGTACTCTTGCATGCACAAATTGATGGAGAGTTTAGCCTATATCTTGTGAGACTAATGATTTCTTTCAAGTTCATGTTGTGTAGTCTCACACCTTGGAGAACATGAAATGAGGATGAGTGGTTCCAAGGAAATGATCAAATATTTACCACATGTCACCCCATGGATTAGTTCTATTGGGGAACGATAGGTGTTCTCTAGCATAAATTCAATTGTTTCAAATATATTATGCCTTGACCAAGATATATGATGAACTCTTCTAAGAATCTTAATTGAATCAAGTGCATGTTACAAGTAATTCGAGTACTTGATGCATACATTTAGGGGGAGCTCATTCTATATCTTGTGTCCTTAAAGACTAACATTTTCTTTTAGTGAATTTGTGTAGTTCTTTGAAGAGAATGAGTTTCTCTTGATCGTTTAAAGAGGATAAGTTTCTCTTTGAAATGTCAAGCCTATCAAAAGCTAAGATAGAAATTCATGATTATAATGAAGACCATATGGCATGGAACAAAGGTGAGTCACTCCATGAACTATTGTATTATATTTATGTATCTAGGCTCTTACAAGTTAGTGTATGCATGTAAATGCAATATCTTAAGTCACATCATAAGGTTGCACTTGAATCTTGGCTTAAAATATTGCATATCATGTCTATTAGTATATTTTTTGATTATGAGTAATTCCTTCAATTGGTGCAATTTCATATTTTCATACTTTATTTGTACCAAGGTTCAAATTGTAGAACTTAATCCACGGGCCTCACAAGTCCAAGTGCATAAGCTAAACAAGTATTCATCACTTGTATGCATACATTTAGGGGGAGAATGGTCTATAATTTGAATCTTTGAGACTAACTTCATTTTCAAGTCTACTATGTGTGTAGTCTCAAATTAGAAAGGAATCTTCAAGCAAAGACAATCGCATCCACTGCAAAATTTGATGGGTATCAAAGATTCTTTGCTCCAATAAATGTATCTTCTATACATTTCATAAGAGAATGAGTTTCTCTTGTATATGCTACTCCAACGTCATCTAAAATTGGTAAATATGTATCACATCCTTTTGGATTGCAAATGTCTGAAGTAGCATAGCTTATAAATTCTCTTGTCTAGAACTTAATTGATTAAATAGTGCACATGTTCCTTATGTTGCATGATTATGTTCAATTGATACTCCTTGTATGCCAATGGTACTTTAAGTTGCAAATAAGTATTCTCAACAGGTATCAATTGAATTCATATATATGTGTGCACTAAAACTTGAGGAGAACTTAGTGTAATATGCAATTAGTGATCTGATTATCTATCAAATTGTATCAATTGGTGGTTTTCAATTGACATTTTTCGAACATGATCACTAGTTGTATAATCCATACTTATGCAATTTTCATGCTGCCTCTTGTTATGATAAGAAAATGCTATGTGACATCTAGACTCCAGGTATCAAGATTTATCTTTCAATTAGTATGACAATATTCAGTTGATATCTTGGACCTATGTCACAATTATGCCAACAAGATATTGCAAAATGAACTCTAAATACAACACAAGTGTGGAACACCCTTTTGAAAAGGTAAAACACAAAGGTATATCACTTATGACACTTCTCCATTACCTTTGTGCCATCTAAGGATCATTTTCATGATAGTGTGTTCACATCTCGCTTAATCATAATTTCTACCATTTATATTCTTTGTATCCTTTTGGAGATTTATGACAAAGGGGGAGAAATTTTGCATTAAAGCTTGCCTTTAGTCTTATGTAACTAAGTGTTAGAATACTTTTAAGAAGGGGAGAAATAATTAACAAAAAAGGGGAATCATAAGAAAAACATAAGATGTAGAAAGTTGATGAGTGCATACTATGTCATGAGCATCACGTTTATTTTATGACACACTGCACTCCATGAATAGTATGATATAAGTTATATCCATACTTTGACCCAAATATGTGCTTTTGGTATTTGAGTACAAAACTGGTATTTTCTGAAATGCACATATTTAGGGGGAGGAAACTATATCATAGGATTCAAAATCTTATTTATCAAATCTTATGTAAGCTTTAAATGTGTTGTCATCAATCACCAAAAAGGGGGAGATTGAAAGTGCATTCATCCCTTTTGTGAGTTTTGGTGATTTGGATAACAACACATTTAAAGGTCTAACAAGTTTGCTAAGTGTTGAACAGGAAATTCAGTATGATGAACATACTTGAATAGTGTATAATGATCAGTGAACAAGGTTCAACACAAGGTCAAATAACCAGTGAGACAATGCAAATGGATATAATATGGTCTCTATATTGGTTTGAATGTATGGACAAGACCTAAGAAATCACTATGCATAAATATGATCATAATAGAGGTTGAGGTGATTAAGAGGATTGGTCAAGCCAAAGTAAATAAGATATGAGGAACCGTGAATTGGCTTGACCATATTACTATTAGTCCATATATGAATATATGAGAATCAAACTAGAGCTTGATTGATCTTAGCAGTTATATCTAGATGACATTCAAGCAAGGTTCACAATATTGAAGAAATGATTCTCTCAATGGATGCTCAATAGGATGTGACTCAAGAATGGCTTGATAGGGTGAAGATAGCAAGGAAAGGGCTTCGAGGAACTAAGAGAAGGTGAAGGCCAAGCGACGGCTTGTAGACCGAGGTACCATGGCTAAGGTGAAGAAGAGAGTACTTGCACTAAGTCGATGAACTAATCAGCTATGAAGAGTTACAACATGTTGATGCATCAGTAAGGTGACTTGAAGCCATGATTTGAACTCATATATGGTGAAATGGCACAAGTCACAGGCTCGATTTGTGTTTGCTTCAAAAGGTGAGACAAAGATGTTTGTGATCCTTATGAAGCAACACCATGGAGAAATCACACTTGAGACACCAATGACTCAAGGAGTTTACTTAATTATATTTTATTTAACTTGAGTATAGGAATCGTCGTACTATAAAGGGGGATCCAAAAAGAAGGTTGGTGTTTTGCCAAAGCTCAAGCCTCTATATTCAAAAGCTATTTTTTGAAAACCAAAAATCTCTTTAAAATTCTATGGTTGACCATGGTTAGGTTTGAGAAACCTAGAGTGTTCTTGTTGAAAAGCAGCTGAACTTCTTAAACTGCAGCTGAGCTGAGCTTCTTCAGCTGCAGCTGAGCTGAACTTCAGCTGAGTTGAGCTTTCTCAACTCCAGCTGAACTTCAACTTCAACCGGGGTCCAGGGCAAGTTCAACCGGGGTCCAGAGAGGTTCAACCCGGGTCCAGGGAAAGTTCAGCCAGGGTTTTTTTCCCGGACCTCACTGGTCAAAACCGGTTGAACCGGTCCTAGGGGAGGTTCAACCGGTGTTAGGGTCACCTGACCGGTCTGACCTCCTGACTGGCAGACTGACTGCCAGTCTGACCCCCAGGCGGTTGAACCGGCCCTAGGGGCGGTTCAACTGGTGTCAGGACCTGTTTTTACAGTCTGACCTGTAGTCTGCCAGTCTGACTGGCAGACTGACTGTCAGCCTGCCCTAGGCGGTTGAACTGGTCTTAGGGGCGGTTCAACCGGTCTTGGTCAACTTGACCTGTCTGCAGGTCAGTCTGCGTGTCAGTCTGCCAGTCGGACTGGCAGACAGGCTGCCAAGCCTGCCAGGGGCGGTTCAACCGCCCTAGGGGGCGGTTCAACGGGTCTCAGGCAGAAAAATCTGCCCAAACGGCTAGTTTTGAGCTCCACCTATATATACTCACTCCTACCTCTCACCCCACAGCCGTGAGCATGATTTGAACTCCATTTCTAACCCAAAAAACATTTCCCTCTCTCTCACACACATCTCTTGCCTCTCCCATTTCAAATCTTTGGAGAGAAATCTTTGAGTGAGCTTGAGAGCTGCAGTTTTTTGTGCTCCATCTCTAAATCTCTCTTGCTCTTCTTCATTCGAGCTTTGGTACTACATCGAGTTCTTTGTGGATTCATTACTCTTGGAGCTTCTAGCTCTTAGACGACTAGGTGTCTCTTGTGAGTCTCCAAATCTTGTGGAAGACCACAAGAAAGTTTGTATTACCCGCTCGTTTGAGCAAAGATTATTGTGTGGGCTTGACCTTTGTGGTCGGCAAAGGGAGGATTAGGGTTGAAAGAGACCCGGCTCTTTGTGGGCGCCTCAACGAGGAAGTAGGGCACCTTTTGTGGTGTGACCGAACCTCGGGATAAATCTTGTGTATCTTGTGTTCTTGTTCATTGTGCTTATTCGTGTTATTCGTTCTCTCACCCTTCCGTGGAAGATTTGTTCATATCTTTTTGGTGTGTGGATTTTGAGAAGTGCCCTTCTCAGATCTACTACTTTGAACCCTGTGGATCATTTAGAACATCTCATTTCCAAAGTTAACTGGGTGAATTTCAAGATCAATTCAGTTTTACCCAGTTTGCTTCTAGTTTTTGTAGAAAAAGTTTTAACTTGCCTATTCACCCCCCTCTAGGCAACTTTCACGTATATTACTTGCCTACGCTACTTACCATGGCTTTAAGCTATATCAAATGGACATGAAGAGTACCTTCCTCAATGGACCAATCAAGGAAGAGGTCTATGTTGAGCAACCTCCTGCCTTTGAAGATAGTGAGTACCATAACCATGTGTATAAACTCTCTAAGGTGCTTTATGGGCTCAAGCAAGCCCCAAGAGTATGGTATGAATGCCTAAGAGATTTTCTTATCACTAATGGCTTCAAAGTCATCAAGGCCGATCCTACTCTCTTTACTAAAACTATTGCAAAAGATTTGTTTGTATGCCAAATTTATGTTGATGATATCATATTTGGGTCTACTAACAAATCTACTTGTGAAGAGTTTAGTAGGATCATGGTTCAAAAATTCGAGATGTTTATGATGGGGGAGTTGAAGTATTTCTTAGGGTTTCAAGTGAAGCAACTTCAAGAGGGCACCTTCATCAGCCAAACAAAGTACATTCAAGATATACTCACCAGGTTTGGAATGAAGGATGCCAAGCCCATCAAGACACCCATGGGATCAAATGGGCATCTCGACCTCGACACGGGAGGTAAATCCGTAGATCAAAAGGTATACCGGTCGATGATAGGATCTTTACTCTACTTATGTGTATCTCGACCGGATATTATGCTTTCTGTATGCATGTGTGCAAGGTTCCAAGCCGATCCTAAGGAAGTTCACCTTAGGGCCGTGAAGAGAATCTTGAGATATTTAGTTTATACTCCTAAGTTTGGCCTTTGGTACCCCAAGGGATCCTCTTTTGATTTATTAGGATATTCAGATGCTAATTGGGCAGGGTGTAAAATTGATAGGAAGATCACATCAGGGACTTGTCAGTTTCTGGGGAGATCTCTGGTGTCTTGGGCTTCAAAGAAACAAAACTCAGTCGCTCTTTCTACCGCAGAAGCCGAGTATATTGCCGCAGGGCATTGTTGCGCGCAATTGTTTTGGATGAGGCAAACCCTCAAGGACTATGGCTACAAATTTAGCAAAGTCCCTCTCCTATGTGATAATGAGAGTGCAATCTGCATGGCGGATAATTCCGTTGAACACAACCGCACTAAGCACATAGTCATTCGGTATCACTTTTTGAGAGATCACCAACAAAGGGGGGATATCGAGATAGCCTATATTAACACCAAAGATCATTAGCCGATATCTTTACCAAGCCTTTAGATGAGAAAACCTTTACCAAACTTAGGAATGAGCTAAACATTCTTGATTTTTGGAACTTTGATTGATACTTTGCACACATTGCTCATTCATATACCTTAATCATATCTCTTTTATGTCTATGACTAATGTGTTTTCAAGTGTATTCTTATGCTTAGTCATAGAATTGAAAGGGAAATGGAGTATTCAGCAAAGACGACGCTTCCACTCAACTCCATCGGTATTATTTACTCTTTGCCGGTATTCCGCCATCTCTCCATTGGTATAATCTTTCACTCATATATTGTTTGCCAAAGGGGGAGAAAATGTTATAAGGGCTCATATTTCACTCAAAGTATTCGTTTTTGGCGATTCATGCCAAAGAGGGAGAAAGTATTAGCCAAAGCAAAAGGACCGCACCATCACGCAATGTCTTTCAATTTGTATCTTTGAAACACATTGTCTTTCAATTAGTATCTTTGAAAATTCTATCTCAATTGGTAAAACCCTCTTGAACACTAAGAGGAGAATTTCATTGAGGGGAAGTTTTACTTGAGTCAAAGGAAAAGCATTTGAAACAGGGGGAGAAAATTTCAAATCTTGAAAATGCTTCTTACAATCTCACTCATATACCTTTGACTATTTGCAAAAGGATTTTGAAAAGAATTTCCAAAGAATTTGCAAAAACAAAACATGTGGTGCAAATGTGTTCCAAAATGTTAAAATAAGAAGAAAATAATCCATGCATATCTAGTAGAAATAATTATTAGTTTCACTCCAAGCAACCTTTGCACTTACCTTATGCAAACTAGTTCAATTTTACACTTTTATATTTACTTTGGTTTGTGTTGGCATCAATCACCAAAAAGGGGGAGATTGAAAGGGAAATAGGGTCAAACCTTTTCCTAATTGAATTTTGGTGGTTTAATTGTCCAACACAAATAATTGGACTAACTAGTTTGCTCTAGATTATGAGTTCTACAGGTGCCAAAGGTTCAACACAAACCAATAAAAAGTCCAAGATAGGGTTCAAAAGAAAGGAGCAAGAATCATCCGAAGGCTGCCATGGTCTGGCGCACCAGACTGTCCGGTGTGCCACCGGACAGTGTCCGGTGTACCAGGGAGATTTCACTCTGAACTCCTCAGCTTTGGGTTTCTGGGAGAGCCCTCCGCTATAATTCACCGGCCTGTCCGGTGTAGCACCAGACTGTCCGGTGTGCCAAGCGGAGTAATGGCTACAGCGCCAACAGTCGACTGCAAAAGTGTACGGTAACAGTGAACAGTGCGAACTACGCGCGCAGAAGTCAGAGCAGGCGCCAGAAGGCGCACCGGATAGTGAACAGTAACTGTCCGGTGCACCACCGGACTGTCCGGTGGCCCAGCTGTCAGAAGCTCCAACGGTCGAACCCTAACGGTTGGGTGACGTGGCTGGCGCACCGAACAATGTCCGGTGGCGCACCGGACAGTCTATTGCGCCTGTCGACAGACAGCGTCCCCAACAGGCATTTTGGTGGGTGGGGTTATAAATACCCCCAACCACCACACATTCAAGGCATACAAGTTTTCAGCCATTGCATTCAATACAAGAGCTCTAGACTTCACTCCAAGACACAAACAAGAGATCAAATCCTCTCCCAAGTCCAAAGATCACTCCAAACATTTAGTGACTAGTGAGAGAGAGATATTTGTGTTCATTTGAGTTCTTGTCACTTGGATCGCTTTTCTTCTTCCTCTTTCTTGTTCTCAAGACACTTGTAATCAACGCAAGAGACACCAAGTTGTGGTGGTCCTTGTGAGGGGTCTAAGTGGCCCGTTGATTAAGGAGAAAAGCTCACTCGGTCTAGGTGACCGTTTGAGAGAGGGAAAGGGTTGAAAGAGACCCGATGTTTGTGACCACCTCAATGGGGAGTAGGTTTGCAAGATCCAAACCTCGGTAAAACAAATCACCGTGTCACTCTCTTCATTTGCTTGTGATTTGTTTTCGCCCTCTCTTTCGGACTCGGTTTTAATTCTAACGCTAACCCCGGTGTTGGGTACCATAATTAGGGGTACCCCCAACGCTCCTAATCATGGCTGGTAAACACCCTCAGACCAACTGACGGGTGCGGTTCAAGTCAAGACTTCGTCTACCCGAGGGATGCGATCTCACCCGAGCCCAGCCTCGGGTTGGAACAGTAGTCCCAGACGAGTTCACGCCTCGCCCGAGGGCCTCCTCAGGCAGCGGGCGCCCCCTCGGCTCTCCCGAGGCCCGGCTCGGGCAGGCTTCATTGTGAAGCAACCTTGGCCAGACCGCCTCACCAACTGACCGCTTCGCAGGCACATTAAATGCAGGGGATGCCTGACGCCATATCCTGACACACGCGCCTCAGACGGGCAGGCCAAACTGACCGCAGTCACTTCGCCCCTCTTCTTTACTGTCTGATATGACAGGAAAACAGCGCCACTCGCTCCGCTCCGACTGCCGTGTCAGCCACCCCGGCGACGACTTACAATAAGTCACAATCAACCACTGAGTTCAGCCTCGGGCGCAACAGGAAGCTCCGCCTCGCCCGACCTCATGCTCCGGCCTCGGGAGGAGGTTTTTGCCTCGCCCGACCTCAGGCTCCGGCCTCGGGAGGAGGTCTCTGCCTCGCCCGACCCCCGGACTCGGCCTCGACCCCGGTCTCGGGAGGAATAGCGTCCTCACCCGACCCCGGCATCGGCCTCAAGAGAAGTCTCCGCCTCTACTGACCCTGGGCTCGGACCGACCGTGCTAACAGGGGATACATCATTTCCCTATTCATAGCCTGCTCAGGCTACAAGGAACAAGACCGGTGTCCCATCTGGCTTACCCCGGCGACGGGTAATGATGGTGCCCCGCGTGCACCATGACACCGGTGGCTCTCAGCCCCTTACGACAGCAAGGAGACGTCAGCAGGATCCTCGCAGCGCTGCCAGCTGTGCTCCTACAAGACTCAGGCGCTCCTCCGACGGCCACACCATCACATGTACAGGGCCCAAGCTCTCCCCCAACGGCCACGTTGGCATGTACACAAGGCTTAGGCACTCCACTGCCGGCCACGTTAGCGCATAGCTACGCCCCCCGTTGTACGTCTGGACCCTCTCCTTGCCTCTATAAAAGGGAGGTCCAGGGCCACCCTGAGGGGGGTTCGCGCGGGGGAAGCGGCGGACGAACTCTGTGCCTCTCTCTCTCCCACGCGACGCGCTTGTAACCCCTACTACGAGCGGCACCCCTGGTGCAGGATAATACAAGGCTTGTCCCACCTCTTGTGTTCCATCCCACGCCAAACCATCTGGGCAGGGGCACGCAGCGATTTCACTGGTCGGTCCAAGGGAACCCCCTTAGGTCCGAGACGCCGACAGTTGGCGCGCCAAGTAGGGGCCTGCTGCGTGTTAACGAACACCTTCCCGTTGAGTTCCAGATGGGGAGTCTTTAGCAACCTCTCCAGCCCGGGACGGTGCTCCATTTCGAGAGTCTCGAGTTCATGTCCCTCGACGGCAGCTACGACATGGTACTCCTCCCCCCGTGGCGTGACGACAACGACGGTCTCCGACTCGCCCAGCGGCGGCGAGCTCTACGACAGCATCTCCCCGCGGCAGAAGAGGAGCACTCCGGTCGTCCCCGCCACCCTCCTCGTCGGAGGAGGCGGAGACGAGGCAACCATGGCCACTCAGGAGGCGGCACCTTGTCGGCTGTCGCACCAGAGCGAGTCGACGACGCCTGCACTCCCCCGGGGGACATGTCGGGCATTACCCTCGCACCTGAGACGACGGCGGGTGTCACTTCCCCGCGACGTGTCAGCCCCAAGCGGACTGATGACGCCAGCACCCTCGCAAAGGACCTGCTGGGTGTTACCCTCGTACCCGAGATGACGGTGTGCTCCGCCCCCGACATGACTTCACCACCGTCCAACGACCAAGAGGTACCGTCCGTTTTCCATCCCGTACCTTTTTGGTTCAGCTTCGATCCACCTAGCGACCCCGCTATGGTGAGCGCCTTCGTAAAGGCGTATCCAAACCTTTCGGGGTACCACATGTGGTCGACCTGGGACCGACTGACAGCCGTCCCAACCTTCGGATCGGTGGGTTCTGAGGAAGAGGACGACCCCGACTCCGGTTGGGATTTCTCTGCCCTCAATGACCCCGGTGCCATGCGGGGCTTCATGTCCGCATGTGACCACTGCCTCTCCGGTTGTTCTAACAATGGCCATGACCTTGACGACGAGGGTTATGGCCCAAGTCGCGAATGTTTCCACGTCGATCTGAGAGATCACAATGAAGGCAACCACCTCGGTATGCGAGAGGTTGACGATCCCCCTGGGCCCGCATCTCGCGTTGACATCCCGTGGGAGCTAGCTGTGGTCCCAGTCCCTACGGGGGGTCAGGACATACAGCTCGAGCAAATCCATGAGATGCAGGCCCGGGTCGACGGGGAAGCAGGCCAGCTTGTACAGCTCCGACAGAACATCGAACAGGAATGGGCAGGCCAAACACTCGCCGGAGAAGCCTGTCATCGGGCCCAAGACATCCGGCGCCGCATCGTCGACAATGCCAGGGCAGCGCTGCCCCCGGCCGTCAACGGGTCCGGCCAGGACCTAGCTGCAGCGACGATGCTGCTTCAAGCCATGCCGGAGCCATCCACCACTTAGGGACGGCGTATCCAGGGCGAACTCAAGAATCTCCTAGAAGGCGCCGCGGTTCAACGGACCGAGAGCTCTGCCTCCCGCAGACGAGCTGACCCCTCGGAGCATCACGCGGTGTCCTCCCGGCGCATTCGGGAAGCCTCGTCCATCCCGAGCGCACGCGGGACGAGGCGCCCGCCGCCCGGGAATGCCTCGGTAACGAGCACCACCACCTCGACCATCGAGCCCGCCTCGATGAGAAGGTGCGCTGAGGCTACCATCTCAGGCGTGGGGGACGCTGCAACAGTGAGGAGGATCGCAGTCCTTCGCCCGAACCACCCGGTCCGCGAGTCTTCAGCCGGGCCATACGACGAGCGCCGTTCCTTGCCCATTTTCGAGCCCCGACTTCCATCACCAAGTACTCAGGGGAGACGAGGCCGGAGCTGTGGCTCGCGGACTACCGACTGGCATGCCAGTTGGGAGGGGCAGATGATGACAACCTCATCATCCGTAATTTACCCCTTTTCCTCTCCGACGCTGCCCGAGCCTAGCTGGAGCATCTGCCTCCTGCGCAGATCTCCGACTGGGACGATCTGGTCAAAGCTTTCGCGGGAAACTTCCAAGGCACGTACGTGTGCCCTGGGAACTCGTGGGACCTCCAAAGCTGCTGCCAGCAGCCAGGGGAGTCCCTCCGAGAGTACATCTGGCGGTTTTCAAAGCAGTGCATCGAGCTGCCCAACGTTACCGACTCGGATGTCATCGGGGCTTTCCTTGCCGGCACCACTTGCCGGGACCTGGTGAGCAAACTGGGGCGCAAGACTCCCACCCGTGCGAGCGAACTGATGGACGTCGCCACCAAGTTCGCCTCGGGTCAAGAGGCGATCGAAGCCATCTTCCGAAAGGACAAGCAGCCTCAAGGAGAGCCGAAGACAGATGCCCCTGAGGCGTCCGCCCAGCAGGGCATGAAGAAGAAGGCTAAAAACAAGTCGCAAGCGAAGCGCGATGCCGCAGACGTGAATCTCGTCGCTGCGGCCGAGCACAGGAACCCTCGGAAACCTCCTGGAGGGGCCGGCGCGTTCGACAAAATGCTCAAAGAGCCGTGCCCCTATCACCAGGGGCCCGTCAAGCACACCCTCGAAGAATGTGTCATGCTCCGGCGCTACTTCCATAAGACCGGGCCCCCGGTGGAGGATGGCAAGGGCCATGACAACGACAAGAAGGAGGGCGGCAAGGAAGAGGGATCCCCAGAAGTCCATAACTGCTTCATGATCTACGGCGGGCAGGTGGCGAACGCCTCGGCTCGGCACCGCAAGCAGGAGCGCCGGGAAGTCTGCTTGGTAAAGGTGGCAGCGCCAGTCTACCTAGACTGGTCCGACAAGCCTATCACCTTCGACCAAGGCGACCACCCCGACTTCGTGCCAAGCCCAGGAAGGTACCCGCTCGTCGTCGATCCGATCATCGACAACATTAGGCTCTCCAAGGTCCTCATGGACGGAGGCAACCGCCTTAACATCATCTACGCCGAGACCCTGGAACTCTTAGGGGTTGATCGGTCCGAGGTCCGGGACGGTGCGGCACCCTTCCACAGGATCGCGCCCGGGAAGCGAATCCTACCCCTCGGACGGATCGACTTACCCGTCTGCTTCGGAACCCCCTTTAACTTCCGAAAGGAAGCTCTCACCTTTGAGGTCGTCGGGTTCCGAGGAACCTACCATGCGGTATTGGGAAGACCATGCTACACCAAGTTCATGGTCGTCCCCAACTACACCTACCTCAAGCTCAAGATGCCCGGCCCGAATGGGATCATCACCGTCGGATCCATGTACCGCCACGCGTACGAATGCAACGTGGAGTGCGTAGAGTACGCCGAGGCTCTCGCCGAGTTCGAGGCCCTCATCGCCGACCTGGAACGCCTCTCCAAGGAGGCGCCTGACGCGAAGCGGCACACCGGCAACTTCGAACCAGTTGAGGCGGTCAAGTCCGTCTCTCTCGACTCCAGCAACGACGCCAGCAAGAAAGTTCGGATCGGCTCCGAGCTTGACCCCAAATAGGAAGCAGTGCTCGTCGACTTTCTCCACGCAAACGCCAAAGTCTTTGCGTGGAGTCCCTCGAACATGCCCGGCATACCGAGGGATGTCGCCGAGCACTCACTGGACATCAGAGCTGGAGCCCGACCCGTGAAGCAAACCTTGTGCCGTTTTGACGAAGAAAAGCGCAAGGTCATAGGCGAGGAGATCCACAAGCTACTCGCGGCAGGGTTTATCAAAGAGGTATTCCATCCCAAATGGTTAGCTAACCCTGTTCTTGTAAGGAAGAAGGATGGGAAATGGAGGATGTGTGTAGACTACACTGGTCTAAACAAAGCATGTCCAAAAGTTCCCTATCCTCTACCTCGCATCGATCAAATCGTGGACTCCACTGCTGGGTGCGAAACCCTGTCATTCCTCGATGCCTACTCAGGCTATCACCAAATCAAGATGAAAGAGCCCGACCAGCTCGCGACTTCTTTCATCACACCTTTTGGCATGTACTGTTACACTACAATGTCATTTGGGTTGAGGAATGCAGGCGCCACTTACCAGAGGTGCATGAACCACGTATTCGGAGAACACATCGGCAGAACGGTCGAGGCTTACGTCGACGACATCGTTGTCAAGACGAAGAGAGCCCTCGACCTCCTCTCTGACCTTGAAGCGACATTCAAGTGTCTGAGAGTGAAAGGCGTGAAACTCAATCCCGAGAAGTGTGTCTTCAGAGTCCCCCGAGGCATGCTCCTTGGATTCATCGTCTCCAAGCGGGGCATCAAGGCCAATCTGGAGAAAATCGTGGCCATCACCAACATGGGACCGATCACAGATTTGAAAGGAGTACAGAGGGTCATGGGATGCCTTGCGGCTCTGAGCCGCTTCATCTCACGCTTTGGCGAGAAAGGCTTGCCTCTGTACCGCCTCTTAAGGAAGGCCGAGTACTTCACTTGGACCCTCGAGGCCGAGGAAGCCCTCGGAAACCTTAAGGCGCTCCTTACGAACACACCCATCCTGGTGCCCCCCGCCGCAGGAGAAGCCCTCTTGATCTACGTAGCCGTGACTACTCAGGTGGTCAGCGCCGCGATCGTAGTCGAGAGACGAGAGAAGGGCATGCACTGCCCGTCCAGAGGCCAGTCTACTCCATCAGCGAAGTGCTTTCCGAGACCAAAGTCCGCTACCCACAGATCCAGAAGCTGCTCTACGCAGTGATTCTGACACGGCGAAAGTTGCGACACTACTTCGAGTCTCATCCGGTGACTGTGGTGTCATCCTTCCCCCTAGGGGAGATCATCCAGTGCCGCGAGGCCTCGGGTAGGATAGCAAAGTGGACGGTGGAGCTTATGGGCGAAACGCTATCATTCGCTCCTCGGAAGGCCATAAAATCCCAGGTCTTGGCAGACTTCCTGGCTGAGTGGACTGACACCCAGTTACCGACAAATCCAATCCAGCCCAAGCTCTGGACCATGTACTTCGATGGGTCACTCATGAAAACAGGAGCAGGCGCTGGCTTGTTCTTCGTTTCACCCCTCAGAAAGCATCTCCGCTACGTCATTCGCCTCCATTTTTCGGCATCAAACAATGTGGCCGAGTATGAGGCACTGGTTAACGGGCTACGCATCGCCATCAAGCTAGGGGTCCGGCGCCTCGACGCTCGAGGCGACTCACAGCTTGTCATCGACCAAGTCATGAAGAACACCCACTGCCATGACCGGAGGATGGAAGCCTACTGCGACGAAGTCCGGCGCCTGGAAAACAAGTTCTACGGGCTGGAGCTCAACCACATCGCCCGATGGTACAACGAGACTGCGGACGAGCTGGTGAAAATAGCCTCGGGGCGAACGACGGTTCCCCCGAGCGTCTTCTTCAGAGACCTACATCAACCATCCGTCAAGATCGACGACACGCCCGAGCCCGAGGTACCCTCGGCCGAACCCGAGGCACCCTCGGCCATCGAGGAAGAGGCCTTGCCCGTCGAGGAGGAACAGAATGGGGTCACGCCAGATCCGAACTGGCATACCCCGTACCTGGAATATCTCCTCCGAGGAGAGCTTCTCATCGACAAGACCAAAGCTCGGCGGCTGCTCAGTGCGCCAAGTCATTCGTCTTGCTGGGTGATGAAAAAAAGCTCTATCACCGCAGCCCCTCGGGCATCCTCCAACAATGCATATCTATCGCCCAAGGACAAGAGCTATTGCAAGAAATACACTCGGGAGCTTGTGGCCACCATGCAGCACCTCGAGCCCTCATGGGGAATGCCTTCCGACAAGGTTTCTACTGGCCAACCGCGGTGGTCGACGCCACTAGGATTGTGCGCTCCTTCCGGGGGTGTCAATTCTACGCAAAGCAGACGCATCTGCCTGCTCAGGCCTTGCAGACGATACCCATCACCTGGCCATTTGCTGTGTGGGGTCTAGACCTCGTCGGTCCCTTGCAGAAGGCACCCGGGGGCTTTTCGCATCTTTTGGTCGCCATCGACAAATTCTCCAAGTGGATCGAGGTCCAACCCTTGACCAGCATCAGGTCTGAGCAGGCGGGTGGCGTTTTTCACCAACATCATCCATCGATTCGGGGTCCCAAACTCAATCATCACCGACAATGGCACGCAGTTCACCGGAAAAAAGTTCCTGGACTTCTGCGACGGCCACCACATCCGTGTGGACTGGGCCGCCGTAGCTCATCCCATGACGAATGGGCAGGTGGAGCGTGCCAACGGTATGATTTTGCAGGGGCTCAAACCGAGGATCTACAACGACCTCAACAAGTTCGGCAAGCGGTGGATGAAAGAGCTACCCTCAGTAGTCTGGAGTCTGAGGACGACACCGAGCCGCGCCACGGGTTTTACGCCATTCTTTCTAGTCTATGGGGCCGAGGCCGTCCTCCCCACGGACTTAGAATACGGGTCCCCGAGGACCAAGGCGTACGACGACCGAAGCAACCAGACCAGCCGAGAAGACTCGCTGGACCAACTCGAGGAGGCTCGGGACGTTGCCTTACTACATTCGGCACGGTACCAGCAGTCGCTGCGGCGCTACCACGCCCGAGGCATTCAGTCCCGAGGCTTCCAAGTGGGAGACTTGGTGCTTCGCCTGCGACAGGATGCCCGAGGGCGCCACAAGCTCACTCCTCCCTGGGAAGGGCCCTTCATCATCGCCAAGATCTTGAAGCCTGGAACATACAAGCTGGCCAACGACCAAGGCAAAGTCTACAATAACGCTTGGAACATCCAACAACTACGTCGCTTCTACCCTTAAGATGTTTTAAGTCGTTCATGTACCTCGTTTCATACACAAAGTCTAACCGTCAAGGAAGGGTCGGCCTTGCCTCAGCAAAGCCCGACCCTCCCTCGGGGGCTAGAAGGGGGAACCCCCTCTGCGTCAAAATTTTCCTTGGAAAAATTTTCTACCAAAACAACCTTTGTGCTTTCGACTTCCGTATCGATAGCGGGATCCTGAGAACGACGAGAGTACACGTAAGCGGCAAGGCCGACCGAGCCGAGGAACTCCTACGCCTCTGGGATACGGATACCTCACTCATCACCTTCCGCGAGAAGTAACTCACGCTCGGATAAGCGATCCTGCTACCGAAC
Organism: Zea luxurians; assembly: GCA_029449295.1. Taxonomy (NCBI): domain Eukaryota; kingdom Viridiplantae; phylum Streptophyta; class Magnoliopsida; order Poales; family Poaceae; genus Zea; species Zea luxurians. Next base: position 17,817,007 of record JAOPSE010000009.1, read on the forward strand.
AAGTCTAAACACTCGGGTAGAAAACAACTTTCGCGCCTTCTCGACTGTACCAATAATGGAATCCTTCGACCAAATGAGAGTGCACGTAAGCGGCAAGGCCGACCGAGCCGAGGGACTCCTACGCCTCCAAGATACGGATACCTCACTCATCACCTTCCGCGAAAAGTAACTCTCGCTCGAATATACGATTCTGCTATTGACAGACAAGTCGTGATGCTCGAAACAAGAGGAGAGAAGACGCAGCTTTTTAAACACGATGATAAAGTGTTTAGGCCTCGGCGGTCGCGAAAAAGCATGCGCATGCTATAGACAAACTGTTCCTGCAGGTTCAGGCATCGGCAGGGGGAGCAGCAACACCCTCGGCGTTGTTTCCACCCTCGGCGGAACCTGGCCCGGCCTCGGACGGCAACCCGGGCAAAAGGAACTCCACCTAAGGGAGGACACCAGCACCGCGCCAGCAGATGTCTTGGCCAAGCTCCAGCGGCTGCTACCACATCTTCCTCGGCCTGGGAAGCCGCCATCTCCCGGGCCGACGAAGTCTCTTTCCGAGCCGACTCCGCTTCTGTCCGCGCTAACACCGCTGCCTCCGGCTCTGGCTCATTGCAGAGCAGCCGAGGGCTCCAAAAACTGAGCAAGAGAAGCCTAGAGCGGCAAGGCCGACAGAGCCGAGGGACTCCTACGCCTCCGGGATATGGACACCTCACTCGTCACCTTCCGCGAAAGGAAACTGACGCTCGGTTAAGTGGTTCGGCTAGCCAACAGGCAAGTCCCAGCGCTCGGAATGAGGAAGACACACAGCTTCATTCTCGAATACCCAAATATTCAGGCCTCGACAGCCATAAAGAACAAACACATATACTTGGGGTAACTATGCTACACAGACTTAGACGTCGGTAGAACCCTCGGCGGTTCTCCCGACCTACGACAAATGTCTAAGTACTTGAAGCGGTTACATTTTGCTCCGACAAAAACCCGGTATATCTCCTTACAAACAGAACTCTGGTTCCATTCCCGCGGATATGAACAACCTCCACACCGGAAGGCTTGCGGGATAACAAACTCCGGGTGGCCCGCCAGTAGCCGCTCCAGCAGCAGCGACAACAACCTCCGTCTCGGGCGGCTAGACAGCTGCAACAACGGCTTCAGGGCAAACGCTGCAGCCAAGAGGCCCTCGCCCTCGAGAGACGAAAACCAGCCATTAAAGCCAAAGAGACGGAGCCACACCAGTGTACGTCGTCCGCCCCAAAGCGCACCCGCAGGTCCTCACTCCTGTCCTCGCCACAAGAACGAGCACGGGGCTGTCCCAAAACACGGACGCCGCCCTCGCGGCGTACGACGTGTCATGCGACCCCCCAACAGCCGGCGGCGCAGTAAGGACCAGCGGTGGGGGCGGCACCGGAGGCAGCACCAGAGCCGCTTGTGCCGAGGAGCCAGTCGCGCGACGGCTACTAGCGCCACAGGCGGCGAACGCCCTTCCCCCTAGATCACTAAAGGAAGGAGCGGGCCGCTGCCTACGCAGAGGCGAACCCTGGCTCAGCGCTCCTCCGCCTCAGCCCGGATGACGAAGATCCTTGAAGCTGAGGGCAGGGCGGAGGTCGCAGCCCGACTTGCTTCTCCCCACCAAACTGCCCATTGGTGAGGGAATGCAGCCGGGCTGCACGACGAAAATCCTTGAAGCCGAGCGATGGCTGAAAGGTGCCGATCTCCACGAGGCCGCGCTCCTCCAACGACAGCAAGAGCAAGGCGATGCTGGAGCACTCCATCCAGGGGCTCAAAAGGTGAAAGGGCGCAATGCATGAGGGGGGAACGAAGGCATGGCCACTGCCCAGGGGATCGATCCCCCTTTTATAGGCAGACCTCCTCACTTGCACCCCTTAGCGTCACGGGCGAAATCACCACTGACATACTCCAGGGTTCTCCCCCTACGACATGGGGGCTGGGACCCACACGTCATACGAGCTGATCCGAAGCACGAAGAAGGCGAACCGCCGCACGCGAGGCATGTTACCGTCTCGCGGTTACAAGCACTCTCCCATCTTCGAAGAAACCGGTGGTCGAAAGGGTGGACTGTCACGCGACAGGCATCCAACTGCACCGCAACTGTGCGCCCCTTCGGCTTCATCCACAGCCAATGGACCAGTGCAAAGGAAGCGGGCCCGCATGTCATGTAACCGGCGCGCCGATTACGACGTGCGAGAAGTTACACCACCACTCGCGCCAATGATGCGCCTCCCCGACTGTGGAACCAATACCGTGACTCGAGGTAGCCCTGCGCATGACCCAACAGTGCCAGTTAAAGGTGACGTCCACGGGTCAGTCAGCCGCGGGGTAGGCACGACGGTTGGCATGGTCAAAAGTAGGCCGACAGTAACTGCAGCGGCAGACGAGCGGAGGCAGCGGTCAAGTCACCTGTAGGCTCGCGTCCCCTCCTGAAGCGATGGGAGAGCCCTCTCCCACGGCGTGAAGACGACGCGCCCGTGCCCCATTCCTCGAACGGCTCGCGTGCGCAACGGGCGCCACGCGAATCGCCCGTCCCGTCGCATTAACTCCCCGACGGAGCAGGCGACACCTCTGGCAGGCGAGGCAGGCGTCGCTTCGACTTCGCCATAATGACCGCATCGAAAAAGGTGCGCCACCTTGTTTAAATTCATATCCTTCCCTCCTCCTCTCTCTCTCTTGCTACAGGGACCGGGAAAGGGGATGTTGTGGAAAGGATCCTTCTCGGCGAAGGAAGCGGACCCCGAGCCCTCCTACTGATCAGGGGTTCGAAGGCTGGCCCCTCGGGAGGGTTTCGACAGCCACCCCAGAGCACTCGGACCTCAAGCCCATTACTGATCAGGGGTTCGAAGGCTGGCCCCTCGGAAGGGTTCGACAGCCGCCCTATAGCGCTCGGGCTCCGTGCCCACTACTGATCAGGGGTTCATAGGCTGGCCCCTCGGAAGGGTTCGACAGTCGCCCCAGAGCACGCAGAGTGAGGGATGACTCTAGGTACGTTCGATACATAGCCGAGACTCGGGCTACGCTCCCGAGGTACCCTAGGACATTTCCAAGACCGACGGGAACGATTTGTAACGGAATCCCACCGGAGGGAGGCATCGAGCCCTCGGACCCTGTCGAAGGGGTCTGGGTCCGGCAAATCACCCGTAGGTACTTTTGGAGCGCGCCTCTGGGCCACCAGCCAACCCCTAACAAACGGGGCACGGGCGTCGTCCACTCGGATCACCCGTTAGCAGCTCACTGGAAACACCATGTTCGGGCCCTCCGAGGGCAACATGGCGCTTTCCCCCCTCCTCCTTGCGGAAAGGCGACGCATGGGCGTATAATAAATGTCGAGAAAGTCCTTGATCGTCCTCTCGCTCCGTGCAGAGGCTTGAGGGCTGCTCTCGCACCCGGCTGCGGCCAAAACTGTTGACAGCGTCAACAAACCAGCTTGATAACTTGGAACCCGACCATGCACCCGGGCTACGGCCAGGCCGCATGAGGGAACAATCAGACCGACCGAAGCACCACAAAAAGCATTCAGACCTCAGAGGAGTCAAACTACTCCTCCGAGGCCTCGGGGGCTAGACCCGGCGGGTGCGCTCGCGTGCACCCACCAGAACAAGGCAAAAACCGAGAAAGGCCGGTCCCCTCACCGAAAACACGACAAAAGCCTCCAAGCGAGTACCAACACTCCCTTCGAGGCTCGGGGGCTACTGTCGGGTACCATAATTAGGGGTACCCCCAACGCTCCTAATCATGGCTGGTAAACACCCTCAGACCAACTGACGGGTGTGGTTCAAGTCAAGACTTCGTCTACCTGAGGGACACGATCTCACCCGAGCCCAGCCTCGGGTTGGAATAGTAGTCCTAGACGAGTTCACGCCTCGCCCGAGGGCCTCCTCAGGCAGCGGGCGCCCCCTCGGCTCTCCCGAGGCCCGGCTCGGGCAGGCTTCGTTGTGAAGCAACCTTGGCCAGACCGCCTCACCAACCGACCGCTTCGCAGGCGCATTAAATGCAGGGGATGTCTGGCGCCGTATCTTGACACACGCGCCTCAGACGGGTAGGCTGAAGTGACTGCAGTCACTTTGCCCCTCTTCTTTACTCTCTGATATGACAGGAAAACAGCACCACTCGCTCCGCTCCGACTGCCGTGTCAGCCACCCCGGCGACGACTGACAACAAGTCACGATCAACCACTGAGTTCAGCCTCGGGCGCAACATGAAGCTTCGCCTCGCCCGACCTCATGCTCCAGCCTCGGGAGGAGGTTTCCGCCTCGCCCGACCTCAGGCTCTGGCCTCGGGAGGAGGTCTCCGCCTCGCCCGACCCCCGGACTCGGCCTCGACCCCGGTCTCGGGAGGAATCGCGTCCTCGCCCGCCCCGACCTCGGCCTCAAGAGAAGTCTCCGCCTCGACCGACCCTGGGCTCGGACCGACCGTGCTAACAGGGGATACATCATTTCCCTATTCCTAGCCTGCTCAGGCTACAAGGAACAAGACCGGCATCCCATCTGGCTTACCCCGGCGACGGGTAATGATGGTGCCCCGCGTGCACCATGACGCCGGTGGCTCTCAGCCCCTTACGACAACAAGGAGACGTCAGCAGGATCCTCGCCGCGCTGCTAGCTGTGCTCCTACAAGACTCAGGCGCTCCTCCGACGGCCACGCCATCACATGTATAGGGCCCAAGCTCTCCCCCAATGGCCACGTTGGCATGTACACAGGGATTAGGCACTCCACTGCCGGACACGTTAGCGCATAGCTACGCCCCTCGTTGTACGTCTGGACCCTCTCCTTGCCTCTATAAAAGGGAGGTCCAGGGCCACCCTGAGGGGGTTCGCGCGGGGGAAGCGGCGGACGAACTCTGTGCCTCTCTCTCTCCCACGCGACTCGCTTGTAACCCCTACTACGAGCGGCACCCCTGGTGCAGGATAATACAAGGCTTGTCCCACCTCTTGTGTTCCATCCCGCGCCAACCCATCTGGGCAGGGGCACGCAGCGATTTCACTGGTCGGTCCAAGGGACCCCCCGGGTCCGAGACGTCGACACCCGTCTTGTAGTGTGTGCTTAAGTTTATAATTTTCAGATTCCGCCTATTCACCCCCTCTAGGCGACTTTCACTTTCTCTGCTCGCACAACTACATAAGTCTCATGAGCTAGCTCGAACCGGCTCACGAGCTGAGTCGAGCCGATTTCTTCCGCTCGCCATGTACCCGAGCAGAGCCAAGCTCGGCTCGTTGCAACACCGAGCCAGACCAAGCCGAGCCGTGCTCAGCTCGGCTCGTTTCCACCCCTAACCAAGAGACCGAATAAGTTGTGCGACTAGCCGTGGTGGCTGACACTTGAAGTCATTGATAGACCCGAGTACATGGAGGAGCGGATCTTGTCGCCCATGTGGTCACGGACCGGCGAGACACGTGTCCAGGACGTGGAAAATGAGTACGAGGCATGCTACCCACGGTGGTTGAGCCTCAAACCCACCTAGTGCTATAGTCATCGATCTGGATGGGTTTGGGCCACAAAACTCGGAGATGCGGTTCTGGCAAGAATGGGAGACGCCACGTGGCGTCATTACGAAGGGTGAGGTGAAGCAACTTCGCAAAGAGCATGTGTCCGTAAGATCAATATCCTAAGAGTTGGTCAATTTCGTCCATATGTATCTAGAAGTAGTTTAGGGAACTAGAATTACCCTCTACATATATGAGGGAAGGGCACCTATCTCTTACGCTTTATTTCATTTGGCTTTCTCATTTCAGTTGCACTCTAGTCTCTAGTTTTGTAATTGCTCCAACCCAAAGATCCATAGGTGCTTTAAACTCCCGCATTTGTGTCCATGAGATTTTGAGAAACTGTGGTGGTAACTATACGCTGCCAGTGTGGCTTTGAATTGTGCGCAAAATCTAATTTAGTAGAGTTTTCTTATTCACTTACCTTTTTCAGTCCCTCTTTGTGTTTTTGTGTTATTCTTTTGATCACAAGTGATTGGTGATTATCAAAGTAAGGTTGTTCTTTGGCTAATTCTAATGGTCTGTTTGGATGTTTCTCGGTTTGTGGTGTGTAGGTGTGCTGTCGGAAGACGATGGTCGACACCAAAGTTTAAATTTATGTGGGTTTGTGCTAGGACTAGGAGCAGTGAAAGTTGAGGGTTGGGTCTTGACCGATGGTAGACTTGGAAAAAAGCTTGGGCTCCACGAGCCGACTCGGACTTGGGCCGGCACGCGAGCCACTAACGAGCCGAGCCGAGTCACATTTCTCATCTTGGGCAACGGGCGAGCCAGCTCGTGCGAGCTCACGAGCCGACCAACCAGGTACTTTGTGCCTTCGATGGAACAGGACAACCCATGCCAGAGAGGCCCAACAAGGACTGTGAATTCCCTAAACCCTAACCGTTGTACACAGAGCACGTTGCAATGAGAACTTGTATTCTACTGTGGTGGAGTTTGGCCTCCTGCTTCTAGGTCTCGTAGCCTCCATGGTATCATTTGCTCTGTCATGCTTCTAGGCCTTGTAGCCCCTATGGAGTCATCTGGTGGGTCATGCGTCGTCGTACCTCTAGTATAACATCGTGTCTCGTTCGCCTTCTAATGGGTTACTGTAGCTACTCCAATTTAGACATGGCAGTTCTTGGTGGGTCCTGTCGAATCAGCTCAAGGTGTGGTTTAGAGATGTCTTTGGTATAGCTTCATCTTCCATCATCCCCTTTGCATCACCTTTCATCATGCGTTGGTGTATGCCTGGTCTGGTGTATGGGTAACTATAGAGACCCCGATGCTGAGGTCCCTGCGGCTAGGGTTGTCTAGTCCCATTGATCAACAGGGATACGTATCTGGCATCGTGCTTGATAGGGACCCTCCATTATCGCTTCCACAGTCTAGGCATGGCTCAGTGATGTCCCATCGTGCCGACGTGGCTCGATTGTTCTAGGTTGGCTCTTCCTTTCAGTAGAGGTGTTCGCTTGAGAGCTGAATGTTGTCTTTCTAGGTTGCTCGATGGGCAGGTTTGTCAGCAGCCCTGCCTCACTGGGTTGCTCTATAGGCAGGTGGGTAGGTAGCCCCGCCTCGATGTGTTGCTCAGCATGGAGGTTGATCGGCAGCCCCGCCTCACTGGGTTACTCGTCGGTATTTGTTTGGCGGGCGAGCCGATTGGCTTGGCGGGCCTTCACCGGGAGGCCTTTTGGACCTTCACGCCGAGTTGATTGGCAGCTAGGCCACACGGCTAGTGGGTCGTCTTTTGGAGGCCTTTGGGCCTTCTATGGGTACCTGTTCTCAGGTACCCGACATTTAGGTCCTGAGTAGTTTTCTCAAAATAGCAAAATCTCAACAAATCCACATTCGAAAGTGAGTTTTGAATATGTGTGTGAAGTGTTGAACTTTTCTTGCTCAAACTTTAAGACTGAATTGTTCTCTGCTTGTGTTTGCTTGTGTTTGCTGTTTGTAAAATTTGAGAGTTTTCTGGTGATTTTTTTGCAGAGCGGCATTGCCGCCCCTGCTTTGAAGAACTTTGGTGGGAACATGTTTCTGTAGTGGAGTATTTCTTTTTGGACAGTTTGGTGTAGTCAATTGATACTAAACTAAACTATTCAAGTTTATGGTGCTTTTGTGTTCCTTTAGGGATGGATTGAATTCGGAAACCAAGTCTTGTGCTATCTAGTTTTGGAGATTTTTTGCTCCCGTTCATCTCCTTTGATCGCCAACTCGTCGTCCTTCGGGATCGCCTGAACAGGTGGCCCTGACTGTCGACAAGTAAGACAGGCAACCCCTAGCAAGTAAGAGGGGACTCGAAGGTCTGCCGATCATCAAAGATATTATGTTTATGTTATTTAAAATGATTTTTTTGCACATGTGGGTTCTTACTATTCGCTAGTGTACATTACTATGCTCGTTTGTATAATGTTCCACCGCAGCGAGTCACCCATGTTGGGGCCATATGTTCACTAAAACATATCCTTTTGTTTTTGTTTAAACATACTTCGCATACCACAATAGTAACCACAAGTAGAGATGGCAATGGGTACCCGCGACCCGATACCCGATGGGTATTTACTCCATTAGGGTATGTATGTGGGCTAAATATTCTACCTGTGGGTCTGTTATTGGGCAAAAATCTTCACCCAATGGGTAAACGGGTATTAGAACGTTCCGCCTTCACCCATACCCATTAACCCGTGGGTATAAAATACCCAATATAAACTTAGCCCAAGCATGAACTTTGACTTTAGCCATCCATCTTTTTTACTATTTAATAACCTTTTAGGCCATAATGTCATAGAAGGCTTAACGTTAATTTAGTGACCATGTAATGGAACATGTAATGTGCTATGTAGTACTATCCTAGTGTTACAACTTTATCCAATTATCTTTGATGTGTTGAATGGATGGTTAAATGATGCTAGAAATTTTGTAATGGTATTTAGATGGATATACTTGACATTTGTATCATATAATATTTTGATAGATGTTTAGCTTTTGTGGGTACGGGTGACCCGATGGGTGACCCATACCCACATGGGTATGGGTATGGGGGTAAATCTAGACCCACTAGTGTATATGGGTGACCCGATGGGGCTATTTTTGTGTCGTGGCAGGGTCTCACCACGTAGCCTTTACAAAGACTCCCTTGGTGCATAGCTGTTTGTTAGGTTTCGTTAGTCGTACAAACACAGTACCCCTCCCTAAGGTGGGCGACTAACAAAACAAAATCGAATGAACCTTGACACTCACCCTTAGCAGAGCGAGCACTATGCCCCGGTCCCCATTGACGGTCCTTCGGCAAAGCCAACTACATCCTAGGTTTATCTAATTATTCAGCTAAGGGCATCCCATTACACCCTCATGGTTGCACTGTTATCCTAGGCGGTCACTCAACGAACAGGTCCTTACGGAGAGGTACTCAAGAAACAACCTAAGTCCCCTAAAGCATCACAAGATCGTCATTGGAATAACATCATCGTATCATAAAGATTCACATCATGTTCGTTGATTAAGGTAAAGCAATAGCATAAGGCTAACCATAATAACCCCAAAAGGTAACAAGGACAAGATGAATACAAACCAGTCAATCCTTAGGTCTCAATAAAGTAATGCGAGACAGTGAATTATAAAATAAGTAAGACATAATAGGTCAGAGGAAACTTGCCTTCACCAGGTTGTTGCTCAGGAAGAACTTCGGCAACACACTCAGGAACCACAAATTGCTCATTGTCTAAATAAAGCGATCATACATTCAATACATTTGGATAAAGACAAATGAATAATACACCAAACATGTAATAGCAAGTGAACACATCTCAAAAGAACAGTATAAGCTCAAGAGGTAACTTGGGTTCTAGGGTGAACTAGCACACTTAGAAGTTTGTGATTCTCTAGGTGTTGTCTATCTCCATAGACTACATAATCAGATTCCACTTATTTTAATGAGACACAAAAACTATACCAGGGATAGATTCATACTTTGCATATTATTAATCTCACAAAGCTAAACATCTAATTACCATTGGGGTTTTCTTTTTATTTCTCTTATTTAATAAATGAACTATTTACCTAAACTAATATATAGGATAGGCATAAAATTAGAATGTGCAGGCAGATAGAAAATATTCTTATGAACATTTTGCAATTTGAATGACTCAGTTTGGAGTTCATATGCAAAAGATATGAAATAAACAAGTTTTGGAATTTAAACGCAGAGAACAGGGCGCGCGTGCGCGGAGGGAACCGGCGCCGACAGGTCGGCCCCACCGAGCAGGGAGAGGGAGAGAGAGGGAGAGCGCACACATACTTGGGCCGTCGCTGACAGGTGGCGTCCATCTGTCAGGCAACGTGGGCGAGCGTGTGGCCTGGCTGGGCTGAGTTGGGGCGAGTGGGCTGCTTTTGGTTTTTCTTTTTCCCTAGAATTTTTAGTTGATTTTCTTTTTATTATCTATAGTGAACTCAATTCAAATTTAAATAATTCAAACATGTGCATCAAATCAAAGAATAATTTAGGCTCAGTATGATGCAACAATTCATTACTCACTTAGTTTTGACAAAATAAATAATTACTCCTCAACCTAATTAACCTAACTTTAAACAAAAAGAGGAAAGAGGAAGTCTATAGGGAGAAAGATAAGAGGTAACACCTGAAATTGGTAGGTATTTAGAGAATAAATTTTACACCCCAAATTCAGGTGTTACAGGGAGCTGTATAGCCGAAAACGAAAAAGTTGTGATATATATGGTTAGACGGAAATGGATTAAAATAAACGGATATGTAACGAAAAGGGACGGTAACCAAAAACTTTGGCTAGAATATGCAATATTGAACAATCAATCAACAAGCTATAATATTAAGAGTCTAGGAAACTATAAATCACAACTTCATGAGTTTAAAAGTCACCATAAAAACATATGTTTTTTAAAGATTAACAGTTTGTGCAAAGGCAATATTTTTCGTCATCATTTTTTAATCATCAACCACAAACTTGTGGATACATAAGATAAGAGGGAGTACCATGTACAACTGTAACATGCTAACATGATAGCATCAAATATTATGCAAACGTGCTTTAAAGGGTAGGGATAAGGTAATATTTTTTTTTGTATATTGTTTTTATGCTACCTAAAACGGGATTATGGAAACGGGAAAATCCCAGTAAAAACGGGATTTCGAAAATACGGACGGAAACGCTGAACCATTTTTGTCCCGTTCCCGTTCCCGTTCTACACCATTCTGTTTTCGTCCCATTTTCGTTTTGTCCCGCATATACGAAAACGGTATGTATAAAAACGAAATACGCTACCGGACGAAACATGATTTTCCCGTACCTTTTCATCCCTACCGGCAGGAGTTGCACTCACACATTCTTGCCCTCCCTCTCGCTGTCATCGTCCGATAGAGTCCGTGTAGACGAAGGGGCGACGTGCCTCGAAGATGGAAAGCTCCATGTCGTCATTCCTGACGCGCGACGCGTCCTTCTCCCTCATCGGCCCGAAGAGCTCCGCCCTGAACACCGCTAACCTCGCGGCGAGCTCGCATCGGTGGGCCGGGAACAACTGTCTACCCACGACGAAGGTCAAGTCTGCGCTGTCCCTGTCCCGTAGCATTCTCGCCAGGTCCCGGAGCACGGTCGGCTCCCGAACGACGATGGCGCTCACGTCGTGGACGCGGGGGGCTAGACGACGATCAGGACACACCTACCCGTGAAGCGGTCATTGCCGTTGCGCAACAACGTCCTGAATTGGTTGGATTTAGGTATAAAGGTAGGCCAGCCCCAACCTACTGACTTGAAGGTTTGCTCCGTGCTTTCCTTTTTCCACACCTTGCCATCCTTGCTGAAGGCGGTGAAGCTGAACCCGACCCTCACGCGATCCTACCCCTGCCCTCCTCTACGAGGATTCAAGAAGGCCGACACTTTTATCTGCATGCGCCGTCGTGATCCCTTCTGGGTAGAGAAAGATGCTCCAGCCGTAGTCGCCAACGCTAAAGTTCCTCGAGTGGACGCGCTCGCCGGCGCCCATGCCTTCGAGCAGTGATAAGTTGATAACCTCGAAATTGTGCGCCGCGGTGATGCCTTGTGTCAGGCAACTCGATGACGTCTTCACTAATGATGGGGAAGAGGCGTTTGCCATGACGGAAGATTCAGGGTCCATCCGACCCGAGGCAATGGAACGGAGGGGAGCTTCAACAGATCCAACACGCCAGCGCATCTGGCCGACCGCCTTATGTAGATTTGTTAACGCGTGGTGAACTAGGGGGTTCGATGGAGACATGATTCCCAACTATGATTCTATGAGATTATGGGTTTTGTTTCGGTTATAGATTATACAATATAGATTATATATGAGAATACGTAATCGGAATTATATAATCTAAATTAAATAATAAAGGGGCATGTTTGATTAGGATTATAATCTAATTAGATTATATAATCTGACCAGATTACACGTCAGTGATTAAGGAAGATTAAAATAGTAATATTATGTTTTCTTAATCATAAAATTATTTTAAATATTTTTTAAAATCTGAATAAATCACTGTTGCATTCGTACCCGTTCAACTTGAAATTTGTTCAGTATCATTTACTCGTTCGGATTTTACTGTGAATTGAAACCACATAACCTGCATGTGGGTTGCGGTTCAGTAGGTTGGATAACGAGCCAGCCCAAAGCAAGCCCGAGAAGTCCCAAAAGTCAAGAGCCAGCCCAAAGTTAGCGTCGTCGTGTACTCGTCTTCCTCAAGAGTCAAGAGCATCATTTTCACCTAGTACCCAGTAAATGGAGGCGCTCGTGGTGCGGCAGCTGGGCGATCCCACCCTGCCCCCTGGCGGTGAAGCCTCCCCGTTCGCCGCGGTCTCTGGGGCTCACCCAGTGCCGGAGATCTCATCGCCGACGGCTGTCCGAGTGCGAGTCGCGGCGACCAGCCTCAACTTCGCCACGTTCCTCCAGGTGCAGGGCAAGTACCAGGAGCGGCCCCCGCTTCCGTTCGTGCCTGGATCCGACTACTCTGGCGTGGTCGACGCAGTCGGTCCCGGCGTGCGTGGGCTCCGGCCCGGCGACCGCGTCTGCTCCTTTACCGGCCTCGGTTCCTTCGCTGACTTCATCGTCGCCGAGGAGAAGCAGCTGTGAGTTCTTAATTGTGATATAATTCCTTTTGGTTTTCTTTTTCTGCTTGATTGAGGCCACGTTAGGTGTAGGTGGGGGTCTTAGGAGCAGAAATATTTGCTGTTTTTTTGAAACCGGTAAGGGCCTGTTTGGTTTAGCCTTTTTTTACAAGCTTTTTTGAGTATCTGACTATGGAGCTGGCTGTTGAAAGAATCTAAGTATCTTGTGGATTACATGTTGTCGGGTATGATAATTAGTGGTACCCAGATTATCCCCAAAAACGCGTTTAAAACTCAAGGGCATCATCAAGGTACGTCCCCGAGGTCAAAAGGATCGAACCCCGCCTCGCCCGAGGTCCTCCTCAGGGGTATTCCAAAAACTCTGCCTCGCTCGACCCCGATCTTGTACATGGCGTGAGCTCGGGAGAATCTCCGCCTCGCCCGAGGCCCCCTCATCCCAGGGCAGCCATGTTCGCCTCGCCCGAGCCTGTCTTGGGCGATAAGGACAATGCATGTGGCAAGGCACGACCGAAGGCTGTCGGGGGGATAGCCGCATTCAATGCGCGTACCTACCCACTCAGGCCTGCGGGCATACAGGAACAACAAGTCCGCAGTCTTATCAAAGATTCACAACCATGATTACACATGCGTCCATTGTACATGCACGCCGTCTGCGTGACCCTGACGGGACATGTAACGACAGGAGTGCGAACCAGCTCTCGGGCGCAAACTCCGTCTCACCCGACGTAGAGCTCGCCCTCGGGCGCAAACTCCGCCTTGCCCAAGCCCGGCCTCGGCTACCTGCTCCCCTACGAATTCTGCAGGAAGCCACTCCACCGACCGTGGCGCACGTCGTCGAATCCCAGGAAGGGCTCAGTCCTGACCTCGGGCAGACTTTCGCCTCGCCCGAGCCCGACTCTGCCCTCGATATCTGTGACGGAGGACGTCCCCAACGTCATCAGATACAGTGGGGATGACACACCCCTTAAGAAGCTTTTCCCCATACCTAGCCCTGTGTCAACCACTACGGTATGGGCGACCCCTCGCCAGGGGGGGCTCGAGAACGTGACCGAGCCCTTGGCTTCGGCCTCGGCTCTCAGCAGGAAACAAGCAGGCACAAGTCAACAACAAGGTACAAGACCATATTGTCCACAGAGCACAAAGACATCCCTTCATAGTGTGCAGTCGATTCCCATCCTCTAAGAAGCGCCCCTTGAGCCTATAAATAGAGTAGTCTACGACTTCTCAAGGGGCGGGCGAATACTTCACAAGTCTTCTCCATTTGGTATTGGCACTTGCCTTAATCATCCCCTGGGATTTGGGATCCTTTCCTCTCCCGCTGTGCTTGTAAAACCTGTTGCGAGCACTTGTGTGAGTAATATAAGTTTCATCCCCGCTCTGCTGAAAGTAGGGCCACTTCTAGCCCGAACCAGGATAAACGACCTGTGTCAACTCACATCAGCATCTGGGTCTGGGGCACGCGACGTTATTTCACTAGTTGGTTAGGTTCTCATATCCAAACACCGACACATGCGAAGGAAGATGAAGTGGTCCAAAAGATTCAAGATCTAGAAAGCGATGATTCCTACTATCGTGACGACTCGATCTGTTCATGTTAATTTTGTACGTTTTTTTACCAAAACGATTCTTATAGGAGCGGACTGAAAAGATGAAGCGTTTGGCATTCCGCAACAGCTTTTGGTGGCCAGAAGCTGAAAAACCCAAACAAACAGGGCCTAAATCTCTTGGTACTTTGTCCGTGAGCTGCCACAGATGATGTTTCAATAGGGACATGAAAAGAATCTGTTGGGTTCACGATGCAAATATGATCCTTTCTCCTTTGTTCGATAGTAAATTGTGTTCATGTTAACTGGATCATGTACAGATAAACGGATAAGGCCTTTCTTTGCCATACATGTAATAACAACAAAAGAAGAAGAAGAAGAAGCAGGCACCATACCCTCTTGTCGAGAAATAATAACCACACAGATCAGTGTTGCTTTGCTGCATTGCTATTTTTTGTTGATTTATTCCTGTCCTGTAAATTGGAAAGGAACTGAAGGTTTATTTTCGAATGTAGAGGAGGGGGCCAGGGTTAGTGCTGTTTGACGTAAATTACATGTGATTTGTCCACCAGCTGAATTTGTATCAAATTTTTTACCGGCCACCTTGGTCAATCATTTGCTCTCTCGTGGTTTTCTCAAAAGTGGATGCTGCTAGTTTTGTAGTGGTTTTCTGCTATTCCCTAATGTTTTTTCAGTTCAGAATTTCCATCAGATGGACCATATCACAAGTAGGCCTCCTGTTAATGTACACATTCTCATCAAGGATATATCTTCTATCTTAATAATGCAAATATGCATAGTGACTGCTTAACATTAACTGTTCAAACTAAATTACTGCCATCGCATCTGTGCGATGTAAATTTATGTATGAGAATTGAAGAAAATGATGTGCCATTTATGTAATGATTATTTTATTCCTTTTATGAGATATGCTAAATTGATGTCATGTTTTTCTGAATCAGATTTTTAGTGCCTGATGGATGCGACCTGGTCACAGCTGGGGCTTTACCAGTTGCATTTGGTACATCACATTTGGCCCTTGTTCACCGAGCCCAATTGAAGGCTGGCCAGGTTTCCTTCAATGTGATTTCATGTGTTTTTCCGCATTTTTTTTAGACCAAAGGCATCCATGGGCTTTATTCAAAAACTTAAACATGATAAAAATGTTCTATAGCTCTGGGATTGCCAGCTCACAACGAAGTTGAGACCGAAAAGGAGCACAAACGACAATACCTCTCAATTACTGCTCCACTCTCAATTCTCCTCTCCACAGAACGTCTCAAACAGCTAGACAAGAAAAAACAAGTCTTTTGGGCATTTTTTTTATAATAACTCTTAGCAGGAATACATCTCAGAACATTTTACTAGATTAAATTTGCTATCTACTGTCCATGCTATCATAAACCAAATTTGGAACCAATGGATTATAATTCTGTGTACTATGATTATAATTCTGTAGACAACATAGTAACATACTAGTCAGGTGTATACTTGAAGTTTTGTAGTGTATACCTGAAGTTATCCATACAGTATGAATTTATATGATTGACAGTTTGACACAATGGCATTTGGTTTCTATAAACATATATCCTGATCGGAAGTTTTTGCTGCGGCAGTGCTGTGTCTGCAGTTACTGTAGTATTCAAGCAGGAAGCAGCGGCAGCTGCTCCTGCAAAAGGGCAGCCAAACAGGGTGTAGTTCATGTGCTATTAAATTCTGCATATTTATCATCATCATCTTCTGCGGTTGTTAGTATGCATTCATAGGATTTGTCTCCTTCTGTAGTTGAGGGAACTAGTGTCTTCCACATCACCTAATATTAGTTGATTAGAATACCAAGATCTCTTGAGATGCTTATTTCATGTTACTTGTTTTAACACTTGAGACATTTATATACCCTTCATACATAGTATAAACAAAAGGCAATTAGCAACAAGTTGACCTTTGTGTTCCAGTACTTCATTCCTTCTTATTTGATTGTTGCAATTTCAGGTGCTACTTGTTCTTGGTGCTGCTGGTGGTGTCGGGGCATCTGCTGTGCAAATAGGAAAAGTTTGTGGTGCTGTTGTTATTGCAGTTGCTAGGTGATTAGCACGATGAGATAACTATTTCACAATATGGTAGTGTTTAGTGTCTACTGTCTAATGGACCTCCTCTTTGACATCAGGGGGGCTGAGAAATCGGAATATCTCAAATCCATAGGAGCCGATCATGTAATTGACTCAAGCAAGGATAATGTTATAGAAAGTGCCAAGTCTTTCTTGAAGGCTAGAGGCTTGAAAGGTGTTGATGTTTTATATGACCCAGTCGGGGGGAAATTAACTCAAGATAGCCTGAAACTTCTCAATTGGGGTGCACAAATTCTTGTCATCGGATTTGCCAGTGGTGATGTTCCAGTTATTCGAGCGAATATTGCTCTTGTTAAGGTGCAGTTATTCATAAAAATATTAAGAATGTGATTATTCAGGTTTTCTATAATATAATCTGGCTTTCAGCACTTGGGCTGCGTGTCCTGTTTATGTTGATTAAATTCTTAGAGTTTGTGATTCTGACACACATCTCTAGAATTTCTATTATCATTTTCTTGCTAAATTGAACAGTGGATTCTGAATTATAGGACTTGTTACAAATTTACATGTTTCCAATTTTGAAACTAACATATAACCGGAAAAAAATAATGCTGGTTGCACCAGAATGATTGTTGGTGGGAAATAATAAAATATGTAACCAGTTATTTGAACATGCATGTACTGAATTTGAAGTTGTTATAAGGGGAAGTAGGTACTGCTGAATAACATTCCTTACTATCTAAGCAGTGAAGGGAAACTTCTGAAATAAGGATGTACTGATGATACAATTATTTGGTTCAAAATTATGTGTATTGAAACCGCTAAATAATTTCTCCAAAAGAAGAAACAACTGACCATGGTCTTGTGCTGTTTCAGAACTGGACAGTTCATGGTTTGTACTGGGGAAGCTACTTAACTCACAGGCCACAAGTACTCATTGATTCGCTCAATGAACTCTTGTCATGGCTTTCAAAGGGTCTGATAACAGTTCAAATTTCACACTGCTACAGACTTGTTGAGGTAAGCAACATTTATCAGCTATCATGTTTGAGATGGCATGGCCGGAAAGCAACAACTTTTATTGAGGCAACACTGAATGTGTCCCGTGAGCTTGTTTTGAACCAGGGTGGTCTAACTTGTTAACATGTACTGTTCACACCATTGTACATTTGTACTGACATATTGCTGTATCCGATGTTACTTATTTTGGTACCATGTTGTTTCCTAGAGTCAAAATTGCTCGTCCTTATACATGTAAAAGCATCTATTCGCATGGTAGCATTGTATTGCTATGCAGAGGGAGCATACTATCTAAACAACAGCTGTTCTCCATTTGAATGAATAAGTATGAGCATATTCAAAGAGGAAGGTACATTTGTTATCATCAAACTGGTGCCCAAGTTTGATTTTGGCCATGCAACTCTAAAATCAGAAATCTTTGACCACTGAATTATCAATAGATAAGTTTGGCCATCTAGCTAGTTTGGAAGGTGATTTTGTATTTTTGGAAATAACAAAACTGATTTATTTTCTTGAAATTCATAGGCAACACATTTTAATTAAGTCATAAAAATATGAAACCAGTGTCAATTTTTTTTTTCCTAAGAATATAGTTTGTCTATCAGTGCTAGATTTGGATTTGTTTGGATCTTATCTGTAGCTGTTCCTACTTCCTAGTGTTTTATTGCTCTTGGTGATACTTGTAATTATTTAAGTCATCATTTTGTTCTATATTAAACCTAGTGATTGACCAACAGGATCAATGGCACAAAATAGAAAATGAAATGTGTTGGTTAAATTAATCAAATTATTATTCTAGGGCTAGTGATGCCATAATACGGTACTAGTTACAATGGCTAAATGTGGTATATCTGGAGCATGGCACCTGCGTGGTTGTTGTTGTCTTCAAGATCTTGTGATTTTAGAGTTGCATGTCCAAAAACAAACTCGGGCAATAGATAATGACCAAAAGTGGACTTTTCTCTTTATTAAAATGCTTCAAACCAGATATAACTGCATGTGCACCAACCATATCAGATAATTTTTTTAAGTCATTCTGCTTGAATATACTTAGCAATGATTATGCATGTGTTAAACTGTTCATTAAAGAAATTGGTTGCGGTCGAGCTTAGGCGTATATGTAATGTGTCAATTACATTTTGGTATACAATTTTGCACAGGTCCATCTTGCTTTCTCTGCCCTGAGAGATAGGAAGGCGGTTGGCAAAGTGATGATTGTAATGGGCTCCTCAGCTGTACCAAGGCTCTGATATCATTCAGAAACGTTTATCTACGAGATCATACCAAGGCTCTGTTATCATTCAGAAACGAGATCATGAGGCTTATACTGTGAATCTCTTTTATCATCTGTAGGACAAAGATTATCTGAGACTGAAGTAGTTTCCTTGTCAATAATGTGGTGTATGATCTACAAAAATAATCAGAGAAATAAGCAGTTTATATCGACACAGTGCCAAGCAGCATATACAACTGATGAGAAACAGCTCTACCATGCCAATGCTGTGAGGAGTGGGAAGACCACGCCGTTTGATTTTTTTTAACCCCTATTCTGGAAAACAACTGCATTTACACCATTAGGTGATCTTATTCCAAATTTTGACTAAACTCGAAATTTCCAGACCCTCTCCGCGAACGTGAGGGCTCCTTTTAAATATGTTGTATATTAAATAAATATAATATATAGCTCCTTAGAAGCGGATGCACTCGACCATAGCAAAGTGTACAACAACGAGAAAAGAGAGGCTTAGTTCTTGCTAGATAGGATATTGCCTTTACGAGCCTTGGCTGACATGAAACTCATCTTATTTGCTTTTGCACCAACTAGGCAACTACTGCTTCAGGACTACAAACAAGCGAAGAAAGAAAACAACCTAGTGACAAGTCTTGTTTGCTATTGGCTTTCTTCAGCTCGTAACGTGATGGAACTGAAGAATGTGATGTCGTGCAAGATAGAACTGAAGAATGTGATGGGATTCAGTACAGATGATCGAAATGAATTGATTTAATTTGACCCAAAAGCACACGACATGAGGAGAAAATTAAGGAAACTGAAGGACAGACGAAAATGCCTAATTATAATAGACTCTAATGTTCAAACTTTCATTGTAGCAGTGTATGTGTACTGCAATGAACTATGGACACACCAGCAATATATAATATGATGGGAAGAGATCGAACATTGATGCTGCAGCATTATACGTACTCCTTCATCATCCCTCAGACTCAGACTCATTTCCAGTGACACTAGTTGTCACTCCAGACAGCAGCAACCTTATCCAGAATCTCCTTCATGATCGAAGGGCAGCTAGCGATGAGATGCTTGAAGCCATCGGTTTTCATGACGGCACCGAGCACATCAGTCGAAGCTATGAACCCAATGCAGTCAGCTCTGAGCTGGGTGCAGTGGTGCTGCTCCGCTAGAGCCAGGATGGTGGCAACCGTGTGCGCGTCGATACCGCGGCACAGCTTCGCCTCGCACAAGAGCCTCAACCTGTCGAGCCCGTACCGATCGGCCGCAACCAGCAAGTGCTGCATCGCCAGCACGTTCCTGTTCTCTGCCGCATCGCCATCGCAGTCATCATCTGGCAAGGAATCCGCGTAGACGAAGTGCAGGAGCGCGTCGAACACTGAAGGCTCCATGTCTTGGACCTCGATGCGCTCCGCGTCCTTCTCCCTCATGGCGCCGAAGAGCTCCGCCCTGAACACCGCGGACCGTGCGGCCAGGATGCACCGGTGGGCAGGGAACAGCTGGCCGCCGACGCTGAACGTCACGTCTGCGCCTTCCCCGTTCTTCAGCATGTCTTTGAGGTCCTGGTGGAGCTTTGGCTGCGGAACTACGACGGCGCCTACGTCTTCAGTGCGAGGCATGTGCTTCACCGTCACCACACACCTGATCATCAAGCTACCACCGTCCAGGCGCAGCGACTCCAGCAGACTCGATTTCTCAGTGAATCTAGAGTAGCCCCATTGGGCGTCGACGGACTCAAAGGTCGTTACGCACGTCTTCCTCACTCGTTCGCTATCGCCCACCAATAAAGTGAAATTCATCGTAACACTGGTACCTGGTGTTCCTCTGACAAAATACAGGAAGGTCGACACATAAGATTGGTTCCCCCTCTCGCTCCCGTCAGGATACAAGTCAATCCTCCAGTCGCGGCCGGCGACGTTGAAGGTGCTCGAGCTGACGAACTTGCCGATGCCCATCCCGTCGAGCAGCAGGAAGTTGGTCACCGTGAAGTTGTGCGTGGCGGTGGTGCTCCCCATCACGCACCTCGACGACGTCTCGGATAGGGACCGGCCATGCGCAAACGGAGAGGTGGAGTCAGCAGCCATGGCAAGGGAGCACACGGTAAAAAACGGATCTGCTATCTAGGGCGTAGTTTGTTTATAGGACTAGGAAAACTTCTGTTGCGCTGTGCATGGAATTAGATTTTATTAGTTCCACGAACGTCGGCGCTGATCACATAACTGCCCACCAACGTCGGGGCTGGTTGTTATTCATATTCGATAGTCCAGAAATTTACTTAATTCACAGTATATTTGATAATTTAGGTATTGTATCTAAAGTGAACATAGGATCTGCATGGGGCTGTGTTTTTGTAGTTAGGATGTGCGACTGCCCTCTATGATATATCGCGCCCATGGTCATTGTCGTATCATCAAACTTCAACAGATTAGTGATTCATCGGTTCCGCACATCGCAGTTGTTGCTTAGGCTTTCATGAAAGCTAGATTGTGTCTTGTCCCTTCTACTTATCGTCGTGGTAACGATTATAAGCTGCTATATATATATAGAGGGACGAGCTAATGGAAGTCCTACCGGGAAACCCCAGCCAGGTATACCTCCGCGCAGGTAGGCGTGCATCTTATCGTGCACGGTTCTGGCTGAAGCAGATTTCAGCGTAAAACGTAAACCAAACTAACGTAAATGAGTACGATTTTTAGCATAAATCGTAGATCTGTTTCATAACGACGAATGGGGCCCAAATATTACGGCGTAAAAATCGCGCGCATCCAATCGTGCGCGGGTTCTGGACCAGACGGATTTTTGCGTAAAACGTAAGCCAAAACAGCGTTAATGAATACAAATTTTAGCGTAAATCGTAGATCTATTTCGTAACGACGAATGGGGACCAAAAATTACGACGTAAAAATCGCGCGCGTCCGATTGTGCGTGGGTTCTAGCTCGGGCGGATTTTTGCGTAAAACGTGAACCAAAACAATGTAAATGGATACAAATTTTAGCGTAAATAGTAGAACAACGAATATGGCACAAAAATTACGGCGTAAAAATCGCGCGAGTGTTCTGGCTCGGGCGGATTTTTGCGTAAAATGTGATCCAAAACAGCGTAAATGAGTATGAATTTTAGCATAAATCGTTGATCTGTTTCGTAATGAATTACAGCGTTTAAATCGCGCATGTTTAGCGTTAGTTTTCGTGCATGTCGCGTAGAAGTTTTTGAACGTAAAACGCATCAACTGGACCATTTGTTATGTAACAACTCAAAAGGCAACACATGGTTCGGATCTAAAAAATAAGAAACCTATCATTTCATATTCGTGAACCCATAAATGATATACAAAAGACCATAATGAGTGACACAATGATGGTCAGGATGTTAAAAAGATCCATCATTCATGTCGCACACATCAATCAAGAACGATGTCATAAATATAACAAAGATGGCAGATGTCATGCCATAAATCATGTCAATATATGTGCATGCTGAACCAATAACAGAAAAGACAATTGAAAAAACAAATCATCAGAACACTTGGCTTCGGCTATATCCACCATTGTTGTGGAACTAAACTATATCTTAACTAGTAAATTGTGTGCGCTCCACGGTCTAGAAAACATTTAAGTGTGTTTAGTGTATAGATGGGTCCACAAATAGTGGATGGTAGAAAGATATGACAGAGTCACTGCCATTTAACATGGAAGAAAAGCCCCATATGCATTCCATTCCCTGAAAGATTTCTAAAGATCTCACAGAGAGAAATAAGGCCGTTAATCCATAACACCACGTGCACCCGACTGTATCCTTAGGCTTGTCTGCAGTGGGAAAAAATTGGAGGTAGTCATCAGCAAAAAACAGGACCATTCCTCAAATAGGATTGTTATTCCAACCTAAGAACCGAAAATTGTCATGGTGTCGTGGATGAAGAATACAATAGTACAAACATTATTACTATATGCATGATATAGCAACAAACAGTGTCTTCTAAATTGTAGTTATTTAATTTGCCAGAGATAACTTCACTCAAATGCAAAATGTAGAGGTAGCAATGTATATGCGCACACACATAATGGAGACAAGGTTGTAACTACAACTGTATTTTCATTATTTGTAATGCTAGTTGTAAATATTGTAAATTGAAATTAGCGCAAACCAATTATGATTCAGTTCTAATAAATAGACTGTAAAAACTTGATGGCTTGATATACTATTAAATTAGAATAGGTAAGAATAAATATTTCATTATGTCCTGGTTATTGAAAAGCAACAGTTGGAAGACCAAATTACTATGTTGACAAAGAAGGCTTAAGGTATGGAGGATACAAATACTAATGTTAATCTGTCCTTTATAGTCAGGAAAAAACAACAGTTCATTCTAGTAAACATGTAAGTTCACACTACTTACTAGCATGTGTTTTCTTCCATATTTATATTCTGTACTGTCTTTGATTGCTTCACTGTAAATGCTAAAGTAGCATTACTGCCACATGCTATAGTTGTCTTGTATCATAAATTTTGTTTGAAATGTATAAATCACAATAATCATATAAGGCACTTGTTTAATGCACATTATGCCAAAACTTAAGCCCAATCATCTAGTGCAGGATCATACATTCTATCTAAACTAGCATAAAATGTTTCTGTGTAGTGCATAAAAAGTGATATTTTCCTCATATGAGTTCACTGTGCAACCACATGAATCTCTGATAAGACAAGCATGTAGTCTACCTTTCCAAATACAGCAATGGTGTTTCTTGCAACATCTAAAGCATCAGTTCTCTCACAAATCCTATGGCTCATCCGAGCCATTTCAGCTATGCCTCCAGCATTATCATTGATAGGGCCATAGGCATCAATAGTAAGGCATATGGTAATGGTACTCAACATTCCAAGAGCAGAGACAACACCACCATACATGGCAGAAAGGTTGAAGCTAAGGAAGACACTAAATGCAATAATAAAAATTGGGATAATGATTGATTTGTAACCCAAAGCAAGCCCAAAATGACATTATTTGTAGCTCCAGTTCTGTAGGAATAATCAACAACATCTTGTACAGGTGAAAGCTCTATTGTGAGTTTTGGTGTTTGGATGACAACTCAATTAAAGGACTAACAAGTGTACTAAGTGTTGAACAGGTGCTTAAGGTAAAGCCTACAGGATTCAACACAAGTGAACAATTGTGATGGTCCAAGAACTGGATTATGGATACATGATGGACATCACAAGTAGGATGGACATTGCATAAAGTGAGACTCGGGTGCGTAGCTAGGAGACAACTGATCAAGCCAAGGACGGAGGCAAGAAGAGCTTCGAGGTACCAAGTGCACGGGAGAAGGTCAAGGAGGCTGAGGAACCCAAAGCCAAGGGTGAAGAAGAAGGCTTGCAAAGTCAAGGGTGATCGAGTTGAGAACAGCTACGACACATCAAGGATCACTACATAAGAACGTGACTTACAGCCAATGGGGTAACTGCTACAGTTATGTGGTGTAAGTCATAAGGCTCAAGATCAAGCTCTAAGAAGGAGATCAAGGTCACTAGAAGAAGAACAAGTGTCAAAACCAGAACTGGAAGCAGCCCAAAAGAGCTAAGTTCACCTTGATCTTTAGTTTGGGTTGTTCCTATGTTTGGAGATGTTCTATGTGACCTTTACAGGATGTTGGAGCCAAGTAATGACAATCTAGATCAAGTCAAGCCGACTTGATGATTTATGAGTCCAACATCAAAGCTCAAGCATGTGGAATGCTATAGATTTAATAATTAAGAGAAGGTATGTTTCTATACTTAGTACATTGGTTTTGTGGACTAATATACTTGTCTAAGTGTTAGAAACAGAAAGAAGAAGAAAAGGAAAGAGGTGCAAAGGGCTTGGCTATGTACAGCAAGGCAGCTCAGTCTGGCACACCGGACTGTCCGGTGGTGCACCGGACAGTGTCCGGTGCGCCAGGCTGACTCGGCGTGAAGTAGCCGCTCTCGGGAATTCGCCGACGGCGTTTGGCTAAAATTCACCGGACTGTCCGGTGTGCACCGGACTGTCCGGTGAGCCAACGGTCGGCCCGGGCAACGGTCGGCCGCGCAATCTGCGCGGGACACGTGGCCGAGCCAACGGCTAGATGGAGGCACCGGACTGTCCGGTGTGCACCGGACATGTCCGGTGCGCCAACGGCTCCAGATCTGCCAACGGTCGGCTTCGCCATAAAAGGAAAGAAATCGGGCACCGGACAGTGTCCGGTGTGCACCGGACTGTCCGGTGCGCCACCCGACAGAAAGAAAGTATCGCCTTCCAAATGGGATTCCAACGGCTCCTAGGCCCCTTGTGCCTATAAAAGGGACCCCTAGGCGCCTCAAGCATATACAAGAGCAGCCAACAAGTGTAGACTTCATTAGAATCAATTCTCGCTCTCCCTCTTGTGTGTAACTCTATAGTTTGTGTAGAAGGCACAGCTATAAGCCTTTAGAGAGAGGAGTAGTGCTGCTAAGAGCTAGAGCAAGGTCTTGAGCGTATCGTTACTCTGCCGGGGTGCTGCCAAGAAGTTTGTAAGCAGCCGCGGTTCTGTTGTAACCCCACTCAATAGTGAAAGGCTCTATCTGTCATACTGACAGATCTGAGCAAACGGAGGAAGGAGTTGAAATAGACTCCAAGCCCAGGTGTGGCTAACTCCAACGAGGACTAGGCAAGCATTTCAGGCTTGGCCGAACCTCGGGATAAATCCTTGCGTCTGTGTGCTCTATTCTGTATTGTATCCTGACTCTCTGTCTTACTCGCCATTATATCTGCACTTCGATACTTATCTGTGGTATAAGCTTGATTTGAAGTGCAGGACTTTTTGAGACAGGATCTTCCATTCCGCTGCGACCTACTCGAAGAGTCTTCTCATTCCACTGCGTACTAAAGTCTTCGAGTAGAGTAAGAATTTAAGTTTTAAAGTAATAAGTTTCATTCGCCTATTCACCCCCCCCTCTAGGCGACATCCAGATCCTGTTCCCGGGCCAAAGGGAACTTTCAATTGGTATCAGAGCTAGGCCTCTCCAGTGTGGGCTTAGCCGTCCGGAGATAACGATGTCGTCACAAGAGGTAACTGTAGAACTTCTTTTAGGCGATGGCTCTAATTACAAATCTTGGTCTGTCTCTATTTATAATGCTTTCATGAGTGTTGATCCTAATTTGAGACAGATCTTTAGTAGAAGTATTTTTCCATCTGATATTAGTAAAAATCCTTCCAATGAAGAACTAAGATGTCTAACTCTAAATCACCATGCTTGCAACATCTTAGTTGATTCTCTATCTAGAGGTACCTATTTTGCCATCATGAGTAGTGATAGTGATCTATTTGTTGATGCTCATGATTTATGGAATAGGATTAAAGAAAAATATTTTGTGGCAAACTGTGATGCTCCTACTCCCTATATTACTTGTGTTACTAACCATTCAAAGGGAGAAGAACAAGAACGATGGCGCCCAAACGATGAATCCACCTCGTCGACAGGTTCGTTCTCCACTAGTGATAAGTGTTTTCTTGTTAACAATGACGGTGGAGACAAAAGCCATGATGAGGAGGAATATGAGGATGATAGCGAGGATGAATCTTCATCACCTCAAGGTACATTTTCCTATTTGGCTTCCACTGACATTAATGACAGGGAAAATGAGACCGATGATGTGGAAGAAGAGGAGATTCGCCGTTTCTACAACCATCTCAACAAAGCGGACAAAGCTCTCTTGGTTAAGTTGTTGAGAAGAAACAAGGAACAAGGCGAGACGCTTCTCAGGCTGGAGGAGACCCTCATCAAAACCAACAACAGCCTGGAGAAGATGACCAAAGGACATGAGGAGCTAAAGTGCTCTCATGACAATTTGGTCCAACGGTATGAATCTATTTTAATTGAGCAAAGAAATAATGATGATGCTTTATCCTGTGTTGCTCAACTTAAAATGGAAAACGCCATGCTTAAGAGACAAGTAGAAATTCTAAATTTAGAAAAACTTGCTCTAGGTGAAGAGTATGATATGTTGTCATATTCTCATGATAAACTAGTTGATGACCATATCATGCTTAATGTTGCTCATGAGGTTATAATTGTAAACTTAAATTCATGTGAACCTCATTCTCGCACATGTGCGCATTTGAATTGTATATCATCATGTGCTAACCCATGTTGCTCAAAAGAAAGCCAATCATTGATTGAGCAACAAGTTGTAGGGTCACAAAAGAAATTCTGTGGGAATAAGAAGCAACGGCAACTGAGGAGAAGACACTTTGCTCAACTCTCTCAAGATATCCACGGGCGCGTGGTGAAGAAGCTTGAGAAAGGAAAAACTGCAGCAAGTGTCAAGCTCAATAAGAAAAATATTCCTAAAGATGAAGAAATCAACATGAGCTTAGAAAAAGGTAAAGATTCAATTAATCATGTTGTTTGCACTGACCCTCTCTCCATGTCATTCAAGTACACAAAGGGAAAAGGAAAAAGGAGGTGTTTCAAGTGCAAGAAGTTAGGCCACCTCATCGCGTCTTGTCCGTACAAAGACAAAAATGAAGGGACAAGGAGTTGTTTTGGATGCAACAATAAGGACCACACGATCACTTCATGTCCGGTCATGAAGAATCAAGGATGTGCATCCTCCAAAGTGACCAAGGAAAATGACACACAGCAAGCGTCATGTCAAGTTGAGCGACGTTTCTGCTACAAGTGTGGTGAGCAGGGTCATCTATCCAAGGTATGTTACAAAGGTAAGATTCCTAAACAAGTGAATTTGTGTCAATCTTATTCACGTAGGAGACCCAAATTATACACTTGTGCTAGATCTATAACGAGATCACCTAGAACTAGCACAAAGGCAATTTGGGTACCAAAGGCACATTTACATGATCATTATGGACCCATCCCGAGATGGGTACCAAACTGTGCTAACTAGACCATGCAGGTGACTTGAGATGGACTGGAGACCATGGGAGAGCTTAAGACGGTTATCTAAAACTCTATGCTTAAACTATTAATTGTTTTGGTGTTTATTGCCTCAAGGTTGAATTATTGTGAAACACTAATCCCATGTTCATCTCAAGTGAAATAAGGTGTGTAGGTCCTGAATCATTATTGGTGAATCAAGTAAAGGACCTTGATGAGAATCTACAACATGCTCTCCAAAGGACGGTACCCCGTGTATTTTAAGTACATAATTGCAATTTAGTATTGCTCTTAAGTTGGCTTGTTGTGCTACCTGTCTTTGGAGGAGTTACGCTTTATGATTGCCTGTGTTAAATGAATCATAATGATGTTTGCTTAATCATGACTGGTGCTATATAGGATATATCCTTTGAATCATTCATGGGTAACGCTTTCATTTGTTATATCCACAACGGTTAACTCTCTTGGTATACATGGATAAACCTGTAACTTTTTGTAAGTCATGCTATGTGCAATTATGACATTTTTGTTTAGTCCATGTTCACATGATTACCCTAGTTTGGTACTGTGTGAATTTCAATTCCATGTCGTGCCCTTTTGAGCTATGAGGTGCATGAGCAAAAGGAGCCCTGAATTGGTGATAACTGGTGCTCTCATAAAGGCAACGGTATGGAAAATGGAACTGTGCAATTTTATTGATTATCTTGAAACTCCATTGATAGTGATCATAGCTGTGTTCTTGCATTTCATTAGTAGTATCGTGGCTTATGCATTAGAATGTTGTTTCTTTTGGTGTACTTAAAGAACCTACTTAACTATGATGTGCTTAAGACATGATCGTGCTGTCTTTCACTTGGTATATGTGCTCCAATGATAGTTAAGTATGAAGCATGTCTAAGTTGCGTGTAAATGTTAGACTTCCTGTGAGTATCCAATTGGCTTATGTGCCACTGAGGCATGCATTGTTGTATTTAGTCAACCTTTCATTTAGCCTTCAATTGATGTTAAGTGGTTTTTCATTTGATATTCAAATTGGCATCTTTGTGTGATAAAAGTGATAGAGTATGCCTTAACCAAGGTATGATGTGATCCCCTCTAGTTCTAAGGAAGCTAGAATGTGCAAAGTGCAAGTCATTCAAATACTTGATGCACAACTTGAGGGGGAGCACACATAACTTGTGTCTTTTGAGACTAACTGTTTCTTGAGTGATCTTGTATAGTCTCTAGGTGGAAAAGAGAAGATGTGCAAGAAATAGAGCAATCAGGACTTGGGTACCTCTGTAAGTCAAGAAATCGGTATCTCAAGTCATGAGTAAGTACATGTTTTTAGATTGCTCATGCTCTATAATATCTGGTGATAATAATTGCTTATTCTTAAATATCATGGAGCTATGATAATAAATGAACTTTTGCAATTGGTATCTTTTAATTAGTAGCCATGATAGTCTACTTCAATTGACATCTTTTGATAATCATAAGAATGGAAGTTTCTTCTTGTGCCAAATACTATAACTTGTTCTAAGTTTGGTGTCTTAGCAACAAGAAAAAGTAAGGATAAAGAATCAGGCACAAGTGTGAAGAAGCTCTTGAGAGATCAGATACTTTCAAGATGGGAAGTACACTACAACATGGTAAAGGTACAAAGGGAGTATTAATCTTTTTGCATATATGTATCTTACCTAAATGTTGATAGTGCATATGATTCAATAAGTAAGGGGGAGTTTTTGATAGTCGTTTTCCTCCTTGTCACCCTGTTGTCCCTTGACATCATCCTTTGTTCTTGCTCGAGTATAGTTTTTGGTGTTTGATGTCAAAGGGAGAGAATTTGTGAATTAAAGCTTATCTCAACCTGAGAGGAAAGCTTATCCTAAGGGGTGATGTGTTAGTATTGTTAGTGTGTTATCCATATGTTGCTAGTGTGTTCCTGCAGTATTATATGTGTTGCATCATATGGACTAGTGCTTCCGTTGCTATGAATTAATCGGCATCTATTGTGTTCATTCTGAAATAGACAGTCATGTGGATAATGATGCATGTGGTTAATAGTGCTTTAAGATTGCTTTAAATTGGTATCTTAGTTTAAATCAGTATCTTAATGGTGAATAGTGGTAGGTTGATATTCCTGTGATATATCCACTAATTTGAATGGTGTTTAACTCTGATTATGTGCATTTGTGAGTTATAGTATCATGGTTTGATTCTTGACAATGCATCCTAAAAAGTGCTAAGGTGTAGAAATGTTTCGAATTGCCTAAGTATGTGCAAACTGGCGTCTGAGGTCAAGATTATGTCTTTGAAGTAAGCACATATTTAGGGGGAGCATTCTATAAACTTAGAATTCAAAATTTGTGCTTCAAATCTTATTCTTATGTAAGCTTTAATTGTGTTGCCATCAATCACCAAAAAGGGGGAGATTGAAAGCTCTATTGTGAGTTTTGGTGTTTGGATGACAACTCAATTAAAGGACTAACAAGTGTACTAAGTGTTGAACAGGTGCTTAAGGTAAAGCCTACAGGATTCAACACAAGTGAACAATTGTGATGGTCCAAGAACTGGATTATGGATACATGATGGACATCACAAGTAGGATGGACATTGCATAAAGTGAGACTCGGGTGCGTAGCTAGGAGACAACTGATCAAGCCAAGAACGGAGGCAAGAAGAGCTTCGAGGTACCAAGTGCACGGGAGAAGGTCAAGGAGGCTGAGGAACCCAAAGCCAAGGGTGAAGAAGAAGGCTTGCAAAGTCAAGGGTGATCGAGTTGAGAACAGCTACGGCACATCAAGGATCACTACATAAGAACGTGACTTACAGCCAATGGGGTAACTGCTACAGTTATGTGGTGTAAGTCATAAGGCTCAAGATCAAGCTCTAAGAAGGAGATCAAGGTCACTAGAAGAAGAACAAGTGTCAAAACCAGAACTGGAAGCAGCCCAAAAGAGCTAAGTTCACCTTGATCTTTAGTTTGGGTTGTTCCTATGTTTGGAGATGTTCTATGTGACCTTTACAGGATGTTGGAGCCAAGTAATGACAATCTAGATCAAGTCAAGCCGACTTGATGATTTATGAGTCCAACATCAAAGCTCAAGCATGTGGAATGCTATAGATTTAATAATTAAGAGAAGGTATGTTTCTATACTTAGTACATTGGTTTTGTGGACTAATATACTTGTCTAAGTGTTAGAAACAGAAAGAAGAAGAAAAGGAAAGAGGTGCAAAGGGCTTGGCTATGTACAGCAAGGCAGCTCAGTCTGGCACACCGGACTGTCCGGTGGTGCACCGGACAGTGTCCGGTGCGCCAGGCTGACTCGGCGTGAAGTAGCCGCTCTCGGGAATTCGCCGACGGCGTTCGGCTAAAATTCACCGGACTGTCCGGTGTGCACCGGACTGTCCGGTGAGCCAACGGTCGGCCCGGGCAACGGTCGGCCGCGCAATCTGCGCGGGACACGTGGCCGAGCCAACGGCTAGATGGAGGCACCGGACTGTCCGGTGTGCACCGGACATGTCCGGTGCGCCAACGGCTCCAGATCTGCCAACGGTCGGCTTCGCCGTAAAAGGAAAGAAATCGGGCACCGGACAGTGTCCGGTGTGCACCGGACTGTCCGGTGCGCCACCCGACAGAAAGAAAGTATCGCCTTCCAAATGGGATTCCAACGGCTCCTAGGCCCCTTGTGCCTATAAAAGGGACCCCTAGGCGCCTCAAGCATATACAAGAGCAGCCAACAAGTGTAGACTTCATTGGAATCAATTCTCGCTCTCCCTCTTGTGTGTAACTCTATAGTTTGTGTAGAAGGCACAGCT
Organism: Zea luxurians; assembly: GCA_029449295.1. Taxonomy (NCBI): domain Eukaryota; kingdom Viridiplantae; phylum Streptophyta; class Magnoliopsida; order Poales; family Poaceae; genus Zea; species Zea luxurians. The sequence continues at coordinate 17,848,163 of JAOPSE010000009.1, forward strand.
ATAAGCCTTTAGAGAGAGGAGTAGTGCTGCTAAGAGCTAGAGCAAGGTCTTGAGCGTATCGTTACTCTGCCGGGGTGCTGCCAAGAAGTTTGTAAGCAGCCGCGGTTCTGTTGTAACCCCACTCAATAGTGAAAGGCTCTATCTGTCATACTGACAGATCTGAGCAAACGGAGGAAGGAGTTGAAATAGACTCCAAGCCCAGGTGTGGCTAACTCCAACGAGGACTAGGCAAGCATTTCAGGCTTGGCCGAACCTCGGGATAAATCCTTGCGTCTGTGTGCTCTATTCTGTATTGTATCCTGACTCTCTGTCTTACTCGCCATTATATCTGCACTTCGATACTTATCTGTGGTATAAGCTTGATTTGAAGTGCAGGACTTTTTGAGACAGGATCTTCCATTCCGCTGCGACCTACTCGAAGAGTCTTCTCATTCCACTGCGTACTAAAGTCTTCGAGTAGAGTAAGAATTTAAGTTTTAAAGTAATAAGTTTCATTCGCCTATTCACCCCCCCCCTCTAGGAGACATCCAGATCCTGTTCCCGGGCCAAAGGGAACTTTCAACAGGGCTGGAATTTAAGTTAATGAGAGTGTCAAATATGCAACAAACCAAAGCCTTATAAATATAAGCATCTTGGTTCTAGAAATGTATATCATAACTATAGCAGAGTTCCACTTAACAATCTTATACTAGAATTTGAGTTGTGTCCACATATTAGCACATATTTTTTCTAATTCTGTTTTCCAATTGGATGCTACTTTTAAAACTTCTACCTTTATTTTAACATTGCAGTATAATGTGATGGTTCTATTTCAACTTTTAGATTGCCTTGTACAAATAGAAATAGACAAAAAAAGTGAGGATACACATCATTTTGGATTTTTTCCTCGAACAACGTAAAAGAGCTGCATGTCGTTTCATTTAATAAAAAATAGTACAAGGGGTAAGATCAAGAGGCCTCTCCAAGACCAAACCCCTTACCTTGCATTATCATTTATTACAGAATTCTGGAATTAATATGAACAAGTAATATTATATGACAAATTTCTTTTATAATGATGAAAGACTGTACAAAGGGAATGACTTAACGTAGTTTTAAAAATTACTATGCATGTTGGGGAGTTGTTCTCAAATACTTTGAGTCAAGAACAAGGCAACACAAGTGTTAATGATTAAAGACCTTCGTCCTTCGAAGCATTATCTCCCTTAGGATATAATGACCTTCAAACAAAGGTCATGAAGGATATACCTTCATCATTGCAATATGCAAGTATAAAAGCAGGAACGTATGAGACATAGAATGAGCATGAATAATCATATTAAATCTCTAGATTATCCATATTATCATTATATGATTATGAACAAACATTAATAACATCAAGTTACATTTGTACCTTTCGGCTTGACAGAAGGTAAAAGTCCAAGAGTGACGTGCGAGCGATTACAAGTCAACATGAATAGTACGGTGTTACTGTTCATCTATTTATAGGCACAGGACGCAGCCTGGTAAAATTACATCCATATCCTTGACATTTACTATTGACTAAGGAGTAATCTGTCGAGGACTAAGCAGTCTTTTCTCCTTTAGGTCGGTTTCATTCTCCATCGTCGTCTTTGCGCTAAGCCGAAGCTTCTCCATCCATAGCTTCGGAACTAGTTCATCCTTCTTCTAGACCATGCCTTTCATACCGTGCGCACATTCATCTCAAAGCCAAAGGTTCCTGTGACAGTATATTATACTTGGAAAGCATGTTAGTCGTGTTTTTTAGTACCTTCGAAAGACGAAGGCCCCCAACAATAGCCCCTCGTAGTATTAATTTGTTGCATCTAACAAATTCAGATTACGATGTGAACGAATCCCTTAGCCGAAGGTCCGAAAAAACACCTTCCCTTCGCTAGAATAGCGAAAGTTATTGACAGATGGGCCCGCCAAGTTGCAATGCACTAGGCATATAAATAGAAACCCACAGCAGTAGCATTTGCTACACCATTTCTGTTACGTGCATTATTTTCTCAAATTTTTAATTCTCTTGCTGTCAGCGATGGTGCCTCTGCCTGCGGAGCCCCCTGCGCGGGAGACTCGTTCCCGGACGGGCTCCCTGCCGCCCCCATACAGCGATATGGGTTCACCGCGGTGGCCTCCAGCATGGCATCGCCGCTGCCAGGCTCCACCCGCGTCACGCTTGCCGATGCAAATTGGCACGCGGCGATGACTGACGAGTACAATGCTCTTGTTGACAATGGCACCTGGCGTCTCGTTCCTCGCCCGCCTCATACCAACGCCATCTCCGGCAAGTGGGTCTTCAAGCACAAGTATCGTGCTAACGGCTCCCTAGCTCACCATAAAGCTAGGTGGGTCATTCGTGGGTTCTCACAGCGGCACGACATCGACTACGACGAGACGTTCAGCCCGGTTGTCAAGCCACCCACCATCCGGGTCGTCCTCAGCATCGCCGCTTCTCGCTCCTAGCCGATCCATCAGCTGGACGTGAAGAATGCCTTTCTCCACGGCCACCTAAACGAGACCGTCTACTCTGAGCAGCCGCTTGGCTTCATCGACCCGGCCGCCCCCGACCACGTGTGCCTCCTACAGAAGTCCTTGTACGGACTCAAGCAGGCACCTCAGGCTTGGCACCAACGCTTCTCTAGCTTCGTACATTGGTCCGGCTTCACTGCGTTAGCCTTCGACATGTCTCTTTTTATCTACAAAGAGGGCGCTGACATCGCCTACCTGCTACTCTACATCGACGACATCATCCTGACAGCCTCGTCGACTTGGCTTCTTCGTCGCCTCACCGAGCTCCTTCACTCCGAGTTTGCCATGATAGATCTTGGGGACCTTCATCACTTCCTTGGGATATCTATCACGTGTTCCAAGGACGGCCTCTTCCTCTCCCAGCGTCAGTATGCTGCGGACCTGCTCCAACGTGCTGTCATGGCCGAGTGTCACCTACGGCGACTCTTGTTAACACTCAAGCCAAGCTATCTGCTTCGGATGGTGCCCCGGTGGCTGATGCCACCCAATACCGTAGCCTCGTCGGAGCTCTACATTATCTCACGCTAACTCGGCCGGATCTCGCCTATGCTGTTCAGCAGGTGTGCCTCTTCATGCACGACCCACGTGAGCCTCATCTAGCACTGCTCAAGTGGGTCCTGCGGTATGTCAAGGGTACCCTTTCCACTGGACTTCACATCGACACTGGTAGCATTACGAGTTTGTCTGCCTACTCCAACGCTAATTGGGCGGGCTGTCCAGACTCTCGGTGCTCCACTTCAGGGTACTGTGTCTTCCTCGGTGACAACTTAGTCTCATGGTCCTCCAAACGACAGACTATGGTTTCTCGTTCGAGCGTGGAGGCTGAGTATCATGCCGTTATGCATGCTGTGGCTGAGACTTGTTGGCTTCGTCAGCTGCTCCAGGAGCTTCATGCACCCATCTCTTCAGCGACGATCGTCTTCTGTGACAACGTCAGTGTTGTCTATATGACTGCCAACCCTGTCCATCATCATCGCATGAAGCACATTGAAATCGACATCCAATTCGTATGTGAGAAAGTTGCTTTGGGACAGGTCCGGGTGCTCCGTGTTCCATCGTCTCTTCAGTTTGCTAACATTATGACCAAAGGGTTACCTGTACAGTTATTTACCGATTTTAGGTCCAGTCTCTGTGTTCGTGAAACTCCCGATTAGACTGAGGGAGGGTGTTGGAATGTAACTGTGACAACCCATATAGGGCACCTGGCCCATTAGGCCCATGTACTCTGTAACCCTAATGTAACCCTAGCCTACAGCTATATAATGAAGGTCACCCCACCTGTTAGTGTTGTGCGGTGTGTTTCTTCACTATCTACTGTCCATGCTATCATAAACCAAATTTGGAACCAATGGATTATAATTCTGTGTACTATGATTATAATTCTGTAGACAACATAGTAACATACTAGTCAGGTGTATACTTGAAGTTTTGTAGTGTATACCTGAAGTTATCCATACACTATGCATTTATATGATTGATAGTTTGACACAATGGCATTTGGTTTCTATAAACATATATCCTGATCGGAAGTTTTTGCTACGGCAGCGCTGTGTCTGCAGTTACTGTAGTATTCAAGCAGGAAGCAGCCGCAGCTGCTCCTGCAAAAGGGCAGCCAAACATGTGTAGTTCATGTGCTATTAAATTATGCATATTTATCATCATCATCTTCTTCTGTGGTTGTTAGTATGCATTCATAGGATTTGTCAAGGACCTCGAGTCCGTGACTGGCCGGACCACGACTACGTAGCTCGTAGCCACCGTCCGTCACTCCGGCGAGGTTATGCCCCTCTGCCATCGGCTTAGTAGAGAGAGAAGGATATTAGGAGTAGTTTCTTGTTGTCCTTATTGTGCCTCTGCACCTGCATATATGAAGCGCCTCAATCCTCTGGGACTCAAATGTGATACAATTACTAGTCCCAGGAGGCTAGTAAACATATTTATACAACAGATGATTTCAGATCTGCTTAAACGGGACAAACCTATAAAGGTGGCGATCAACTTTAAGAGTTGGTCCACAACTCGGGACATATCATCAGAGTGGGGCTGAAGCAGCCCAATATACGCAGCGAAGCAAATCAGTGGTCCAACAGCCACAGGCAAGGTTGGGAACAGTCGTAACTCTTACCCGATCTCCTTTTCTGAAAAAATAAATAAGCAAGGGTGAGTACAAACGTACTCAGCAGCCCACCTTCACCCGCGGAATGGGGAAATCAGATATAATGCATGGAATATGTGGAGCTCTCAGAATATTTTGCAGAAACAACAATATTTTATGCAGGGTTGTTTTGAAAAACATTTTGTATTTTTGCAAAGCGCATCCTTTCCAAAAGGAGCATGAAGTTTTTCAATATTAGAACAAAATCCCCTGGACTAAACCATCCAGGTATCTCAGCAGTTTCCCACTGGTTTTCATTTTCAACAACAGCCACTGGACTTCCCGTCCACCATAGCTCACGGCTCAACCGTCGGACCTTTTAAAAACCATTTTTCTCAAACGCACCCCTTTTTGAAAACAAAACATTAATTGCCATACCATACCAGACTTGTCCATTCCTGTGGACACGGACTATTCGAATAGGTTTTCAAACTCTACGCAGAGGTGTACACTTTACCCACTAGTCCGGCTCTGCGATCTCATAGCTAGTGAGACCTGAATCCAAATCTCTTTCTTTACCCGCACGTCCTAACCTTAATGGTTATACCGGAAGGAGTCAGGCCACCGCCATGTCCAAACCGGACAAAACATTCCCCCTCCTTATGCTCCCGGTGCTCCCCAGCCTTCATAACCCTAGGGTTGGACCGTACGAGTTCAGATTGAGTGACTTCCCACACAGTCTCGAGTGGTTGTACTTATCATGAGTACAGGTAGTGAAGGATGACAAACCGGTCCTTATATGAGGGGACAATCCTTCTGCTCATGCCTAAACCAGCTGAGCCATCACCTTAGGCCCTCCCCTAAACCAGGGAGTCCCTGATCATCCCTACTCAAAGGTGATAAGGGTGAAAACCCTTCATCATACACATTTTGAAAAGCATTTTCTTTTGAAAACTCACACCTTTCCTCAAATCATTTGTAACAAATATATCAGGTATTGATTGTGGCAAGCGGCTGGGTGGCCATAATAACTTGTCTCAAAATCATATCATGCATAAAATAATAGGCTGAGGGTTGTGGTTGAAAACATAGGTAATTTATGCATCAAAGGGATCCAGTGAGCTTGCCGTGCTTATCCGGCGAAGGGGGAAGAGGAGCTCGCGGAACTGGCTTCTAGCTCCACTGCCTGGCGTAGACTTGCAGATCTGGCCTCCACGAGATGGCACGAATGCTCCGATAACTATGCAACATGAACAAACAAACATACAAACCAACAAGTACACCAACAAATATTTAGTATAGTGGTCAGAATAGCGATATATGGATGGGTAGAGTCTTGAGTAGAATTTGTGTCATGTGGTGTTGAGATACTACTAGTGGTGGAGCGGAGGTGCTTACCAGGAGGGTGGACTGGAGGCAAAGCGATACTATGCGTGTAGCCGGCAGAGCGGAGTAACTGAGTGGGTGGGGTGTTTGCCTTGGCTGAGGGTGTTGAGTGTGTGGAGTGGGAGAGGGTAGCTGGGTGTATTTATAGCTGGGTGTATGTGGTGTAGCACAGTGAAGTTCACTATTGGTGAGAATAGTGACGAATGAATCGTCTGACTTAATATGAACAAGAGAGTTATAGGCAGAATATGGGACAAGAGTATTTTGGGAGTTTTCTAGAATATGAACCATGCTTAAGGGATGACATGGTTGGATAGGGAATAGTTTGACAAGAATTTTAGAAACAAGAATGACTGAAATCTGAGCTTGGATGGAGGAGTTTTGGATTTTATAATCATAGGGAGAAAAAGAAAAGGAAAGGAATATTCTTGGAATATTCTAGAATTTGAATATTTAGAGATATTTGGAAAATCAAAAATACAAATGTATTTTTGAGCAGGGTGTGGGGAATTATTTTTGGGCTTTTCTTGGGCAGAGGTTTATGTTGGTGGAAACTGTTCCTACCTACTGTGTCACATCAGACAGCAGTGAGGCGGGACCCAAATAACTGGAGTGTTGTGGTATTCTGGTCCGAGTGGGCTGTGGTATCTTGGGCCAGGTTTTATAGGATTGAAGACATATCCATACAAACATGGTTTGCCTTTGTTTTTGGAAGTCTGGCTTGAAAGAATCCCAAAGTTAAACGTGCTCAACTTGGAGAAATCTAGGATGGGTGACCAGATGGGAAGTTCCCTACTGGAATGAAAATCACAGTCACCGGAGTTCGTATGACTGGAATATGGGTCTGGCTGATCTTAGGTGGACTGGACAGCATGATGGATGAGTAGTTGAAATTTGGGGCGATCGGATTAGCGATGAATAGTAACGATGAATAGTAACGATGTATAGTGATGGTGAATAGTCATATGAACGAACAATGAATGATGAATAGTGACGATGAACGAACGATGAACGATGAATAGGAACTATGAACGAACGATGAACGATCGAATGATCAAACGAACGAACGATCGGAATTTCGGCAGCATAACGGCAGGAAAAAGATTATTTGGACGAACGAACGGACGAACGATCGAACGATCGGACGAACGGACGAATGAACCATGAACGATCGGACGAACGAACAAACTAAGAACATAGGGACGAACGATCGAAGAACGACAGAACGATCTTTGTGCTAGTGTGTGCTTGTGTGGGAGGTGGAGTGGGAGTGGGAGTGGGAGTGGGCGTGTGGGTGTGTGGGGGGGAGGGAGTTGCCATGAAATGGCTTGGGGTGGGATGAGAGGAGGCCCTTGCCCCTCTATTTATAGCCATGGTGGGGGAATTAGGGGGAGGGATGAGAGGATTAGTGGGAGGATGAGAGGATTAGTGGGAGATTAGCATGGATTTGTCTTATATGAGTGTAATTAGCTTGTAGAGCTCACCGTATGACACCGGAGGCATACGTATACGTATGGGCATGAGGAAAGTTATGATGAAAATATTTGTGGGGACTTTAAAAATGATTTGGAAGGTATTTCTCAGGAAGAAAATACTTGGAGATATATCGGTGCAATATTTGGGCAGTATTTCTGAAAGAGTTTGAGGGTGATCACTAGGGAAATATTTGTAGGATATTTTGAGGAGGAATATAGACCACTATAATTTTATTTGTTGATATCAACTCGCAAACAAACATTTTGAAATGAAATTTGAAATTCATTTTGAATTTAGAGCGAGTTTGAGAAAGTTCCAAGATTTGAATTTTTGGGATGCTACAATATATATGGCCTGTGGCCTTACAAAAGGAGAAGGCTCTCCTTGATTGATTGGATCAATCTAATCAATCAGCAGCCAATCAGCTAGATAGTTTTCTTCCTAAGCTAATCAATTAGCTAGATAGTTTCCTTCCCAAGCCAATCAATCAGCAACCAATCAGCTAGATATTTTATTTCCTAATCCTGTGCAGTTTTCTTCCTAATCCTGTGCTTGCCCTTCCTACGCCCTGGACGCCCTCTTGGTCGCCCGTCGCACATCACGGGCTCTCCTGTGCCTTGCGTACGTGCGGCCGCACATGACATCTCTCCCGCCGTTGAAGACCAGCTCGTCCTCGAGCTGAAAGGTGGGAAAACGAGAACGGAAATCGTCGAAGTCTTCCCAACTTGCGGACGCCACTGACTCCTCTATCCACTAGACTAGCATTTGTCGCACTCCACGCACTACCTGAGCAGCGGTGATCTTGTCAGGTGCCGGCACAACTGCGCCGTTGTGGGTTGGTGGCAGGGCTGGTGGCATGGCTGAGGGCATGCCGACAAACTTCTTGAGTACCCCGACGTGGAACACATCATGGAGGCGGACGCCCTGGGGAAGCTGCAGCCGGACAGCCACGACGTTGATGACCTCCTCGACGCGGTATGGCTCGACGAAGCGCGGTTTGAGCTTGCCGGAGGTGGTATGTGGCAGGGACGTCACTAGGTGCTGTCGGAGACGAAGGAGGGCCCAGTCACCGACTTGTTAAACCACCGGGCGATGATGCTGGTCGTAGACACGCTTCTGGGCTGCCTGTGCCTGCTCGAGGTGGTAGCGGACACCATCGAGGAAGGCTGCGTGGTCCTCCATCTCGGGGCGATAGCATCCACGCGTGTCTCGCCGGGCTCATAAGAGCGGATGGTTGGCAGGTCGCGGCCGTAGACCACGCGAAACGACGTCTCGTGGAGTGATGATTGATAGGCGGTGTTGTAGGTGTACTCGGCCCACGAGAGCCAGCGGAGCCACTGCCATGGACGGTCGCCGGTGAAGCAGCAGAGGTACATGACGATAACACAGTTGGCGGCCTCCGTCTGCCCATCCATTTGTGGGTGAAATGCTGATGACATGAAGAGCTTGGTGCCTGTGAGACGCATGAGCTCAGTCCAGCACGTGGACGTGAACACCGGGTCGCGGTCCAAAATGATAGACTGTGGAACGCCATGTAGGCGGACGATGTCGGCGAAGAAAGCTTGTGCGACAGTTTGGGCGGTGTAGGGGTGCGCCAACGGAATGAAGTGGCAGTACTTGTTGAAACGATCGACGATGGAGAGGATGACCGTCTTCCCCTGCACTCGTGGCAGCGCCTCAATAAAGTCGATGCCGACGTCGGCCCAGACGCTGGACGGGATAGGCAGCGGCTGGAGCAGACCGACCGGTCTCAAGTGGTCCGACTTGTACTTCTGACATGTGGTGCACGCCTTCACAAATTCCTGCACTAAGCGACGCATGTTGGGGCAATGAAAGTCACACCGTAGACGATGCAGCGTGCGGTGGATGCCTTCATGGCCGTCGTCGTGGACTGCGGCTAGGATCTCCAGAAAGAGTGGCAACACAGCTGGGATGAAGAGGCGGCCCTCCAGCACAACCATGCCGTCGGTGATGGACCACGGTGCGGTACGGGTGCTGGCCCGGATCTTGTTATGGATGGCGACCAGCGCTGGGTCAGTTGCCTGGGCGTGACGAAGGCGCTCGATGAAATCGAACCTGGGTGCTGAGATGGCCAGCAGCTTGCCCTCCTTGTTGTCGTGATGGGAGAGGGCGTCGGCCACGGTGTTAGTGGCGCCCGAGCGGTACTCCACCGTGAAGTCGAATCCCAGGAGCTTGCCAACCTAGTGGTGCTGTGGGATCGTGGCGAGGCGTTGGTCGAGCAGGATTTTTAGACTGTAGTGGTCTGTCTTGATGAGGAATCGGCGCCCCCACAGGTAGGGCCTCCAGTGCCGGACCGCCTGAACAAGGCCAATGAGCTCGCGCTTGTAGGCGGCCAGGGCACGGTGTCGTGGTGCCACCGACCGGCTGAAGTAGGCCACCGAGTGTCCCTCCTAGACGAGAATAGCCCCGAAGCCGAACGTTGATGCATCGCACTCGACGACGAACAACTTGGCAAAGTCAAGCATGGCGAGTATGGGGGCCGACGTGACCGCAGCCTTGAGGTGCCAAGAACACCGCGGCCGCTGCGTCATCCCACGAGAAGCCATCCTTTTTGAGGAGCGCCATCAAGGGCGCGGTGTCACACCCGGTTTTGGAAGGCAAACTGAATGCAAACCATGTACGTGCCAGGATCAAAAACTCACGTACACATCGATTACATAATTGGACATCATCACACAATGCTCGAAATAAATAGTGAAAAGGTACTTTATTACATCAAGATGTCCAAGACATACACAGAGTCTAATACATAACAATTGTTCAACATAAATATCAAAGTGTGAGATACGAAACGTAGAACCTAAGCCTACACAGGCAGCTGACTGGGGGTTTGCCACTAAGAAAGAACTAGAACTCGTCGTAGTCCTAAAACTCCTCGAAATCCTCCATGTTGCCAGCATCACCTCCTGAGCACTGAGTACAGTGGGGACAACCTGGGGTGGGGTGGTTTGTTGTAATACTCAAAGTTGTATACAAAGAACAATAGAGAGATATCCTCAATTTTATGTGCCTCATTTGCATCATAAAAGAGCACACATATAGCTGAGAGTGATTAAATAAAAACAATGATACTAAAATAAAAGAAAATGCATCATGTGGAGTTTTTATGTTTGTGCATTAAATAAAATAACAATAATAATAAAGATAATAAGATAATAAATGCTAGAAGTTAAATCAAACCCTAGATTGAAAATTGGGTTTTGAAAAGAGGAGAGGAGAAATGATATAAAAATATAGATAATAAAGTATATTAATTCTATATCAAGATTTGAATTTGTTCATTTGCTCAAAGGGGAAACTCACCATAAAAATTTGAATTTAAATTTGAAAACTCAAAATATAAGAAAGAAAAAGGAAATCAGAAAAAGAAAAAAAAGATAAAAGCTTCATGGGCCTCGAGACTTCAATTCGGCCCAGCAGTCAAACCCCACCCGCGCGGCCCACACATGGTCCTTCTCACACTCTCGCGCGCGCTGACCTGCGGGTCCCGCTCGCAGCCTCTCCGACCCGCGCGCTCGCCTGGTGCTTGGTCACTGACATCGTAGCCCTGCACGTCAGAAGCGTTATCTCCTTCCCTCCGCACGGTTCACTCGAGGCATGCGGGTGTACCGAGTCCATGGCTGAGCCCCAGTCCCGCGTTTCCAAAGCCAATTATACCGGGGAGAATCTCTGCCGTGCGGGGCCCACGGTCAGGGTGGTCTTCGACCCCGTCTGTTGCGACATGCACGCCGTCTTCTCGGGGGTTGACTTCAACAGAGATGGCGAGAACCTCGCCCGGATCCTCATCTTTTCGCCGTGGGCTTGGGGGAAGGTGGATTCCGCAGGTGGGGGGAATAAAACCCGCCGCGACCTCTTGCCTCGCCTCTCGGGTCCCCTAGTCGAGCCATCATCTTCTCCCATCACGCACGGCAACGCGTCGCCGCGCACCGCAAGAGAAGAAATTCAGGCCACCGTCGTCGACCGGTCGATTCCCCGGCGATTAGGCCTCGGGTTGGGGTGCAGGGGCTTCACCTGGTCGGGCGGGTCACGGCCGAGGCTTCTCCTTGGCGGATAGCACGACGGACGATCGGGAATTGCTCGTCGGTGCCGGATAGCACCTCGCGTCAGCACACCTCCGCGACCCCACGTCTGCGCGCCATTAACACCGGTACAGTTCCCCTCCACGTATTCGTCGTCTTTCCCTAGCGGTATAGCTCCAGTCGATGCCAGTTTGGGGCAAAGGGTTCACTGATTGGGTTGGCGCCGGTGACGCGCCGCCGCGGGGAAGGCCCAGCGCCGCTGCGTGACGGCGTGTTGGGCGATGGCGCGTGTGCCGTTGGATCCAACACGGACGATCGGGATTTAAACCAGAGCTTACCGATTCAATCGGTTGATCGTGTCCGTCGGTGGCAGATCAACGGCCATGGGAGTTTATGACCTTGTTTTCATCATAGCCGTAGGATCTTGATCCGATGGCTAGTAGTACGTACCGGTTCGCAAGTGTGGTGATCTAATCTGGACCCCAGATTGCAGATCGGGCGGCTAGAAACCAGGAATACCCCTTCGACCTTGCTTTCTTACATAAGAAACCCTGGACCTTTACTTAACTAACCCGCAGTCTGTGTAGCAGCAATCTGTGTCTTGGGGAAAACTCTGGTTTAGCCCCTGACTTTCCTGGTTATTGAGGCGCCATCCAGAGAAGGGAAAAATCATATTAAATGAATTAGGAAATGCATTTTTAATACAAAAACGAATCTAGAAACTTGTAAAATTCATAGAAATTCCATTTTTGGTCCAAATTGAACCATTCTAATTTCTAAAATCTTGTAATAATATTCTCTAACATTTAGTGTCTCTGTTTTGACATGAACTCTGTTAGAAAATTTATTTATCATTTAATCCTATTTCAAGCACATTAAACCTTAGGAAATTCATAACTTGAATTCTATAACTCCAAATTTAGTGATTCCAGTTCCTATGATCTCATTTTAATGTGTAGATTTTTACTGTATATTTCATTTTCATGTTTGGTGCAATGTTAATATTTGCTATACTATGTATGTATTGTGTTGATGCGAGTAGACGAGCAAGCCACTGTGGAAACTGAGGTTCAGCAAGTAGAGGTAGCTGAGCAGGAGCTCATTGAAGGCAAGTTGTGCCCTTGATCACTTACTTTTCCCAGCCATGTTCTTATTAATTATAATGATCTGCATAGGTTAATTTTGATGGGATCCTTTAGGTTACCCTAGTTTTGGTTATCTTTATACCTTGTTCACCCCTGAAATATTTTTGGGTAGTACTTGCCATTGCTTTATGTGGATTGGGTATGGAGATACACTACTCATGATTATCCTGTTATTATCTTGTTATTATTACTGTTATTATTACTGTTCATGTTAAGATCATTAAATTAATGGGAACATGGAGCGACCACCCGGGAAAACAGTGCTACCACAAGGGTTTAGTGGGACGCCCTTGGCTGATTAACTAGGAAAGCTAGTGGAGGTCTTCCTTACCCGAAAGGGGCAAGGGCAGTAGGGGAGTGGTCAGTGTAGGGGGGGTCCTTGGGTTGATTTTGCTGCGATGGCGGTCAGGCAAGAACCCTGCACTGGAGCTTTCTATAAACTGTATCGGGATTTCTGAAGCTAGTGGAACTTTGTAAAGGCCTCATAGTGTTACCCTGCCTCGCCTCCTCGGTAGAGGTGTATGGGATTGGCCGTCTCTTGGCAGATGGGTAACATGACTTGTGGGTAAAGATGCGCAACCTCTGCAGAGTGTAAAACTAGTATACTAGCCGTGCTCACGGTCATGAGCGGCTCGGACCCTCACATGATTAATTATGGAACTTAAATTTAATTTGACATTTGCATCGCATTTGGGAATATTTTACTATTACTTTTCTTTATTATTATTTAAGGTTTGGTATTTACTTACACTTAGTAATTGCTAATAAAATTTTGACCAACTTATAAAAGCAATGCTCAGCCTCAGCCTTTACTTCATTGATTAGCCTCACACTTCATGAACTCCCACCTTTGGTGAGTTCATGCCACATTATTGTCACACCCGGACTTCGGGCGCACCAAGACCCGGGCGCGAACATAAACACCAGGTATGCTGGGACCAAGTCTCACACATATGATGTATAGTGGCACAGGATCGAATATCACATCTTTATATATAACAGGAGTTCTATACAAAATAAATAATTACATTATAAGGAGACAACGGTCCAGCAACCCAAAGTTGACTGGGAGACGACGGCCTAGACCTCTCACGAACTCGTCACAGCATCCTCCATGCGCCTCATCTTGTGGTACCTGTTCTTGACCTGTGGGGGTGTGAGACAGCAAGAGTGAGCTCACATACGTTCATCGCTCAACAAGTTGTGGGGAATAATGTGCATGAACTCGCCAAAGGTGGGAGCTCACGTGAAGTGTAAGGCTTACCAAAGAGGATGGTTAGAGCTGAGCATTGCTTTTAAAGTTGGTCAAAATTTTATTAGCAATTACTAAGTATAAGTAAATACCAACCCAATTAAGTAGTGGAACAAAAGTAACAACATCACCTGCGATGCAATGCATATGACAAATTGAATATAGTTCCATAAATTAATCATGTGAGTGTCCGAGCTGCTCATGACCGTGAGCACGGCTAGTATACCAGTTTTACACTCTGCAGAGGTTGCGCATCTTTACCCACAAGTCATGTTACCCATCTGCCAAGGGATCGCGACTTCCCATACACCTCTACCGAGGAGGCGAGGCAAGGTAACACTACGAGGCCTTTACAAAGTTCCACTAGCTTCAGAAAACCCGCTACAGTTTATAGGAAGTTCCAATGCAGGAATCCCTTGCAGGACCGCCATCGCAGCAAAATCCTCCCGAGGGCCTCCCTACACTGACCACTCCCCTACTGCCCTTGCCCCTTTCGGGTAAGGTGGTCTTCCACTAGCTTTCCTAATTAATCAGCCAAGGGGTCCCATTCCTCCCTTGTGGTAGCACTGTTTTCCCGGGTGGTTCTCCATGTTCCAATTAACATAATGATATTATCATGAACAACAAATAACAACTGATAACAAAAGTATAATCATGAATAGTGTAATCTTCATACCCAAAACCACATATAGCACTAGCAAGTACTACCCAGAAAGTTCAGTGGTAAACAAGGTATAAAGATAGACAAACTGGGGTAACCTGTTGGGTCCCATCAAAATTAACCTATGCAGATCATTATGATTAATCAGAACATGACTGGGTAAAAGAAGTGATCAAGGGCACAACTTGCCTGGGCCTTGAGATTCCAGGTACCAGGATGATCTTCAGGTGACTCGCGACCTCTCGCTAGTCGTAGCAAGACAAACAAACATGGCATATGCAAAATTAACATTACACCAAACATATATGCAAAATACATATTAATAATCTACATATTAAAATAAGATCACAGGAAAAAGAATTATTAATTTTGGAGTTGTAGATTTTAAGTTATGAATTTTCAAAGGTTTTATGTGTTTAAAATGGATTAAGTGAGAGATTAAATTTCTAATTGTTTTCATGACAACACAGAGGCTCTAGGTGGTAGAGAATAAAATTACAAAATTTTAGAAAGTGGAATGGATTAATTTGGACTAAAAATGGATTTTCTATGATTTAAACAAGTTCTAGCATTTATTTATCTATTAAAAATCCATTTATAAATTATTTTCTCTGTTTTATAATACTCTGGACTGGACCTCAATTACTAGAAAACGCAGGGGCAAAACTAAAAAGATTCCCGAGACACAGAGGGCTGCAGCAAGGGACGGCGGGTTAATTCGGAATAAGCCGAGGGTTTCTTTTAGAAAGTGACCGCGGCGAAGGGGTATTTCGCCACATGGGCCCTTCGATCTAACACCGACGGCCCGGATTAAAAGATCCAACGCATGAACCGGTATGTGTTACTGACCCTACGATCCGAGATCTACGGTCCTTGTTTAATGAAGCCAAATCTCATCCTAGCCGAGGGATCGTAGATCTATGGTCATGATTCAATTGTACGAACGGGTGCGCGACTGTCTGATCTCGACCGTTGCGCAGAAGATCAACGGCCACGAGCTCAGCCCCCCCCCCCTCGTCGACGGCCACCCGACGGCGGTGCACTCTAAACCGCGGCGGCGCCATTGCCGGCCGGCAGCCCTACCCGCATACAGTTGCTAGAACTTCGATCCCGACGATGCTACGCAGAGTGGAGATGATGACGGACTCGAAGGAAAGCTCCATACCAGTAGTTGGGCCACGAGAACGCCTGTCGACGGCGCGGCACGGGTTTATGGCGACGGCGAGAAATTCCGGTGGCCACGAGGTTCCTCGTCGCCCATCGGCGACACCCAGCGCTTCGTAACCCGACGCCGATCCTCTTAGAGCACTAACCGAGCCCCGAACGGCGCAGCAAGTCGATGACCGCGGAGATCCCGTCTCAATCTCTCTCCCTGTTCTAACACCTCATGGCGTGGCACAAGGTAGATGGCGAGATGGTACGGGGGCTCGGTCTTATAGCCGCGAGGTGAGGACACGCCAGGTCGGCCCGAGAAAAGGGGAAAGAAATGATCGGATTCACGGCCCGGGAGCTTCGGCGGCAGGTGCGGCGAGTTCGTTGCCGCGAATTTGGGGAAGGGGACAAGTCTGACAGATTGGGCCCAAGTGCCAGTGAGCGTGGAGGCAACAGGAGTGCGCGGATGAGAACGATGACAAGCGGGACCCCCCCTGTCAGCCACTGGATGCGTATGCGTGTGAGGAGCCAGATGATTTTGGGCCGGCCAAGCGTGGTGGTGTTTCGGAAGTGGGCCAGAATGAAGAAGCCGGCCCAGGTAAGGTTTTTAATCTTTTTCTTTTTATTTTCTTTCCTATTTTCCATTCCAATTATCCAACTCAATTCAAATTTAAATTCCAATCTAAATCCAAAGTTTGTGGCGAATTTGTCTTCATTTAAATGTTCAATGTGAACATAGCATGGATAAATTTTATTTATTTATAGATTTATTTTGCTTTGCATAGTATTCTCTCTTGCCTTATATATATTATTTCCTATTTCCTAAAGTGCACCCCTTTTGGGTTAACTTCAAATTCTCAATTCCATTATTATATTTTATTATTATTTTATTATTAAATGCACATGTAATTAAACTCCAACATGAGTGCCAAATATGGTTCTATTTATTATTTTATTCACTTAAGCAAATGCTTTAAAATAGGGAGATGAGTCTTCAAATGTTATGAGAGTTCTAGAGAGAGAGAAAAGAAAAATTCTAATGCAAGGTCTTTGAGAAATTGTGCTATATTCTCAAAATGAGATTTAGGGTGTTACAATTATTCCCCACAACTTGTTGAGCTATGAACGTATGTGAGCTCACTCTTGCTGTCTCACACCCCCCCACAGGAGAAGAACAGGTGGTCGAAGAGGAGCCGCCTAACACTGAGGCATTCGACTTGATCTAGGTGGCGTTTCTCAGTCGACATTGGCGCCGACGATCCTTAGTTCGTTTCATATTTATCTTTATTTTGTAATAAGTCTTCCGCTATGTAATAATTACTCTGATGTTTTATGACATTTATCTCTATACACTCTGTTATTATATATGTTGTCTTCTTGGCGCATGTATGAGATGCACCCGGCTTTGTCCTTTAAAACCGGGTGTTACAGAAGTGGTATCAGAGGAATGTTGACTGTAGGACGAAACCTAGATAGAAATGGACAAAACCCTTACCTACTTATCTTATTCTGATTCATTCTACACTTACCTTACTCTGATTCTTTCTACACTTATCTTGATCCTGTCTCACCTTCTACTGTTCTACTCTGATCATTCTTACCTTTTCTACTCTGAGACAAGACAGGTTTCACACCTTGGAATCCCTACCCCTATGACATTTTTAAGAGATAGGGAACCTAAGACAAAAAAATCAAAACTATTTTCTATATTTAAAAATGTTGTTTGATTGTTCTAGTGGAAAATGTCTGATTTGCTTCTTTGATTGATTGAGATATTATATATGGACATCTTAGCATGTACCACCATAAGGTAATGTATTAGCTTTAGTGGATAACACATTAATCTACTTAGCTAATAAATCCCCCTCAGTAACATTCCTCGTAATTACTCGCCTTGTCTACAATCCTTGCTTCCTTACCCTGTGTTTCCAACCCAGATGGGCTACCCCTATAGTGTTAGAAGAGAGCACTATAGACATGATCCTTGGTATGTCACGGTTAAGAAAGGCAAAGGCCATTATAGCATGCAGTAGAGGTACTATAGATCTCACTAGTCCTGAAGGAGAAACATTTCAAGTTAATATTGCAGTAACCACTTCATCCAAGCGTGCAATGTTCTTTATACCTGAGGACTTTGTTGGTGACAACATCCGGGTGGTTAGAGATTTTCCGAATGTCTTTCCAGAGGAGTTACCAGGGATGCCACCAGATAGGGAAGTTGAGTTTGTGATTGATCTTTTACCTGAAACTGCCCCTATTTCTAAGCGACCATACAGGATGGCTGTAGAAGAACTGAAGGAGCTTAAGAAGCAGTTAACTGAGTTACAAGAAGCGGGGTACATTCGTCCGAGTTCCTCACCTTGGGGAGCATCGGTGTTATTTGTGCAGAAGAAGGGTGGATCGCAACGGATGTGTGTGGACTATAGATCACTTAATGATGTTATGGTGAAGAACAAGTATCCATTACCCCATATTGAGGATTTGTTTGATCAGATGAGAGGAGCCAGGGTATTCTCAAAGATTGATCTCCGATCGGGATACCATCAGATGAAGATTAGACCATCGGATATTCCCAAGACGATTTTATCGACCCGATATGGTTTATATGAGTTCACCATTATGTCATTTAGACTAACTAATGCACCAGCCTATTTTATGGATCTGAAGAATAAGGTGTTCATGATCTGGACAGATTCGTCGTGGTTTTCATCGACGATATTTTTATTCCAAGAGTGATAGTGATCATGAGAAACATATGAGGTTGGTACTACAGAAGCTACAAGATAATCAACTCTACGTCAAGTACAGTAAATGCGAGTTCTGGATTGACGAGGTGCCATTCCTTGGACATATCATTTCTAATGGAGAGATATCAGTGGAACCTGCTAAAGTTAAGGAGATAGTGGCGTGGAGCATACCCACTACAGTTACTGAGATTCGGAGTTTCTTGGGACTCGCGGGCTATTATCGGAGATTTATTGAAGGGTTCTCTAAGATTGCCAAGCTTATGACCTCGCTTTTGGAGAAAGGAAAAGAATTCAAGTGGGATGAGAAATGCCAAGAGAGTTTTGATCAATTGAAGGAGAGACTAATGTCGCCACCAGTATTGATTATGCCAGATCTACAGAAGGGATTTGACATTTATTGTGATGCATGTGGCCAAGGACTTGGATGTGTGCTCATGCAAGAAGGACATGTGATTGCCTATGCATCTCGTCAGTTGCGGAAGCATGAATTGAACTACCCCACTCATGACTTGGAACTGGCTACCGTTGTGCATGCACTCAAGATTTGGAGACACTACATCATGGGAACTAAGTGTCAAGTATACACGGATCATAAGAGTTTGAAGTACATATTCACTCAGAAGGATCTCAACCTTAGGCAACGCCGTTGGTTGGAGCTCATTAAGGATTATGACTTGGAGATTCATTACCACCCAGGCAAGGCAAATTTGGTTGCAGATGCCTTGAGTCGGAAGGAGCATGTTCACTCCGCTTTCGTTGTCCAGCTACCTGATGAATTAGCAAAAGATTTTGAGAAGCTCAACCTGGGAATTGTTACACATACGGAAGGAGTCACCATTGAATTGGAACCTACCTTGGAGCAAGAAATTCGTAAAGGTCAGATTGGTGATGCCAAAATCCAGGAGATCAAGGATCTGATAACACAGGGTAGAGGCCCGGAATTCACGGAGGATGAGCAAGGCACGATATGGTTCAAGAATCGGATCTGTGTTCCCGATATTGATAGTCTTCGGGAAACTATATTGAAGGAGGCACATGACTCAGTTTTATCTATCCATCCTGGGAGTACTAAGATGTATCAGGATTTGAAGCAAAAATATTGGTGGTATGGATTGAAGAGAGATATGGCTGCCCATGTAGCTATGTCGATGTGTGCCAAAGAGTTAAGGCTGAACTCTAGAGGCCAGCCGGACTACTGCATCCACTGAAGATACCTGAGTGGAAATGGGAAGAGATTGACATGGACTTCATTGTTGGATTACCCCGCGCGTCTGCTGGATATGATTCTATATGGGTGATTGTGGACAGGCTAACTAAAGTAGCTCACTTTATTCCAGTGAAGACCACATATTCAGGAGCTAAGTTGGCAGAGTTGTACATGACACGGATTGTCTACCTGCATGGTGTGCCAAAGAAAATCGTGTCTGATCGAGGATCACAGTTTACCTCTCAGTATTGGAAGAAGTTACACGAGTCCTTGGATACAAGATTGAATTTTAGTTCGGCTTACCATCCCCAGACTGATGGGCAGACTGAGAGGACTAACCAAGTGCTGGAGGATATGTTAAGAGCTTGTGCTCTTAAGCATGGTGGTAGTTGGGATAAGAGTCTACCGTATGCGGAGTTCTCATATAATAATAGCTATCAGGCCAGTTTGAAGATGTCACCATTTGAGGCTTTGTATGGCAGAAAGTGTAGGACTCCACTGTATTGGGATCAAACTGGTGAAAGGCAGTTGTTCGGGCCTGAGATCATACAAGAAGCAGAAGAACAAGTCCAGCAAATAAGGGAAAATTTGAGAACTGCACAGTCCAGGCAGAAAAGTTATGTTGATACCCGGAGAAGACTTCTTGAGTTTAAGGAGGGTGATTATGTCTATTTGAAAGTGTCACCACTCCGGGGTATGAGAAGATTTAAAGTCAAGGGAAAGTTGTCCCCTCGCTTTATTGGACCCTTCTTAATCTTAAAGCGAGTGGGTGAGGTTGCATATCAATTGGAGTTACCGGATCACCTTGCGGATGTTCATGATGTCTTTCATGTGTCTCAGCTGAAGAAATGTCTCAGGGTACCTGAGGAACAATTACCAATGGAAGACCTTAGTGTTCAGGAAGATTTGACTTATGCTGAGTATCCCATCAAGATTCTGGATACACTGACTCGAGTTACAAGGAATAAGGTTATAAAGATGTGCAAAGTTCAATGGAGTCACCACGGAGAAGATGAAGCAACTTGGGAAAGAGAAGAAGAGCTTCGCATAGATTTTCCCCACCTTTTCCCTAGATCTTCATAAATCTCGAGGACAAGATTATTTTAAGGGGGGGGGTAGGATTTGTAATACTCAAAGTTGTATACAAAGAACAATAGAGAGATATCCTCAATTTTATGTGCCTCATTTGCATCATAAAAGAGCACACATATAACTGAGAGTGATTAAATAAAAACAATGATACTAAAATAAAAGAAAATGCATCATGTGGAGTTTTTATGTTTGTGCATTAAATAAAATAATAATAATAATAAAGATAATAAGATAATAAATGCTAGAAGTTAAATCAAACCCTAGATTGAAAATTGGGTTTTGAAAAGAGGAGAGGAGAAATGATATAAAAATATAGATAATAAAGTATATTAATTCTATATCAAGATTTGAATTTGTTCATTTGCTCAAAGGGGAAACTCACCATAAAAATTTGAATTCAAATTTGAAAACTCAAAATATAAGAAAGAAAAAGGAAATCAGAAAAAGAAAAAAAGATAAAAGCTTCATGGGCCTCGAGACTTCAATTCGGCCCAGCAGTCAAACCCCACCCGCGCGGCCCACGCATGGTCCTTCTCACGCTCACGCGCGCGCTGACCTGCGGGTCCCGCTCGCAGCCTCTCCGACCCGCGCGCTCGCCTGGTGCTCGGTCACTGACATCGTAGCCCTGCACGTCAGAAGCGTTATCTCCTTCCCTCCGCACGGTTCGCTCGAGGCATGCGGGTGTACCGAGTCCATGGCTGAGCTCCAGTCCCGCATTTCCGAAGCCGATTATACCGGGGAGAATCTCTACCGTGCGGGGCCCACGGTCAGGGTGGTCTTCGACCCCGTCTGTTGCAACATGCGCGCCGTCTTCTCGGGGGTTGACTTCAACAGAGATGGCGAGAACCTCGCTCGGATCCTCATCTTTTCGCCGTGGGCTTGGGGGAAGGTGGATTCCGCAGGTGGGGGGAATAAAACCCACCGCGACCTCTTGCCTCGCCTCTCGGGTCCCCTAGTCGAGCCATCATCTTCTCCCATCACGCATGGCAATGTGTCGCCGCGCACCGCAAGAGAAGAAATTCGGGCCGCCGTCGTCGACCGGTCGATTCCCCGGCGATTAGGCCTCGGGTTGGGGTGCGGGGGCTTCACCTGGTCGGGCGGGTCACGGCCGGGGCTTCTCCTTGGCGGATAGCACGGCGGACGATCGGGAATTGCTCGTCGGTGCCGGATAGCACCTCGCGTCAGCACACCTCCGTGACCCCACGTCTGCGCGCCATTAACACCGGTACAGTTCCCCTCCACGTATTCGTCGTCTTTCCCTAGCGGTATAGCTCCAGTCGATGCCAGTTTGGGGCAAAGGGTTCACAGATTGGGTTGGCGCTGGTGACGCGCCGCCGCGGGGAAGGCCCAGCGCCGCTGCGTGACGGCGTGTTGGGCGATGGCGCGTGTGCCGTTGGATCCAACACGGACGATCGGGATTTAAACCAGAGCTTACCGATTCAATCGGTTGATCGTGTCCGTCGGTGGCAGATCAACGACCATGGGAGTTTATGACCTTGTTTTCATCGTAGCCGTAGGATCTTGATCCGATGGCCAGTAGTACGTACCGGTTCGCAAGTGTGGTGATCTAATCTGGACCCCAGATTGCAGATCGGGCGGCCAGAAACCAGGAATACCCCTTCGGCCTTGCTTTCTTACATAAGAAACCCTGGACCATTACTTAACTAACCCGCAGTCTGTGTAGCAGTAATCTGTGTCTTGGGGAAAACTCTGGTTTAGCCCCTGACTTTCCTGGTTATTGAGGCGCCATCCAGAGAAGGGAAAAATCATATTAAATGAATTAGGAAATGCATTTTTAATACAAAAACAAATCTAGAAACTTGTAAAATTCATAGAAATTCCATTTTTGGTCCAAATTGAACCATTCCAATTTCTAAAATCTTGTAATAATATTCTCTAACATTTAGTGTCTCTGTTTTGACATGAACTCTGTTAGAAAATTTATTTATCATTTAATCCTATTTCAAGCACATTAAACCTTAGGAAATTCATAACTTGAATTCTATAACTCCAAATTTAGTGATTCCAGTTCCTATGATCTCATTTTAATGTGTAGATTTTTACTGTATATTTCATTTTCATGTTTTGTGCAATGTTAATTTTTACTATACTATGTATGTATTGTGTTGATGCGAGTAGACGAGCAAGCCACTGTGGAAACTGAGGTTCAGCAAGTAGAGGTAGCTGAGCAGGAGCTCATTGAAGGCAAGTTGTGCCCTTGATCACTTACTTTTCCCAGCCATGTTCTTATTAATTATAATGATCTGCATAGGTTTATTTTGATGGGATCCTTTAGGTTACCCTAGTTTTGGTTATCTTTATACCTTGTTCACCCCTGAAATATTTTTGGGTAGTACTTGCTATTGCTTTATGTGGATTGGGTATGGAGATACACTACTCATGATTATCCTGTTATTATCTTGTTATTATTACTGTTATTATTACTGTTCATGTTAAGATCGTTAAATTAATGGGAACATGGAGCGACCACCCGGGAAAATAGTGCTACCACAAGGGTTTAGTGGGACGCCCTTAGCTGATTAACTAGGAAAGCTAGTGGAGGTCTTCCTTACCCGAAAGGGGCAAGGGCAGTAGGGGAGTGGTCAGTGTAGGGGGGTCCTTGGGTTGATTTTGCTGCGATGGCGGTCAGGCAAGAACCCTGCACTGGAGCTTCCTATAAACTGTAGCGGGATTTCTGAAGCTAGTGGAACTTTGTAAAGGCCTCGTAGTGTTACCCTGCCTTGCCTCCTCGGTAGAGGTGTATGGGATTGGCCGTCTCTTGGCAGATGGGTAACATGACTTGTGGGTAAAGATGCACAACCTCTGCAGAGTGTAAAACTAGTATACTAGCCGTGCTCACGGTCATGAGCGGCTCGGACCCTCACATGATTAATTATGGAACTTAAATTTAATTTGACATTTGCATCGCATTTGGGAATATTTTACTATTACTTTTCTTTATTATTATTAAGGTTTGGTATTTACTTACACTTAGTAATTGCTAATAAAATTTTGACCAACTTATAAAAGCAATGCTCAGCCTCAGCCTTTACTTCATTGATTAGCCTCACACTTTATGAACTCCCACCTTTGGTGAGTTCATGCCACATTATTCCCCACAACTTGTTGAGCTATGAACGTATGCGAGCTCACTCTTGCTGTCTCACACCCCCCCACAGGAGAAGAACAGGTGGTCGAAGAGGAGCCGCCTAACACTGAGGCATTCGACTTGATCTAGGTGGCGTTTCTCAGTCGACATTGGCACCGACGATCCTTAGTTCGTTTCATATTTATCTTTATTTTGTAATAAGTCTTCTGCTATGTAATAATTACTCTGATGTTTTATGACATTTATCTCTATACACTCTGTTATTATATATGTTGTCTTCTTGGCGCATGTATGAGATGCACCCGGCTTTGTCCTTTAAAACCGGGTGTTACATTTGTAAAGCAAGGGTGAGTACACATCAATGTACTCAACAAATGTCCCGTTTGGCTAAAGTGGACTAGCTGTATATGGGGTTAAGGTTGAGCAGTTGCTTTTAGGTTAGTCAAATATTTATTATTAGTAGTAGAGCTAAGTTTTAGTAATAAACCCAGTTATTACCCAAAAGTACTCCCTCAAACGAGGAAATACCAAAGATCAGATTTTATAACATCATTGTTAATCATCATCATAAAAGTATCCAAAGTTCTTCTAATCAAAGAGGATCCCAAGGCTGCTCTTAACCGTGAGCTCGGCTGATATACCAATTTTTAATACTCTGCAGAGGTTGTACACTTTATCCATAAGTCATGATCCCTTTCCAGCCTAGGTTGTACAGACCCGATCTTCACTACCGAGGTGAATGGCCAGGGACACACTACGTAGCCTTTACAAAGACTCCCCTGGTGCATAGCTGCTCATTAGGTTTCGCCAGTCATACAAACGCAGTACACCTCCCCAAGGTGGGTGACTAACAAAACCAAATCGAACGAACCTCTACAGCCCCCTTGGCAGAGCAAGCACTACGCTCCGGTCCCCATTGACGGCCCTCCGGCAAAGCCAACTACACCCCAGGTTCATCTAATTAATCAGCTAAGGGTGTCCCATTCCACCCTCATGGTTGTACTGTTATCCCAGGTGGTCACTCCACGAACAGGTCCTTACAGAGAGGTACTCAGGAAAAAGGCCTGAGCCCCCTAGGGTATCACAATATCATCATTGGGGTAACACTATCATATCATAAATAGTCACATCATGTTCATTGATTAAGTTAAGGCAATAACAAAATGCTAACCATGATAACCCAAAAAGGTAAACAAGGATAAGGTAAATAAGAAGCTAGTCAATCCTTAGGTTTAAGTAATGTAATGCGTGATAGTGAATCATAAAGTATGTAGGACATAATAGGTCAGAGGACACTTGCCTTCACCAGGTTGTTAATCAGGGAGGTCTCCAATAACACACTCAGGAACTTCAGACTGCTCGTTATCTAAATAAAGCGAGCATGCATTCAATACATTTGGAAAGTACAAATGAACAACACTCCAAACATGTATAAACATAGGAATGCATCTTAAAAACACAATAGGGAATAATGAGATCAAAGTTTAACATGAACTATAACCTAAACTAACTTTCCTTGGAAATAGATTATTATTTCTCTAAGTGTTACTCACAATTACATAACATAATTCAATTTATTTTATTGTGACTTAAAAAAATAGACCAGAGATGATTTCATGTAATACACATTATTAATATCACAAGATTAAACATGCTTTAATCCCTAGGGTTTTCCTTTTATCTATTTTATTAAATAAATAAATCTACACCTACATTAGTTCATACTTAATCATAAAAATTAGAATGTGTAGACAGTATCTGAGACTAATTTATTTAAACAGAGAATAATCCTATGAACATTTTGCAATTTGAATCACTAAATTTGGAGTTCATATGCAAAAGATATGAAATAAACAAGTTTGGGAATTCAAAATATGAAATTAGGTCTAATTCTATGAATATTTAAAAGTCCAGGGTTAAATCTGCAAGATTACAGGGGCCTACGTGCAAAAACCAGGGACGACGGGTTTATTTCCAACAAACCGAGGGTTTCTTACGCAAAACAACCACGTGAAGGGGTATCGAGCTCCCTCAACCGTCAGATCTAAAACCAACGGCTGAGATTAGATCTGTGGCCGAGGGCACGTGCGCACGAGCGGGCGAGTGCTGACAGGCGGGCCAAGGGATGTCAGCGACAGAGGGGGAGGGCGCACTGACCGAGCGGGCCCAGCGCCAGGGGACATGGGCGCTGACAGGCGGGCCAAGGGCGCAGGGCACGTGTGCATGAAGCGGTATCCGCGATCTGGGCCGTGTGATCAAGATCGGATGGGGAAAATCAGATCGGGGGGGGGGGGAATGAACGGCTGTGGGCGGCGCTGCTCCTCTCTACGGCGGTGAGGTCGCCGGAGTTAGGGCAGGCGCGTGCTAGGTGGTTCCGGGGTCGCCGAGATTGGGCAGAGAGGGAGAGAATGCCACGACGAACTCAGTGGCGGGGAAAAGGACACGAGTCCAAGGACAGAGAGGGGAGAACGGCGGGGAGAAGGCCTCGAGCGGACCAGAGGAGCTCCGGCGAGGCATTCCGGCCACAGAGAGGGGGTTAAGGCGCGCTAAGGCCTGGGCTAGCTTTAGCAGAGGCAGAGGTGACACAGGGACCTACTCCAGGGAACTAGACCGGGCTAAATCAGCCGGCCACCACGTGAGCACGGCGGACCGTCGCGGCCGAGCATAGAGCGAAACTAGGGAAATTAAGCACGGGCAAAGGTGTCTCACCATGGGGCGGAGCTCGGGGAGGCTTAGCGCGGTCTCCGGTGAGCTAGATGGCCGGGAACGCGGGCGCGGGTCTCTGGCGGCGTCTGGCGACGAGGGCAAAGCTGTGCAAAATGAGGCGGGGGAGCGAGTGCGGGCGCTGGTGAGGCTCTAAGAAGGGAGCTGGGCGTGTGGGCTGGCGTCGTGGCCGAGAAATCCGGCGACGTGCGCGAGTGCTCACTCACTAGTCCACAGCGGGCGCGGGGAGGGCGGATCTGACAGGGAGGGTCAACGGCGTAGAGAGAGAGGAAAGGGGCGCTTGGGGCAACGACTCAGCAACTAGCGAACCGGGCCCGTGAGGCAGAGAGAGAGGAGAAGTGCGCGGGTGAAGAAATCGGCGCCGATAGGTCGGCCCCAGTGGGCAGAGAGTGAGAGATTGGGAGCACGCGGGAGAGAGAGTTGATCCCACCTGTCAGGCGGCGCGGGCGCGTGGCCTGGCTGGGCCGAGTTGGGTCGGTTGGGCTGCATTTCTTTTTTCTTTTCTCTGGATTTTCTAATTCATTTTCTATTTCTTTTCTCTAGGGTTTTCAATTCCAAATTCAAATTAGGATTCAAATTCAAATAAATTCAAACATATGCAACACTTCAAGGAATATTTTAAGCTCAGCATGATGCAACATGCCATGACTCAAAATATTTTGGCAATAATAAATAATTAACTCCCCCTAACTTTAAGCTAATTCTACTTTAAAAGGGAAAAAGGGAGAGAGAGAATCTAGAGAGAGATAGAACCTAGGGTAAGAGAGAAGAGTAACACATGAATTTGGGTGATCATTAGAAAGAAATTTTATATCCCAAATTCAGGGTGTTACACGCGGCCACCGTGCCATAGTTATGCACGAACTTGCGATAGTACCCCTGAAAGTCGCCTAGAGGGGGGTGAATAGGCAGAATCTGAAAATTATAAACTTTAAGCACAACTACAAGCCGGGATTAGCGTTAGAATAAAAATCGAGTCCGAAAGAGAGGGCGAAAAACAAATCAAAGACAAATGAAGCGGATGACACGGTGATTTGTTTTACCGAGGTTCGGTTCTTGCAAACCCACTCCCCGTTGAGGTGGTCACAAAGACTGGGTCTCTTTCAACCCTTTTCCTCTCTCAAACGGTCACCTAGACCGAGTGAGCTTTCTCCTTAATCAATCGGGTCACTTAGACCCCTACAAGGACCACCACACCTTGGTGTCTCTTGCTTTGATTACAAGTGTCTTGAAAACAAGAATAGAGGAAGAAGAAAGCGATCCAAGAACAAGAGCTCAAAGAACACGAACAAAACTCTCTCTCTAGTCACTAATTGTTTGGAGTGAATTTGGGACTTGGAGAGGCTTTGAATCTTTTGTATTGTGTCTAGTATTGAATGCACCTAACTCTTGTATTGAATGGTTAGTCTGAAAATCTTGGATGCTTGGAGTGGTGGTGGTTGGTGGGTATTTATAGCCCCAACCACCAATTCAACCATTGGGGAGGCTGTCTGTCAATGGGCGCACCGGACAGTCCGATGCGCCAGCCACGTCACCCAACCGTTAGGGTTCTGGCGGTTTCGACCATTGGAGCTCTGACATCTTGGGGCACCGGACAGTCACTGTTCACTGTCCGGTGTGCCTTCTGGCACTGCTCTGACTCTGCGCGAACTGTCCGTGCACTGTTCACTTTTGCAGACGACTGTTGGCGCAGTAGCCGTTGCTCCGCTTGGTGCACCGGACAGTCCGGTGAATTATAGCGGAGTGGCTCTCCAGAAACCCGAAGGTGGCAAGTTCAGAGTGTACGGTCCCTGGCACACCGGACAGTCCGGTGCGCCAGACCAGGGCACACTTCAGTTTTCTTTTGCTCCTTTCTTTTGAACCCTAACTTGATCTTTTTATTGGTTTGTGTTGAACCTTTATGCACCTATAGAACATAATCTAGAGCAAACTAGTTAGTCTAAATATTTGTGTTGGGCAATTCAACCACCAAAATCATTTGGGAAAAGGTTTGACCCTATTTCGCTTTCAACCCCGCGAGCCCGAGGAAGCCACACACAGCACAGGCGGAGCGAGGAGGCGGCCAGTCATGAATGGCTTGCACCTTGGCCGGATCCATGGTGACTCCTGCCGAGGAGATGATGTGGCCGAGGTAGGCGACGGTGGAGGCCCCAAAGGAGCATTTGGTGCGCTTGACAAAGAGCTGGTGGCAGTGGAGCTCATCAAGAACAACACGAAGGTGGCGTAGATGATCCACCCATGTCTTGCTGTAAATCAAGATATCGTCAAAAAATACCAAGACGAAGCGGTGAAGGAATGGCCGGAGTACGTCGTTCATCAAAGCTTGGAACATAGCCGGCGTGTTGCAGAGTCCGAACGCCATGACCAAGAACTCGTATAGGCCATCATGCATGCGGAACGCCGTTTTGTGGATGTCCTTGGGCAGCATGCAGACCTGGTGGTACCCCGACCGCAGGTCCATCTTGGAGAAGAATTTGGCACCGTGGAGCTCGTCTAGCAACTCGTCCACCACTGGAATCGGGAAGGCGCCCTTGACCATCATCGCGTTCAGGGCCCGGTAGTCGACGCAGAAGCGCCATGAATCGTCGGGCTTCTTGATGTGGAGGACCGGTAACGAGAATGGCGAGTCACTGCGGCGGACGATCCCTTGTTCAATCATGGCGGCACATTGTCGCTCCAATTCGTCCTTGTGCACGGCCGGGTACCGGTAGGGCCGGATGGCCACTGGCTGCGCGTCGGGCTTCAGTAGGATGCGATGGTCGTGGGTGCACTTGGGGGGGCAGGCCGATCGGTGTCGATGTTTTGGGTCTGACCGCACACCCGGGGTTGCCCCTCAAGGTGTTTTTAGGAGTAGGACGGTGTCGCCGACTGTAGCTAAATGGTTCGTGCCGGATGCACGAGGAGCAATAGACAGTGTTTACAGGTTCGGGCCGCTTTGAGATGCGTAACGCCCTACGTCCTGGTGAGTATGCCTTATGTGGTAGATTACAGGGAGGTTCTCTAGTATTGGAAGCGTAGAGAGCCGGAGTTGGTGGCTAAGTAATGAGATCGATCGTTCTGAAGGGGCGTCCCCTAGGCCTTATATATTCGACCGTGGGGCAACACATGCAGATATGATAACAATGCGCACCTAAGAGATAGTGAACTGATCGAGTCTATCTTACTATAATTCGGCCGACTTATCCTCGCCTGGTTCCATCGTACGGGGCTCCAGTGCAGGAAAGTCGGGTCTCTGTTGTGGTCGCTTGTTCAACGTTGTTGGGGCCATCCAGGCTTGCACCGATCCAGCCTTACATCGATCTGCTTCGCTGGTCGTCCTTCCCCAGGCCCACAAAGGGATGACCTTACAATTTATTGGGCCCTTGGGCTTTTCGTGAGGTCTTTATCCTTCCAGTGGACCCGGGGGATATCTGTCCCCCACAAACGGTGTGGTGAAAACCCCCGTGAACATGTCCAAAAGGGTCTCCAGGAGCGGCTCGCTGGCTGCCAAGGCGCCCAAGACTAGGCCAACCGCGGTGCGCACTCCCGCCCATGAGACGGTGTGGCCCTCACGCTGGAACGACATGCGCCGATTGGCAAGGTCCCATACGATGGGTCCCAGTGCCCCGAGCCACTTGGTGCCGAGGACAATGTCGTACCCGGCCAAGGGCATGACGAAGAGGTCCGTCGGAAACGGGGCGCCTGCGATAAGCAGGGGCGCGTCATAGATGACGCCGACATAGGTGATTCACTCGCCATTAGCGACCATGGCCGTTAGGCGAGGCCGCTGACGGAGAGGCAAACCGGACCGCCGCGTCGCCTCCTCGGAGATGAAATTGTGGGTGCTGCCGGAGTCGAGGAGGGCAACGAGCGAGGCAGCCCCTAGAACCACCGCGAGCTGCATGGTGTGTGCCATAGGCACGCCGGCCATGGCCTGCAGCGAGAAGCAGGGTGCCTCCCTGTCCCTTGCATCCACGGCGTCGTTGGTGTCGTCGATCTCCACACCATCAACGAAGAATATTCGCTTGCAGAACCTGTTATGGCCACGAGAGTACTTTTCATCACAGTTAAAACAGAGGCAAAGGTGACGTCGTTCCGCCTGCTCCGCCGCAGAGAGGCGTCGGTGGTTTCCCTCACGACGCCCCTGGTCGGCACCCGCCGGTGGCGCGAGCAACGCCAGTTGCTGTTGCGGCGCGGGAAGAGCCGGTCGAGGTGGTGGCGGCTGTAGTAATCCTCACGCGGCTGGCCGAGCCGGGACCTGTCACTGCCTATCGAGCTCCATGAGCTCCACCTGACGATCCAGGCTCATCGCGGCGGCGAGCGTCTCGAGGTTGTGAATGCGCACCGCGTGACTCAATGGCGCAAGGAGACCACCTGTGTAGAGCTGGACCCGCTAGGCCTCGTCCAGACGGCCTACGCGGGAAAGGAGGGCTTGGAATCGATTGGAGTACTCCTCCACTGTCCCAGTGCGTCGGCATTCCGAGAGCTCGAACAAGGGAGCCGATCGGAGAGGACGGCCAAACCACAAATGGAGAAATTCCTTGAACCGCCCCCAACGCGGAGTGCCTTCATCCTCCTGGAGCTAGATGTACCATAGCTAGGCCATGTCTTCAAGATTGAACGAGGCCATCCAGACTTTTTCTTTCGGCATAGTGCGTTGTTGGTGGAAGTAGGACTGACACCGGTTGATTAAGATCATCGGATCGGACTTGCCGTCGAAGCGCGGGAAGTCCAACTTCTGGAACCACGGCGGCCGGTCGTTGTGATGGCTGTCGTCGGTGTTCCCGGTAACCGGCGACGAAGAGCTCGCTTTTTCCTTGACGGCCGCCATGTTGGCCTTCATGGTCTCCATATCGGTGGATAGGGCCATGATCATCTTGGTGAGGTCGGCAATGGCTTGCTCCCCCATGACCAGCTGGGCAGCGGCGGACTCGGTGGAGGGCGATGGGGTTGGCGGGGAGGCGGGTGGTGGTGCGGCGGCGGTGGATAGGCTGGCGGAGCGGGCGCGAGGTGGCGAAGATCACTAGACTCGCGATACCAGGTTGTCAAGGACCTCGAGTCCCTGACTGGCCGGACCCCGGCTACGCAGCTTGTAGCCGCCGTCCGTCATGCCAGCGAGGTTATGCCCCTCTGTCGTTGGCTTAGTAGAGAGAGAAGGATATTAGGAGTAATTTCTTGTTGTCCTTATTGTGCCTCTGCACCTGCATATTATATGGCCTGTGGCCTTACAAAAGGACAAGGCTCTCCTTGATTGATTGAATCAATCTAATCAATCAGCAGCCAATCAGCTAGATAGTTCCTTCCTAAGCTAATCAATCAGCAATCAATCAGCTAGATAGTTTCCTTCCCAAGCCAATCAATCAACAACCAATCAGCTAGATAGTTTATTTCCTAATCCTGCGCAGTTTCTGTTGGATCTTTTATGGGCTTGGCCCATTTATTCAATAAACTCTATGGTGTGTAATGGTGGGGAATACCGATAGTACCATATTGGAAGTCCAAGGGTCTTTGGCTTGACTTATATGGTAGGAATTATTCCACTTAATTTGAGAAGTCAAGAAACGGACAAGGGCGTGCCACATGCGCGCGCGCACCGCGGCCGCCGCCGGCCGGGCCGGGCTTGGGCCGGGCGTGGCGAGGCGTGGCGAGGCAGGCAGGCAGGCGGCGAGCGGGCGAGGCGTGGTGTGGTGTGGTTGTGTTAATTTTTAGCACTCATTAACCGCGGGAGTTTCAACTCCGGGTTAAAGCCTTTCAGTTGCCCGTCTCTTGGCGTACCGCATGCGAGACCCTTATCCTTCAGTTGCCCGTCTCTTGGCGTGCCGCATGCGACCCTTCTCCTTCAGCTTCCTTCCACGAAAGGATAAGTAGGGGACAACCCTGTCATTTGGTACACGAGAGCAGAACCTTCAGAGTCACAGTCCAGCCGCAAGTGAGGGTATTTCCATCTCGTGACTCTGCACGCACAGAGAGCGAGAGGGCAGGTGCCTCCGAAGCCCTTGCCGTTCGAGACCTTGCACGGGGATCAGCAATTAGGTTTTTGGGGAGCGTCTACGCGACTACCCAAAACATCTTCTTCTTCCTGGCGACATGACAAGAGAAGTTGGACAAGGATCTGGATCCTCAGAGCGCTTGGGAGGGTATGATCAATTTATTTCCTTACTGTTTTGCATTCTGCAGATTATATATGTTTCATATATTCATCTCTTCTGTTTCATATGTAGACATGAATTTATCTCATCTGTCCTGTCATATTATAATATGTTATATCTGTCTGTTTTAATTTTACAGTCATGATGTTTATGTTGCTATTTGTTTATTTTCAGTCGTTCGATCATAATACATGTACCATGTTTATATGCTTATTATATTTATATGATTCATATGCTTTATGTTCTCATGATCCATATTGTTATGGATATATTTGATATCACAATTTCTATGATTAATTATCTTTTATATGTCATCATCATAATGTTAATTTATGGAATTAAAATAATATGGAAAATGCCTATAATTCTAACAATTCAAAAACCTAATGTTAGACATTTTTCTGTCAGAGGTTTTGCTGCTGTGTTAATGCCTAATCCTTTTGATGGTAAAAACTTCTTGATTTAGAAAGCTAAGATGGAATTGTGGCTTACTGCAATGTCTTGTTATCATGCCGGTGAGGGCATGCCTGCCAACTTACCTCCTGAGGATGAGGCTAAGTTTAAGGCTGATGACAACCTCTTTTGAGGAGCAGTGATTAGCGCACTTGATACAAAATTCCAGAAAAGCTATATCATCCTTCCTACAGGGAAAGAGCTGTGGGATGCACTTGTTGGAAAGTTTGGAGTTACTGACGCTGGTAGCGAGCTGTATCTCATGGAGCAGCTGTATGACTACAAGATGGTTGAGAACCGATCTGTAGTGGAACAGGCTCATGAGTTTCAAGCACTAGCTAAGGAACTTGAACTTCTTCCTTGTCCTTTGCCTGATAAGTTTGTGGCTGGCGGTATAATCGCCAAGTTGCCACCTTCTTGGAAGGACTTTGCTACCTCTCTCAAACATAAGAGACAAGAGTTCAATGTGGAAGAGCTCATTGGTACTCTTAATGTTGAGGAAAGGGCTAGAACAAAGGACAGTGGAAAAGGTGTTGAGATCTCCACTGCTAATGTGGTGCAAAAGAGAAACTTCCGCAAGTTTAACAAGAAGAAAAACCAGAACAAACAAGAGAACACAAATAAACCTGTTCAAACAGCACAATTTAAAAAGAAGAACAACAACAATAAGGGAAAGGGAGGATGCTTTGTCTGTGGTAGTGATCAACATTGGGCTAGAGAGTGCCCTGATCGCAAGTTCACACAGGACAAGAAATCAGCTAATGTTGTAACCACTGAAACTGGAGATGGAACATCTGGGTATGGTAATTCTTTACAATTTGTTCTTTGAAAGTTCCCTTTGCCCGGGAACAGGATCTGGATGTCGCCTAGAGGGGGGGGGGTGAATAGGCGAATAAAATTTATCACTTTAAAACTTTATTCTTACTCTACTTGAAGACCAAATCGCAGTGGAATGAAAGACCCTTCGAGTAGGTTGCAGCGGAATAGAAGATCCTGTCTCAAAGTGCCCTGCACTTCAAATATAACTTGTACAACAGATAAGTATTGAAGTGCAGATATAAAGAGTAGATATTGCAGAGAGACAACACACAATACAGAGCGAAGCACACAGACACAGAGATTTATCCCGAGGTTCGGCCAAGCCTGAAATGCTTGCCTAGTCCTCGTTGGAGTTAGCTACACCTGGGTTTGGAGTCTATTTCAACCCCTTCCTCCGTTTGCTCAGATCTATCAGTATGACAGATAGAGCCTTTCACTATGTTGAGTTGGTTACAACGAAACCGCGACTGCTTACAATCTTCTTGGCAGCACTCCGGCAGAGTAACGATATGCTCAAGACCTTGCTCTAGCTCTTAGCAGCACTTCTCCACTCTCTCAAGGCTTATAGCTTTGCCTCTACATAGACTAGAGAGATATACACGAGAGGGAGAGAGAGAATCGATCCGAGTGATGTATACAATTGTTGGCTGCACTTGTGTACATGTTGGAGGCGCCTAGGAGTCCCTTTTATAGACCCAAGGGGCCTAGGAGCCGTTGGAGGCATTCTTGGAAGGCTAATTTTGTCTTCTGTCGGGTGGCGCACCGGACAGTCCGGTGCACCACCGGACAGGTCCTGTAGCTTGTCCGGTGCGCGATCTCTTTCCAAATCGGGCTCAGCTGACCGTTGGAGTAACGGTCGTCTTGGCTCACCGGACAGTCCGGTGCGCCAACTATCCGTTGGCCCGAGCCGCGCGTCGCCCGCTGATCGCGCTACCGACCGTTGGCGCAGTCGACCGTTGGCTCACCGGACAGTCCGGTGCACCACCGGACAGTCCGGTGAATTATAGCCGAATGCCGCCAAACTATCCCGAGAGTGGCCTATTCACCGGAGTTCAGCCTGGCGCACCGGACACTGTCCGGTGCACCACCGGACAGTCCGGTGTGCCAGACTGAGCTGAGTCTTGGCTGTACACAGCCAAGCCTTTTGCATTTCTTTTCTTTTCTTCTTCTTTCTATTTCTAACACTTAGACAAATATATTAGTACACAAAAACCAATGTACTAAGTCTAGAAACATACCTTCTCTTTGATTTTCACTTCTTTAGCATTTGACATGCTTGAGATTGATGTTGGACTCATAAATCATCAAGTCAGCTTGACTTGATCTAGATTGACATTTATGAGCTCCAACATCCTGCAAAGGTCACATAGAATATCTCCAAATATAGGAACAACCCAAACTAAAGGTCAAGGTGCACTTAGCTCTTTTGGGCTGCTTCCAGTTCTGATTTTGACATTGGTTCTCCTTCCGGTGACCTTGTTTACTTCTTGAGCTAGATCTTGAGCCTTATGACTTACACCACATAATTGTAGATGTTACCTCATTGGTTGTAAGTCATGTCCTTATGTAGTGATCCTTGATGCACCATAACTCTTCTTAACTCGATCAACCTTGACTTTGCAAGTCTTCTTCTTCACCCCTGGCTTTGGGTTCCTGGTCTCCTTGACCTTCTCCCGTGCACTCGGTACCTCAAAGCTCTTCTTGCCTCCATCCTTGGCTTGATCGGTTGTCTCTGAGTTACGCACACCGAGTCTCACTTAAGCAATGTCCATCTTACTTGTGATGTCCATTATCTATAGATAATCCAGTCTTTGGACCATCACACCTGTTAACTTGTGTTGAACCCTGTTAGCTTTGCATTCAGCACCTGTTCAACACTTAACACACTTGTTAGTCCTTTAATTGGGTTGTCATCCAAACACCAAAACCCACAAGAGAGCTTTCATTCTTTCAGTTTGTAATTCACCTGAGTGGTGGATGGATAGTGGTGCAAACATTCATGTGTGTGCTGATGTCTCCATGTTCTCTTCCTACCAGGTCGGGAGGTCTGGCGCCTTGTTAATGGGAAATGGGTCGTGTGCTCATGTTCTTGGTGTTGGTATGGTCATTCTGAAGTTTACTTCGGGAAAGACGGTGCCATTGAAGAACGTGCAGCATGTGCCCTCTATCATGAAGAATCTCGTTAGTGCTTCGATGCTATGCCGAGATGGATACAAAGTTGTTCTTGAGTCTAATAAATGTGTTGTGTCGAAACATGGTACTTTTGTTGGTAAAGGATATGACTGTGGAGGCTTGTTCCGCTTATCACTGCATGATGTGTGTAATAAACTAGTGAATTCTGTTAATTTTTCTGATGAGTCAGATTTATGGCATTCACGTTTTTGTCATGCAAGCTTTGGCTGTCTTATGCGATTAGCAAATCTAAATCTAATTCCTAAATTTAACTTGGTCAAAAAGTCTAAGTGCCATGTGTGTGTTGAATCAAAACAACCCCGCAAGCCTCATAAGGCTGCTAAGGCGAGGAATTTGGCACCTCTAGAACTTGTTCATTCTGATCTGTGTGAGATGAATGGAATTTTGACAAAAGCTGGTAAAAGATACTTTCTCACTTTTATAGATGACTCTACCAGATTTTGCTTTGTGTATCTCTTAAAAACAAAAGATGAAGCGTTTAATTATTTTAAGACCTATAAAGCTGAAGTTGAGAACCAACTTGAGAGGAAAATAAAATGGTTAAGGTCTGATCGAGGTGGAGAATATTTCTCTAATGTGTTCGATGAGTTCTGCGTGGAACATGGTATTATTCATGAGAGGACACAGCCATTCTCACCACAATCCAATGGGATTGCTGAAAGGAAAAACCGCACTCTAACAGATTTGGTGAATGCCATGTTGAGTACAGCGGGATTATCCAAGGCATAGTGGGATGAGGCGATTTTGACAGCGTGTCATATCCTGAACAGAGTTCCAACAAAGAACAAAGAGATCACACCATTTGAGGAATGGGAAAATAGAAGATTAAATCTCTCATATTTGCGCTCTTGGGGTTGCTTGGCCAAAGTGAATGTGCCAATCAACAAAAAGCGTAAACTTGGGCCTAAAACTGTTGATTGTATATTCCCTGGGTACTCTTTTCACAACACTGGGTATAGGTTCTTAATTATAAAATCTGATGTGCCTGATATGTATGTTAATACTGTCATGGAATCAAGAGACGCAACATTTTTTGAGAATGAGTTTCCTATGAAGAACACACCTAGTGATACAAGTCATGAGACTATAATTCCCCATGAACACGAACTGTCTATTCCTATAGATCATGCTGAGGATTCTCACGTGCACATCCCTGAGGAGGATGACACTATAGTCACTCGAAAGAGCAAGAGACAGAGGGTTGCAAAATCCTTTGGTAATGACTTTATAGTGTACCATGTGGAAGACACACCAACTACCATTAGTGAGGCATATTCTTCTCCTGATGCTGACTTATGGAAGGAAGCATTAAGGAGTGAGATGGAATCTATTATGTCTAATGGAACTTGGGAGGTCGTTGACCGTCCTTATGGTTGTCAACCTATAGGCTGCAAATGCATCTTCAAGAAAAAGCTTAGGTCTGACGGTACAATCGAGAGGTACAAGGAAAGGCTTGTGGACAAAGGATATACCCAAAAAGAGGGTGAAGATTTCTTTGATACCTACTCACCAGTGGCTCGATTGACTACGATTCGCACATTAATAGCTGTGGCAGCCTCTTATGGTCTTATCATTCGTCAGATGGATGTTAAGACAACTTTCCTAAATGGAGAGTTGGATGAGGAGATCTACATGGATCAGCCAGAAGGATTCATTGCGGATGGTCAAGAGAACAAGGTGTGCAGGTTGATAAAATCATTGTATGGCCTAAAACAAGCACCTAAGCAATGACATGAAAAGTTTGATAATACTCTTACAGCCGCTGGTTTTGCTGTAAATGAATCTGACACGTGTGTATATTATCGGTATGGTGGGGGTGAGTCTGTTATGATGTGCCTTTATGTTGATGACATCTTGATCTTTGGATCAAATATCAATGTGATTGAGGAAGTTAAAAGTCTTCTATCGAGCAATTTCGAAATGAAAGATTTGGAAGAAGCTGACGTCATTCTAAACATCAAGCTTGTTAGAGAAGCTGATGGTGGGGTAACTTTGTTACAATCCCATTATGTGGAAAAGGTATTGAGTCGCTTTGGTTTTAGTGACTGTGATCCTGCTCCAACACCTTATGACCCTAGCGTGCTATTGAAAAAGAATCGGAGAATAGCAAGGGATCAATTGACATACTCTCAAATCATTAGCTCGCTCATGTACCTTGCAAGTGCAACAAGGCCAGACATCTTATATGCTGTGAGTAAGCTGAGTCGGTTTGTGTCAAAACCAGGAGATGATCACTGGCGTGCTCTTGAGAGAGTTTTGCAGTATTTGAAAGGTACTATGACATACGATATTCATTATACTGGAAACCCAAAAGTGCTGGAAGGCTATTGTGATGCCAACTGGATTTCTGATGCTGATGAGCTTTGCCACAAGCGGATATATGTTTCTGTTTGGAGGTGGCGCTGTTTCTTGGAAGTCTTGCAAGCAGACTATCTTAACGAAGTCTACAATGGAAGCAGAACTCACAGCATTAGACACTGCTGGGGCTAAGGCCGAGTGGCTTCGTGATTTCCTATTGGATTTACTGGTAGTTGAAAAACCGATACCGGCTATTTCCATGAACTGTGACAACCAAACGGTGATTACAAAGGTTAACAGTTCTAAGAATAACATGAAGTCTACAAGGCATGTTAAGAGGAGATTAAAATCTGTTAGAAAGCTAAAAAACTCTGGAGTTATAACAGTAGATTATGTCCACACATCTAATAATCTGGTAGATCAATTCACTAAGGGTCTATCATGCAATGTGATAGAAAGTGCATCGAGAGAAATGGGTATGAGACCCATGTGAAATCTACTCTAGTGGTAACCTGCTATATGTGATCGGAGATCCCATGAAGTAGAGTGGAGAAACAAGCTAGGAGTAGATTGTGAGGAAAGATCCCTTCCTTAACTCATTTCTGATGCACATCTTTCCTATCTGTAAGGCAGGATGGTATTTACCTTAATGTATTCCAAGAGTCTTATAAAGGTGAGATGTTGTCCTATAGAACATCTTCTGAGGAGTACACCTATATGAGTCAGACTGCTGGTCACAGTTTATGGGACTTGGGTAATCCCTAAATACTCATGAAAGGCACTGAAGTGTGACTTATATGCTTCTAAACAGCGGGAATGCCCTTTTGCAGCCTAGTATCAGCAAAGGATTTAAGCGAATCTCATTTCGCACAAAACTGTCAATTCAAGGCTTAGTCCATTGTTCAGTTGTGAATGAGTGAAACTCTTATTCTAGATAGATGTTCAACTTAACAGTCTCCATCGAAACACTGGTATATCAAAGGATTGTGATTCTGATACTTCATCATTACAAACCCTAGAGTTTGGTGGGGATTGTTGGATCTTTTATGGGCTTGGCCCATTTATTCAATAAACTCTATGGTGTGTAATGGTGGGGAATACCAATAGTACCATATTGGAAGTCCAAGGGTCTTTGGCTTGACTTATATGGTGGGAATTATTCCACTTAATTTGAGAAGTCAAGAAACGGACAAGGGCGTGCCACACACGCGCGCGCGCTGCCGCCGCCGGCCGGGCCGGGCGTAGCGAGGCGTGGCGTGGCAAGGCAGGCAGGCGACGAGCGGGCGAGGCGTGGTGTGGTGTGGTTTTGTTAATTTTTAGCACTCATTAACCACGGAAGTTTTAACTCCGGGTCAAAGCCTTTCAGTTGCCCGTTTCTTGGCGTACCGCATGCGACACCCTTATCCTTCAGTTGACCGTCTCTTGGCGTGCCGCATGCGACCCTTCTCCTTCTGCTTCCTTCCGCGAAATGATAAGTAGGGGAGAACCCCTGTCATTTGGTACACGAGAGCAGAACCTTCAGAGTCACAGTCCAGCCGCAAGTGAGGGTATTTCTATCTCGTGACTCTGCGCGCACAGAGCAGCGAGAGGGCAGGTGCCTCCGAAGCCCTTGCCGTTCGAGACCTTGCACGGGGGATCGGCAATTAGGTTTTTGGAGAGCGTCTACGCGACTGTCCAAAACATCTTCTTCTTCCTGGCGACATGACAAGAAAAGTTGGACAAGGATCTGGATCCTCAGAGCGCTTGGGTGGGTATGATCAATTTATTTCCTTACTGTTTTGCGTTCTGCAGATTATATATGTTTCATATATTCATCTTTGCTGTTTCATATGTAGACATGAATTTATCTCATATGTCCTGTCATATTATCATATGTTATATCTGTCTGTTTTAATTTTACAGTCATGCTGTTTATGTTGCTATCTGTTTATTTTCAGTTGTTCGATCATAATACATGTACTATGTTTTATATGCTTATTATATTTATATGATTCATATGCTTTATGTTTTCATGATCCATATTGTTATGGATATATTTGATATCACGATTTCTATGATTAATTATCTTTTATATGTCATCATCATAATGTTAATTTATGAAATTAAAATGATATGAAAAATGCCTATAATTCTAACAGTTTCCTTCCTAATCCTGTGCCTGCCCTTCCTGCGCCCTTGACGCCCTCTCGGCCGCCCGTCACACGTCACGGGCTCTCCTGCGCCTTACGTATGTGCGGCCGCACATGACAGGATTTGTCTCCTTCTGTAGTTGAGGGAACTAGTGTCTTCCACATCACCTAATATTAGTTGATTAGAATACCAAGATCTCTTGATATGCTTATTTCATGTTACTTGTTTTAACACTTGTGAGACATTTATATACCCTTAATACGTAGTATAAACAAAAAGCAATGAGCAACAAGTTGACCTTTGTGTTCCAGTACTTCATTCCTTCTCATTTGACTGTTGCAATTTCAGGTGCTACTTGTTCTTGGTTCTTTGACATCAGGGGGGCTGAGAAATCGGAATATCTCAAATCCATAGGAGCCGATCATGTAATTGACTCAAGCAAGGATAATGTTATAGAAAGTGCCAAGTCTTTCTTAAAGGCTAGAGGCTTGAAAGGTGTTGATGTTTTATATGACCCAGTCGGGGGGGGGGGGTGTGTGGAATTAACTCAAGATAGCCTGAAACTTCTCAATTGGGGAGCACAAATTCTTGTCATCGGATTTGCCAGTGGTGATGTTCCAGTTATTCAAGCGAATATTGCTCTTGTTAAGGTGCAGTTATTCATAAAAATATTAAGAATGTGATTATTCAGGTTTTCTATAATATAATCTGGCTTTCAGCACTTGGGCTGCGTGTCCTGTTTATGTTGATTAAATTCTTAGAGTTTGTTATTCTGATACACATCTCTAGAATTTCTATTATCATTTTCTTGCTAAATTGAACAGTGGATTCTGAATTATAGGACTTGTTACAAATTTACATGTTTCCAATTTTGAAACTAACATGTAACCGAAAAAAAATAATGCTGGTTGCACCAGAATGATTGTTGGTGGGAAATAATAAAATATGTAACCAGTTATTTGAACATGCATGTACTGAATTTGAAGTTGTTATAAGGGGAAATAGGTACTGCTGAATAACATTCCTTACTATCTAAGCAGTGAAGGGAAACTTCTGAAATAAGGATGTACTGATGATACAATTATTTGATTCAAAATTATGTGTATTGAAACCACTAAATAATTTCTCCAAAAGAAGAAACAACTGACCATGGTCTTGTGCTGTTTCAGAACTGGACAGTTCATGGTTTGTACTGGGGAAGCTACTTAACTCACAGGCCACAAGTACTCATTGATTCGCTCAATGAACTCTTGTCATGGCTTTCAAAGGGTCTGATAACAGTTCAAATTTCACACTGCTACAGACTTGTTGAGGTAAGCAACATTTAGCAGCTATCGTGTTTGAGATGGCATGGCCGGAAAGCAACAACTTTTATTGAGGCAACACTGAATGTGTCCCGTGAGCTTGTTTTGAACCAGGGTGGTCTAACTTGTTAGCATGTACTGTTCACACCATTGTACATTTGTACTGACATATTGCTGTATCCGATGTTACTTATTTTGGTACCATGTTGTTTCCTAGAGTCAAAATTGCTCGTCCTTATACATGTAAAAGCATCTATTCGCATGGTAGCATTGTATTGCTATGCAGAGGGAACATACTATCTAAACAACAGCTGTTCTCCATTTGAATGAATAAGTATGAGCATATTCAAAGAGGAAGGTACATTTGTTATCATCAAACTGTTGCCCAAGTTTGATTTTGGCCATGCAACTCTAAAATCAGAAATCTTTGACCATTGAATTATCAATAGATAAGTTTGGCCATCTAGCTAGTTTGGAAGGTGATTTTGTATTTTTGGAAATAACAAAACTGATTTATTTTCTTGAAATTCATAGGCAACACATTTTAATTAAGTCATAAAAATATGAAACCAGTGTCAATTTTTTTCTAAGAATATAGTTTGTCTATCAGTGCTAGATTTGGATTTGTTTGGATCTTATCTGTAGCTGTTCCTACTTCCTAGTGTTTTATTGCTCTTGGTGATACTTGTAATTATTTAAGTCATCATTTTGTTCTATATTAAACCTAGTGATTGACCAACAGGATCAATGGCACAAAATAGAAAATGAAATGTGTTGGTTAAATTAATCAAATTATTATTCTAGGGCTAGTGATGCCATAATACGGTACTAGTTACAATGGCTAAATGTGGTATATCTGGAGCATGGCACCTGCGTGGTTGTTGTTGTCTTCAAGATCTTGTGATTTTAGAGTTGCATGTCCAAAAACAAACTCGGGCAATAGATAATGACCAAAAGTGGACTTTTCTCTTTATTAAAATGCTTCAAACCAGATATAACTGCATGTGCACCAACCATATCAGATAATTTTTTTAAGTCATTCTGCTTGAATATACTTAGCAATGATTATGCATGTGTTAAACTGTTCATTAAAGAAATTGGTTGCGGTCGAGCTTAGGCGTATATGTAATGTGTCAATTACATTTTGGTATACAATTTTGCACAGGTCCATCTTGCTTTCTCTGCCCTGAGAGATAGGAAGGCGGTTGGCAAAGTGATGATTGTAATGGGCTCCTCAGCTGTACCAAGGCTCTGATATCATTCAGAAACGTTTATCTACGAGATCATACCAAGGCTCTGTTATCATTCAGAAACGAGATCATGAGGCTTATACTGTGAATCTCTTTTATCATCTGTAGGACAAAGATTATCTGAGACTGAAGTAGTTTCCTTGTCAATAATGTGGTGTATGATCTACAAAAATAATCAGAGAAATAAGCAGTTTATATCGACACAGTGCCAAGCAGCATATACAACTGATGAGAAACAGCTCTACCATGCCAATGCTGTGAGGAGTGGGAAGACCACGCCGTTTGATTTTTTTTAACCCCTATTCTGGAAAACAACTGCATTTACACCATTAGGTGATCTTATT
This sequence comes from Zea luxurians, assembly GCA_029449295.1. NCBI lineage: Eukaryota > Viridiplantae > Streptophyta > Magnoliopsida > Poales > Poaceae > Zea > Zea luxurians. The sequence goes on from JAOPSE010000009.1 coordinate 17,891,703, forward strand.
CCAAATTTTGACTAAACTCGAAATTTCCAGACCCTCTCCGCGAACGTGAGGGCTCCTTTTAAATATGTTGTATATTAAATAAATATAATATATAGCTCCTTAGAAGCGGATGCACTCGACCATAGCAAAGTGTACAACAACGAGAAAAGAGAGGCTTAGTTCTTGCTAGATAGGATATTGCCTTTACGAGCCTTGGCTGACATGAAACTCATCTTATTTGCTTTTGCACCAACTAGGCAACTACTGCTTCAGGACTACAAACAAGCGAAGAAAGAAAACAACCTAGTGACAAGTCTTGTTTGCTATTGGCTTTCTTCAGCTCGTAACGTGATGGAACTGAAGAATGTGATGTCGTGCAAGATAGAACTGAAGAATGTGATGGGATTCAGTACAGATGATCGAAATGAATTGATTTAATTTGACCCAAAAGCACACGACATGAGGAGAAAATTAAGGAAACTGAAGGACAGACGAAAATGCCTAATTATAATAGACTCTAATGTTCAAACTTTCATTGTAGCAGTGTATGTGTACTGCAATGAACTATGGACACACCAGCAATATATAATATGATGGGAAGAGATCGAACATTGATGCTGCAGCATTATACGTACTCCTTCATCATCCCTCAGACTCAGACTCATTTCCAGTGACACTAGTTGTCACTCCAGACAGCAGCAACCTTATCCAGAATCTCCTTCATGATCGAAGGGCAGCTAGCGATGAGATGCTTGAAGCCATCGGTTTTCATGACGGCACCGAGCACATCAGTCGAAGCTATGAACCCAATGCAGTCAGCTCTGAGCTGGGTGCAGTGGTGCTGCTCCGCTAGAGCCAGGATGGTGGCAACCGTGTGCGCGTCGATACCGCGGCACAGCTTCGCCTCGCACAAGAGCCTCAACCTGTCGAGCCCGTACCGATCGGCCGCAACCAGCAAGTGCTGCATCGCCAGCACGTTCCTGTTCTCTGCCGCATCGCCATCGCAGTCATCATCTGGCAAGGAATCCGCGTAGACGAAGTGCAGGAGCGCGTCGAACACTGAAGGCTCCATGTCTTGGACCTCGATGCGCTCCGCGTCCTTCTCCCTCATGGCGCCGAAGAGCTCCGCCCTGAACACCGCGGACCGTGCGGCCAGGATGCACCGGTGGGCAGGGAACAGCTGGCCGCCGACGCTGAACGTCACGTCTGCGCCTTCCCCGTTCTTCAGCATGTCTTTGAGGTCCTGGTGGAGCTTTGGCTGCGGAACTACGACGGCGCCTACGTCTTCAGTGCGAGGCATGTGCTTCACCGTCACCACACACCTGATCATCAAGCTACCACCGTCCAGGCGCAGCGACTCCAGCAGACTCGATTTCTCAGTGAATCTAGAGTAGCCCCATTGGGCGTCGACGGACTCAAAGGTCGTTACGCACGTCTTCCTCACTCGTTCGCTATCGCCCACCAATAAAGTGAAATTCATCGTAACACTGGTACCTGGTGTTCCTCTGACAAAATACAGGAAGGTCGACACATAAGATTGGTTCCCCCTCTCGCTCCCGTCAGGATACAAGTCAATCCTCCAGTCGCGGCCGGCGACGTTGAAGGTGCTCGAGCTGACGAACTTGCCGATGCCCATCCCGTCGAGCAGCAGGAAGTTGGTCACCGTGAAGTTGTGCGTGGCGGTGGTGCTCCCCATCACGCACCTCGACGACGTCTCGGATAGGGACCGGCCATGCGCAAACGGAGAGGTGGAGCCAGCAGCCATGGCAAGGGAGCACACGGTAAAAAACGGATCTGCTATCTAGGGCGTAGTTTGTTTATAGAACTAGGAAAACTTCTGTTGGGCTGCGCATGGAATTGGATTTTATTGGTTTCTCGGCCACGAACGTCGGCGCCGATCACATAACTGCCCAGGAACGTCGGAGCTGCTTGTTATCCATATTCGATAGTCCAGATATTTTATTCAGAGTATATTTGACAATTTAGATATTGTATCTAAAGTGAATATACGATTTACATACTATATATTAAATTGATAAAAGCAAATATTACTCTTATCTTAGCCACAGGGGCGGACCGAGAGGGGGGGCAAAGTAGGCCCTGGCCCCCCCTCAATTTTCTCTCTCTCTTATATATCTAATATTTATTTAGTGTTAGTATAGAGAAAAATTAAAGTTTTAGATCGGTTGAAGTTTTCTGTTTGTATAAATATAACACTGTCTCCAGTAGGTAGTGTAAAATAGGGGACACAGAACTGTAGATGATATTGTTTGTAGAGTAAGGTTTAAAATAGAGGATAAGATAAGGAATCTGATAGAGATAGCCTAAGTTTCAATGGTATAATGAGATGATATTACACTGGTGTTAGTTTGTTATTGAAATTTTGGAACACGACCCTTGACCCATAGAATCAATCCGAGATCATCGGCCCATTAGAATCAACATACTAAATTCATAATATCCCTGTCCCATAGATGTATACTTCCCTTTTTAAAGAGTCGACCAATGACCCATGACACCGCTCCTCAATTCAATCGATCCAGAAACATTTTAACTATGGCCCAGTCCCATTCTTATCGATACCGCCTGATCCCGTCCCATAGATGTATACTTCCCTTTCTCGGCACACCTATCCATCGAAGAGATCAATATTCGACAAGGTACACCCAATTTTTATTACGCTAGTAAGAATTTAAGAGTATATTTACTTCTTTTGTTTATTTATTTTTCTTTGAATTTATGTCGTGTATTGATATAAAACTTGAATTCAATGCAACACTGGTTTTTACGATCTTTTGCTTGATTTGTCATGTGAGTTTTTGGCCCCCCATGAATTTTCGTCCTGCGTCCGCCACTGCTTAGCCAAAAGATAAAAAAAAACACGAGTTGAAAAGTAACTTGACCCTTTTTTATAACGCACTCGATCACTTGTCCTACTTCAGCTAGCAGGGTGATACTACGTGGGAGCGCTAGACGCTACACTACGTTCAGTTTACTATCGAGCACACGGTAAAAAACGGATCTGCTATCTAGGGCGTAGTTTGTTTATAGAACTAGGAAAACTTCTGTTGGGCTGCGCATGGAATTGGATTTTATTGGTTTCTCGGCCACGAACGTCGGCGCCGATCACATAACTGCCCAGGAACGTCGGAGCTGCTTGTTATCCATATTCGATAGTCCAGATATTTTATTCAGAGTATATTTGACAATTTAGATATTGTATCTAAAGTGAATATACGATTTACATACTATATATTAAATTGATAAAAGCAAATATTACTCTTATCTTAGCCAAAAGATTAAAAAAACACGAGTTGAAAAGTAACTTGACCCTTTTTTATAACGCACTCGATCACTTGTCCTACTTCAGCTAGCAGGGTGATACTACGTGGGAGCGCTAGACGCTACACTACGTTCAGTTTACTATCGTGTGTTGTTTATCATGGTCCATCTTTAGAGTAACGACCCACTGGTATGCGAGAAGCGTGGAAGAGGAACGGACTTACGCGCTTCACGTGTGACGCACGACGCACAAAATCAGTGCTTTGTAGGAGTAGAGATATAAATTGTCTAAGAGCTTATAATGCTATACATCCAAACTAATTCCATTTTCTTTCACGGTATCACGAGTTTAGGTTATGGCTTAGGCTTTCGTTGTCGTCGCTACGACCCGTGAAGATCAATCTCCGCATGGGGCTGTGTTTTTGTAGTTAGAATGTGCGACTGACCTCTATGATATGTCGCGCCCATGGTCATTGTCGTATCATCAAACTTCAACAGATTAGTGATTCATCGGTTCCGCACATCACAGTTGCTGCTTAGGCTTTCATGCAAGCTAGATCGTGTCTTGTCCCTTCTACTTGTCGTCGTGGTCACGATTGTGGACCACGACATCCATGCCTCCCCTTCATGTGCCATCGTGGCGACGGTTGTGGAGAGACCGCTCGCTATGGATAACCAGTGGTGTACCCAAATCTATTGTTGTTATGAATCTTTTTATTCTTCTCGATTGGTGATCGGGTTTGTGTCGCTTACCGCCCATCGATCGCTTGAATCTTTGACATCGGCATCGACAACACCAGCCTCTTCATCTTCTTTGAGTATGATGTATTGTGTGGCCTATGGCATACCCGGAACACATGTATGTGTCACGCCTCTTTGCATGTATGTCGACATACACCAATTCATCCTCACCACCATCGATAGTGAGTCTCCATCTTCGATATTGCCTTTGTCATCGCCGTCTCTGCCTCGCAAGCTCTCCCCTGATCATCCGATCATGTGTGACCATCCTCCCATGATATATGTTGTATACTCTGCACCTCTCTAAGTATGATGGATGCCACTGCGTCGCCTCCTTGGCTTGCAACACCGTTGTTGCCCTACATCATTGTGCGCCTCTATCACATGGTCTACTTCGACAGTTCACACTCTTTGTCGCCTTCATCGAGTAATGTTGTCTAGACACTCCAACACCATCTCCATGTGTGCTACGAATCTCTCCCCATTGCCACCCCAGAAGCCTCAATGTGTCACCCGTCTGCTTCTTTGACTTCGTCTACCAAAACCCCTTGTCGTTGGTGTTATCGTCGTCTACTTCATCAACTCCAACAATTGTTGGATGCATCAATACCTTCTTCCATGTCGTTCTTATAGGCATCACAAAGGTCTTATAGGCCTTCTCTCCTAGTCCCTTCAAACGCAGATGCATTGTTAGGGGCCTCTACGACTCTACCTAGTATGTTCGACACTGGCAACACTGGTGCATGCCTTGGCTTTGTCCTGACGCGTTCTTAGGCTTGGCAAACCTAGTGTACACATCGACGGTTCATTTATAGTGACCTACAGTTGGTTGCTAAAAATGCCTTCGACGACCTACGGTTGGTCACTAAAGACCTTTAGCAACCTATAAAGATGTCTGTTATAGGTGCCATCACTAAAGGCATCAGCATCTTTTTAGCGACTGACTATTGGTTGTTGCTGTTATACATTTAGCGATCAACCATGGATTGCTATATTATACATTTAGCGACTAATGGTGGGCTGCTATATGGTATATTTAGCAACCAACATAAAGATGCACCTACTAACAGTTGTTATTAACAATAATATACAATTAATTAGCATTCAACAATGATATATCGGATGAATAGTGTCGGCGTTTCGACCCCGGGGGGTCCCTGGACCGACGAGTAAATTGTCGCTGCGTGTCCCAGCCCAGATGGGTCAGCGCGAGACGGAACACAAGGGGGAAGAACAATAAGGGGAACCGCGGCTCGTGTTGTCCTGCGCCCAGGGCGGATGCGCTTGCAGTAGGGAGTTACAAGCGTTCGCGAGGGAGAGAGAGAGAGCCTGCTCGTCAGCCCGTCCTCCCGCGCGGCCACCCTTTCGTACGAGGGCCCTGGACCTTCCTTTTATAGACGTAAGGAGAGGGCCCAGGTGTACAATGGGGGTGTAGCAGTGTGCTAGCGTGTCTGACAGAGAGGAGCCAGAGTCCTATGTACATGCCGACGTGGCTGTTGGAGAGGTGTTGGTGCCCTGTTCATGTGATGTCGTGGCCGTCGGAGGAGCGCTTAAACCCTATAGAAGCACAACTGTCGGGGCTGTCGGGACCTTGCTGACGTCTCCTTGCTTCCGTAGGGGGCTGAGAACCGCCGTCGTCATGGAGCATGCGGGGTGTCATCATTACTTGTTTTACCGGGGCGAGCCAGATGGGACGCCGATCTTGTTCCCCGTAGCCTGAGCTAGCTAGGGGTAGGGTAATGATGTACCCCCCTGCGACGTGGTCGGCCCGAGCCCAAGGTCGGGCGAGGCGGAGGCTCCTCCGAGGTCGAGGCTAAGTCCGAGCCCTGGGGTCGGGCGAGGCGGAGACCGTCATCCGGGGTCGAGGCTGAGTCCGAGCCCTGGGGTCAGGCGAGGCAGAGACCGTCATCTGGGGTCGAGGTTGAGTCCGAGCCCTGGGGTCGGGCGAGGCGGAGACCGTCGTCTGAGGTCGAGGTTGAGTCCGAGCCCTGGGGTCGGGTGAGGCGGAGACCATCGTCTGAGGTCGAGGTTGAGTCCAAGCCCTGGGTCGAGCGAGGCGGAGACCATTGTCTGAGGTCGAGGTTGAGTCCGAGCCCTGGGTCGGGCGAGGCGGAGACCGTTGTCTGAGGTCGAGGTTGAGTCCGAACCCTGGGGTCGAGCGAGGCAGAGCTTCCTATGGCGCCCGAGGCTGGACTTGGCTGCTGTCAGCCTCACCTTGGCGGGTGGCACAACAGTCGGAGTAGTGCAGGCGACGCTGTTTTCCTATCAGGTCAGTCAGTGGAGGGGCGAAGTGACCACGGTCACTTCGGCCTTGTCGACTGAGGAGCGCGCGTCAGGATAAGGTGTCAGGCAATCCTTGCATTGAATGCTCCTGCGATCCGGTCGGCTGGTGAGGCGATCTGGCCAAGGTTGCTTCTCCGCGAAGCTTGCCCGAACTAGGCCTCGGGCGAGTCGAAGGTGCGTCCGTTGCTTGAGGAGGCCCTCGGGCGAGGCGTGAATCTGCCTGGGTCTTCCGTTCCTGCCCGAGGCTAGGCTCGGGTGAGGCGAGATTGTGTTCCTTGAGCGGACGGAGCTTTGACCTGTATTGCGCCCATCAGGCCTTTGCAGCTTTGTGCTGTTGGTGTTTATCAGCCGAGTTTTAGGAGTCTTGGGGGTACCCCTAATTATGGTCCCCGACAGTAGCCCTCGAGCCTCGAAGGGAGTGTTGGCACTCGCTTGGAGGCTTTGTCGCATTTTTTGCAAGGGGATCGACCTTTCTCGGTTGCATTTTGTTCCGGTGGGTGCGCGCGAGCGCACCCGCCGGGTGTAGCCCCCGAGGCCTCGGAGGAGTGGTTTGACTCCTTCGAGGTCTTAATGCTTTTCGTGATGCCTCGGCCGGTCTGGTTGTTCCCTCATGCGAACTGGTCGTTGCCCGGGTGCATAGTCAGGTTCCGAGTTCTCGGGCTGGTATGTTGACGCTGTCAACGGTTTGGCCGGAGCCGGGTTTTGCGAGAGCAGCTCCCGAGCCTCTGCACAGGGCGAGAGGACGGTCAGGGACTGACTCGGCTTTTTCATACGCCCCTTCGTCGCCTTTTCGCAAGGAGGAGGGGGGGGGGGGAAAGCGCCATGTTGCCCTCGGAGGGCGCCGAACATGGTGTCTCCAGTGAGTTGCTAATGGGTGATCCGAGTGGACGCCCGTGCCCCGTTCGATAAGGGTCGGCTAGTGGCCCAGAGGCGCGCTCCAAAAGTACCTACAGGTGATTTGCCGGACTTGGTCCCGTTTGATAGGGTCCGAGGGCTCGATGCCTCCCTCCGATGGGATTCCATTACAGAACGCTCCTGCTGGTCTCGGAAATGTCCTAAGGTACCTCGGGAGCGTAGCCCGAGCCTTGGTTATGTATCGAACGTACCTAGAGCCATCCCTCACTCTGTGTGCTCTGGGGCGACTGTCGAACCCTTCGGGGGGGGGGGCAGCATACGAACCCCTGATCAGTAGTGGGCGCGGAGCCCGAGTGGCCTGAGGCGGCTGTTGAACCCTTCCGAGGGGCCAGCCTTCGAACCTCTGACCAGTAGTGGGCACGGAGCCCGAATGCTCTGAGGCGTCTGTCGAACCCTTCTGAGGGGCCAGCCTTCGAACCTCTGATCAGTAGGAGGGCTCGGGGCCTGCTTCCTTCGTGGAGAAGGATCCCTTTCGGAGTATCCCCTTTCCCAGTCCCTGTAGCAAGAGAGAGAAAGGGGAAGAGGAAAAGGATACGAAATTGAACGACATGGCGTACCTTTTTTTGACGCGGTCATTATGGCAGAGGTGAAGCGTCGCCCTCTTCGCCTGCCAAAGGTATCGCCTGCCCTGCCGTGGAGTTAATGCGACAGGACGAGTGGTTCGCATGGCAGCCATTGTGCATGCGCAAGCTGTTTGAGGAACAGAACACGGGCGCATCATCTCCACGCCGTGGGAGAGGGCTCTCCTGCCACTCCAGGAGGGGACGTGAGCCTGCAGACGATTTGACTGCCGCTTCCGCTCGCCTGCTGCCGCCATTACTGTCGGCCCACTTCTGGCCATATCGACCGTCGCGCCTTCTCCCGCGGCTGACTGACCCGTGACTGGCGTGTTTGGCTGGCATTGCTGGTCCACGCGCAGGGTTACCTCAAATTGTGGCACCGGTTCCGCAGCCGAGAAGGCGCGGCGCTGGCGCAAGTGGCGCTGCAGTTTTTCGCACGTAGTAACCGGCGCGCCGGTTACATGACGTGTGGGCCTGGGACTCCATGCCGGACGCGTTGAAGTCGAAAGGGTGCATCCCCATGGCGCGGTTGCATGCTGCCTTCATGGCGATCCGCCCTTTCACCCGCTGGTTTAGGCGAAGACGGAGGAATGCTTGTAACCGCTGGGCGGTTACATGCTCCACGCGCGGCGGTTTGGCTTCTTCTGTCCTGGGCCAGCTTGCATGTCGTGTGGGACCCAGCCCCCGTGTCGTAGGGGGAGGATCTTTGAGCGCGTTGGTGAAGACTTAGCCCGCGACGCCTGAGGATGCGAGTGGGGTGAGTCGCCTTTAAAAAGGGAAAGGCTCCCTGGGTGGCAGTCACGCCTCCGCATTCTCTTCATGCATTGCGCCCTTCCACCTTCCGAGCCCCCGGATGGGGTGCCCCAGCGTCGTCTTGCTCTTGCTGCCGTTGGAGGAGCGCAATCTCGTGGAGATCGGTGCCTTTCAGCCGTCGTTCGGCTTCAAGGATTTTCGTCGTGCAGCCCGGCTGCATTCCCCACCAATGGGTAGCTAGGTGGGGAGAAGCGAGCCGGGCTGCGGCCTCCGCCCCACCCTCAGCTTCAAGGATTTTCGTCATCCGGGCTGAGGCGGAGGAACGAGGCGAGCCGGGGCCTGCCTTCGCGTGGGCTGGCGTCCCGCTTCTTCCTTCCGCATCTGGGGGTGGAAACCATCCTCCAGCTCTGCGGAGGAGGCGTCCTCCAGCCACGCCGGGGAAAGCGAACTGCTGCTGCCCAGCCAGGGTGCAGCATTCCGTCCTCTGTCCGGGCGACGGCGGCCAGCCGCACCAGGGGGTCTCACAACACGTCGTACGCCGCGAGGGCGGTACTCGTGTTCTGGGACGGTCCCATCCTCGTTTTCGTGGCGAGTACGGGAGTGAGGACCTGCCAGTGCGCTTTGGGGTGGCCGGCGCTTGCTGGTGCGGTGTTGGTGGACAGGTGGACGTCCTCTTGCTCGGGTCGTCGTCCGAGGCTGGGCCTGGTTCCGTCGAGGGTAGAATCAATGCCGAGGGTGCTGCTGCTCCCTCTGCCGATGCCAGAACCTGCAGGAATAGTTTGTCTGTAGTGTGCGCATGCTTTTTGCGGCCGCCGAGGCCCAAACATGTCATTGTCGTGTTATAAAGCTGCGTTTCTTTTCCTCTTGTTTCGAGTATCAGGACTTGCTTGTTGGTAGCAGAATCGTTTATCCGAGCGAGAGTTACTTATCGTGGAAGGTGATGAGTGAGGTATCCGTATCCCGGAGGCGTAGGAGTCCCTCGGCTCGGTCGACCTTCGCCGCTTACGTGTACTCTTGCTCGTCTGTGGGATTCTGTTATCGGTATAGTCGAGAAGACAGGAAAAATCGTTTCGGCAGAGAAATTTTCGAGCGTTAAGACTTGTTCGGTTAGCAAAATCGCTTATCCGAGAGTGAGTTACTTATCGCAGAAGGTGATGAGTGAGGTATCCGTATCCCGGAGGCGTAGGAGTCCCTCAGCTCGGTCGGCCTTGCCGCTTACGTGTACTCTGTCGTTTTCAGGATCCCACTATCAACGTAGTCGAAAAGCACGAAAGATGTTCTAGCCGAAAGACTTTTTCCGAGGAAAATTTTGACGCAGAGGGGGTTCCCCCCTTCTAGCCCCCGAGGGAGGGTCAGGCTTTGCCGAGGCAAGGCTGACCCTTCGTTGATGGTTAGACTTTACTTGTGTATGTAAACGAGGTATATGAGCGACTTGAAAACATCTTAAGGGTAGAAGCAACGTAGCTGTCGGATGTTCCAAGCGTTGCTGTAGACCTCGCCTTGACTGTTGGCCAGCTTGTACGTTCCGGGCTTCAAAGTCTTGGCGATGATGAATGGCCCTTCCCAGGGAGGCGTGAGCTTGTGGCGCCCTCGGGCGTCTTGTCGTAGCCGAAGCACCAAGTCGCCCACCTGGAGGTCTCGGGACCAAACCCCTCAGGCATGGTAGCGTCGCAGGGACTGCTGATACCGCGCCGAGTGTAGTAAGGCCATGTCCCGAGACTCTTCCAGCCGGTCCAGTGAGTCTTCTCGGTTGGTCTGGTTGCTTCGAGCGTCGTATGTCCTTGTCCTCGGGGAGCCGTATTCTAAGTCTGTGGGCAAGACAGCCTCTGCCCCATAGACTAGAAAAAACGGCGTGAAGCTCGTGGCTCGGCTTGGCGTCGTCCTTAGACTCCAGACCACCGAGGGGAGTTCCTTCATCCATCGCCTGCCGAACTTGTTGAGGTCGTTGTAGATCCTCGGCTTGAGTCCCTCAATCCACTTGGAGAATTTGTCGATAGCGATCAGCAGGTGCGCGAAGCCCCCGGGTGCCTTCTACAAGGGACCGACGAGGTCCAGACCCCACACAGCAAACGACCAGGTGATGGGTATTGTCTGCAGAGCCTGAGCAAGCAAGTGGGTCTGCCTTGCGTAGAATTGACACCCTTGGCAGGTGCGTACAATCCTAGTGGCATCAGCCATCGCGGTTGGCCAGTAGAAACCTTGTCGGAAGGCGTTTCCAACGAGGGCTCGAGGCGCTGCGTGGTGACCGCAAGCCCCTGAGTGTATTTCTTGCAATAACTCCTAACCTTCGGCGATGGATATGCATCGCTGGAGGATGCCTAAGGGGCTGTGGTGGTAGAGCTCCTTTCCGTCACCCAGCAATAATGTGGCATGAACTCACCAAAGGTGGGAGTTCATGAAGTGTAAGGCTGGTCAATGAAATAAAGGCTGAGGCTGAGCCTTGCTTTTATAAGTTGGTCAAAATTTTATTAGCAATTACTAAGTGTAAGTAAATACCAAACCTTAATAATAATAGAGAAAAGTAATAGTAAAATAATCCCAAATGCGATGCAAATGTCAACATTGAATTTAAGTTCCATAATTAATCATGTGAGGGTCCGAGCCGCTCATGACCGTGAGCACGGCTAGTATACTAGTTTTACACTCTGCAGAGGTTGCGCATCTTTACCCACAAGCCGTGTTACCCATCTGCCAAGGGGTCATGAATCCCATACACCTCTACCAAGGAAGCGAGGCAGGGTAACACTACGAGGCCTTTACAAAGTTCCACTAGCTTCAGACTACCCGCTACAGTTTATAGGAAGCGCCAGTGCAGGGTTCTTGCCTGACCGCCATCGCAGCAAAATCAAACAAGGACCTCCCTACACTGACCACTCCCCTACTGCCCTTGCCCCTTTCGGGTAAGGTAGCCCTCCACTAGCTTTCCTAGTTAATCAGCCAAGGGCGTCCCATTAAACCCTTGTGGTAGCACTGTTTTCCCGGGTGGTCGCTCCATGTTCCCATTAATTTAATGATCTTAACATGAACAGTAATAATAACATGATAATAACAGAATAATCATGAATAATGAATCTCCATACCCAATCCACATAAAGCAATAGCAAGTACTACCCAAAAATATTTCAGGGGTGAACAAGGTATAGAGGTAATCAAAACTGGGGTAACATAAAGGCTCCCATCAAAATTAACCTATGCAGATCATTAAAATTAATAAGAACATGACTGGGAAAAGTAAGTGATCAAGGGCACAACTTGCCTTCAATGAGCTCCTGCTCAGCTATCTCTACTTGATGAACCTCAGATTCCACAGTGGCTTGTTCGTCTACTCGCATCAACACAATACATACATAGTATAGCAAAAATTAACATTGCACCAAACATGTAAATAAAATATACAGTAAAAATCTATACATTAAAATGAAATCATAGGAACTGGAATCACTAAATTTGGAGTTATAGATTTCAAGTTATGACTTTCTTAAGGTTTAATGTGATTAAAATAGGATTAGATGAGAAATTAATTTTCTAAATGTTTTCATGTCAAAACAGAGATACTAAATGATAGAGAATAATATTACAAAATTTTAGGAATTGGAATGACTCAATTTGGACCAAAAATGGATTTTCTATGATTTATACAAGTTTCTAGAATTGTTTTTGTATTAAAAACGAATTTATAATATCAATTCTCTGTTTTTAATACTCTCTGGACTGGGCCTCGATTTCCAGAGAAGTCAGGGGCTATTTCAGAAGAATTCCTAAGACTCAGAATTCTGTACCGCGGACTGCGGGTTGATTATAGCAAAGACCAGGGACCTTTATGCAAGATGCGCGCGGTGAAAGGGTATGGGTGCGCACCAGCCGAACGATCACGCTTCTACGGCTGAGATTAAATCCGATCGCGACCGAAGCGGTACGCAATCGTGACCCTAGGATCAAAGATCCACGGCCAGAAATCCCTCTCTTGCCCTAATATGCTCTAACCCTTGGATCCAAAACTCACAGTCCAGATTCAATCCTCGAAACGGTACGCTGATTACTCTAATCTGTGCCGTCAATCATAGGATCAACGCCCCCGGCGCCTTCTCCTCCCACGCCGTTGCCAGACGGCGGTGCCGCCCACCCACACGGTGGCGGACCTCGTCGAAGGCCGGCCCGACGGTGACCCCGAGCACTAAACCCCGATCTGATAAGCGCAAAACAAGAAGGGAAAGATTGAGAACGAATAAGGAGGCTTATTACCGTGATTTGTTGGGTTGTCTGGGCTGGCCTCGGCGAGCTGCGGTTCACAGTCGCCAGCGAGAAATTGAAGGCGAGAGGGTCGTCGCTCTCGCCCGATAGCGCCTCGGATGGCTTCACCGCAGCACAGCGCAGGACGACGACAAGCAGCCAGGCACGGATTGACAGCAGACACGTGATTCCGCGGTGGCGGCGAGGAACACGAAGGCGGCGGTGTTCTGGGAGAACTGAGCTCGCGCAAGGATAGCAGGGGGAGAAACGGGTCAAAGGAAGCGCTGCGCGAGGGTTCTTATGGACGGGTAATCGCGCGTGGAGACGATCCCGGCTCTTGGCCCGCCATGCGCGGAGCTCTGGTTGACGGGGTGGGCGGACGGAGTCCGCGCGCGCGAGATCGACCCCCATAGCGCTACTGACATATGGGTCCACATCGCAGAGGCAGCCGGGGAAAGGAAGCACTCGCGAGGGGAGGCTGACAGTGGGCCCGCCCCGTCGGCGCGGGCGTGTCCCTGTGCTGTACGAGTAAGGCTGGGCCGCGCGAGGTCAGGATTAGATGGGCCGACTTCAGAAGATTGAGCCCAGCAACATCTCTCTCTTTTCTTTATTCTTATTTATATTTCCCTTCTCATTTGAGTTCAAATTTCAAACTCAAATTCTTTGGTAAATTATCCTCAAATTTACAGTACAATTTGAACATACTAGTATTACTTTTATTTATAATATTTATTTTATATATATTTTCCTTTTTAGTAATTATTTTCCTACCCCTCCATAATTCTTTGGAGTTTTGTTTTCCAAAATAGAATTCAAATTCCATGTGTCTATTAACATATTAATAATACCTTTATTTTATTAGCCATAAATGCACAATCAAGTAAAACTCAGCATGATGCATTGGTTTATTTAGATGTTATTGGTTATTCAATCCCCTTTGATGGTGTTTATTCACATGTGATATTAACTAGAGATGGTACACACATATAGATAAAGGAAATACTCTCTCTTCATATGAGTTACAAATTTAGGCATTACAAATCCTACCCCCCTTAAAAATAATCTCGCCCTCGAGATTTTAAGAAGAACTAGGGAAAAGATGGGGAAAATCTATGCGAAGCTCTTCTTCTCTTTCCCATGTTGCTTCATCTTCTCCATGATGGCTCCATTGTACTTTACACATCTTTATCACCTTATTTCTTGTAACTCGAGTCAAAGTATCCAAAATCTTGATGGGGTACTCAGCATAAGTCAGGTCATCTTGAACACTAAGGTCTTCCATTGGTAATTGTTCTCCAGGCAACCTGAGACATTTCTTCAGCTGAGATACATGAAAGACATCATGAACATCCGCAAGATGATCCGGTAACTCCAATTGGTATGCAACCTCACCCACTCGCTTTAAGATTAAGAAGGGTCCAATAAAGCGAGGGGACAACTTTCCTTTGACTTTGAATCTCCTCATACCCCGGAGTGGTGACACCTTCAAATAGACATAATCACCCTCCTTAAACTCTAGTAGTCTTCTCCGGGTGTCAGCATAACTTTTCTGCCTGGACTGTGCAGTTCTCAAATTCTCCCTTATTTGTTGAACTTGTTCTTCTGCTTCCTGTATAATCTCAGGCCCAAACAACTGCCTTTCACCAGTTTGATCCCAGTACAGTGGAGTCCTGCATTTTCTGCCATACAAAGCCTCAAACGGTGACATCTTCAAACTGGCCTGATAGCTATTATTGTAAGAGAACTCCGCATACGACAAACTCTTATCCCAACTTCCACCATGCTTAAGAGCACAAGCTCTTAACATATCTTTCAGTACTTGGTTAGTCCTCTCAGTCTGCCCATCAGTCTGTGGGTGGTAAGCCGAACTAAAATTTAATCTTGTATCCAAGGACTCGTGCAACTTCTTCCAATATCGAGAGGTAAACTGTGATCCTCGATCTGACACAATCTTCTTTGGCACACCATGCAGGCATACAATCCGTGCCATGTACAACTCTGCCAACTTAGCTCCTGAATAAGTGGTCTTCACTGGAATAAAGTGGGCTACTTTAGTTAGCCTATCCACAATCACCCATATAGAATCATATCCAGCAGACGTGCGGGGTAATCCAACAATGAAGTCCATGCCAATCTCTTCCCATTTCCACTCAGGTATCTTCAGTGGATGCAATAGTCCGGCTGGCCTCTGGTGTTCAGCCTTAACTCTTTGGCACACATCGCACATAGCCACATGTGCAGCCACATCTCTCTTCAATCCATACCACCAATATTTCTGCTTCAAATCTTGATACATCTTAGTACTCCCAGGGTGGATAGAGTAAACTGAATCATGTGCCTCCTTCAATGTGGTTTCCCGAAGACTATCAATATCGGGAACACAGATCCGATTCTTGAACCATATCGTGCCTTGCTCATCCTCTGTGAACTCTGGGCCTCTACCCTCTATTATCAGATCCTTGATCTCCTGGATTTTAGCATCACCAACCTGACCTTTACGAATTTCTTGCTCCAAGGTAGGTTCCAATTCAATAGTAATTCCTTCCATATGTGTAACAATTCCCAGGTTGAGTCTCTCAAAATCTTTTGCTAATTCATCAGGTAGCTGGACAACGAAAGCGGAGTGAACATGCTCCTTTCGACTCAAGGCATCTGCAACCA
This sequence comes from Zea luxurians, assembly GCA_029449295.1. Taxonomy (NCBI): domain Eukaryota; kingdom Viridiplantae; phylum Streptophyta; class Magnoliopsida; order Poales; family Poaceae; genus Zea; species Zea luxurians. The sequence goes on from JAOPSE010000009.1 coordinate 17,907,107, forward strand.
AATTTGCCTTGCCTGGGTGATAGTGAATCTCCAAATCATAATCCTTAATGAGCTCCAACCAACGGCGTTGCCTAAGGTTGAGGTCCTTCTGAGTGAATATGTACTTCAAACTCTTATGATCCGTATATACTTGGCACTTAGTTCCCATAATGTAGTGTCTCCAAATCTTAAGCGCATGCACAACGGCTGCCAGTTCCAAGTCATGAGTGGGGTAGTTCAGTTCATGCTTCCGCAACTGACGAGATGCATAGGCAATCACATGACCATCTTGCATAAGCACACAACCAAGTCCTTGGTCACATGCATCACAATAAATGTCAAATCCCTTCTGCAGATCTGGCATAATCAGTACTGGAGGTGACATCAATCTCTCCTTCAATTGATCAAAACTCTCTTGGCATTTCTCATCCCACTTAAATTCTCTTCCTTTCTCCAAAAGCGAGGTCATGGGCTTAGCAATCTTAGAAAATCCTTCAATAAATCTCCGATAATATCCTGCGAGTCCCATGAATCTCCGAATCTCCGTAACTGTAGTGGGCACTCTCCACTCCATTATCTCCTTCACTTTAGCAGGATCCACAGCTATTCCTCCATTAGAAATAATATGACCAAGGAATGGCACCTTGTCAATCCAAAACTCGCACTTGCTGAACTTAGCGTAGAATTGATTATCTCGTAACTTCTGTAGCACCAACCTTAGATGTTGTTCATGATCACTTTCATTCTTAGAATAGATAAGAATATCGTCGATGAATACCACGACGAATCTGTCCAAATACTCCATAAACACCTTATTCATCAAATTCATGAAGTAAGCTGGTGCATTGGTTAGTCCAAATGACATAACAGTAAACTCATATAACCCATATCGAGTCGAGAAAGCCGTCTTGGGAATATCCGATGGTCTAATCCTCATCTGATGGTAACCCGATCGGAGATCAATCTTCGAGAATACTCTAGCTCCTCTCATCTGGTCAAACAAATCCTCAATACGGGGCAACGGGTACTTGTTCTTCACCGTAACATCATTAAGAGATCTATAATCCACACACATCCGTTGCGATCCATCCTTCTTCTGCACAAATAACACCGGTGCTCCCCACGGTGAGGAACTCGGACGAATAAACCCCGCTTCTTGTAACTCAGTTAACTGCTTCTTAAGCTCCTTCAACTCTTCTACAGCCATCCTATATGGTCTCTTAGAAATAGGGGCAGTTCCAGGTAAGAGATCAATAACAAACTCAACTTCTCTATCAGGTGGCATCCCTGGTAACTCCTCTGGAAAGACATCCGGAAAATCTCTAACCACCCGGATGTTGTCACCAACAAACTCCTCAGGCATAAAGAACATTGCACGCATGGATGAGGAGGTTACTGCAATATTAACTTGAAATCTTTCTCCTTTAGTGGTAGTGAGCTCTACGGTACCTCTACCACATGCTATAACGGCCTTTGCCTTTCTTAGCCATGACATACCAAGGATCAGATCTATACTGCTTGACTCTAATATTATAGCAGTAGCTCCAAATTCTCTACCCATAATGGTCAATGTCAATCTACGGGTCATTTGATTCGCCTCAACAGGCCCTTTAGGTGTAATTACTATCATGGGTTTTCTCATATTTAGCAGTGGTATTTCATTTGTGTTGGCATATCTAGCAGACATGAATGAATGTGTAGCACCAGAATCAAATAATATGGTTGCAGGAATTGCATTAACATAAAACATACCAAGCACGATGTCACCACCATCAGGAGTATCATCAACGCTGACTTGATTCACCCTGGCTATAGAATATCCCTTGCCAGGAGTCTGTTGCTTGTTCTGAACTGGAGTAGTAGTAATCCTCTGTGGGCAGACATTTGCATAATGACCAGTCTTCCCACATAGTATAAATAAAAGGCAATTAGCAACAAGTTGACCTTTGTGTTCCAGTACTTCATTCCTTCTTATTTGATTGTTGCAATTTCAGGTGCTACTTGTTCTTGGTGCTGCTGGTGGTGTCGGGGCATCTGCTGTGCAAATAGGAAAAGTTTGTGGTGCTGTTGTTATTGCAGTTGCTAGGTGATTAGCACGATGAGATAACTATTTCACAATATGGTAGTGTTTAGTGTCTACTGTCTAATGGACCTCCTCTTTGACATCAGGGGGGCTGAGAAATCGGAATATCTCAAATCCATAGGAGCCGATCATGTAATTGACTCAAGCAAGGATAATGTTATAGAAAGTGCCAAGTCTTTCTTGAAGGCTAGAGGCTTGAAAGGTGTTGATGTTTTATATGACCCAGTCGGGGGGAAATTAACTCAAGATAGCCTGAAACTTCTCAATTGGGGTGCACAAATTCTTGTCATCGGATTTGCCAGTGGTGATGTTCCAGTTATTCGAGCGAATATTGCTCTTGTTAAGGTGCAGTTATTCATAAAAATATTAAGAATGTGATTATTCAGGTTTTCTATAATATAATCTGGCTTTCAGCACTTGGGCTGCGTGTCCTGTTTATGTTGATTAAATTCTTAGAGTTTGTGATTCTGACACACATCTCTAGAATTTCTATTATCATTTTCTTGCTAAATTGAACAGTGGATTCTGAATTATAGGACTTGTTACAAATTTACATGTTTCCAATTTTGAAACTAACATATAACCGAAAAAAATAATGCTGGTTGCACCAGAATGATTGTTGGTGGGAAATAATAAAATATGTAACCAGTTATTTGAACATGTACTGAATTTGAAGTTGTTATAAGGGGAAGTAGGTACTGCTGAATAACATTCCTTACTATCTAAGCAGTGAAGGGAAACTTCTGAAATAAGGATGTACTGATGATACAATTATTTGGTTCAAAATTATGTGTATTGAAACCGCTAAATAATTTCTCCAAAAGAAGAAACAACTGACCATGGTCTTGTGCTGTTTCAGAATTGGACAGTTCATGGTTTGTACTGGGGAAGCTACTTAACTCACCGGCCACAAGTACTCATTGATTCGCTCAATGAACTCTTGTCATGGCTTTCAAAGGGTCTGATAACAGTTCAAATTTCACACTGCTACAGACTTGTTGAGGTAAGCAACATTTATCAGCTATCATGTTTGAGATGGCATGGCCGGAAAGCAACAACTTTTATTGAGGCAACACTGAATGTGTCCCGTGAGCTTGTTTTGAACCAGGGTGGTCTAACTTGTTAACATGTACTGTTCACACCATTGTACATTTGTACTGACATATTGCTGTATCCGATGTTACTTATTTTGGTACCATGTTGTTTCCTAGAGTCAAAATTGCTCGTCCTTATACATGTAAAAGCATCTATTCGCATGGTAGCATTGTATTGCTATGCAGAGGGAGCATACTATCTAAACAACAGCTGTTCTCCATTTGAATGAATAAGTATGAGCATATTCAAAGAGGAAGGTACATTTGTTATCATCAAACTGTTGCCCAAGTTTGATTTTGGCCATGCAACTCTAAAATCAGAAATCTTTGACCACTGAACTATCAATAGATAAGTTTGGCCATCTAGCTAGTTTGGAAGGTGATTTTGTATTTTTGGAAATAACAAAACTGATTTATTTTCTTGAAATTCATAGGCAACACATTTTAATTAAGTCATAAAAATATGAAACCAGTGTCAATTTTTTTCTCCTAAGAATATAGTTTGTCTATCAGTGCTAGATTTGGATTTGTTTGGATCTTATCTGTAGCTGTTCCTACTTCCTAGTGTTTTATTGCTCTTGGTGATACTTGTAATTATTTAAGTCATCATTTTGTTCTATATTAAACCTAGTGATTGACCAACAGGATCAATGGCACAAAATAGAAAATGAAATGTGTTGGTTAAATTAATCAAATTATTATTCTAGGGCTAGTGATGCCATAATACGGTACTAGTTACAATGGCTAAATGTGGTATATCTGGAGCATGGCACCTGCGTGGTTGTTGTTGTCTTCAAGATCTTGTGATTTTAGAGTTGCATGTCCAAAAACAAACTCGGGCAATAGATAATGACCAAAAGTGGACTTTTCTCTTTATTAAAATGCTTCAAACCAGATATAACTGCATGTGCACCAACCATATCAGATAATTTTTTTAAGTCATTCTGCTTGAATATACTTAGCAATGATTATGCATGTGTTAAACTGTTCATTAAAGAAATTGGTTGCGGTCGAGCTTAGGCGTATATGTAATGTGTCAATTACATTTTGGTATACAATTTTGCACAGGTCCATCTTGCTTTCTCTGCCCTGAGAGATAGGAAGGCGGTTGGCAAAGTGATGATTGTAATGGGCTCCTCAGCTGTACCAAGGCTCTGATATCATTCAGAAACGTTTATCTACGAGATCATACCAAGGCTCTGTTATCATTCAGAAACGAGATCATGAGGCTTATACTGTGAATCTCTTTTATCATCTGTAGGACAAAGATTATCTGAGACTGAAGTAGTTTCCTTGTCAATAATGTGGTGTATGATCTACAAAAATAATCAGAGAAATAAGCAGTTTATATCGACACAGTGCCAAGCAGCATATACAACTGATGAGAAACAGCTCTACCATGCCAATGCTGTGAGGAGTGGGAAGACCACGCCGTTTGATTTTTTTTAACCCCTATTCTGGAAAACAACTGCATTTACACCATTAGGTGATCTTATTCCAAATTTTGACTAAACTCGAAATTTCCAGACCCTCTCCGCGAACGTGAGGGCTCCTTTTAAATATGTTGTATATTAAGGGCCCGTTTGGCAAAGCTCCAGCTCCTGCTTCTTTAGCTCCAGATCTTGATCCTCGTGAGGAGCTGATCCTCTTGATTCTCTTAGAGAATCAGAATCATTTTTAAAACCGTTTGGTAAGTAAATTTGTTCTTGTCTGCTGAGAGTTGGTGGTATGTGGCGATTGTCTGTTTTACTCTTTGCGGTTCAACTTTGTTACAAACCAATAAGTAGGATGCATATACGGAAAAAAATTATGAAACAATAACATATAAAATATTCCCATCATAGTAGTGCATAAAATGGTCTCAAATGTTTAATCCATAAATTGGCTCGTTATGTTTTTGTCCAATGGCAATTGCGGGTAATTTCGATCAAACTTTAAGAGGAAGTCCATATTTGGTTGGTTGAGGAGCTGTTTTAAGAGAGGGTGGAGCAGGTTTTTTTAGATCCCACCTTTCTTCACAAAAACGACTCCCAATCTTTCGGCTCCACACGAGAATCAGTTTAAAAAAATACCCGTTTGGCACGGCTCCTCCAGATCCTCGCTTAGAATCAGGAGCTGGAGCTGTGCCAAACGGGCCCTAAATAAATATAATATATAGCTCCTTAGAAGCGGATGCACTCGACCATAGCAAAGTGTACAACAACGAGAAAAGAGAGGCTTAGTTCTTGCTAGATAGGATATTGCCTTTACGAGCCTTGGCTGACATGAAACTCATCTTATTTGCTTTTGCACCAACTAGGCAACTACTGCTTCAGGACTACAAACAAGCGAAGAAAGAAAACAACCTAGTGACAAGTCTTGTTTGCTATTGGCTTTCTTCAGCTCGTAACGTGATGGAACTGAAGAATGTGATGTCGTGCAAGATAGAACTGAAGAATGTGATGGGATTCAGTACAGATGATCGAAATGAATTGATTTAATTTGACCCAAAAGCACACGACATGAGGAGAAAATTAAGGAAACTGAAGGACAGACGAAAATGCCTAATTATAATAGACTCTAATGTTCAAACTTTCATTGTAGCAGTGTATGTGTACTGCAATGAACTATGGACACACCAGCAATATATAATATGATGGGAAGAGATCGAACATTGATGCTGCAGCATTATACGTACTCCTTCATCATCCCTCAGACTCAGACTCATTTCCAGTGACACTAGTTGTCACTCCAGACAGCAGCAACCTTATCCAGAATCTCCTTCATGATCGAAGGGCAGCTAGCGATGAGATGCTTGAAGCCATCGGTTTTCATGACGGCACCGAGCACATCAGTCGAAGCTATGAACCCAATGCAGTCAGCTCTGAGCTGGGTGCAGTGGTGCTGCTCCGCTAGAGCCAGGATGGTGGCAACCGTGTGCGCGTCGATACCGCGGCACAGCTTCGCCTCGCACAAGAGCCTCAACCTGTCGAGCCCGTACCGATCGGCCGCAACCAGCAAGTGCTGCATCGCCAGCGCGTTCCTGTTCTCTGCCGCATCGCCATCGCAGTCATCATCTGGCAAGGAATCCGCGTAGACGAAGTGCAGGAGCGCGTCGAACACTGAAGGCTCCATGTCTTGGACCTCGATGCGCTCCGCGTCCTTCTCCCTCATGGCGCCGAAGAGCTCCGCCCTGAACACCGCGGACCGTGCGGCCAGGATGCACCGGTGGGCAGGGAACAGCTGGCCGCCGACGCTGAACGTCACGTCTGCGCCTTCCCCGTTCTTCAGCATGTCTTTGAGGTCCTGGTGGAGCTTTGGCTGCGGAACTACGACGGCGCCTACGTCTTCAGTGCGAGGCATGTGCTTCACCGTCACCACACACCTGATCATCAAGCTACCACCGTCCAGGCGCAGCGACTCCAGCAGACTCGATTTCTCAGTGAATCTAGAGTAGCCCCATTGGGCGTCGACGGACTCAAAGGTCGTTACGCACGTCTTCCTCACTCGTTCGCTATCGCCCACCAATAAAGTGAAATTCATCGTAACACTGGTACCTGGTGTTCCTCTGACAAAATACAGGAAGGTCGACACATAAGATTGGTTCCCCCTCTCGCTCCCGTCAGGATACAAGTCAATCCTCCAGTCGCGGCCGGCGACGTTGAAGGTGCTCGAGCTGACGAACTTGCCGATGCCCATCCCGTCGAGCAGCAGGAAGTTGGTCACGGTGAAGTTGTGCGTGGCGGTGGTGCTCCCCATCACGCACCTCGACGACGTCTCGGATAGGGACCGGCCATGCGCAAACGGAGAGGTGGAGCCAGCAGCCATGGCAAGGGAGCACACGGTAAAAAACGGATCTGCTATCTAGGGCGTAGTTTGTTTATAGAACTAGGAAAACTTCTGTTGGGCTGCGCATGGAATTGGATTTTATTGGTTTCTCGGCCACGAACGTCGGCGCCGATCACATAACTGCCCAGGAACGTCGGAGCTGCTTGTTATCCATATTCGATAGTCCAGATATTTTATTCAGAGTATATTTGACAATTTAGATATTGTATCTAAAGTGAATATACGATTTACATACTATATATTAAATTGATAAAAGCAAATATTACTCTTATCTTAGCCAAAAGATAAAAAAAACACGAGTTGAAAAGTAACTTGACCCTTTTTTATAACGCACTCGATCACTTGTCCTACTTCAGCTAGCAGGGTGATACTACGTGGGAGCGCTAGACGCTACACTACGTTCAGTTTACTATCGTCACTACAAGAAACTGGTTAAAGAACGTGGGTGACAAACCGTCGAACTTAATGTAATAAGCCGTCGAACTTACCGTAAGAACGTGGGTGTACCGACGAATATAGCCGACGGCGATTTTTGGACGAACTTAGAGAAGTAAGTTCGACGGCCCCCACGTTCTTAACTTTAAGAACGTGGGTACCGTCGAACTTAACATTAAGAACATGGGTACCGTCGAACTTAACATTAAGAACGTGCGTTTTTAAGTTCGACGGGGACCGTCGAATTTAGAGAAGTAAGTTCGACGGTACCCACGTTCTTACTATTAAGTTCGACGGGGACGCGTGGCTGTCGAACTTATGTGGCCTGCGTGGGTCTGCGTGGGTTGCACATTAAGTTCGACGGTACCCACGTTCTTAACTTTAAGAACGTGGGTACCCACGTTCTTATCCCTTTTCCAGAAAAAAAATAAAAATTACATAAATGAAAAATTAGACAAACATAAAATCGCATGCAACACAGAATATCATATACAATACAGAAATGAAAGCCCTCAAATTTAAGCCACCATAAGGAGCATTGCCATCAAAAGTAAGATCTAAATGAATCAATGTCCTCTCTTAGGGTAAGACACACAGGGAGGCCTACACAAGCTTGAAAGTTTGTCTAAATGAAAGAAAATCTCAGTAGAACTTTTTGCCCTAACATAGAACTCTACCAGCTCATCTTTGTCTTCTTCAGGATCAATTGCATCTTCATCTTCGTTGCCATGCATTAGCTGTGGAGAAAAGGATCCATCTTCCTCTTCAAATTGGTTATCTGTCTGTTGAGGTATAGGCTCAGATGAATATCGTTTATCATCTACAAATAAAACATAATATCAGAAATCACTTCAGTATCTTGGAAACATAGTTGATTGAGTAATCAGAAAAGGAGGTAAACCTTCATCCTCGTGCATCTCATCCTCCAGTTTATTGCAAAAAACACATATTTCAGGAACTGCTAAGTTATAAAATGCATTTGATGTACTGTGCGATGGTGTCAGAATATACAATAGCTGGCTTCAAAAAACATACAGAAAATTACACAGGTAGGGTGCTGCAGGGACAAAGCTTTTTTCAGTCGACTTACACTTAGATAAGGATGAGCAAATGATGCTCACCTTGAACACCAGATAGGGTTCATTTAACTCAATGTCAAATTCATCTGAGAAATTAAGATTCTTTTGGAGAACATCAATAGGCTTTGTACGCCCCTCCCGCAACCTGATCTCAGACCTGACCTTGCTTTGGTCAAAATGAAACTGCACTCCAAAATGAGAAATGGTAGATAAATAACAATTCTATATTAACTCCAACACAAATTGAATGGTGTTCGTCAGATTTTAAGATATTGACCTCTTCCTCTTTCTTCTCCCAGTCTTGAAACTCGGCACGTGCTCTTTCTCTAGCTAGCAATGTCTTCAAAACGGCAAATATATGTATTTAATTCCAAATGCAAAAAATATTTGAATGTAATAAACGGTAGACATAAACTTACAAAATTATTATAAAAGAGATTATGATTGTCAAATACAAACCATTTCCTCTTCATGTTGTGTCTTTTCAATAGCTCTTTCTTCTCTTCTTTTCTTAACCTTTTCTATCTCAGCCTACATTTGATAGAGCAACTATAACGATTAGGCGCTGCAAGAAAAGCATAATCTTCAATTTTCTTTTTGAAGAAAACCAAATAACAAGCTTTCTGGGTAGCAAAGCGTACAGTGCACTACAGTACAAAAGCATAGATGAAAATAAAATAATACATATGATGCTATGAACCTTATTAATTCATTGGAAGTAGGTAAGAAGACTATGATATGCTTTGTTCCAACTAATAAACAACGGAAATAGATATAGTGTTTCATAGTATCATTCTTTCTTATTGTTTCTTCTTCTCAGATTTAACAGAAATATTCACCTTCTGTCCCTGAGATACATCACGCTCTATCTTCTTTCGCCACACAAACCTGTAAAGAGACAAGATAGAGAGCATCCTTCTTTGAAAATTATAGTGGTAATGCAAAAGGAAGGTAGCAAATAATCTGGGTGTTCAAGGAAGCCACTGACATTTTATTTTACTTGGCAATATTGGCAAACATTAGAAATCTTATCCCAAGGTAAACATGCTATCAGAAGTGTGTCAACATGAAGTGCAATAATATGCCAAACTATAAGGCAAAGGGATATGTAAATCCACATAGAAAGGTACTCAATTGTCTAAAGAAGTTTAATTACATCAAATTATGGCCAAGACTTGGGACCCCAACAGAGTTGAACCAGCTAAATTAATCAGGAAAATGACACGCGCTTCTTCATACTACAGTCACTTGGTCCACTACAGGAATGGATGCAAACCGTGTGTGCTGTGCTGAGACAGCGACATGATCTTTGCCAATGCGTTCTGGAAAAGCAAGAAATCAATCCATTTACAGCAGCGAACCTCTGCTTACGAGCATCTGCTATGGTCTATGAACTACAGTAATCTCACATCTAACCACAATCTGGCTAAAAAGAAATGATAAAAGTCTTGTCCATCATAGCGGTAAGTACTCACCAATAGCTGAAATGAAAAAGAAAACAAAGGTTATGTGTAGTTGTAGAATTTAGCAAATTTTCCTCTAGCAATCTTTTCCCAGGACATACAAATATATTACTAAATTAACAAGATGAGTCTCTTTTTAGTAAAGAAGAATAAATATATGCATTGCAAATGAAGCTGCACAAACCAAATATACCTTCTGAAATAGTACCAGTGCCCTGACCTTTGCTTTTTCCTTCTATAAATATATCTATTAATAATTCTAGAAACAACATCAGAAACACAAAGACTACCCATACAAAAAGTAATGTCATGTGAAGCCAATCATAAATGAGGAATTGACTGCAAAGTGAATGCGCATGGCCAAGGATTATGACGTTGAGTACCGCATGTTCTCCTCCGACGGAGACACACTTATACCTGGTGCTGCACGCGTGAGAAGAAAAGCGGAATCAAACAATAGAGAACTGAGACTAATACAGTAGCAGTAGACTTCAAATTACACCAAAATTCCAAGAGAGCTAGGCACCTGGTTCGTTGAGCAACCATTGTGTCTTGCACATATCCAAATCTGAAATAGATTACTCATTAGCATAGGCCAGCAAACAGAGTATTCGATTCCAACTGGACCTGCATTTTTAAGTGAAATCCAAACTCCGTCACATCTCTCAAACATGGCTAAAAAAGTCCAAATGGTAACTGTAGACGATTTATGCACACAAAGCATCTATTAAATCATATATCAAGTTAAATGGTACACTCCAACAGCAGTAGCAATAGCATAGCATTTGAAAGGAGAAGAAAAAATAGATTGCTAAGTATGTATATCGACAAGCTAATCAAAGCTAGTCAACATGCACATTCCAACACCCACAACCCCACATTAATACATTATGCATTGCTTGGAAGTGTAGCATTTGAAGGGATCGAACACTTAAAAGTATGGACCCTAAATAAAAGTTTAAACATTTATCTCAGAGAGGGAGATGGTTACCTGTAGTGAGATGGTTACCCAAGAACTTCCGGGCGGAGAGGGAGAGGGTACCGGCAGCGCGTCTGTAGCGCGATGGGCTGGCTGGCGGCGGCGCGGTGGGCGAGCTAGCGAAGAGCGTGGTGGGCGGGCTGGCGGCGGCGGGTTCGCGCTTAAAATCGATATTTCCACGAAGAATAGCCTGCGCCACCCCTTGTTCAGTCTCTGTAGTTTTTTCCAGGTCAGGTTTTTTGAAGTAGAGTAAATTTAATGACAAAATACTGGTTCAATAAAGAAGTTACCAGCCCAAAATGGTTGGACACATAGTTAAATGGTTGAAATAAGCTCTGAAATAAACATGCACCTATCTAAGTAATCATCTTCCAAGATAACTCATTATTCCTATAAGCATTTGCTAAGTTTTTTTTGCCAGAGAACAAACAAAAACAATAGCTACAGTGGAAACGGATCCACTATGGCAAATGGGACCTGAATCTTCTTTTTAGAATCGCAGAGGTAGGAGATCTGAAGTTTTGCAGAAGGGAAGAACAACAACAAAAATTCATAACTTATTAGACACAAAATATATGTTCTCAAGTTACAACTACAACTCAAACTGAATTGATATATGCCACATTACTATATTATATTGGTATTTCATCAAACAATTTAATGGCATGATAAGCAGTGGTAGATGTTATTGGGCCTAAAAGCTATATCAGTTAGAGCCATAGTTCGACAGCAGGTGCGTACCTTTACATCGGCGAGCAGCGGGAGGAGTTTAAACCTGGATGCCAAGATTTGTTGATAGGTAATATACATATCTGGACATAGGAGCTTAATCATGGGGTGCACCTGCTTTGGATTAGCATCCTAATCCTCATGTATCCATTTGGCACAATAACGCTACTGCATCAGCAGTGGCACATCAATCAAAGGGGTTGTTTGAGCTTAAAAGTTTATTTTATATATTGGCACATCTCTACATAATTCCCACACATTTTAGGCGAACTAATGGATGTATAAAGTACCATTCTTGCAGCTAGAGTTAATGTAAAATACTATTTGAGAGTGACCTAGCCCTGGCCACACATTTTAAGCAAACTATTTGAGAATTGCAACTACCCCTAGAGTGAGCACATCTATAATGGTGCATACCAAACTGGAATTAAAAAAATCTTCATTTGCAGTGGTAGTTGCTAGAACTTATACATTGTATAACATGTCGCTGTTGAAAATATACCTGAAATTAACATGCCCGCTAAACACCTCTTCCCTAATAGTAACATCCATCTCCTCCCCCACACACCTGGAGACCGATATTGCTACAACCCGGATGAGTGCAGGCAACCATGAATGAAAAGGCCACCGCCAACTCCAGATAACCAGAGATGTTCCTGACAAGAAAAAAATCATTAATAAGAAAAGAAGCAATTATCAGGAACATGTTCAACTCAAACCACAGGAAATGCACTTTTACCAGGGAAAACCTCGATTGTCAAAAACCACCGCAGAATACAAGTTACTAAACATAAGCTGTATATAAGAAAAAATGGTGCTGGACACAATAGATTGTTTTGATAAAAAGATAGAATAGTTTGCAGGAGCTATGCCCTGACTTGCACTGTGAGTGAAACAAAGAGCTATTGAAATTCATTTGATTTTGCTCCCACAACAGCTTGTGCAATCAGTTACAGGAAATAGAAAAAAATAGCTTGATAGAAGAGGAAAGCAGAGAGCTCTTACTTCTTTTTAGATTTAAATCACTTTCTAGCTGAATATTAAGAAAATCGTACATCTTCTCCCAGGGAAAAATGATTAGACTGATAAAATATTCACATGAACCATAAAAAAGACCTTTACAGTTCCAAAATGGACATCTAAAAAAACTTTATAGCAGAAAACAAAAGAAATAAGAAAACCATGTAGAGCAGTTGTTCCTTTTGAGTTAAAGAACAAATTCCATGCCTTTGATACTGAGCGTCATTATCCTAGTGTGCATTGTTAAATCATGAATACGTATGAAACTGAAATAATACAAGGACACATTTTCTAGAATTCTAACAAAGAAGGATTTGGTTGTGATCAAATCTTGATTCCTTTTTCCATGCCAGCTTGTTTCTTCTCCAAATACCTTTTACACCTCATGTTCTTCATGGTTAACAGTAAATACGGAATTCCTAACTGACTGATATTTTCCAAATTGTAAGTCTGAGATATTAGTAACCAGAAGTTACCTCCAAAATAAAACCTTTAAGCAAAGTCAATAATAAATTTCCAAAGCTTAGCTATTTACTCTCTATGGTGAAAAACCTTGCCTACAAATGTTTGCAAGCAAAAAAAATCTATCTAGCATTCCTTACGAGGAGAGGAAAACACATCACATAAATACAAAATTTTAAGTAAACGTTGAATGCCTGGGCCTCAGTTGAAGCGAATCTAGGTGTATGTTTGCTTTTTAATGAAAATAATTCCACCAGTTCTAAATTGGTCTAGATTCAAGAAAAATACTCAAAAAGCTCTCCTTTCAAATTCTGACAAATGCTCAGCTCTTTCACAAGGAAATGAGGTAACAAAAACTATATATATATATATATATGAGAGAGAGAGAGAGGGTCAGTGGACTTTGATGCCAATCGTTCATAGCTAGATGTCACCTGGCCTCCATTTTTAGCAGTTTGTTTCTGCACGGCAAACCATCAGTATTACCACCATCTAGGACTAAATTGACGTGAGTAATAAAGTATAACCGAGTAGACTTTGGATGGTATTTGAGTGTACCAATTTCTTTCTACGGCATATAACCTAAGCGACAAGTTTTCAGCAGCATAAGACCATTTTTCCTTAAAACAAAGTCTGCACGGTGACATATAAATCTGCTCCATGAGCTGAATACTCAAGTGACTCAGTAAGTTAAGTCAGAGTGGACTTTCCTCGTGTTGTGTACACAGTATTTCATAAAATAATCAACATTTAAGTTGCAAATCTAAATGACAAAAGTGTGTACCACACCACAAACATCCTAAGACTTTGATGTACCAACCAGGCAAAGCCCAACACAATATATTTTCATTCTTCATCAAACCAAAATGCTCTGTAATAGGGAAGAAAGAGCCCGGCTGAACCGATGTCCTAAAAATTATCGTCAGTACCACTAGATATTATCCTGAAAAAAAGGAGATTAACAGTATCTACCGGATCACTACCAGATACTATCTTGCAGCTAGTAATAGCCAATTGCCTATGAAAGAACCACCAAATTGTTTCCGGGTTCCAGAGCTAGTAATAACCACATTTTTTATGGATTGCAGGAAAAAAGAAGTACATTTTGCTACTCTGAGCTCTACCATCAAGTTTCCTCCCACTAAAACCAGAAATCACGGAAGTGCGCAGAAAATCGTCTGAAATTGGGAAAGGATCTCGGTTGGTGTGACTCACCAGGCTTGAAGAAGATGGAGAGACCGAAGTCGATGGCCTTGAGCGGCGAGTTCTCCTTCTTATTGGCGAAGAGGAAGTTCTCCGGCTTGAGGTCGCGATGGATGACGCCGTGCTGATGGCAGAGCTGGACGACCTCGACGATGATGCGGGTGACATTAGCGGCGGCGCGCTCGGTGTAGTGCCCCTGCGCGACGATGCGGTCGAAGAGCTTGCCGCCCTCGTAGAGCTCCATGACGAGGTGGACGGCGCCCTCGTCCTCGCACGCCTCCCGCAGGGACACGACGCTTGGTGCGGCTTCTTCTTCGCGTTGGATGCGGGGAAGTGCAAAGAGCTGGCGTCCTCCCGCGCGACGGCGGCCGGCGAGCGGCAGCAGTTGCCCATGGCCGCCCGAGATCCAAAGGTGTGGCGGGAGGCTAGGGTTGGAGCGGCATTTGGGGCGCTGGGGTGGGCGCGGTGGCCGCGCGGGTGGGCGGCGCGATGCTGCGCGCGGCGGTGGGTGCGCGGGCGGATAAGAGTGGGAGATGGTGAAAGTGACTCGCGGCGCGGGATAGGGATCTAGGTATTTTGGGTTAAGTTCGACGGTTTCGAGTTGGCCCACGAACTTAATTTAAGAACGTGGGTACCCACGTTCCTATTAAATTAAGTTCGACGGTTTTGGCTAGGGCCCACGAACTTAATTTAAAAACGTGGGTACCCACGTTCTTAAAAAAACACATGAACTTAACTGATGTAAGAACGTCGGTACCCACGTTCTTAACAAAACCCACGAACATTTATCAGTTTCTTGTAGTGCGTGTTGTTTATCATGGTCCATCTTTAGAGTAACGACCCACTGGTATGCGAGAAGCGTGGAAGAGGAACGGACTTACGCGCTTCACGTGTGACGCACGACGCACAAAATCAGTGCTTTGTAGGAGTAGAGATATAAATTGTCTAAGAGCTTATAATGCTATACATCCAAACTAATTCCATTTTCTTTCACGGTATCACGAGTTTAGGTTATGGCTTAGGCTTTCGTTGTCGTCGCTACGACCCGTGAAGATCAATCTCCGCATGGGGCTGTGTTTTTGTAGTTAGAATGTGCGACTGACCTCTATGATATGTCGCGCCCATGGTCATTGTCGTATCATCAAACTTCAACAGATTAGTGATTCATCGGTTCCGCACATCACAGTTGCTGCTTAGGCTTTCATGCAAGCTAGATCGTGTCTTGTCCCTTCTACTTGTCGTCGTGGTCACGATTGTGGACCACGACATCCATGCCTCCCCTTCATGTGCCATCGTGGCGACGGTTGTGGAGAGACCGCTCGCTATGGATAACCAGTGGTGTACCCAAATCTATTGTTGTTATGAATCTTTTTATTCTTCTCGATTGGTGATCGGGTTTGTGTCGCTTACCGCCCATCGATCGCTTGAATCTTTGACATCGGCATCGACAACACCAGCCTCTTCATCTTCTTTGAGTATGATGTATTGTGTGGCCTATGGCATACCCGGAACACATGTATGTGTCACGCCTCTTTGCATGTATGTCGACATACACCAATTCATCCTCACCACCATCGATAGTGAGTCTCCATCTTCGATATTGCCTTTGTCATCGCCGTCTCTGCCTCGCAAGCTCTCCCCTGATCATCCGATCATGTGTGACCATCCTCCCATGATATATGTTGTATACTCTGCACCTCTCTAAGTATGATGGATGCCACTGCGTCGCCTCCTTGGCTTGCAACACCGTTGTTGCCCTACATCATTGTGCGCCTCTATCACATGGTCTACTTCGACAGTTCACACTCTTTGTCGCCTTCATCGAGTAATGTTGTCTAGACACTCCAACACCATCTCCATGTGTGCTACGAATCTCTCCCCATTGCCACCCCAGAAGCCTCAATGTGTCACCCGTCTGCTTCTTTGACTTCGTCTACCAAAACCCCTTGTCGTTGGTGTTATCGTCGTCTACTTCATCAACTCCAACAATTGTTGGATGCATCAATACCTTCTTCCATGTCGTTCTTATAGGCATCACAAAGGTCTTATAGGCCTTCTCTCCTAGTCCCTTCAAACGCAGATGCATTGTTAGGGGCCTCTACGACTCTACCTAGTATGTTCGACACTGGCAACACTGGTGCATGCCTTGGCTTTGTCCTGACGCGTTCTTAGGCTTGGCAAACCTAGTGTACACATCGACGGTTCATTTATAGCGACCTACAGTTGGTTGCTAAAAATGCCTTCGACGACCTACGGTTGGTCACTAAAGACCTTTAGCAACCTATAAAGATGTCTGTTATAGGTGCCATCACTAAAGGCATCAGCATCTTTTTAGCGACTGACTATTGGTTGTTGCTGTTATACATTTAGCGATCAACCATGGATTGCTATATTATACATTTAGCGACTAATGGTGGGCTGCTATATGGTATATTTAGCAACCAACATAAAGATGCACCTACTAACAGTTGTTATTAACAATAATATACAATTAATTAGCATTCAACAATGATATATCGGATGAATAGTGTCGGCGTTTCGACCCCGGGGGGTCCCTGGACCGACGAGTAAATTGTCGCTGCGTGTCCCAGCCCAGATGGGTCAGCGCGAGACGGAACACAAGGGGGAAGAACAATAAGGGGAACCGCGGCTCGTGTTGTCCTGCGCCCAGGGCGGATGCGCTTGCAGTAGGGAGTTACAAGCGTTCGCGAGGGAGAGAGAGAGAGCCTGCTCGTCAGCCCGTCCTCCCGCGCGGCCACCCTTTCGTACGAGGGCCCTGGACCTTCCTTTTATAGACGTAAGGAGAGGGCCCAGGTGTACAATGGGGGTGTAGCAGTGTGCTAGCGTGTCTGACAGAGAGGAGCCAGAGTCCTATGTACATGCCGACGTGGCTGTTGGAGAGGTGTTGGTGCCCTGTTCATGTGATGTCGTGGCCGTCGGAGGAGCGCTTAAACCCTATAGAAGCACAACTGTCGGGGCTGTCGGGACCTTGCTGACGTCTCCTTGCTTCCGTAGGGGGCTGAGAACCGCCGTCGTCATGGAGCATGCGGGGTGTCATCATTACTTGTTTTACCGGGGCGAGCCAGATGGGACGCCGATCTTGTTCCCCGTAGCCTGAGCTAGCTAGGGGTAGGGTAATGATGTACCCCCCTGCGACGTGGTCGGCCCGAGCCCAAGGTCGGGCGAGGCGGAGGCTCCTCCGAGGTCGAGGCTAAGTCCGAGCCCTGGGGTCGGGCGAGGCGGAGACCGTCGTCCGGGGTCGAGGCTGAGTCCGAGCCCTGGGGTCAGGCGAGGCAGAGACCGTCATCTGGGGTCGAGGTTGAGTCCGAGCCCTAGGGTCGGGCGAGGCGGAGACCGTCGTCTGAGGTCGAGGTTGAGTCCGAGCCCTGGGGTCGGGTGAGGCGGAGACCATCGTCTGAGGTCGAGGTTGAGTCCAAGCCCTGGGTCGAGCGAGGCGGAGACCATTGTCTGAGGTCGAGGTTGAGTCCGAGCCCTGGGTCGGGCGAGGCGGAGACCGTTGTCTGAGGTCGAGGTTGAGTCCGAGCCCTGGGGTCGAGCGAGGCAGAGCTTCCTATGGCGCCCGAGGCTGGACTTGGCTGCTGTCAGCCTCACCTTGGCGGGTGGCACAGCAGTCGGAGTAGTGCAGGCGACACTGTTTTCCTATCAGGTCAGTCAGTGGAGGGGCGAAGTGACCACGGTCACTTTGGCCTTGTCGACTGAGGAGCGCGCGTCAGGATAAGGTGTCAGGCAATCCTTGCATTGAATGCTCCTGCGATCCGGTCGGCTGGTGAGGCAATCTGGCCAAGGTTGCTTCTCCGCGAAGCTTGCCCGAACTAGGCCTCGGGCGAGTCGAAGGTGCGTCCGTTGCTTGAGGAGGCCCTCGGGCGAGGCGTGAATCTGCCTGGGTCTTCCGTTCCTGCCCGAGGCTAGGCTCGGGTGAGGCGAGATTGTGTTCCTTGAGCGGACGGAGCTTTGACCTGTATTGCGCCCATCAGGCCTTTGCAGCTTTGTGCTGTTGGTGTTTATCAGCCGAGTTTTAGGAGTCTTGGGGGTACCCCTAATTATGGTCCCCGACAGTAGCCCCCGAGCCTCGAAGGGAGTGTTGGCACTCGCTTGGAGGCTTTGTCGCATTTTTTGCAAGGGGATCGACCTTTCTCGGTTGCATTTTGTTCCGGTGGGTGCGCGCGAGCGCACCCGCCGGGTGTAGCCCCCGAGGCCTCGGAGGAGTGGTTTGACTCCTTCGAGGTCTTAATGCTTTTCGTGATGCCTCGGCCGGTCTGGTTGTTCCCTCATGCGAACTGGTCGTTGCCCGGGTGCATAGTCAGGTTCCGAGTTCTCGGGCTGGTATGTTGACGCTGTCAACGGTTTGGCCGGAGCCGGGTTTTGCGAGAGCAGCTCCCGAGCCTCTGCACAGGGCGAGAGGACGGTCAGGGACTGACTCGGCTTTTTCATACGCCCCTTCATCGCCTTTTCGCAAGGAGGAGGGGGGGGGGGGGAAGCGCCATGTTGCCCTCGGAGGGCGCCGAACATGGTGTCTCCAGTGAGTTGCTAATGGGTGATCCGAGTGGACGCCCGTGCCCCGTTCGATAAGGGTCGGCTAGTGGCCCAGAGGCGCGCTCCAAAAGTACCTACAGGTGATTTGCCGGACTTGGTCCCGTTTGATAGGGTCCGAGGGCTCGATGCCTCCCTCCGATGGGATTCCATTACAGAACGCTCCTGCTGGTCTCGGAAATGTCCTAAGGTACCTCGGGAGCGTAGCCCGAGCCTTGGTTATGTATCGAACGTACCTAGAGCCATCCCTCACTCTGTGTGCTCTGGGGCGACTGTCGAACCCTTCGGGGGGGGGGGGCAGCATACGAACCCCTGATCAGTAGTGGGCGCGGAGCCCGAGTGGCCTGAGGCGGCTGTTGAACCCTTCCGAGGGGCCAACCTTCGAACCTCTGACCAGTAGTGGGCACGGAGCCCGAATGCTCTGAGGCGTCTGTCGAACCCTTCTGAGGGGCCAGCCTTCGAACCTCTGATCAGTAGGAGGGCTCGGGGCCTGCTTCCTTCGTGGAGAAGGATCCCTTTCGGAGTATCCCCTTTCCCAGTCCCTGTAGCAAGAGAGAGAAAGGGGAAGAGGAAAAGGATACGAAATTGAACGACATGGCGTACCTTTTTTTGACGCGGTCATTATGGCGGAGGTGAAGCGTCGCCCTCTTCGCCTGCCAAAGGTATCGCCTGCCCTGCCGTGGAGTTAATGCGACAGGACGAGTGGTTTGTAGGGCAGCCATTGTGCATGCGCAAGCCGTTTGAGGAACGGAACACGGGCGCATCGTCTCCACGCCGTGGGAGAGGGCTCTCCTGCCACTCCAGGAGGGGACGTGAGCCTGCAGACGATTTGACTGCCGCTTCCGCTCGCCTGCTGCCGCCATTACTGTCGGCTCACTTCTGGCCATATCGACCGTCGTGCCTTCTCCCGCGGCTGACTGACCCGTGACTGGCATGTTTGGCTGGCATTGCTGGTCCACGCGCAGGGTTACCTCGAATTGTGGCACCGGTTCCGCAGCCGAGAAGGCGCGGCGCTGGCGCAAGTGGCGCTGCAGTTTTTCGCACGTAGTAACCGGCGCGCCGGTTACATGACGTGTGGGCCTGGGACTCCATGCCGGACGCGTTGAAGTCGAAAGGGTGCATCCCCATGGCGCAGTTGCATGCTGCCTTCATAGCGATCCGCCCTTTCACCCGCTGGTTTAGGCGAAGACGGAGGAATGCTTGTAACCGCTGGGCGGTTACATGCTCCACGCGTGGCGGTTTGGCTTCTTCTGTCCTGGGCCAGCTTGCATGTCGTGTGGGACCCAGCCCCCGTGTCGTAGGGGGAGGATCTTTGAGCGCGTTGGTGAAGACTTAGCCCGCGACGCCTGAGGATGCGAGTGGGGTGAGTCGCCTTTAAAAAGGGAAAGGCTCCCTGGGTGGCAGTCACGCCTCCGCATTCTCTTCATGCATTGCGCCCTTCCACCTTCCGAGCCCCCGGATGGGGTGCCCCAGCGTCGTCTTGCTCTTGCTGCCGTTGGAGGAGCGCAATCTCGTGGAGATCGGTGCCTTTCAGCCGTCGTTCGGCTTCAAGGATTTTCGTCGTGCAGCCCGGCTGCATTCCCCACCAATGGGTAGCTAGGTGGGGAGAAGCGAGCCGGGCTGCGGCCTCCGCCCCACCCTCAGCTTCAAGGATTTTCGTCATCCGGGCTGAGGCGGAGGAACGAGGCGAGCCGGGGCCTGCCTTCGCGTGGGCTGGCGTCCCGCTTCTTCCTTCCGCATCTGGGGGTGGAAACCATCCTCCAGCTCTGCGGAGGAGGCGTCCTCCAGCCACGCCGGGGAAGGCGAACTGCTGCTGCCCAGCCAGGGTGCAGCATTCCGTCCTCTGTCCGGGCGACGGCGGCCAGCCGCACCAGGGGGTCTCACAACACGTCGTACGCCGCGAGGGCGGTACTCATGTTCTGGGACGGTCCCATCCTCGTTTTCGTGGCGAGTACGGGAGTGAGGACCTGCCAGTGCGCTTTGGGGTGGCCGGCGCTTGCTGGTGCGGTGTTGGTGGACAGGTGGACGTCCTCTTGCTCGGGTCGTCGTCCGAGGCTGGGCCTGGTTCCGTCGAGGGTAGAATCAATGCCGAGGGTGCTGCTGCTCCCTCTGCCGATGCCAGAACCTGCAGGAATAGTTTGTCTG
The DNA here is from genome assembly GCA_029449295.1 of Zea luxurians. Classification (NCBI taxonomy): domain Eukaryota; kingdom Viridiplantae; phylum Streptophyta; class Magnoliopsida; order Poales; family Poaceae; genus Zea; species Zea luxurians. The sequence goes on from JAOPSE010000009.1 coordinate 17,928,157, forward strand.
TAGTGTGTGCATGCTTTTTGCGGCCGCCGAGGCCCAAACATGTCATTGTCGTGTTATAAAGCTGTGTTTCTTTTCCTCTTGTTTCGAGTATCAGGACTTGCTTGTCGGTAGCAGAATCGTTTATCCGAGCGAGAGTTACTTATCGTGGAAGGTGATGAGTGAGGTATCCGTATCCCGGAGGCGTAGGAGTCCCTCGGCTCGGTCGACCTTCGCCGCTTACGTGTACTCTTGCTCGTCTGTGGGATTCTGTTATCGGTATAGTCGAGAAGACAGGAAAAATCGTTTCGGCAGAGAAATTTTCGAGCGTTAAGACTTGTTCGGTTAGCAAAATCGCTTATCCGAGAGTGAGTTACTTATCGCAGAAGGTGATGAGTGAGGTATCCGTATCCCGGAGGCGTAGGAGTCCCTCAGCTCGGTCGGCCTTGCCGCTTACGTGTACTCTGTCGTTTTCAGGATCCCACTATCAACGTAGTCGAAAAGCACGAAAGATGTTCTAGCCGAAAGACTTTTTCCGAGGAAAATTTTGACGCAGAGGGGGTTCCCCCCTTCTAGCCCCCGAGGGAGGGTCAGGCTTTGCCGAGGCAAGGCTGACCCTTCGTTGATGGTTAGACTTTACTTGTGTATGTAAACGAGGTATATGAGCGACTTGAAAACATCTTAAGGGTAGAAGCAACGTAGCTGTCGGATGTTCCAAGCGTTGCTGTAGACCTCGCCTTGACTGTTGGCCAGCTTGTACGTTCCGGGCTTCAAAGTCTTGGCGATGATGAATGGCCCTTCCCAGGGAGGCGTGAGCTTGTGGCGCCCTCGGGCGTCTTGTCGTAGCCGAAGCACCAAGTCGCCCACCTGGAGGTCTCGGGACCAAACCCCTCAGGCATGGTAGCGTCGCAGGGACTGCTGATACCGCGCCGAGTGTAGTAAGGCCATGTCCCGAGACTCTTCCAGCCGGTCCAGTGAGTCTTCTCGGTTGGTCTGGTTGCTTCGAGCGTCGTATGTCCTTGTCCTCGGAGAGCCGTATTCTAAGTCTGTGGGCAAGACAGCCTCTGCCCCATAGACTAGAAAAAACGGCGTGAAGCTCGTGGCTCGGCTTGGCGTCGTCCTTAGACTCCAGACCACCGAGGGGAGTTCCTTCATCCATCGCCTGCCGAACTTGTTGAGGTCGTTGTAGATCCTCGGCTTGAGTCCCTCAATCCACTTGGAGAATTTGTCGATAGCGATCAGCAGGTGCGCGAAGCCCCCGGGTGCCTTCTACAAGGGACCGACGAGGTCCAGACCCCACACAACAAACGACCAGGTGATGGGTATTGTCTGCAGAGCCTGAGCAAGCAAGTGGGTCTGCCTTGCGTAGAATTGACACCCTTGGCAGGTGCGTACAATCCTAGTGGCATCAGCCATCGCGGTTGGCCAGTAGAAACCTTGTCGGAAGGCGTTTCCAACGAGGGCTCGAGGCGCTGCGTGGTGACCGCAAGCCCCTGAGTGTATTTCTTGCAATAACTCCTAACCTTCGGCGATGGATATGCATCGCTGGAGGATGCCTAAGGGGCTGTGGTGGTAGAGCTCCTTTCCGTCACCCAGCAATAATGTGGCATGAACTCACCAAAGGTGGGAGTTCATGAAGTGTAAGGCTGGTCAATGAAATAAAGGCTGAGGCTGAGCCTTGCTTTTATAAGTTGGTCAAAATTTTATTAGCAATTACTAAGTGTAAGTAAATACCAAACCTTAATAATAATAGAGAAAAGTAATAGTAAAATAATCCCAAATGCGATGCAAATGTCAACATTGAATTTAAGTTCCATAATTAATCATGTGAGGGTCCGAGCCGCTCATGACCGTGAGCACGGCTAGTATACTAGTTTTACACTCTGCAGAGGTTGCGCATCTTTACCCACAAGCCGTGTTACCCATCTGCCAAGGGGTCATGAATCCCATACACCTCTACCAAGGAAGCGAGGCAGGGTAACACTACGAGGCCTTTACAAAGTTCCACTAGCTTCAGACTACCCGCTACAGTTTATAGGAAGCTCCAGTGCAGGGTTCTTGCCTGACCGCCATCGCAGCAAAATCAAACAAGGACCTCCCTACACTGACCACTCCCCTACTGCCCTTGCCCCTTTCGGGTAAGGTAGCCCTCCACTAGCTTTCCTAGTTAATCAGCCAAGGGCGTCCCATTAAACCCTTGTGGTAGCACTGTTTTCCCGGGTGGTCGCTCCATGTTCCCATTAATTTAATGATCTTAACATGAACAGTAATAATAACATGATAATAACAGAATAATCATGAATAATGAATCTCTATACCCAATCCACATAAAGCAATAGCAAGTACTACCCAAAAATATTTCAGGGGTGAACAAGGTATAGAGGTAATCAAAACTGGGGTAACATAAAGGCTCCCATCAAAATTAACCTATGCAGATCATTAAAATTAATAAGAACATGGCTGGGAAAAGTAAGTGATCAAGGGCACAACTTGCCTTCAATGAGCTCCTGCTCAGCTATCTCTACTTGATGAACCTCAGATTCCACAGTGGCTTGTTCGTCTACTCGCATCAACACAATACATACATAGTATAGCAAAAATTAACATTGCACCAAACATGTAAATAAAATATACAGTAAAAATCTATACATTAAAATGAAATCATAGGAACTGGAATCACTAAATTTGGAGTTATAGATTTCAAGTTATGACTTTCTTAAGGTTTAATGTGATTAAAATAGGATTAGATGAGAAATTAATTTTCTAAATGTTTTCATGTCAAAACAGAGATACTAAATGATAGAGAATAATATTACAAAATTTTAGGAATTGGAATGACTCAATTTGGACCAAAAATGGATTTTCTATGATTTATACAAGTTTCTAGAATTGTTTTTGTATTAAAAACGAATTTATAATATCAATTCTCTGTTTTTAATACTCTCTGGACTGGGCCTCGATTTCCAGAGAAGTCAGGGGCTATTTCAGAAGAATTCCTAAGACTCAGAATTCTGTACCGCGGACTGCGGGTTGATTATAGCAAAGACCAGGGACCTTTATGCAAGATGCGCGCGGTGAAAGGGTATGGGTGCGCACCAGCCGAACGATCACGCTTCTACGGCTGAGATTAAATCCGATCGCGACCGAAGCGGTACGCAATCGTGACCCTAGGATCAAAGATCCACGGCCAGAAATCCCTCTCTTGCCCTAATATGCTCTAACCCTTGGATCCAAAACTCACAGTCCAGATTCAATCCTCGAAACGGTACGCTGATTACTCTAATCTGCGCCGTCAATCATAGGATCAACGCCCCCGGCGCCTTCTCCTCCCACGCCGTTGCCAGACGGCGGTGCCGCCCACCCACACGGTGGCGGACCTCGTCGAAGGCCGGCCCGACGGTGATCCCGAGCACTAAACCCCGATCTGATAAGCGCAAAACAAGAAGGGAAAGATTGAGAACGAATAAGGAGGCTTATTACCGTGATTTGTTGGGTTGTCTGGGCTGGCCTCGGCGAGCTGCGGTTCACAGTCGCCAGCGAGAAATTGAAGGCGAGAGGGTCGTCGCTCTCGCCCGATAGCGCCTCGGATGGCTTCACCGCAGCACAGCGCAGGACGACGACAAGCAGCCAGGCACGGATTGACAGCAGACACGTGATTCCGCGGTGGCGGCGAGGAACACGAAGGCGGCGGTGTTCTGGGAGAACTGAGCTCGCGCAAGGATAGCAGGGGGAGAAACGGGTCAAAGGAAGCGCTGCGCGAGGGTTCTTATGGACGGGTAGTCGCGCGTGGAGACGATCCCGGCTCTTGGCCCGCCATGCGCGGAGCTCTGGTTGACGGGGTGGGCGGACAGAGTCCGCGCGCGCGAGATCGACCCCCATAGCGCTACTGACATATGGATCCACATCGCAGAGGCAGCCGGGGAAAGGAAGCACTCGCGAGGGGAGGCTGACAGTGGGCCCGCCCCGTCGGCGCGGGCGTGTCCCTGTGCTGTACGAGTAAGGCTGGGCCGCGCGAGGTCAGGATTAGATGGGCCGACTTCAGAAGATTGAGCCCAGCAACATCTCTCTCTTTTCTTTATTCTTATTTATATTTCCCTTCTCATTTGAGTTCAAATTTCAAACTCAAATTCTTTGGTAAATTATCCTCAAATTTACAGTACAATTTGAACATACTAGTATTACTTTTATTTATAATATTTATTTTGTATATATTTTCCTTTTTAGTAATTATTTTCCTACCCCTCCATAATTCTTTGGACTTTTGTTTTCCAAAATAGAATTCAAATTCCATGTGTCTATTAACATATTAATAATACCTTTATTTTATTAGCCATAAATGCACAATCAAGTAAAACTTAGCATGATGCATTGGTTTATTTAGATGTTATTGGTTATTCAATCCCCTTTGATGGTGTTTATTCACATGTGATATTAACTAGAGATGGTACACACATATAGATAAAGGAAATACTCTCTCTTCATATGAGTTACAAATTTAGGCATTACAAATCCTACCCCCCTTAAAAATAATCTCGCCCTCGAGATTTTAAGAAGAACTAGGGAAAAGATGGGGAAAATCTATGCGAAGCTCTTCTTCTCTTTCCCATGTTGCTTCATCTTCTCCATGATGGCTCCATTGTACTTTACACATCTTTATCACCTTATTTCTTGTAACTCGAGTCAAAGTATCCAAAATCTTGATGGGGTACTCAGCATAAGTCAGGTCATCTTGAACACTAAGGTCTTCCATTGGTAATTGTTCTCCAGGCAACCTGAGACATTTCTTCAGCTGAGATACATGAAAGACATCATGAACATCCGCAAGATGATCCGGTAACTCCAATTGGTATGCAACCTCACCCACTCGCTTTAAGATTAAGAAGGGTCCAATAAAGCGAGGGGACAACTTTCCTTTGACTTTGAATCTCCTCATACCCCGGAGTGGTGACACCTTCAAATAGACATAATCACCCTCCTTAAACTCTAGTAGTCTTCTCCGGGTGTCAGCATAACTTTTCTGCCTGGACTGTGCAGTTCTCAAATTCTCCCTTATTTGTTGAACTTGTTCTTCTGCTTCCTGTATAATCTCAGGCCCAAACAACTGCCTTTCACCAGTTTGATCCCAGTACAGTGGAGTCCTGCATTTTCTGCCATACAAAGCCTCAAACGGTGACATCTTCAAACTGGCCTGATAGCTATTATTGTAAGAGAACTCCGCATACGACAAACTCTTATCCCAACTTCCACCATGCTTAAGAGCACAAGCTCTTAACATATCTTCCAGTACTTGGTTAGTTCTCTCAGTCTGCCCATCAGTCTGTGGGTGGTAAGCCGAACTAAAATTTAATCTTGTATCCAAGGACTCGTGCAACTTCTTCCAATATCGAGAGGTAAACTGTGATCCTCAATCTGACACAATCTTCTTTGGCACACCATGCAGGCATACAATCCGTGCCATGTACAACTCTTCCAACTTAGCTCCTGAATAAGTGGTCTTCACTGGAATAAAGTGGGCTACTTTAGTTAGCCTATCCACAATCACCCATATAGAATCATATCCAGCAGACGTGCGGGGTAATCCAACAATGAAGTCCATGCCAATCTCTTCCCATTTCCACTCAGGTATCTTCAGTGGATGCAATAGTCCGGCTGGCCTCTGGTGTTCAGCCTTAACTCTTTGGCACACATCGCACATAGCCACATGTGCAGCCACATCTCTCTTCAATCCATACCACCAATATTTCTGCTTCAAATCTTGATACATCTTAGTACTCCCAGGGTGGATAGAGTAAACTGAATCATGTGCCTCCTTCAATGTGGTTTCCCGAAGACTATCAATATCGGGAACACAGATCCGATTCTTGAACCATATCGTGCCTTGCTCATCCTCTGTGAACTCTGGGCCTCTACCCTCTATTATCAGATCCTTGATCTCCTGGATTTTAGCATCACCAACCTGACCTTTACGAATTTCTTGCTCCAAGGTAGGTTCCAATTCAATAGTAATTCCTTCCATATGTGTAACAATTCCCAGGTTGAGTCTCTCAAAATCTTTTGCTAATTCATCAGGTAGCTGGACAACAAAAGCGGAGTGAACATGCTCCTTTCGACTCAAGGCATCTGCAACCAAATTTGCCTTGCCTGGGTGATAGTGAATCTCCAAATCATAATCCTTAATGAGCTCCAACCAACGGCGTTGCCTAAGGTTGAGGTCCTTCTGAGTGAATATGTACTTCAAACTCTTATGATCCGTATATACTTGGCACTTAGTTCCCATAATGTAGTGTCTCCAAATCTTAAGCGCATGCACAACGGCTGCCAGTTCCAAGTCATGAGTGGGGTAGTTCAGTTCATGCTTCCGCAACTGACGAGATGCATAGGCAATCACATGACCATCTTGCATAAGCACACAACCAAGTCCTTGGCCACATGCATCACAATAAATGTCAAATCCCTTCTGCAGATCTGGCATAATCAGTACTGGAGGTGACATCAATCTCTCCTTCAATTGATCAAAACTCTCTTGGCATTTCTCATCCCACTTAAATTCTCTTCCTTTCTCCAAAAGCGAGGTCATGGGCATAGCAATCTTAGAAAATCCTTCAATAAATCTCCGATAATATCCTGCGAGTCCCAAGAATCTCCGAATCTCCGTAACTGTAGTGGGCACTCTCCACTCCATTATCTCCTTCACTTTAGCAGGATCCACAGCTATTCCTCCATTAGAAATAATATGACCAAGGAATGGCACCTTGTCAATCCAAAACTCGCACTTGCTGAACTTAGCATAGAGTTGATTATCTCGTAACTTCTGTAGCACCAACCTTAGATGTTGTTCATGATCACTTTCATTCTTAGAATAGATAAGAATATCGTCGATGAATACCACGACGAATCTGTCCAAATACTCCATAAACACCTTATTCATCAAATTCATGAAGTAAGCTGGTGCATTGGTTAGTCCAAATGACATAACAGTAAACTCATATAACCCATATCGAGTCGAGAAAGCCGTCTTGGGAATATCCGATGGTCTAATCCTCATCTGATGGTAACCCGATCGGAGATCAATCTTCGAGAATACTCTAGCTCCTCTCATCTGGTCAAACAAATCCTCAATACGGGGCAACGGGTACTTGTTCTTCACCGTAACATCATTAAGAGATCTATAATCCACACACATCCGTTGCGATCCATCCTTCTTCTGCACAAATAACACCGGTGCTCCCCACGGTGAGGAACTCGGACGAATAAACCCCGCTTCTTGTAACTCAGTTAACTGCTTCTTAAGCTCCTTCAACTCTTCTACAGCCATCCTGTATGGTCTCTTAGAAATAGGGGCAGTTCCAGGTAAGAGATCAATAACAAACTCAACTTCTCTGTCAGGTGGCATCCCTGGTAACTCCTCTGGAAAGACATCCGGAAAATCTCTAACCACCCGGATGTTGTCACCAACAAACTCCTCAGGCATAAAGAACATTGCACGCATGGATGAGGAGGTTACTGCAATATTAACTTGAAATCTTTCTCCTTTAGTGGTAGTGAGCTCTACGGTACCTCTACCACATGCTATAACGGCCTTTGCCTTTCTTAGCCATGACATACCAAGGATCAGATCTATACTGCTTGACTCTAATATTATAGCAGTAGCTCCAAATTCTCTACCCATAATGGTCAATGTCAATCTACGGGTCATTTGATTCGCCTCAACAGGCCCTTTAGGTGTAATTACTATCATGGGTTTTCTCATATTTAGCAGTGGTATTTCATTTGTGTTGGCATATCTAGCAGACATGAATGAATGTGTAGCACCAGAATCAAATAATATGGTTGCAGGAATTGCATTAACATAAAACATACCAAGCACGATGTCACCACCATCAGGAGTATCATCAACGCTGACTTGATTCACCCTGGCTATAGAATATCCCTTGCCAGGAGTCTGTTGCTTGTTCTGAACTGGAGTAGTAGTAATCCTCTGTGGGCAGACATTTGCATAATGACCAGTCTTCCCACACTTGAAACACGTAGTGCCTGGACTCTGTCCTGCAAACTTCGTCGGAGTGCCAGTGGGGGTAGCCTGTCGAGGAGGTGGAGTCCTCAGTGGTGATTGCTGAACTGGGCGTGGTCCTCCTGGTCGAGTCGGTGTACCCTGGGGTGAACTGTAGCGAGGACGAACACTACTGCTTCCTTGTCCTTGAGATATTGCCTTTCTCTTCAAATCTCCCAGCTGAACACGCTTGTGTTCAATAGCAAGAGCCTTATCCAACAGTCTCTGAAATGATGGAAATGTGTGTGCCGCTAGAGCATACTGCAGGGGTCCATTAAGTCCTTCAATAAAATGCTCCTGCTTCCTCTCATCTTCAGCAACTTCTTCGGGGGCATATCTGGATAACTGAATAAACTTGTCACGGTACTCGCTGACTGACATACTTCCTTGCTTCAGCGACAGAAACTCCTTCTTCTTGATCTTTATCATACCAGCTGGAATATGGTAGTTCCTGAATTGTGTACCGAACTCTGCCCAAGTAATATTATCAGCAGCATCATGGGCGGTAGTATAAGAATCCCACCAGTCAGCAGCAGGACCAGTCAGACGTCCAGAAGCATATAAAACCTTCTCCCGGTCAGTGCATTGTGCGATGTTGAGCATCTTCTCAATTGCTTTCAGCCAATCATCTGCATCCAGTGGATCTGGCGAACTTGCAAATGTAGGTGGCTTATGACTCATGAACTCTCGGTGCTTATCACGAGGTGGAACTGGTGGTGGTGGTGGAGGCAATGGCACTTGTTGCTGTTGTTGCTGTTGTTGAAGTTGTTGTTGCAGCTGCTGTTGTTGCGCCCTCCTTTCTTGGCGTATTTCATCTCTCTCCTGGCGTAACTCCTGGCGTATATCTTCTCTTTCCTGACGCATCTCTTGGCGTTCTTGCTGCATCTGGGCACGCATATCAGCCATAGTGTCTGCCATTTGCTGCATCACCGCCATCTGAGCAGCAACCAGTGGATCAACTCCGCCTGGTGGAGGATTAGGAGGATTCATCTCTGCAGGCTGTGGCTGAGGTTGTCTATATATCCTTCGAGTGTGTTGGTTAGGAGGCAAATCAATTCCACCACCCCTCCTGGTATTGACCATCTGGGTTAGATACATATGGTAAGAAAGAGCAGTAGACAAGGCAGTAATTACAATCATGTTACTTTGGGGGGATTTATTAGCTAAGCAGTTTAATGTTTTACCTACCATAGCTAATTTATTACCTTATGCTGGCACATGCTAAGATGTCCATGTAATATTTCAATCAATCAAAGAAGCAAATCAGGCATTGATCATCAGAACAATCAACCAATATTTTTAATAGAGAAAATAGTTTTAATTTTGTCTTAGGCTTCCTATCTCTTAAAAATGTCATAGGGGTAGGGACTCCAAGGTTTGAAATCCATCTTGTCTTAGAATAGAGAAGATAAGAATGATCAGAGTAGAACAATAGAAGGTGAGACAGGATCAAGCTAAGTATAGAAAGAATCAGAGTAAGGTAAGTGTAGAATGAATCAGAATAAGATAAGTAGGTAAGGGATTTGTCCATTTCTATCTAGGTTTCGTCCTACAGTCAACATTTCCCTCTGATACCACTTCTGTAACACCCGGTTTTAAAGGACAAAGCCGGGTGCATCTCATACATGCGCCAAGAAGACAACATATATAATAACAGAGTGTATAGAGATAAATGTCATAAAACATCAGAGTACTTATTACATAGCGGAAGTCTTATTACAAAATAAAGATAAATATAAAACGAACTAAGGATCATCGGCGCCAATGTCGACTGAGAAACGCCACCTAGATCAGATCGAACTCCTCAGTGTTAGGCGGCTCCTCTTCGACCTCCTGTTCTTCTCCTGTGGGGGGGGGTGTGAGATAGCAAGAGTGAGCTCACATACGTTCATAGCTCAACAAGTCGTGGGGAATAATGTGGCATGAACTCACCAAAGGTGGGGGTTCATGAAGTGTAAGGCTGGTCAATGAAATAAAGGCTGAGGCTGAGCCTTGCTTTTATAAGTTGGTCAAAATTTTATTAGCAATTACTAAGTGTAAGTAAATACCAAACCTTAATAATAATAGAGAAAAGTAATAGTAAAATAATCCCAAATGCGATGCAAATGTCAACATTGAATTTAAGTTCCATAATTAATCATGTGAGGGTCCGAGCCGCTCATGACCGTGAGCACGGCTAGTATACTAGTTTTACACTCTGCAGAGGTTGCGCATCTTTACCCACAAGCCGTGTTACCCATCTGCCAAGGGGTCATGAATCCCATACACCTCTACCAAGGAAGCGAGGCAGGGTAACACTACGAGGCCTTTACAAAGTTCCACTAGCTTCAGACTACCCGCTACAGTTTATAGGAAGCTCCAGTGCAGGGTTCTTGCCTGACCGCCATCGCAGCAAAATCAAACAAGGACCTCCCTACACTGACCACTCCCCTACTGCCCTTGCCCCTTTCGGGTAAGGTAGCCCTCCACTAGCTTTCCTAGTTAATCAGCCAAGGGCGTCCCATTAAACCCTTGTGGTAGCACTGTTTTCCCGGGTGGTCGCTCCATGTTCCCATTAATTTAATGATCTTAACATGAACAGTAATAATAACATGATAATAACAGAATAATCATGAATAATGAATCTCCATACCCAATCCACATAAAGCAATAGCAAGTACTACCCAAAAATATTTTAGGGGTGAACAAGGTATAGAGGTAATCAAAACTGGGGTAACATAAAGGCTCCCATCAAAATTAACCTATGCAGACCATTAAAATTAATAAGAACATGGCTGGGAAAAGTAAGTGATCAAGGGCACAACTTGCCTTCAATGAGCTCCTGCTCAGCTATCTCTACTTGATGAACCTCAGATTCCACAGTGGCTTGTTCGTCTACTCGCATCAACACAATACATACATAGTATAGCAAAAATTAACATTGCACCAAACATGTAAATAAAATATACAGTAAAAATCTATACATTAAAATGAAATCATAGGAACTGGAATCACTAAATTTGGAGTTATAGATTTCAAGTTATGACTTTCTTAAGGTTTAATGTGATTAAAATAGGATTAGATGAGAAATTAATTTTCTAAATGTTTTCATGTCAAAACAGAGATACTAAATGATAGAGAATAATATTACAAAATTTTAGGAATTGGAATGACTCAATTTGAACCAAAAATGGATTTTCTATGATTTATACAAGTTTCTAGAATTGTTTTTGCATTAAAAACGAATTTATAATATCAATTCTCTGTTTTTAATACTCTCTGGACTGGGCCTCGATTTCCAGAGAAGTCAGGGGCTATTTCAGAAGAATTCCTAAGACTCAGAATTCTGTACCGCGGACTGCGGGTTGATTACAGCAAAGACCAGGGACCTTTATGCAAGATGCGCGCGGTGAAAGGGTATGGGTGCGCACCAGCCGAACGATCACGCTTCTACGGCTGAGATTAAATCCGATCGCGACCGAAGCGGTACGCAATCGTGACCCTAGGATCAAAGATCTGAGAGCACCTAGAGGGGGGGGGGGGGGGGGGGTGAATAGGTGATCCTGTGAAACTTAGACTTATAGCCACAAAAACTTGTTAAGTGTTAGCACAATAATTGCCAAGTGGCTAGAGAGGAGTCTCAACAAAACACAATACCACAAGAGATCAAACACAGAGATGACACAGTGGTTTATCCCGTGGTTCGGCCAAGACCAACACTTGCCTACTCCACGTTGTGGCGTCCCAACGGACGAGGGTTGCAATCAACCCCTCTCAAGCGGTCCAAAGACCAACTTGAATACCACGGTGTTTTGTCTTGCCTTTCAATATCCCGTTTGCAAGGAATCTCCACAAATTGGAGTCTCTTGCCCTTACAAGTATATGATCACAAAGAAGCACCGAGTAAGGGAGGGAAGCAACACACACAAATCCACAGCGAAACGCGCACACACACGGCCAAGAATCGAGCTCACAAGACTATCTCAAAGTTCTCACTAGAACGGAGCTCGAATCACTTAGAATGACAAACGAATGCGCAAAGACTGAGTGTGGATGATCAAGAATGCTCAAAGGTTGCTTGTGTTTCTCCTCCATGCGCCTAGGGGTCCCTTTTATAGCCCCAAGGCAGCTAGGAGCCGTTGAGAGCAAATCTGGAAGGCCATTCTTGCCTTCTGTCGTCGGGGGCACCGGACAGTCCGGTGCACACCGGACACTGTCCGGTGCCCGATTTCCTTCCTTAAACAGCGAAGCCGACCGTTGGCAGACTCGGAGCCGTTGGCGCACCGGACATGTCCGGTGCACACCGGACAGTCCGGTGCCGGCATCTAGCCGTTGGCTCGGCCACGTGTCCCGCGCAGATTACGCGGCCGACCGTTGGCCCGGCCGCCCGATGGCTCACCGGACAGTCCGGTGCACACCGGACAGTCCGGTGAATTTTAGCCGTACGCCGTCGGCGAATTCCCGAGAGCGGCCTCTTCACGCCGAGTCGGCCTGGCGCACCGGACACTGTCCGGTGCACCACCGGACAGTCCGGTGTGCCAGACCGAGCTGAGTCTTGGCTGCACACAGCCAAGTCTTTTTCTCCTCTTTTCTTTTCTTCTTCTTTCTGTTTCTAACACTTAGACAAGTATATTAGTACACAAAACTAATGTACTAAGACTTAGAAACATACCTTTATCCTTGATTTGAACTTCGTCCACCATTTTACAATTAGGCACCTGTGTTGGGCACTAAATCACCAAAATACTTAGAAATGGCCCAAGAGCACATTTCCCTTTCAATCTCCCCCTTTTTGGTGATTTATGCCAACACAACATAAAGCAAGTAGAACAAGTATAAAAACACTTCAAATAAGAACTCAAATTATTTTGATTCAATTTTGACATATATGGATCATCCTTTGCCACCACTTGGTTTGTTTTTGCAAATCAAACTCAAACCTCTATCTCTAAGTCAAACACACATGTTGAAGCATAAGGAGAGTCATTCCAAAAGAGATTGATCAAGGATTTCAAAAACTCCCCCTTTTTTCCATAATTACTACTTCTCCCCACAAGAAGCCAAAAGAGACAATAAAAGAGTTTTGACAAACAAAAGCTCTACCAAAAGAGACAATAAAAGAGTTTTGACAAACAAAAGCTCTACTTTACTATTTTTAAATTTCTCAAGTGGTAGCTGATCCATTTATTGCTTTGGCCTTTATTTTCTCCCCCTTTGGCATCAAGCACCAAAACGGGATCAATCTTGGCCCTTTTAACCCCATTGCCTCACCAAAATCTTCAATTAAGAGCAAATGGCAATAAGAGGTCATTAGATGAACTTGGAATTAGTTACCCTTTCATCGGAGTGCAGTGGAAGTCTTTCATGGTCCAAGTCCACCTTTTCCCTTTCAATTCTCCTTTGAGACTAAATCAAGCAAACTCAAGCATATGGTTAGTCTCAAAGGGTCAAGTTGTAACACATCTCCCCCTAAACATGTGCATCACTTTGCAACGGACTTGTGAGGTCCAGGGAGTGTTTGTACAACTTGAGCACCATAATAAGCAACAAAATGCAGAATGAACATGATCAAAGGCATAAACACATGTATGCTACATTTCAATCCAAGTTCCGCGAATCTAAGATATTGAGCTCACTACGCAGCCTGCAAAAGGTCTTCTCATCTAAAGGCTTGGTAAAGATATCGGCTAGCTGGTTCTCGGTGCTAACATAAAACACTTCGATATCTCCCTTTTGCTGGTGATCTCTCAAAAAGTGATGCCGGATGTCAATGTGCTTTGTGCAGCTGTGCTCAACAGGATTTTCCGCTATTCGGATAGCACTCTCATTATCACATAGGAGTGGGACTTTGCTCAGATTGTAGCCAAAGTCCCTGAGGGTTTGCCTCATCCAAAGTAGTTGCGCACAACACTGTCCTGCGGCAACATACTCGGCCTCAGCGGTGGATAGGGCAACGGAGGTTTGTTTCTTGGAGTTCCATGACACCAGGGACCTTCCTAAGAATTGGCACGTCCCCGATGTACTCTTCCTATCGACCTTACATCCAGCATAGTCGGAATCTGAGTACCTAATCAAGTCAAAGTTAGACCCCTTTGGATACCAGATCCCGAAGCAAGGCGTAGCGACTAAATATCTAAGAATTCGCTTCACCGCCACCAAGTGACACTCCTTAGGATCGGATTGAAATCTAGCACACATGCATACGCTAAGCATAATATCCGGTCTACTAGCACATAAATAAAGTAAAGACCCTATCATTGACCGGTATGCTTTTTGATCGACGGACTTACCTCCTTTGTTGAGGTCGGTGTGTCCGTCGGTTCCCATCGGCGTCTTTGCGGGCTTGGCGTCCTTCATCCCAAACCTCTTTAGCAGATCTTGCGTGTACTTCGTTTGGGAGATGAAGGTGCCGTCCTTGAGTTGCTTCACTTGGAACCCAAGGAAGTAGCTCAACTCGCCCATCATCGACATCTCGATTTTCTGCGTCATTACCCTGCTAAACTCTTCACAAGACTTCTGGTTAGTAGAACCAAATATTATGTCATCGACATAAATTTGGCACACAAACAAATCACCATCACATGTCTTTGTAAAAAGAGTTGGATCGGCTTTCCCAACCTTGAAAGCATTAGCAATTAAAAAGTCTCTAAGGCATTCATACCATGCTCTTGGGGCTTGCTTAAGTCCATAGAGCGCCTTAGAGAGCTTACACACGTGGTCGGGGTACCGTTCATCCTCGAAGCCAGGGGGTTGCTCCACGTACACCTCCTCCTTTATTGGCCCGTTGAGGAAAGCGCTCTTCACATCCATTTGGTACAACCTGAATGAATGGTGAGCGGCATATGCTAGCAAGATACGAATGGACTCTAGTCTAGCCACAGGAGCAAAAGTCTCCTCAAAGTCCAAACCTGCGACTTGGGCATAACCTTTTGCCACAAGTCGAGCCTTGTTCCTTGTCACCACTCCGTGCTCGTCTTGTTTGTTGCGGAACACCCACTTGGTTCCCACAACATTTTGCTTGGGACGAGGCACCAGCGTCCAAACTTCATTGCGCTTGAAGTTGTTAAGTTCCTCCTGCATGGCCAACTCCCAATCCGGATCTAGCAAGGCCTCCTCTACCCTGAAAGGCTCAATAGAGGAGACAAAAGAGTAATGTTCACAAAAATTAACTAGTCGAGACCGAGTAGTTACTCCCTTGCTAATGTCACCCAGAATTTGGTCGACGGGATGATCCCTTTGAATCATCGCTCGAACTTGGGTTGGAGGTGCCGGTTGCGCTTCTTCCTCCATCACATGATCATCTTGTGCTCCCCCTTGATCACACGCCTCCTGTTGATGAACCTGTTCATCGTCTTGAGTTGGGGGATGCACCGTTGTTGAGGAAGAAGCTTGATCTCGTTCATCTTGTTCCTGTGGCCGAACGTCTCCAATCGCCATGGTTCGTATAGCGGCCGTCGGAACATCTTCTTCATCTACATCATCACAATCAACAACTTGCTCTCTTGGAGAGCCATTAGTCTCATCAAATACAACGTCGCTAGAGACTTCAACCAAACCCGATGATTTGTTGAAGACCCTATACGCCTTTGTATTTGAATCATAACCTAATAAAAACCCTTCTACAGCTTTGGGAGCAAACTTAGAATTTCTACCCTTCTTCACTAGAATGTAACATTTGCTCCCAAATACACGAAAGTACGATACATTGGGTTTGTTACCGGTTAGTAGCTCATATGAGGTCTTCTTGAGGAGTCGATGAAGGTAGACCCTGTTGATGGCGTGGCAAGCCGTGTTCACGGCTTCCGACCAAAAGCACTCGGGGGTCTTGAATTCTCCAAGCATCGTCCTCGCCATGTCGATTAGCGTCTTGTTCGTCCTCTCTACCACACCATTTTGCTGTGGTGTGTAGGGAGCGGAGAACTCGTGCTTGATCCCTTCCTCCTCAAGAAACTCCTCCACTTGAAGGTTCTTGAACTCGGACCCGTTGTCGCTCCTTATCTTCTTCACTTTGAGCTCAAACTCATTTTGAGCTCTCCTGAGGAAGCGCTTGAGGGTCCCTTGGGTTTCAGACTTATCCTGCAAAAAGAACACCCAAGTGAAGCGGGAAAAGTCATCAACAATAACTAGACCATACTTACTTCCTCCTATGCTTAGATAGGCGACGGGTCCGAAGAGGTCCATATGCAGCAGCTCCAGGGGTCTTGATGTGGTCATCACATTCTTGCTGTGATGCGCTCCTCCCACTTGTTTACCTGCTTGACAAGCTGCACAAGGTCTATCTTTTTCGAAATAAACATTGGTTAGACCTATCACGTGTTCTCCCTTTAGAAGCTTGTGGAGGTTCTTCATCCCCACATGTGCTAAGCGGCGATGCCACAGCCAGCCCATGCAAGTCTTAGCCATTAAGCATGCATCTAGACCGGCCTCTTCTTTTGCAAAATCAACTAAGTAAAGCTTGCCGTCTAGTACACCCTTAAAAGCTAGTGAACCATCACATCTTCTAAAGACAGACACATCTACATTAGTAAACAAACAGTTGTATCCCATATTGCATAATTGGCTAACGGATAGCAAATTGTAACCAAGAGACTCAACTAGAAACACATTGGAAATTGAGTGCTCATTAGAAATTGCAATTTTACCTAACCCTTTTACCTTGCCTTGATTCCCATCACCGAATATAATTGAATCTTGGGAATCCTTATTTTTGACGTAGGAGGTGAACATCTTCTTCTCCCCCGTCATATGGTTTGTGCATCCGCTGTCGATAATCCAGCTTGAACCCCCGGATGCATAAACCTGCAAGGCAAATTTAGGCTTGGGTCTTAGGTACCCAACTCATGTTGGGTCCTGCAAGGTTAGCACAAATATCTTTAGGGACCCAAATGCAAGTCTGGTCTCCCTTGCATTTTGCCCCTAATTTCCTAGCAACTATTTTCCTATCCTTTCTACAAATAGCAAAGGAAGCGTTTAAAGCACAATAAATTGTAGAAGGTTCATTCACTACTTTCCTAGGAGCATGAATAACATTCTTTCTAGGCACATGATGAATAGCATTTCTCCTAGACATATTTCTACCATGCATATAGGAAGAGCTAGAAGCAAACATGGCATGAGAGTCAAAATCATCATAAGCATTATAACTCCTATAGACATTTCTAGTTTGTCTCCTATCATGATACAAGAAGGCATGGTTCTTTTTAGCACTACTAGCCATAGGGGCCTTCCCTTTCTCCTTGGCGGAGATGGGAGCCTTATGGCTTGTCAAGTTCTTGGCTTCCCTTTTGTAGCCAAGTCCATCCTTAATTGAGGGATGTCTACCAATCGTATAGGCATCCCTTGCAAATTTTAATTTATCAAATTCGCTTTTGCTAGTCTTAAGTTGGGCATTAAGACTAGCCACTTCTTCATTCAATTTAGAAATTGAAATTAGGTGTTCACTACAAGCATCAACATTAAAATCTTTACACCTAGTGCAAACCATAACATGTTCTACACAAGAGTTAGATTTACTAGCCACTTCTAGTTTAGCATTTAAATCATTATTAACACCTTTTAAAGTAGCAATGGTTTCATGACAAGAAGATAATTCACTAGAAAGCACTTCATTTCTTTTAATTTCTAGAGCAAGAGAATTTTGTGCACTAACAAATTTATCATGCTCCTCATATAAAAGATCCTCTTGTTTTTCTAGTAATCTATT
Source organism: Zea luxurians (assembly GCA_029449295.1). NCBI lineage: Eukaryota > Viridiplantae > Streptophyta > Magnoliopsida > Poales > Poaceae > Zea > Zea luxurians. Next base: position 17,945,865 of record JAOPSE010000009.1, read on the forward strand.
CTTATCATTCAAAGCATCAATCAACTCATTAATTTTATCTATCTTAGATCTATCTAAGCCCTTGAACAAGCATGAATAATCTATGTCATCATCGTCACTAGACTCATTATCACTAGAAGAAGCATAAGTGGAGTCTTGAGTACTCACCTTCTTCTCCCTTGCCATAAGGCATGTGAGACGCTCGTTGGGGAAGAGGGAAGACTTGTTGAAGGCGGTGGCAGCGAGTCCTTCATTGTCGGAGTCGGAGGAGGAGCAATCCGAATCCCACTCCTTTCCTAGATGTGCCTCGCCCTTTGCCTTCTTGTATGCCTTCTTCTTCTCCCTCTTGTTCCCCTTTTCCTGGTCACTTTCATTATCGGGACAGTTAGCAATGAAATGACCAATCTTACCACATTTGAAGCACGAGCGCTTCTCCTTTGTCTTGGTCTTGCTTGGCTGTCCCTTGCGACCCTTAAGCGCCGTCTTGAAGCGCTTAATGATGAGGGCCATCTCCTCATTATTTAGCCCGGCCGCCTCAACTTGCGCCACCTTGCTCGGTAGTGTCTCCTTGCTCCTCGTTGCCTTGAGAGCAAGAGGTTGCGACTCGTTGATCGGTCCATTCAAGGCGTCGTCCACATACCTCGCCTCCTTGATCATCATTCGCCCGCTGACGAATTTTCCTAGGACTTCCTCGGGCGACATTTTGGTGTACCTGGGATTTTCACGAATATTATTTACCAAATGAGGATCAAGAACAGTAAAGGACCTTAGCATCAGTCGGACGACGTCGTGGTCCGTCCATCGCGTGCTTCCGTAGCTCCTTATCTTGTTGATAAGGGTCTTGAGCCGGTTGTATGTTTGCGTCGGCTCCTCGCCTCTTATCATCGCGAACCGTCCAAGCTCACCCTCCACCAACGCCATCTTGGTGAGCAAGGTGACGTTGTTCCCCTCATGAGAAATCTTGAGGGTGTCCCAGATTTGCTTGGCGTTGTCCAAGCCGCTCACTTTATGGTATTCATCCCTGCACAAAGAAGCTAGAAGAACAGTAGTAGCTTGTGCATTCTTATGAATTTGTTCATTAATGAACATGGGACTATCCGAACTATCAAAGTGCATTCCATTCTCTACAATCTCCCATATACTAGGATGGAGAGAGAATAGGTGACTACGCATTTTGTGGCTCCAAAATCCGTAGTCCTCTCCATCAAAGTGTGGGGGCTTGCCGAGTGGAATGGAGAGCAAATGTGAATTTGAACTTTGCGGAATACGAGAGTAGTCAAAAGAAAAGTTCGAATTAACCGGTTTCCTTCTCTCGTAGTCGTTGTGGTCATCGTCCTTTTGGGAAGAAGTAGATTCATCGCTGTCGTCGTAGTAGACGATCTCCTTGATGCGCCTTGTCTTCTTCTTCTTCCCTTCCTTCTGTCTATGACCCGAGCCGGAGTCGGTAGGCTTGTCGTCCTTCGGCTCGTTGACGAAGGATTCCTTCTCTTTGTCGTTGATCACGATACCCTTCCCCTTAGGATCCATCTCTTCGGGCGATTAGTTCCTTTGTGAAGAGAACGGCTCCGATACCAATTGAGAGCACCTAGAGGGGGGGGTGAATAGGTGATCCTGTGAAACTTAGACTTATAGCCACAAAAACTTGTTAAGTGTTAGCACAATAATTGCCAAGTGGCTAGAGAGGAGTCTCAACAAAACACAATACCACAAGAGATCAAACACAGAGATGACACAGTGGTTTATCCCGTGGTTCGGCCAAGACCAACGCTTGCCTACTCCACGTTGTGGCGTCCCAACGGACGAGGGTTGCAATCAACCCCTCTCAAGCGGTCCAAAGACCAACTTGAATACCACGGTGTTTTGTCTTGCCTTTCAATATCCCGTTTGCAAGGAATCTCCACAAATTGGAGTCTCTTGCCCTTACAAGTATATGATCACAAAGAAGCACCGAGTAAGGGAGGGAAGCAACACACACAAATCCACAGCGAAACGCGCACACACACGGCCAAGAATCGAGCTCACAAGACTATCTCAAAGTTCTCACTAGAACGGAGCTCGAATCACTTAGAATGACAAACGAATGCGCAAAGACTGAGTGTGGATGATCAAGAATGCTCAAAGGTTGCTTGTGTTTCTCCTCCATGCGCCTAGGGGTCCCTTTTATAGCCCCAAGGCAGCTAGGAGCCGTTGAGAGCAAATCTGGAAGGCCATTCTTGCCTTCTGTCGTCGGGGGCACCGGACAGTCCGGTGCACACCGGACACTGTCCGGTGCCCGATTTCCTTCCTTAAACAGCGAAGCCGACCGTTGGCAGACTCGGAGCCGTTGGCGCACCGGACATGTCCGGTGCACACCGGACAGTCCGGTGCCGGCATCTAGCCGTTGGCTCGGCCACGTGTCCCGCGCAGATTACGCGGCCGACCGTTGGCCCGGCCGCCCGATGGCTCACCGGACAGTCCGGTGCACACCGGACAGTCCGGTGAATTTTAGCCGTACGCCGTCGGCGAATTCCCGAGAGCGGCCTCTTCACGCCGAGTCGGCCTGGCGCACCGGACACTGTCCGGTGCACCACCGGACAGTCCGGTGTGCCAGACCGAGCTGAGTCTTGGCTGCACACAGCCAAGTCTTTTTCTCCTCTTTTCTTTTCTTCTTCTTTCTGTTTCTAACACTTAGACAAGTATATTAGTACACAAAACTAATGTACTAAGACTTAGAAATATACCTTTATCCTTGATTTGAACTTCGTCCACCATTTTACAATTAGGCACCTGTGTTGGGCACTAAATCACCAAAATACTTAGAAATGGCCCAAGAGCACATTTCCCTTTCAAGATCCACGGCCAGAAATCCCTCTCTTGCCCTAATATGCTCTAACCCTTGGATCCAAAACTCACAGTCCAGATTCAATCCTCGAAACGGTACGCTGATTACTCTAATCTGCGCCGTCAATCATAGGATCAACGCCCCCGGCGCCTTCTCCTCCCACGCCGTTGCCAGACGGCGGTGCCGCCCACCCACACGGTGGCGGACCTCGTCGAAGGCCGGCCCGACGGTGACCCCGAGCACTAAACCCCGATCTGATAAGCGCAAAACAAGAAGGGAAAGATTGAGAATGAATAAGGAGGCTTATTACCGTGATTTGTTGGGTTGTCTGGGCTGGCCTCGGCGAGCTGCGGTTCACAGTCGCCAGCGAGAAATTGAAGGCGGGAGGGTCGTCGCTCTCGCCCGATAGCGCCTCGGATGGCTTCACCGCAGCACAGCGCAGGACGACGACAAGCAGCCAGGCACGGATTGACAGCAGACACGTGATTCCGCGGTGGCGGCGAGGAACACGAAGGCGGCGGTGTTCTGGGAGAACTGAGCTCGCGCAAGGATAGCAGGGGGAGAAACGGGTCAAAGGAAGCGCTGCGCGAGGGTTCTTATGGACGGGTAGTCGCACGTGGAGACGATCCCGGCTCTTGGCCCGCCATGCGCGGAGCTCTGGTTGACGGGGTGGGCGGACGGAGTCCACGCGCGCGAGATCGACCCCCATAGCGCTACTGACATATGGGTCCACATCGCAGAGGCAGCCGGGGAAAGGAAGCACTCGCGAGGGGAGGCTGACAGTGGGCCCGCCCCGTCGGCGCGGGCGTGTCCCTGTGCTGTACGAGTAAGGCTGGGCCGCGCGAGGTCAGGATTAGATGGGCCGACTTCAGAAGATTGAGCCCAGCAACATCTCTCTCTTTTCTTTATTCTTATTTATATTTCCCTTCTCATTTGAGTTCAAATTTCAAACTCAAATTCTTTGGTAAATTATCCTCAAATTTATAGTACAATTTGAACATACTAGTATTACTTTTGTTTATAATATTTATTTTGTATATATTTTCCTTTTTAGTAATTATTTTCCTACCCCTCCATAATTCTTTGGAGTTTTGTTTTCCAAAATAGAATTCAAATTCCATGTGTCTATTAACATATTAATAATACCTTTATTTTATTAGCCATAAATGCACAATCAAGTAAAACTCAGCATGATGCATTGGTTTATTTAGATGTTATTGGTTATTCAATCCCCTTTGATGGTGTTTATTCACATGTGATATTAACTAGAGATGGTACACACATATAGATAAAGGAAATACTCTCTCTTCATATGAGTTACAAATTTAGGCATTACAATAATGCTTCGAATAACGAAGGTCTCTAATTATTGATAATCGTGTTGTCTTGTTCTTAATGTATAGCATTTGATAATAAGGACCAACATTGGCACCCACCGTCCGGTGAACTCATTTCCACAGTTGCGATGATGGCTTCGCACAACAACCAAGCTGTAGCACCTTCGGCCATGAAGCTGGTACTCCCAATCACAGGCGGCTCAAGTTCTGAACTAGCCAACAAGAAGCAGAAGAAAGAAGCACAGAGAAGGGTACAATATGCCGGGGTGCAAGGACCCTTCATCAAGTCCAAGTGGTCTCATATTCCAATTACCTTCTCTCAGGAAGACCTTCAGCTTAAGGATTTTCCTCACAACGATGCAATGGTAATATCTTGTGTTATCAAGGGATTTCTGGTTCACAATGTCTTAGTGGACACAGGTAGTGCAGCGAATATCATCTTTGCAAAGGCTTTCAGGCAAATGAAGAGCCAGAGGATAAGATACATGATGCAACACACCCTCTTTGTGGTTTCGGAGCAAGACAGATTGTGGCACTTAGCAAGATAACAATGCCAGTTACCTTCGGCTATGTTCATAACACAAGAACAGAATAGGTTGTCTTTGACATTGTTGATATGGAGTATCCATACAGTGCGATCATTGGTCGAGGGACGCTTAATGCATTCGAAGTAATACTTCATCCAGCATATCTTTGCATGAAGATACCTTCGGAATAAGGACCCAAGGGGAGAGAATGAGCATGCAGATTTACTAGCTAAATCAGCGGCACATGGGCTCCCTTTGCCTTCAAAAGTATTTTTTGAAACAATAAAAGCACCTTCAGTCGAGCTCTTGGAAAGAGCAGTGCTCACAATCTCACCTGTACATAGTGAAGACTGGAGGACCGAAATAGTATCCTTTCTCCAAGGCAACTGTTTTTCAGACGATGAAGCTTATAACAAGAGAATGGAAGCAAGGACAAGACCTTATGTAATAATAGAAGGGGAGTTATACAAGCTTGGAGTTTGCTCCCCGTTGCTCAAATGCTTGTCCAGAACTGAAGGACAAGAATTAATGAAGGAGATACATGCAGGCTTACGTGGAGCCCACATTGGGTCCAGACCTCTACTAGGAAAAGTTTTCAGACAAGGTTTTTACTTGCCGAAGGCAGCTTCAGATGCAGCAGATTTAGTTCAGCAATGTGAAAATTGCCAGAGACCAGAAACAACCTTCATCTTTAACTGATAGCACCTAGAGGGGGGAGTGAATAGGTGATCCTGTAAAATTAAACACTAAATAGCCACAAAACTTAGTTATAGAAGCGTTAGTGCGACTGTTGGGGGTTTGTTCTCAAATGCTATGAGTTAAGAACAAGGCAACACAAAAAATGTTAAACGTTAAAGTCCTTCGTCCTTCGAAGCATTATTTCCCTTGGGACATAATGATTTTCGGACGAAGGTTATGAAGGACATACCTTCATAAGCACAAGATATAATAATGAAGAAGGAATCATATGAAGTATAAGAGATAACATAAACAATTACGTATTGTTACCAACTCATTTCTATTTTATTATTATGGAAAAATGGAAATGATATCAAATTACAAATGTACCTTCGGCTTGAAAGAAGGTAAGAGTACAAGCGTGACGCAAAAGCAAATGCCAAGTCAGCGTGAACAGTACGGGAGCACTGTTCATCTATTTATAGGCACGGGACGCAGCCCATGTAAAATTACACCCATGCCCTTTACATTTGCTAATGATTCTATAGTAACCCATCGAGGTCTGAATAGCCTTTTCCTTTTTAAGTCGGTTTCCTTTTCTGCTATAGTGCCGAAGCTTTCTTGCACATAGCTTCGGCTCTGCGCCAACCTTCGTGTTCTTTGTGCTTCTTCATACTGTGGTTCTGATCCGAGTCCGAAGATACCTGTTCATGTATTATACTCCAAAAACATTGTTAAATCATGTTTTTGAGGACCTTCGGAAGCCGAAGGCCCCCAACAGTAGCCCCTCGCAATATTAATTTATTAGAATGATAAATTCAGATTGCAATATGGACGAAGGCCCTAAGCCGAAGGTCCAAAAAAAACACCTTCCCTTTGCTAGAATAGCAACAGTCAATGACAAGCGGGGCCCTCCAGCTTGCAACGCACTAGGCGTATAAATAAGAGCACACCACGAGCTCATTTGGCACGCTTTTTGCCATCTGCTCTGCTTGCTCAATTTTTAGCTCTTGCCTACCAACGCTTGCTTGGCTTTTTAGATTTTCTAAGCTCCGGCTTTAAGAGCGCTTTTCACCATTTCCGAAGAGATGTCTCAAGATAAGAAAGCTGTTGCTGAAACGAAGCTGAGCGAGGATGAGAAGCTTCTTAAGGAAAAAAACCGCTGGATTCATCGAGTCAATTGCAAAGACCAACACAGAAAAGATTACAAAAAAAATTCTAGAAGGATTATCTGAAGATACTGATGACAATGATAGTTATGATGTGGAAAGTGGGGGCGAAGACCCCAAAGATCGGCCGTGGCGACCAAATCATGCAGTCTTCGGAAAATCGACTATCAGGCAAAGTCATCTTGATAACATGAGAGGAAGGTATTTTCGAGACATATCCATCATGAGGACTGACAACGGAGACAGGATTGTTCCTGTTCCCGAAGAGAATGAAGTCATAATCTACCGAAGCTTCTTCAAGACTGGGCTCCGGTTCCCCTTAAGCTATCTGTCCAAGAATAAAGACATCTTAGCCTGGTCCGCCCTCGACCTGGTCAGAGTCAGTCGCTCCATCATCAAGCACAGCTTAGGAATCGACCCTTCGGTGAGGCCGAAGAAACAGCGGCTGCGTAAGATGTCTGACGAGAAGACGGAAGCCGCCAAGGCCGAGGTGCGTCGCCTGCTCGAGGCCAAATTCATCGAGCCAATCGCCTACCCCACATGGCTCGACAACGTAGTGATGGTGCAGAAGAAGAGCGGCAAATAGCGGATGTGCATCGATTTCACCAGTCTTAACAAGGCCTGCCCCAAGGACAACTTCCCGCTGCCTCGGATCGACAAAATCGTCGATAGTGTGGCCGTGTGCGAAGTCATGTCACTCCTTGATTGCTTCTCCGGCTACCACCAAATATATATGAAGGAGGAGGACAAGGCAAGCACCAGCTTCATAACCCCCTTCGGCACGTACCGCTTCATCAGAATGCTGGAGGGACTTAAGAACGTCGGGTCCACTTTCTCTCGACTCACCAAAATGATGCTCGAGAGCCAAGTCGGCAGAAATATATTCACATATGTGGACGGCATCGTTGTCACCAGCAGAAACAAGGAAGACCACCTGGCTGACCTCGCCGAAACGTTTGCGAACATGCGGGACGCACACCTTCGCTTGAACCCCGAAAAGTGCGTCTTCAACGTTCGCCAGGGGAAAATCTTGGGCTACCTGGTGTCACACCGCGGAATTGAGGCCAATCCAACCAAGATCTAGGCTATCATCAACATGACGCCCCCGTAGTCAGCCAGAGAAGTACAACGACTGACAGGCAGGTTGGCCGCCCTCAACAGATTCATCTCCAAGTCCGCAGAGCGAAGTCTCCCTTTCCTCAAAACATTACGCGGCGCAAAAGACTTCGCATGGGGACCAGAGCAAGCGGCGGCCTTCGCTTCATTGAAGCAGTACCTGTCGGAATTGGTGATTCTTACAAGCCCCGACCCCTCGCTACCCCTGTTGCTCTATGTCGCGGCTTCGCCAGACGCAGTCAGCGCAGCACTGGTTCAAGAGCAGACCAGAGAGGGCACGATTAGGCAATGTCCAGTTTATTACGTCTCTGAAGTACTCACAACATCGAAATGTAATATGACGGAACTGGAAAAGATCGCCTATGCAGTCGTGATGGCCTCGCGCAAATTGCGCCATTATTTCGAGGCATTCAAGGTCCGGGTCACCTCAGATAGAGGACTCGGTGAATTATTTAGAAATCCAGAGGCATCAGTACGGATTGCTAAGTGGGCAGCCGAACTCTCCGGCTACCACATCACATTTGAACCTAGGACAACCATCAAGTCACAAGTCCTGGCAGACTTCGTCGTCGACTGGACTGGGCCAATAACACAGCCAGACCCGTCCACAGAGAAAGTGTGGACAATTCATTGCGATGGCGCATGGTGCCATGTGGGGGCAGGCGCCGCTGCGGTCATTACTTCACCCACCGGGGTCAAGCACAGATACGCAGCACGCCTCAGCTTTGCTTTGGAGTCTGACAGGTGCACCAACAACATAGCAGAATACGAGGCTGTCATCCTCGGCCTTCGCAAGCTAAGGGCACTCGGTGTCACCACCTGCATCATCAGAATAGACTCCAAGGTAGTCGCCGACCAGGTCGAGAAAGACTATGTAGCGAAGGACCCCGCACTCATGCAGTACCTCGCGGCCATCCATAGCCTCGAAAGACAATTCAAGGGTTTTACGTTGCAGCACGTGGACCGAGCCTAGAATGAGGAGGCCGATGCATTGGCCAAGGCAGCCGCCAGGAGCGAGGCCCTGCCCTCCGACGTATTCTACCATGTCATCGGCACGCCAGCCGTCCGCAGCCCAGAGGGGCTCCAAATAACCAATGACAGCGAGGGTCACCGCATAGTCAACCTCATCATGACCGAAGACTGGCGGGCACCAATAACCCTGTTCCTGCAGGGGTACTATCATCCAACCGACATCAATGAGGCCAAGCGCCTAAAACACCGAAGCCGGGACTTCGCACTGATCGAAGGCCAACTTTACAAGAAGGGGGTCAGTCAACCGATGCTTAAGTGTGTCACCGAGACCAAAGGCGTACAAATTCTGCGTGAAGTCCACAACGGGACTTGCGGCTCTCACGCAACGCCTAGGGCCCTAGCTACAAAAGTGATTCATCAAGGTTTCTACTGGCCCGCCATGATTTGCACCGCAAATCGGGTCACAAGGTCCTGCGAAGCCTGCCAGAAATTTTCTCCACGCTCGGGAAGCCCTTCGCAATTCACGAAGCTAATCGCCCACACGTGGCCTCTTCAGCGCTGGGGCCTGGACATTGTCGGGCCCCTGCCCACGGCTCAGGGGAACCTCAAGTTCACCTTCGTCACCATCGAATATTTTACCAAATGGATTGAGGCGAGGGCTGTATCCACGATAACATCGAAGACTGCCTAGAAATTCTTCTGGCAAAATATTGTTTGCCGCTTCAGAGTCCCGTCCGAACTCACAGTCGACAATGGTAAGCAATTCGACAGCTAAGACTTCAAGGATTTCTGCTTCTCCATCGGCACCAAGCTTGCCTTCGCCTCAGTGTACCACCCGCAATCCAACAGAGTCGTGGAACGCGCCAATGGTAAAATTTTCACAGCCGTCAAGAAAATGCTCCTCGACGACAAAAAAGGCAAGTGGCCAGACCTGATACCTAAAGTGGTCTGGGCGCTGAACACGACTGAGTGCAGGGTGACTGGGTTCACCCCTTTTCGCCTTCTATACGGATCAGAGGCTATGACTCCGTAAGAAACAAAACATGGGTCACCGCGGACAGTCGCGTCGGCTGTCCCCGGCGTAGACGAGCCTACTTCGAAGGACCTCATTGACGGAGACCGCGTCTTCGCCCTATAGGCTTTAAACAAATACCAAGCTCAAACAAAAGCATGGCGCGACCACACAGTCATCCTGAGGGAATTCAGCGAAGGAGACCTCGTACTCGTCCGGACAGCTCAGACAGAGTCCCGGGGCAAGTTGGAGGCAAAATGGGAGGGCCCTTTCATCGTCAAGACGAAGGCGTCCCCCAGCGCGTACAGGCTCACAACGCCATCCGGCGAAGACTTAGAACATTCTTGGAACATTGATAATCTTCGCAAATTTTTTGTTTAACTCCTCAGGGCCACTTCGCCCTTGTAATCCGCAAAACAGTTCTATACCTGCCCGCACTCTTTTCCTCCCAGGGGGTGAGGTTTTTAACGAGGCGGAGCCATGTAAAATACACGCGAAAAATCCCCCGCAAAAATTACGTCGAAAAAGACCGCGTCAACGGTCTTCGGCATTCGACCGACACAAAAGTCACCGCGAGGGGCAGCGCTGGCTACCTTCGCGTGCGACAGTCCACGCAAAAGTCGCCTAAGGGTGCAGCCGGACTAGCACAACAAGTGCACAAAAAACGAAGTCTTCCTCAAAAGACTATCCGTGCAAAAGTCGCCTAAGGGTGCAGCCGGACTAGCACAACAAGTGCGCAAAATTGAAGTCTTCTCCAAAAGACTATCCGTGCAAAAGTCGCCTAAGGGTGCAGCCAGACCAGCACAACAAGTGCACAAAATCGAAGTCTTCTCCAAAAGACTATCCGTGCAAAAGTCGCCTAAGGGTGCAGCCGGACTAGCACAACGAGTGCAAAAAATCGAAGGCGCATTACATCAGTGCAAAAGTCTACAGGCGCAGCCGGACCGACACAATAAACGTGCCAGACCAGGTGCGCAACGCCCTACGAACATAGCCAGATGCGCGAAGGCACACAGCCTCATCATACAAACTATAGTTACACGCGTACAGCGAGGGCATCATACCTTACATTGGTTCAACCTTCGGAATGATCCCCATCTCCCTATAGTTAAACAACATTATCCTCAGCTCCTCACCCTCAAAAAGACTACGCAACTCCCGCTTACCTATACTCGCCCCAACCGGCGAGGACAACAATTCCTGCCTCCCAGCCCTGCCCACACGAAGCCGACCACCATCCAATTCACTCACTCTACGCTTCGCCACCGCCCTTCGCCGCCTACGCCCAACACTCGGACCAGGCAAAACTTCAGCATCCGTAACACGCGGAGAAGCCTCCGCCTCAGCCACATCCAAGGCCGCAAAGTAATCCAAGCCCTCATCCGAAGACTCTTCCGTCCACACAACCGAACTCCCAGAGTCGTCAAACTCAGAAAACTTAGACGTAGACTCATCCGATTCATTTCCAGCGACCACGGTCGAAGCCGCCACAAAATTAGCAGTAGCGGTTGCGTGCGCAGGCCCAAAATCCTAAACCTGCGTAGCAACTAAGGTTCAATAACACAGACAAAATTCCCTAACTACCCCACACCCACTAAGCCACCTGCGAAGACCCAGCCGCCGCCATGGGATCTTCCGCTGCTGGCTCCGTCGCCGCCTTCGGGGGATCCTCCGCCATCGGCACAGTGGCTGGCGGCGAGCCTCCACCAGATACAGTAGACGCAGGGGCAGCATGGGAACCTTCACCGGTTTCTGGGAGTGGCGCCGGGTCGACCTCAGCCTCGGCCACCACCGGGTTAACCTCCGCTTCGGGCAGCGCGCTGTTCAGATGCTCGAATTCCTCCACGTCCTCAGCACGCGCCATCTACAACACAGCACACCGATTCAGCACACTCGCGTATACCCACATTCAACAACACAAAACAAAACACAAACTTTACCTGATCCCTCGCCTGGTCAGCCCGTTCCCTAACCGCCTCCCAACCGTGGGGGCCCCACATCCAGTCGAAGAGGGCCCCCGCGGCGTCCTTCACCACAGGGTCTTCGACCTTAAAAATCTCGCGCCCGAAGTCTTCATCGGATCGGTCAAAGCCCTCATAGTGACTGCATCCCTCGCGGGACAGCGCATTCATGGCCCCCTCGCAGGTGACGAGGGAGGCAAAGGACATGAAGCCCTCCACGATGGTCGGGAGCGCTAACAATTCCTCTTGCAGCCACTCGAGGACGCGAAGGCCCGCCTCTCGGTCGGGCACCTCGAAGTCAGCAGTCCGCGCACCCAGCTCGCGGTATGAGTCCACGAGCTGTTTGTGCGTCCGCTCAACTTCCACGCGAGTAGAGGCCTCGGCCCTCTCCATGCGGGCCTGTAGAGCGTTGAAACACACCTCCCATTCCTCGGCGCGCTGGCTGGCGAGACTCTCCTCCGCCCTCGCCAATTTGGCCTCCGCCTGCGCCGTCTGCGCCTTGGTGATGGCCTGGTTGGCCTCCCTCCTTTCCTCCACCAGCTGGCGCTGGAGGTCCGTCCTCTCGCCCTCCAGGGCGGCCACCTTCTCCGCCAGCCTGCGGCTTTTGCTCTCCGCAGCCGATTTTTCCCGGACGGCGTCCACGTGCTACGCCCGAAGTCTCTCGACTTCGGCAGCCACGTCCGCCGTAAGGGCGCCTGACGCCACGCGGTCGGCGAAGTCGGCCGCCTAACAGACACGCATGAGACCACAATCACCATGAAAGCGGCACACAACGAAGCATACCTCAACTTACTTGATTCAGCTGCTGCGTCAGCTGCAGCGACGCCACCTGCAGCCGGTGGGACATAGTGCCCGCTTCGTCCTTGACGGTAGTGGCCGCCGAAACCTCGCCGCCAGCGCTGAAAGCGCCACCCTTCACCCCAAAAACCGCGGTAGACACCGTGGTTGCCACCGCAGGCGAGACAGCAACAAGTTGCCCTTCGCCCGACCCTGCAACGTCTCACCGATCAAAAAAAACTTACCAACGAGATAGTCGTCCACGCTAATATTTGTGCCGAAGTTGGCAACGCGTTTCCCCGGTGAAGGCTGCTCCCAGACCTTCGCAGCTCCTTCCGGGGCGGACTTGGTTCTGCCAGCGCCGGCCGCCTTCGTGCTCTCCGGCAGCTTGCCAGATCCAGGCGCGGCCGGCTTCGCAGCCAGCGAAGGCTGGCTACCACCAGGGACGGTAGCCTTCGCACTCCCCCGCGCTCTCTTCGGCCTAGCCTCAGGGAGCCTGACGATCGCCCAGCGCTTCTATGCAGCATCCTGGCGATCCTTGTTCATCACTGCCGACACAACAACAGCAATATTCCGTCTGTAAGGAAACACTCTCAAGTCACGAGCCATGCGAGATGTAAAAAAGTCTTCGCCAGCCGCGCGGGGGATAGGAACGTTCTTGGGCCATCGACCCCCGGTAACCTCCAGCATCCGCGCCGAAGACTCCTGAAGCTCGGGCGAAGACATCCTTCCCCCGGGGGCCACACATGTCCCCATCAAGTCCATAGCAAAACTATCGGAGACCCCCAGTTTTCCCACCACAGTACCTAGCTTCCTCTTCTTAGTGGATGGGGCGGCCTCCAGCGCGGGGTCATCTTCGATCACTGCCGCTGGTTTTTTCCCCCGGCGGTCGACAACGTCTATTCCAGGATAACCGCCATACGGCCAACCATTCAACTCAAAGACCCTATTCAGGCGGTCGTTGGATCCACGTATGTCCCAGCTCCACTGGGCCTCCGTCCTCGGCACGTAGCGACCAACAATTCGCACCGCCCCATCCTCCGCCTCACGCACAACCGCAGCAGGATCCCGCCCTCGCACATCCAAAGCAAAAAAGCGGACTTAGCACTTTCCGCCCACCCAGGGAGGGCATCACGCGAGGGCATACTTCGCCCAGCGTCCATCCATGCGCCAAGGGCCACACCCCATACCCTATGAATTCCTTAACCAGATCACGCCCGCTACTCCTACGGGCAGCGATCCGAAGGGCCCTTTCATTCTCATCATCCTCCGCCACTTCAAATAGCGGGTACGCCACATAATAATGAGAACACATGATGGCAGCAGGGAGCCTAGGGTGATCTTCGACTTCAGCCTCTGAAACATAGAACCAGTAGCCCCACCAGTTGCCCCACTTATTTCGGGCACAGGGGACCAGCTCCACAACCTCCATCGAAGTCTTCCCGGACTTCGGCGTGAAAGTGCACGATCCGAACTGCGCAATCTTATGTCCAATCCTTCTCTTCTGCCAGTGCAGACAGTAGTGCTTGGCGAAGACTTCCACCGAAGGCTGACCGCCATACGACGTTGTTGCCCAGACATACTTCGCTAATGCCACCATGATGTTCGGTGTTAGCTGATGAACCTGGACCTCGAACTTCTGCAGAACCTCCGACACGAAGCGATGCGCAGGCAGACGAAGGCCGGCAATGAAAAATGCCTCAAACACAACCAATTCACCCTCGGGCTCGGGAATCTCCTCTGCCCCCGGCACACGCCCGACCCCGTTGCCAAAATACCCAACCGTTGCATATCTTGCACGCGGCCCGATGATATCCGCGAAACACCGAATTCCACCGTATCACCCGGTCGCAATTCTGCCACCGCCACACTGCCCGAGAGATCCTCAAAAGGCGTCTCGACCGTCGGCGTGGTCGCAGCAGACGAGGAGGAAGACGGCATGGCTACGTACTGTCGACGGCGGCGCGCAGTCTGCTTCACACGGGCCAGTTCTCCGGCGAACAGGAGCAAGGAGGGCAGACGAGCAAGCGAGCAGTTTAAACAAGGGAGGTTAGGGTTTTCGCGTCGCGCAGAAAGGTAAATTTCAATCCGCGCCGCCCCACCCCCTTTTTATACATAGGCGCGACGCTTCGGGAAACCCGCAATCCAACAGTGCGGTGTCAATCAACGGTCATGTCAAAACCCCCGCGGAACCACTTCAAGCGAGGGCAGCATCTCCACCATCTAGCGACGCCTTCGGCACCAGATGACTTAGTCGAACTGGTCCCTCGGAGGGCAAATGTTGGGGCGAAGGCGAAGACGCCACCCTTTGCTCGATGCCTTTGCCAAACTCGACTACAACAACGGAGACAAGACGACTGGCAGACTCTACCCTTCGTCCCACGCATCGGAAGACGAAGGCCTATGGCGAAGTCGTCCCATCCCGCGACCTCGTCCAACATGGAGGCCCACGTGTGATCTGGCCCATTATAGCAGGCCCTGCGTGGCTGCTACGCATTACGGGCCTAATTTGCAAAGGCTTCCCTGTAATTACAATCTGTAACCCTGCTTTATGGGAATATTCCAGGGATAACCTGGGCGCCTGAGGGCACATGCGTCCTTAACCCAAGACGCTAGGCACTCAGGCACCTATAAGTACCCCCGTACAGTGCCCTTGAGAGGCTGGATTTAACAGAGCTATTGCTATCTCGAGCTGAAACCTTGTTTACACTGTTTTTGCTCCCCCGTTGGATCAACTTGCCCAGGAGAGCAAGTTCCAACACCTTCACCCAGCATAATCGGAGTCTGAGTATCCAATCAAGTCAAAGGTAGACCCCTTTAGATACCATATCCCGAAGCAAGGCGTAGAAACTAAATATCTAAGAATTTGCTTAACGGTCACAAGGTGACGTTCCTTGGGGTCGGATTGATATCTAGCACACATGCATAGACTTAGCATAATATCCGGTCTACTAGCACATAAATAAAGCAAGGAACCTATCATAGACCGGTATGCCTTTTGATCAATGGACTTACCTCCTTTGTTGTGGTTGACATGCCCGTCGGTTCCCATAGGTGTCTTCGAGGGCTTGGAGTCCTTCATCCTAAACCTCTTGAGAAGATCTTGTGTGTACTTCATTTGGGAGATGAAGGTGCCGTCCTTGAGTTGCTTCACTTGGAACCCAAGGAAGTAGGTCAACTCGCACATCATCGACATCTCGAACTTTTGTGTCATCACCCTGCTAAACTCCTCACAAGACTTTTGATTAGTACAACCAAATATTATGTCATCGACATAAATTTGGCACACAAAAAGATCACCATCACAAGTCTTAGTGAAAAGAGTGGGATCGGCTTTCCCAACCTTGAAAGCATTAGCAATTAAGAAATCTCTAAGGCATTCATACCATGCTCTTGGGGCTTGCTTAAGTCCATAGAGCGCCTTAGAGAGCTTGAACACATGGTCGGGGTACCTGTCATCCTCAAAGCCAGGGGGTTGTTCCACGTATACCTCCTCCTTTATTGGCCCATTGAGGAAAGCACTCTTTACGTCCATTTGAAACAACCTGAAAGAGTGGTGAGCGGCATAGGCTAATAAAATTCGAATAGACTCTAGCCTAGCCACAGGAGCAAAAGTCTCCTCGAAATCCAAACCTGTGACTTGGGCATAACCTTTTGCCACAAGTCGAGCCTTGTTTCTTGTCACCACCCTGTGCTCATCTTGCTTGTTGCAAAACACCCACTTGGTTCCCACAACATTTTGCTTTGGACGTGGCACCAGGCTCCAAACTTCATTACTCTTGAAGTTGTTGATCTCTTCCTACATGGCCAACACCCTGTCCGGATCCTGCAAGGCCTCTTCTACCCTAAAAGGCTCAATAGAAGAGACAAACGAGTAATGCTCACACAAATTAGCTAAACGTGAGCGAGTTGTTACTCCCTTGCTTATGTCACCAAGAATCTGATCGACGGGGTGATTTCTTTGGATCGTCGCTCGGACTTGAGTTGGAGGGACCCGTGGTGCTTCTTCCTCCATCACTTGTTCTTCCTGTGCTCCCCCTTAATCCTACCCCTCTTCTTGAGGTACCTATTCACCGTCTTGAGTTGGAGGATGCACCATTGTGGAGGAAGATGGCTGATCTTGCTCTTGTTGTTCCTGTGGTCGCACATCGCCTATTGCCATCGTGCGCATTGCGGCCGTCGGAACATCATCTTCATCTATGTCATCAAGATCAACTTGCTCTCTTGGAGAGCCATTAGTCTCATCAAATACAACGTCGCTAGAGACTTCAACCAAACCTGATGATTTGTTGAAGACTCTATACGCCTTTGTATTTGAGTCATACCCTAGTAAAAACCCTTCTACTGCCTTGGGAGCAAATTTGGAATGTCTGCCTTTCTTCACCAGAATGTAACATTTGCTCCCAAATACACGAAAGTAAGAAACGTTGGGTTTGTTACTGGTAAGGAGTTCATACGAGGTCTTCTTGAGAAGGCGATGTAGGTAGAGCCGGTTTATGGCATGGCAAGCTGTGTTCACAGCTTCCGACCAAAACCGCTCGGATGTCTTGAATTCTCCAAGCATCGTTCTCGCCATGTCGATAAGTGTCATGTTCTTCCTCTCTACCACACCGTTTTGTTGTGGTGTGTAGGGAGCGGAGAACTCGTGCTTGACGCCTTCTTCCTCAAGATACTCCTCCACTTGCAGATTCTTGAACTCGGACCCGTTGTCGCTTCTTATCTTTTCACCTTGAGCTCAAATTTGTTTTGAGCCCTCCTTAGAAAGTGCTTTAGGGTCCCTTGGGTTTCTGATTTATCCTGCAAAAAGAACACCCAAGTGAAGCGGGAAAAATCATCAACAATTACAAGACCATACTTACTTCCCCCGATGCTAAGGTAGGCAACGCGTCTGAAGAGGTCCATGTGAACAAGCTCTAGTGGTCTTGATGTTGTCATCACATTCTTGCTGTGATGAGTGCTTCCCACCTGTTTTCCTTCCTGACAAGCTGCACAAGGTCTATCTTTCTCAAAACAAACATTGGTTCTCCCTTTAGAAGTTTATGAAGGTTCTTCATCCCAACATGTGCTAGACGACGATGCCATAGCCAGCCCATACTAGTCTTAGCTATTAAGCATGCATCTAGAGTGGCCTCCTCTTTCAAAAAATCAACTAAGTAGAGTTTGACGTCTAATACACCCTTAAACGCTAATGAACCATCACTCCTTCTAAAGACAGATACATCAACGTTTATAAAAAGACAATTGTAACCCATGTGACACAATTGACTTATAGACAGAAGGTTGTAACCAAGCGACTCTACTAGAAATACATTCGATATGGAGTGCTCGTTGGTGATGGCTATGTTGCCCAAGCCTTTGACCTTGCCTTGGTTCCCATCTCCAAAGATAATCGTATCCTGGGAATCCTTGTTCTTGACGTAGGAGGTGAACACCTTCTTCTCCCCTGTCATGTGGTTTGTGCATCCGCTGTCGATAATCCAGCTTGAGCCCCCAGATGCATAAACCTGCAAGGCAATTTACACTTGGGTTTTAGGTACCCAACTCTTGTTGGGTCCTACAAGGTTAGTCACAATAGCCTTTGGAACCCAAATACAAGTCTTGTCTCCCTTGCATTTGGATCCCAACTTTCTAGCAACTACTTTTTCATTCTTACATGAAAGTACAAACGAGGTGTTGCAAGCATGAAAAACAGTAGTAGGTTCATTACACATTTTCTTAGGCACATGATGCACAACATGATTTTTCCTAGGCCAATTTCTACCATGCACAAAAGTAGAGCTAGAGGCAAACATAGCATGTGAATCATTGTAAGCAGTATGAACATAACTCTTATTATAATTGGAACGACTAGCAATTTTCCTACTATACATGGAAGCATGATTTCTTTGAGGACTACTAGCCATAGGAGCCTTCCCTTTCTCCTTGTTGGGAATGGGAGCCCTTTGGCTTGTTAAGTTCTTGGCTTCCTTTCGAAAACCAAGCCCATCCTTAATTGAGGGGTGTCTACCAACGGTGTAGGCATCCCTAGCAAATTTTAATTTATCAAAATTAATTTTGCAAGTCTTAAGTTGAGCATTAAGACTTGCCACCTCGTCATTTAATTTGGTAATAGAAATAAGGTGTTCATCATAAGCATCAACATCAAAATCCTTACATCTATTACATATAACATGCTCTACACATGAACTTGTATTGTTGACTTCCTCTAGCTTAGCATTTAGTTCATCATTTAAGCTTTTTAAATTAGAGACCGATTCATGGCAAACAGATAATTCAGAGGATAACATTTCATTTCTCTTAATTTCTAAGGCAAGGGATTTTTGCACACTAACAAATTTGTCATGTTCCTCATATAAAATATCCTCTTGTTTTTCTAACAATCTATCCTTTTCATTTAGAGCACCAATTAATTCATTATTTGTTTCTATTTTAGCTCTATCTAATCCTTTAAATAAACTAGAGTAATCTACTTCATCATCGGAAGAATCATCATCGCTAGAAGTAGTGTACTTAGGGGTATCTCGAACATGTACCTTCTTTTCCTTGGCCATAAGACATGTATGGCGTTCGTTGGGGAAGAGAGAAGACTTGTTGAAGGCTGAGGCAACGAGTCCTTCATTGTCGGAGTCGGAAGATGAGCAGTCTGAGTCCCATTCCTTTCCAAGGTGCGCCTCGCCCTTTGCCTTCCTGTAGCTCTTCTTTTTCTCCTTCTTCTCGCTCTTTTCTTGTCCCTGGTCAGTACCATTATCGGGACAATTTGCAATAAAGTGACCAGTCTTACCACATTTGAAGCAGGAGCGCTTTCCCTTTGTTTTGTTCTTGTTGGGGTACTCCTTGCGTCCTTTAAGTGTGGTCTTGAAGCGTTTGATGATAAGCGCCATCTCATCTTCGTTGAGGCCGGCAGCCTCCACTTGAGCTACCTTGCTTGGTAGTGCCTCCTTGCTGCTAGTTGCCTTGAGCGCAACGGTCTGCGGCTCGTAGACGGGCAGAGGGCTGTTTAAGGTGTCATCTACATACCTTGCCTCCTTAACCATCATGCGCCCGCTTACGAATTTTCTGAGTATCTCCTCGGGAATCATCTTTGTGTACCTAGGATTTTCACGGATAAGATTCACAAGATGGGGGTCAATAACTGTAAAGGACCTGAGCATGAGTCGGACGACGTCGTGGTTCGTCCATCTTGTGCTTCCATAGCTTCTAATCTTGTTGACCAGGGTCTTGAGCCTGTTGTAGGTTTGTGTTGGCTCTTCTCCCCTGATCATGGCGAATCTCCCTAGCTCACCTTCCACCAGTTCCATTTTGGTGATCATTGTAGCATCATTTCCCTCATGTGAGATCTTGAGGGTGTCCCAGATTTGCTTGGCGTTGTCCAAGCCACTTACTTTATTATACTCGTCCCTGCAAAGAGATGCTAACAACACAGAAGTAGCTTGGGCATTCTTATGGATTTGCTCATTAATAATCACAGGGTTATCCATACTATCAAAATGCATTCCATTTTCCACTATTTCCCAAATGCTAGGATAGAGAGAAAATAGATGACTACACATTTTATGACTCTAAAATGAGTAGTCCTCTCCATCAAAGTGTGGAGGTTTTCCTAGAGGAATAGAATGTAAATGTGCATTCGAATTGTATGGCATGCGAGAATAGTCAAAAGAGTAGTTTTGATTAATCGTTCTCTTTTTCGACGAAGAGTTGTCATCGTCGTCTATTGGTGAAGAAGAAGATGCATCGCTGTCGTAGTAGATGATCTTCTTGATGTGCCTATTCTTCTTCATGTCCTTCTTCTTGTGACTTGAGCCTGAGTAAGTGGGCTTGTCATCTCTTGGCTCGTTGAAGATGGACTCCTTCTCCTTATCGTTGACCACCATCCCCTTTCCCTTATGATCCATCTCTTCGGGCGGTTAGTCCCTTAGATGAAGAGTACGACTTTGATTCCAATTGAGAGCACCTAGAGGGGGGTGAATAGGTGATCCTGTAAAATTAAACACTAAATAGCCACAAAACTTAGTTATAGAAGCGTTAGCGCGACTAAGTAGTTGAGAGGCGAGTTCTTGTGAGCAAAACAATCACAGAGAAAGCAATCACAAGAGACACGCGATTTTATCCCGTGGTTCAGCCAAGTAACACTTGCCTACTGCCATTATCCCGTGGTTCAGCCAAGTAACACTTGCCTACTTCCACGTTGTGGCGTCCCAATGGATGAGGGTTGCACTCAACCCTTTTCAAGTGATTCAATGATCAACTTGAATACCACGGCTTTCTTCCTTATAGTTTTCTTCCCATTTGTGAGGAATCTCCACAAGTTGGAGCCTCTCGCCCTTACAATATTGATCACAAAGAAAGCATGGAGTAAGGTTAGGAAGAGCAACACACACAAGACTCAAATTTGCAGCACAACCACACATACAAGTCACGACTTGAGCTCGAAACACAACACACGGAGTTCGCAACTCAAATGGAGCTCAAATCACTAACACAATGAAGCGAATGTGTGGAAGCGGAGTCTGGATGCTTTAGAATACTTAGAGAATGCTTGGATGACTCCTCCATGCGCCTAGGGGCCCCTTTTATAGCCCCAAGGCAGCTAGGAGCCGTTGGAGAAAATCTTGGAAGGTCAATCTTGCCTTCTGTCGTGTGGTGCACCGGACAGTCCGGTGCACCACCGGACAACTACTGTTCATGTCTGGTGCTTGATTTCTTTCCATACAGAGAACAACCGACTGTTGGTCCTCGGGATCGGTTGGCGCACCGGACCGTCCGGTGTGCCCAACCGACCGTTGGCGCGACCATGTGTCACGTGAAGATTGCGTGGCTGACCGTTGGCACTGGCGACCGTTGGCTCACCGGACAGTCCGGTGCACCACGGGACAGTCCGGTGATTTTTAGCCGTACACCGCCGTCGATTCTCGAGAGCAGCGCTTTTCATCGGAGACCAGCCTGGCACACCGGATAGTCCAGTGCACCTAACCAGAGTTGCTGACTGGCTGCACACAGCCAAGTCTTTTCCATTTTGTTTATTTTCTTCTCTGCTCTGTTTCTAACACTTAGACAAATACATTAGTATACAGAAACCAATTACTAAGTCTAGAAACATACCTTGTTATATGATTTGCACTTCTTGCTTGTTTAGCACATAGCAACTCATTCACTATGTGTTGGACACTTAATCACCAAAACATTATAGAAATGGCCCAAGGGCACATTTCCCTTTCATTAACTATGCTATTAGAACCAACATGGCCATTGCAAAGATGGGGTACCAGCGCAAGGCAACCTGAAATACGTTGTGGTGGCAGTGGAATACTTTTCTAAGTGGATTGAAGCAAAGCCTTTGGCTATAATAACTTCGGCCATAGTGCAAAAATTCTTCTGGCAGAACATAGTTTGTCGCTTCGGCGTATCGAAGGCTATCACCGTTGATAACAGAACTCAATTCGATGCTAAAACTTTCAAAACTTTTTGTAGCCAAATTGCACAAAAATACACTTTGCATCAGTGAGGCACCCAGAGTCAAATGGGTTGGTAGAAAGGGCAAATAGAATCATAATAACAGGAATAATGAAGTAAATCTTTAATCAACCGAAAGGGAAGTGGCCAGACGAATTAATAAAAGTGGTTTGGAGTCACAACACCACTGTATCAAGGTCAACAGGGTTTACTCCATTCAAGCTTTTGTTCGGTGACGAAGCAATAACACCGGAAGAAGCAAGAATGGGTTCAATAAGAATCTTAGCTTCGATGGAGGATGAAGCCGATTGCCAAGTAACAAAAGACACCATAGAAGGGACCAAACTTCAGGCCATAGAGCACATCAATAAATACCAGGCCGAAACAATAAAATGGCGTGACAGAAAAGTTCAATTGAAAAATATCAAGCCAAGTCATTTGGTGCTTCGAAGGATAGCTAACCCTGATACAGCGGGGAAGCTTCAGCTAAAATGGGAAGGCCTTTTTTTGGTGGCATCTTCGTGAAGACCCGGTTCTTATAGACTGAAGGACATGGATGGCAACGACATACCCAGGCCTTAGAATGCTGATGAGCTTCGGCGATATTATGTGTAATTGATGTAGTTTTCTTATTTTTTCCTATGGCACCCTTTTCCTTTCAGGAGGGGAGAAAGGTTTTTAATGGGGCCATAGGTTGTAATTTTCATTTTTTTTGTTTAGCCCTATGCAATACAAGGGCCAAATTCCCCTAAGAATGTAACATGTAACATCAAAATCTGCACCATCGAGTGCAAAAAGAACAGGGAGAAGCTCAAAAGTCGTCCCTAAGGGGATGGAGATCTAAAGTGTCACCTGGAGGGTGATGAAGCTACAAAAGTCGTTCCTAAGGGAGCGCAGAGTAAGTTCCGAAGCTCAAAAGCGTTCCTAAGGGAGCACAGAGTAAGTTCCGAAGCTCAAACGTCGTTCCTAAGGGAATGCAGAGCCAAAATGCCACCGAAATTTAAGGTGAAGAAGCTCAAAAGTCGTTCCTAAGGGGATGCAAAGTTTAAATGCCATCGAAATAGAAGGTGAAGAAGCTCAAAAGTCGTTCCTAAGGGGATGCAGAGCTTAAATGCCATCGAAATAGAAGGTGAAGAGACTCAAAAGACATTCCTAAGGGATGCAGAGTCTGGGTGTGGTTTCGTGTGTGTTCGGGTCATACATTTGCATATTCCATCATATAATTATTTGCATTCATACAAACATTCATTAGATATTCATAGGATCATCATTATCATGACATGAAGCACAAGCCTTAACAGGGAAGAAAAAAGATGCCTGTCTTTGGTGACAAAATGCTTCATTGAATACGAAGATGCTTCGATGTGAACGAAAAGAATGGAAGGTGTTTTTCGCCTTCGGATCCAAAATTGTAAGTGTGGGTTTCGTCCACAGCAAAGCAATTCATACATGGACGAAGAGGTAAAATTATATTACAAGGTATGGACAAATATGTACAATGTTGTGTTCAATTCTTAGTTACAATCTTTCTCCAAATAATGCAAAGAGATCCCAAGTTTTCTATAGGTAATTACAAAAAGAAGCTCTAAGAGCCTTCAGCCCTTCAGAACAAGCTTCGGCTCAGCAACCTTTGGCGCCACCATCCTGCAGACAGATGACGGTATAAGGTAATCGCAAATGTAATAAAGAAAAACCAAAGTAAAAGACAGGTAAAAGTTTCATACTGAATTGAGCAGTTTCTGAGCTTCGTCTCTAGCTAGCTCGCGCCCACCCTTAGCACAAATTTGAGTGATAAATCTGTTTCCAATGCTACGGTCTTCACCGGGAATATCAATTAAGTCTGATAATGAGAGGCTAAAGGTTGGTTTGTTAACTGTTTTACCATGAGTACATTCGACCTTAAAAAATGCAGCAGCTATGCCACGAGAAGCTAACAGAGCGTAGAAATCCCCGTGCCCAGTTATAACTTCGTCGAGTGCTTCAACTTCATTTTCAATGTGCTCGAAGGCTTTGGGGATATCTTCAGCCGAAGGAGCAATTTTTTCAGAACTAGCCCCAATCGAGTTGAATATTCCTTTTAGTCGGTTCACACAGCGGGTGGCGAAATCCGTGCACTTATTCCGAAGGTCCTTCAATGACTGCTGTAGCTTCGTATTTTTCTCAGCTTTGGCTTCAGCTTTTGCTTGCAATTCTTTTGTTTCCTGCTCGAAGCGCTCTAATTCTTTCTTTAAAATTGTTTGAGCATTATCAAGTTCTTCATTTAATTTAGTATTTTGAGACTATACTTCCGCGAGGGAGCCTTCGGCTGCTCATAGCAGAAAATCTTTCTCCTCTAGAGAAGCTTCAAGATCCTTTATCTTGTTCTCCAAGCCTTCAATTATAATCTCGTTTTTCTTATCTTCGTTATCTTGCTGCATTTTCAAAGCTTTGCTCAGCAGCATGCTCTATTACAACAAGTCATGGTCAGAACATTTAATTCACCGCAAAGATAATGATAATAACAACCTAGTCAAAAGCCTCACCTTGAAGCTAGAATAAAATAAGGTACCGACAATATGTTGCTGTCGGTAGCAGCCGATATCAGCCTCTAGCTTCGGAAAGCCAACACTATTGGATAGAGTGTCGACTATCTTTGCCCCAGCGCGTTCGCGGATGCATCCTAGGATCTCCTCATCAACCCCTCCAAGAGCAAAGCCCCAGGTTGATATCCGCAGGATACAACAAATTCCTGCAACTCTGACTTGTCCTCTTGAGACAATTCTTGGCCGCCCAGGTACCGAAGAACGAAATATTTTTCGCCCAAAGGGCTAGCATCAATTTCCCTTTCTTTGCTTGGCGCTACGGCCAATTCTTCCTCTATAGCCACATCTTTAACCACATCTGATATGAGCCTTCAATATCTGACATTGTTGTTTCGGCTTCATCAATGTTTTTGACTTCGGCAACAACATCAGCTTCGGCACCCGCAACAGTCACTATTTTAGCCGCTGAGGCTGAAGGCGGTGTTACCTCGATGACTTGCATCACGTTAACTATTCGTCGTTTCTTTTGCCCTTCAACCTTCTCCTTTGCAGCCTAAAGTTGTTCTTTCTTCTGTAAAAATTGTGTCATTTTTTATCTCAGAGGACTTAGCGGTTTGAAGTGCGGGGAATCAGTCATTACCTTTAAAATATCTGCTACTTCGGCAGCAGAGGGCGTTGATGGAGCTTCTTCTCCTGTCTCATCCACCTTCGGCTCAGTAGAGGGTGTTATGTCAAGCTTTTGCTTTTTAGAAATTGCCGCTTTCGGCTCAGGAGCTAATTTTGCTTTCTTCAAAATTTTCTCATCTTCCTTTACTAGCCGAGCAGCTTGCCTACTCAGGATACCGACAATCCTTTTCCTTTTCACCCCTTCTGCCCCTTTGTCAAGCCTTTCATAGTCTGGGTATTTGAAGTTTAATGCGTCCATCACCCGATTTAGCCTTCGTTTTGGCCGGGTGCCGAAGGCAGCAGTCACTAATTGGTCCTCTTTCTTGGTGTAGTTGCCAAGAATTTCATTGCACATTGTTTCGATCATTTCTAGCCACTCTTTGCATGGCTTCTTGAATTGTTTCTCAAATTTAAATCGATAAGGGAGCCAAACAAGTTTGTACTTTTTGCCCCCTCCTTCTTCTTAGGCATTCCCGAGCCACTAGAGGTCGGAAATATTCTATTTGCCAAGTACTCTTGAACTAGATCTCAAGTGCTGATTTCGACTGCTACCACTCTGAACTCTACTTCGGCTACCTGGCATTGGGAGCCAAGCTTCATGGCACAAGGGCCTTGTCATCCTGAAGTTCAATTTCAATGGACTCATAACCCTAGTCATTAGCTTCTCCCTTCTCTTCTCATCTGCCTTTATGTAAAACCATTCGCTTTTCCAACCGGTCGGCCACTTGATACGATAGCCGAGAACCGAGGCCTTCGTATCCTTCCGATACGCAAAGTTGTAGCAGCTGAAGTTCTCATGAAGACCATTTGCTATGGCTTCATTTGATAGTGCAGCTCGTGCACCCGGCAGAAAGCTTCGGCATTGGGACTCATACCCTGACTTTGGAGGACCCATATGTAGACACTAAGTCTAACGATTGCATTGGGTGTCAACTGATGAAAGTATATCTCAATTTTTTTTCAAAACTTCTCCAATCATTTCATTCAGGGGAAAACGAAGTCCTGCCCTGAAGAAGCTTTTAAAGACTATGATTTCATCATCTTTTGGTTCTGGAATCACCTCTTCCCCAACAAACCGGGCAAGCTTGCTCTCGGCCTCCCCAAAGTAGCCCAAATTCTTCATCATAACCATGTCGTCTGCCGTCATAGTAGATTTATCAAATTCAATGTGGCTGGGTTTCATTGGGCTCAGAATAGTGTAGTCCTCTTCATCTTCGTTCTCACTTCCTCCTTTAGCTATGATCTGTTTAGCTTCAGCAATCGAGGTACCTTCGGCAACAACCTCCTCTGGCACAACAAGACCCGATTGCCTCATCACTTCTGATATTGGAGCCGTTTCGGTCACTTCAGCCTCGTCCCATTCACGAGACACCCTAGCGGTGGATCATACTCTGGCCATTTTAGTGTTTACGCTTTTTTAAGATGAAGCTGATCTCAAGTGACGAAGCGTTTGCTCGAAAATGCAATACAGGAAGCTTAGGCTATGGTTAAAAATTTTAACAGCATAACAGTGCGATGGCAATGAATGCTGTGGTAACTTCTCACCAACCCGTCTGTTTATATAGTGCTGCAGGGGGAGAAGCCGAACCGCCATACCGCTCGCACTGGCTGAGCGGTGGACCATCCGGTGTCCAGAATATTATAATCGTTTCTCGACAACGAGCTCAGGGAAGGTGTTTTTCGAACTTTCGGCATTCCGAGGTCTTCGTGTTTTTCACGGATCAAGCTCGTTACGAAAAACGATCTAGCACCACGAAGGGGCTACTGTTGGGGGTCTTCTTGTAACACCCCAGGTGTTACCATGGCTAGAGCCCACCTTGTTATTAAAGGGTATGAGCACCTGTGGAAGAGCTTAATAAATAAAAGCATAAGGGCCTTGGAAAGCTAGAGGTTGACCAAGGGTTGTGAGTAACCAAAAGCATTACTCTAATCCTTGCACACTTACTACCTTGGATGAGAGGGGAGAAGAACCCTAGACCTCTCTTAGACCCTATCTCCCAAAACCCTAGATAAGAGGGGAAAAGAGAGTGAGCAAGTGTGCAAAACATGAGTAACTTTTACCCAAACCTTAAGTAACCTTGTAACCAGCAATTAGGGGAGGGAAATATTGCAAAAAGGCCCCTGGTGAAGCCCCAAATCAAATCACTAAGTGGAGAGAGAGCTAGAGCCCTCTATTTCTCTCTAAGCCCATATTTAACCCTAGTTAATGGATCAGCCGTGTTCACCTTGAAGATGGCATCAAATCCACTTGTGATCTATACCAAAAATGTGGCATACTACCTAGGGCACCCACTGGAAAAAGTTGAGCCCGAGACTCGGACGTTTGACATGCCATGGCATGGCTTTTGTCGCGAAGTGCCCAGTGTGACACACCTGTTTTGGCATCCAAAGATCTCCCTCCCTAGGCCATATCTGCCCCGACTTCTCACAGTTGAGTGACAGCCCTAGGTGCCAGGAAGAGGTCTGCGCCGAACCTTTGCAAAGATTCGCACGTTTGCGACCTCTGTCGACGTTTGAACACTGGAAGAAACAAACCGCCACGTGTTCGACGCGTTCTGCCGCGCCAGAGCACGCCCGCGCGCGCCCCGCGCCGCGCCCGAGCCAAGCCGGCGCCCCGGCCGCGTCCGCGCCTATAAAACCCACCCCAGTGCTCGGTTGCCTTCCCCATTGCCTCCTCCGTACCTCGCCGGACTCGCCCGAGCCAACCTTTGCCTCCGGCGACCTCCCCGCGACCCGCCAGTGCCGCCCGAAAGCCACCGCCGTGGCCAACCCCTCTCCCGTCCTCCTCCGTTCGATCCAAGCCCCCAGATAACTTCCTGGTGAAGCCGTGAGCCTTGCTCAAGCTTAACCCGAGGGCCCGCGTCACCGGAGTAGCCGAATCACGCTCACCGGAGTTCACGAACTCGCCGGCGCACGTGGACCGGGTAAACCCCTTCACCATTTTCCGATTCGATGCACGCATGGCCTCTGTGTCATCCCGTGAAGCTCTTCGTGCCCATTAATTGAACTCTACCGCCGTGGTTTGGCCGGAGCAGGCGTCGCCGACGATCCCCGCCGCCTGTGCTCGTGGCCAGGGGAGCTCCGACCACCTCCGACGACGACCCGCACATCGACGTGACCGTCGCGACCTCCCGAACGTCACTAACCACCTCGCCGGGCCTCCCTCGCCGCCGGTAAGCCGCGCCGTCCTTTCTTTCCTGCGGCTACTGTTTTGATTGGGGGAGGGACTGCGGGTGAGAGGGAGAGAAACCCAGGGGGTTAAGTGAAAAGTCAGAGACTCAAGTGAATAGTGGCGTAAGGGCAGATCTGTGAGGTTGGATTCGGTTTAAACCCAGGGACCTCGGCGCAAACTGCTTTTTCAGAAAAACTTTGATAAACCTGATTTAAATTCAAACAGAAACTTAAAAACCCATAACTTCTGTTTGGTTTATCCAAATTTGGTCAAACCAATTTTGCCAGACTCTAAATAATGTAACCTGTCTAAGAAAAATATAAAACCCCATATGTACTAAGGAAAAATATAAGGTTCTGATTTAATTTTAGTTTTGATCAAAAGCTTAATAATAGTAAGAAAAATGGTTGCACTATTTAACTAGAGTTGGAAAAATTTGGAGAAGTTTACATCTATCTACTGACCTAGTTAAAAATGTTAAACCCCTCTGTTCACTATATTAAGTCAGTTTTAACCCCTTATTCCATAATATGCTTAAAGTTAAGAAAAATAGAAAAAGTGACATAAATAATGAACCAGAGGGCACCCCTATTTTTGTTGAGATACTTAGTCAATGTAGTTCACTGGAAAAATGTATCATACCCTGTTGTAGTGTAAGATAAGCAAGATACCTTTCAAATAAAGAAAATAAGGATAACTTAGAAAAACCCTACAAAAATAACCCTAAGGTGAAACCTCCCCAAACCTTAGGATAACTAATGTGTTGATAATAAGAACTTAAGAAAAATCTGAAATCTGTTGTTTGATATTTTTCAAATGACAAGTTAGTTCCAATCACCCTTTTTGCACCAAAGTTTAGAAATCCACCATTAATTAACCACCATGTGGCTCTCTGTCATTTTTGGTACAAGAGCTTTTTATCACTACTAGAGGCCAACAAAAATAACCCTTAGGTCAGAACCCACTTTAACAAAAGACTTGTAGTGTAAAGTGGCCCATTTTGCCTAACTATTGTTATTTTTGTTTAAGGGCTAGCTTTTGTACTCTAAGCCTCAAATCCTTAAAACAAGCAAGAATAACCAGTGCCAACCCACTGTAATTTTTACAGAATTTTTGGAAATTTTTAAAATACTGTCATAGTTCAAACCTGTACTAGAAACCCTGGATGGAAATTAAAGAAAGGAAAATGGATGTTGGAAATTGATGTCCTCCTAAGACCTTTGTAAATTGTCCACTAAAATCCATAAAGACAATGCAAATCCAATATGTTATCCTAAAGGAAAACCTAAACCTAAAAGGTAATAAGTTTATATATACCACTAAAAGACCCACATAGCCAGGGAACCCTAAGTTAATTCTTGACTTAAATGCTATAGTTTCATATTCTTAAATCTTGCATGATCATGACATACATGTTCATTGCATTTCGATAGATTGTAATCTTGCCGACGGAGAGTACATCCTCGTGCCGGAGCAAGGAGCTGCCCAGGAGGTTGCCCCAGACCCAGCACCAGAGCCTGCACCAGAGGATCTGCCTGCCACTGCTTTGGAAGGCAAGCCCCGGTTTTATGCATAACCTGTTATTTATGCTATTTTACTTCACTTAATGATTGTAGGATTGATTGTGCACTTAGGTGTAGGAATTGTTTGAAACCCTAGTTGCATGATCTCAGGAAGCCTATTGAGATGAATACTAGTATGCTAGGTCGAGTAGCTGCTTTATTAATTAGGATCTCGGTAGAAGTCGAGTGATTTTTCTAGCACTCGCGCGAGGTCAGGAATTGGCTGTATCCACTTTCCTATCATATTGATGTTGGTTTGTGGGCAACAATCCATGGGGATTGGTTGTTCACGGGATAAAAAGTTGATTAAGGATTAAGGTGTGGTACCGTGAGTCAAGCGTTTGAACGTACTAAACATATGCCGAGAAATATGGTAAATCGGTAAGCCTAGTACCTGATTGAACCTGGCAGTGGACATACCCCCTCACGCGACCTGAGACGTAGTCTCCCATTCCGGTTATGGTGGGTACAAGTGCGGTCACTGCACGACGGCCAGTCGGGGTCAGTGAGGCATTGTACGCCAAGGCGGTGAGACCTGATCTGCTGACGGGGAATCGATGGGGACGGTTGATGTGTGTGGGGACGGAGTGCCCCTGCATATCGTGTGTTTAGGTTTACCTTGCAAGGATAAAACTCGATTCGAATCGTCTGCTTCTCGCAGCTAATGAGACTGCTTGATCCATGCTGCTACATTGAGTAACAAGTGAAACTGTGATGAGATGATACAAGATGTTGATTGGTAAAAATGCTTGTTACTATGTATGAGTAGATAGTACACTTTTAGCCTTAAGAGAGTCACACTTAATTTTGACAAAGTTAAAATCTTGATTTAGAAACTCAGCTAGTGCTTTTGGCAACCAAACCCCACAGCCAAACAGCTGCATGTCTAGAGGTAGAGGAGTATAGACTCCTCACACCGGGTAAGTCTGGCTGAGTATTAGTATACTCAGCCTTGCTTGTGGCATAATTTTTACAGGTTCTCTGGAGGACATGGTTGCTGGAGTGACTTGGCCGTCCACCTTACCACCGGGTTGGACTGTCGAGTGGGACCCCGCCTCGGCTGAGGAGGAGCATGAGGAGTGATGGGACAGGCTTCCCCATCTCTCCGTTTATTTATCGTTAGTTTCATTCCGCTGCACTTCGAACAATGATGACTACTTTTGGCAAAACTCCGATGATGATGATGATGATGATGTAATAATTAACACTCTTCCATGTATGGTTTTATGCTTTATTGTGTTTGCTCTGTGACTCACCATCGAGTGAGAATGTGGTACTTGATCCTGTCAGTGGCCGTGTCGGACTAGATCCGAGGGATTGACGGGTTATTCCCATTTAAGTGTGGTCTAGCCTCTAAGGCAGGGCCTAGGCACTTAAGTTGGAATAATTCGGGCAGTTCCGCCACAGCTGGTATCGGAGCTTGTACCACCACAGAGGAATCAATAAACCATAAATGCCATCCCTTTTCTAAAATAAAATTTGATAGAAACAATGTTGGATAGATCGTAGGATGAGCAGGATAGACCTAGGACGTGAAGCCTTAGGATAGTAGACGGGTAGCTAGGTGGCTAATTGACTAGGCCCTACAGGCCACTTTTACAGGATGGGAGTTCTTCCCAATTCCTTTTATCTTCTTGTGAGGTCGTTCAGGACGAGCATGCATGCATTCTTAATTAAGCAAATGGATAACTAAGTAAGAGGACTTAAAAATGAGATAACCGCCAACTAGGTCTCCAATGCCTTTTTCTTGTTAGGGACAGGTTGAGTTTTTTTTCTTTTCCTTGTTCTTTTTGTAATTCCTTTTCTTTACTTACGCTTAACCGTGCACAGATGACTTCCCATGGATCCTCCGAGGACGGAAATGCACTGACCCACACTGACGGACTTGCACGAGAGGGTTTTCCCCGCATCTTGTGGGAGGTACTTCAGGGGGCAGGATACTTGACACCCCCTCAGTACGCGGTGCAGCAGTTCGAGAAGCACCGGGTGCCTCGCTGTAGGGTGAGGATGACTTTGGAGCCTCATCCCCTGCAGCCAGGCTGGCGCTCCTTGGACTCCGAGTCTTTCGGGTACCGAGCGGAGGACACCATCGAGGCAATCGCTCTGCATGGACTGACTACCTTCTGCGGATTCCACCCCTTGGAGCTGGCTACCCACCCCATTGGGTTGTTCCCCGCGGAAAAGGAGGACGACCCGATGTGGAGGGATCGGGTGGAGCATGCCAAGTACATCTCAGAGTGTGACACTTGCTAGAGGGTAAAAGCCAGTCATTTAAAAGCAGCAGGTCCTTTGCAACCCCTTCCCATACCATCTTGGAAATGGGAGGACGTTTGCATGGACTTCATAGTGGGATTGCCCAATACCTCCAGGCACCATGATTCCATATGGGTTATTGTGGACAGATTGACCAAGACTGCCCATTTCTTGCCAGTGCACACCACCCACCGGGCGGAGAAGTATGCGGAGATCTACATCGACCAGATAGTTCGTCTGCATGGGATACCAAGGACTATAGTCTCTGACCGAGGAGCACCTTTCGTGGCACGATTTTGGGAGCAATTGCAGAAATCACTTGGAACCCAGGTCATAAGAAGCTCAGCATACCACCCCCAAACAGATGGCCAGACCGAAAGGGTAAATCAGATTTTGGAAGACATGTTGCGAGCATGTGCACTACACTATGGAAAGGACTGGGACAAGTGTCTCTCCTTGGCAGAGTTTTCTTACAATAACAGCTATCAGTCCAGTCTGAAGATGGCACCTTTTGAGGCATTGTATGGGAGAAGATGTAGGACCCCGCTAAATTGGTCTCAAGCAGGAGAGAGGGAAATATTTGGGCCAGATTTGGTAATTGAAGCAGAGGAAAAGGTCAGAGTCATCAGGAAGAACTTGGAAGCTGCTCAGGCCAGGCAAAAGAGTTATCATGACCAGAGGCGGAAGCCACTACAGTTTGAGGTGGGAGATCATGTCTATCTTAAGATATCACCAACCAAGGGTGTCCAGAGATTCGGGATCAAGGGCAAGTTAGCCCCTCGCTACGTTGGACCATATAAGATCAAGGAAATATGTGGGCCCGTAGCTTACCAATTGGAATTGCCACCCCATATGTCAGCAATTCACAATGTGTTCCATGTATCTCAGCTGCGGAAATGTGTTCGTCTCCCCACTGAAGTGCTACCGGAACCGGACATTGAGATAGAACTAGATTTGTCCTACCAAGAGTACCCCGTCAAGGTATTGGATCAGAGGGAAAGATCAACTCGGGCAAGATCAATCAAAATGTATAAGGTTCAGTGGAGTCACCATTCAGCAGAAGAAGCTACATGGGAGACGGAGGATTTTCTACGCTCTCGCTTCCCCGACTTTCTGCCCAAAGGAGTCGGTATGTAACCCAAAACCCCATCCCCCGCCTGCCCTTTGAAGTCAATTATAAGAAAAACTTAGATAACAAGGATAGTCTAAGTTATGGATTTAACTTAAGAAGGGCTTCCTTCTGAAGTTGCAAAGAGGATGACATTCGAAGAACAGTTAGGAAAGTGAAACTTGAGTATAAGGGGAAGGTAGCATCAACCCACCTTCAAAGCATCCCTCCAAGGGACTCTACCTAAAAATCTCGGGACGAGATTCCTTTAAGGGGGGAGGGCTGTAACACCCCAGGTGTTACCATGGCTAGAGCCCACCTTGTTATTAAAGGGTATGAGCACCTGTGGAAGAGCTTAATAAATAAAAGCATAAGGGCCTTGGAAAGCTAGAGGTTGACCAAGGGTTGTGAGTAACCAAAAGCATTACTCTAATCCTTGCACACTTACTACCTTGGATGAGAGGGGAGAAGAACCCTAGACCTCTCTTAGACCCTATCTCCCAAAACCCTAGATAAGAGGGGAAAAGAGAGTGAGCAAGTGTGCAAAACATGAGTAACTTTTACCCAAACCTTAAGTAACCTTGTAACCAGCAATTAGGGGAGGGAAATATTGCAAAAAGGCCCCTGGTGAAGCCCCAAATCAAATCACTAAGTGGAGAGAGAGCTAGAGCCCTCTATTCCTCTCTAAGCCCATATTTAACCCTAGTTAATGGATCAGCCGTGTTCACCTTGAAGATGGCATCAAATCCACTTGTGATCTATACCAAAAATGTGGCATACTACCTAGGGCACCCACTGGAAAAAGTTGAGCCCGAGACTCGGACGTTTGACATGCCATGGCATGGCTTTTGTCGCGAAGTGCCCAGTGTGACACACCTGTTTTGGCATCCAAAGATCTCCCTCCCTAGGCCATATCTGCCCCGACTTCTCACAGTTGAGTGACAGCCCTAGGTGCCAGGAAGAGGTCTGCGCCGAACCTTTGCAAAGATTCGCACGTTTGCGACCTCTGTCGATGTTTGAACACTGGAAGAAACAAACCGCCACGTGTTCGACGCGTTCTGCCGCGCCAGAGCACGCCTGCGCGCGCCCCGCGCCGCGCCCGAGCCAAGCCGGCGCCCCGGCCGCGTCCGCGCCTATAAAACCCACCCCAGTGCTCGGTTGCCTTCCCCATTGCCTCCTCCGTACCTCGCCGGACTCGCCCGAGCCAACCTTTGCCTCCGGCGACCTCCCCGCGACCCGCCAGTGCCGCCCGAAAGCCACCGCCGTGGCCAACCCCTCTCCCGTCCTCCTCCGTTCGATCCAAGCCCCCAGATAACTTCCTGGTGAAGCCGTGAGCCTTGCTCAAGCTTAACCCGAGGGCCCGCGTCACCGGAGTAGCCGAATCACGCTCACCGGAGTTCACGAACTCGCCGGCGCACGTGGACCGGGTAAACCCCTTCACCATTTTCCGATTCGATGCACGCATGGCCTCTGTGTCATCCCGTGAAGCTCTTCGTGCCCATTAATTGAACTCTACCGCCGTGGTTTGGCCGGAGCAGGCGTCGCCGACGATCCCCGCCGCCTGTGCTCGTGGCCAGGGGAGCTCCGACCACCTCCGACGACGACCCGCACATCGACGTGACCGTCGCGACCTCCCGAACGTCACTAACCACCTCGCCGAGCCTCCCTCGCCGCCGGTAAGCCGCGCCGTTGAAAGTCGCCTAGAGGGGGGGTGAATAGGGCGAAACTGAAATTTACAAAAATAATCACAACTACAAGCCGGGTTAGCGTTAGAAATATAAACGAGTCCGCGAGAGAGGGCGCAAAACAAATCGCAAGCGAATAATGAAAATGAGACACGCGGATTTGTTTTACCAAGGTTCGGTTCTTTCAAACCTACTCCCCGTTGAGGAGGCCACAAAGGCCGGGTCTCTTTCAACCCTTCCCTCTCTCAAACGGTCCCTCGGACCGAGTGAGCTTTTCTCCTTCTCAATCAAACGGGAACAAAACTTCCCCGCAAGGGCCACCACATAATTGGTGCCTCTTGCCTTGGTTACAATTGAGTTTTGATCACAAGAACAAGTGAGAAAGAAAGAAAGCGATCCAAGCGCAAGAGCTCAAAAGAACACGGCAAATCTCTCTCGCTAGTCACTAAAGGCTTGAGTGGAATTGGAGAGGATTTGATCTCTTTTGTGTGTCTAGAATTGAATGCCTAGCTCTTGTAATTGGTTGGAAGTTGGAAAACTTGGATGCAATGAATGGTGGGGTGGTTGGGGTATTTATAGCCCCAACCACCAAACTTGACCGTTGGCTGGATGCCTCTGTTCGATGGCGCACCGGACAGTCCGGTGCACACCGGACAGTCCGGTGCCCCTGCCACGTCATCAATGTCGTTGGATTCTGACCGTTGGAGCTTCTGACTTCTGGGCCCGCCTGGGTGTCCGGTGCACACTGGACAAGTACTGTTTGATGTCCGGTGCACCGATATGGGCACGTCTGACCTCTGCGCGCGCTGCGCGCGCATTAAATGCACCGCAGGGAGCCGTTGGCGCCGAAATAGCCGTTGATCCGCTGGTACACCGGACAGTCCGGTGCACACCGGACAGTCCGGTGAATTTTAGCGGAGCGGCTGCCGCGCGAACCCGAGGCTGGCGAGTTCCGGAGACCGCGCTTCCATGGAGCACCGGACACTGTCCGGTGTACACCGGACAGTCCGGTGAATTATAGCGCGCCGGCTTCCGAGAAATCCCGAAGGCGAAGAGTTTGAAGTCGGAGTCCTCTGGCGCACTGGTGGCGCACCGGACACTGTCCGGTGTACACCGGACAGTCCGGTGCCTCCAGACCAGAGGTGCCTTCGGTTGCCTCTTGCTCCTTTGTTGAATCCAAAACTTGATCTTTTTAATGGCTAAGTGTGAACCTTTTGCACCTGTATAATCTTATGCACTAGAGCAAACTAGTTAGTCCAATATTTGTGTTGGGCAATTCAACCACCAAAATTATTTGGAAACTAGGTGTAAGCCTAATTCCCTTTCAATCTCCCCCTTTTTGGTGATTGATGCCAACACAAACCAAAGCAAATATAGAAGTGCATAATTTGAACTAGTTTGCATAATGTAAGTGCAAAGGTGGCTTGGAATTGAGCCAATATAAATGCTTATATGATGCGCATGGATTGTTTTCTTTGTTTTTAACATATTGGACCACATTTTGCACCAAAAGTTTTGTTTTTGCAAACTCTTTTTTGGTTCCAAATGCTTTCCCTTTGACTAAACAAAACTCCCCCTCAAATAAAGTCTCCTCTTAGTGTTCAAGAGGGTTTTAAGTCATCAATGAAAATACTACTTGCTCCCCCTTTAGAACACAAAGAGATACCAATTTTGAAATTTACCAATTGAAAATCAGCAATTTATTTTGAAATTAGGGTGGTGGTGCGGTCCTTTTGCTTTGGGCTCATACTTTCTCCCCCTTTGGCATGAATCGCCAAAAACGGATACTTTGAGTGAGATATAAACCCTTGAAAGTACTTTCTCCCTCTTTGGTCATAAAATAAATGAGTGAAGGTTATACCAAAGACGAAGAGTGATGCGGAGCGACGGCGAAAGATGAGTAGTCGAGTGGAGTGGAAGCCTTTGTCTTCGCCGAAGACTCCAATTCCCTTTCAATATACCTATGACTTGGTTTGAAATACACTTGAAAACACATTAGTCATAGCATATAAAAGAGACATGATCAAAGGTATTCTTATGAGCTATGTGTGCAAGTTTAGCAAAAGAAGTTCCTAGAATCAAGAATATTGAGCTCATGCCTAAGTCTGGTAAAAGATTGCTCATCAAGTGGCTTGGTAAAGATATCGGCTAATTGATCTTTAGTGTTAATGTACGAAATCTCGATATCCCCCTTTTGTTGGTGATCCCTAAGAAAATGATACCGAATAGCTATGTGCTTAGTGCGGCTATGCTCAACGGGATTGTCGGCCATTTTGATTGCACTCTCATTGTCACATAGCAAAGGGACTTTGGTTAATTTGTAACCGTAGTCCCGCAGGGTTTGCCTCATCCAAAGCAATTGCGCGCAACAATGACCTGCGGCAATATACTCAGCTTCGGCGGTAGAAAGAGCGACCGAATTTTGCTTCTTTGAAGCCCATGACACCAAGGATCTTCCCAAGAACTGGCAAGTCCCCGATGTGCTCTTCCTATTAATCTTACACCCCGCCCAATCGGCATCCGAATAACCAATCAAATCAAAAGTGGATCCCCGAGGGTACCAAAGCCCAAACTTAGGAGTATAAGCCAAATATCTCAAGATTCGTTTTACGGCCGTAAGGTGTGATTCCTTAGGGTCGGCTTGGAATCTTGCACACATGCATACGGAAAGCATAATATCCGGTCGAGATGCACATAAATAAAGCAATGAACCAATCATCGACCGGTATACCTTTTGATCCACGGACTTACCTCCCGTGTCGAGGTCGAGATGCCCGTTGGTTCCCATGGGTGTCTTGATGGGCTTGGCATCCTTCATTCCAAACTTGCTTAAAATGTCTTGAGTATACTTTGTTTGGCTAATGAAGGTGCCCTCTTGGAGTTGCTTGACTTGGAATCCTAGAAAATACTTCAACTCCCCCATCATTGACATCTCGAATTTTTGTGTCATGATCCTACTAAATTCTTCACATGTAGATTTGTTAGTAGACCCAAATATAATATCATCAACATAAATTTGGCATACAAACAAATCATTGTCAAGAGTCTTAGTGAATAAGGTAGGATCGGCCTTGCCGACTTTGAAGCCATTGGCAATAAGGAAATCTCTTAGGCATTCATACCATGCTCATGGGGCTTGCTTGAGCCCATAAAGCGCCTTAGAGAGCCTATAGACATGGTTAGGGTACTCACTGTCTTCAAAGCCGGGAGGTTGCTCAACATAGACCTCCTCCTTGATTGGTCCATTGAGGAAGGCACTCTTCACGTCCATTTGATAAAGCTTGAAGCCATGGTAAGTAGCATAGGCCAATAATATGCGAATTGACTCAAGCCTAGCTATGGGTGCATAGGTTTCACCAAAATCCAAACCTTCGACTTGTGAATACCCCTTGGCCACGAGTCGAGCTTTGTTCCTAGTCACCACACCATGCTCGTCTTGCTTGTTGCGGAAGACCCACTTGGTTCCTACAACATTTTGATTAGGACGTGGAACTAAATGCCATACCTCATTCCTTGTGAAATTGTTGAGCTCCTCTTGCATTGCCATCACCCAATCCGAATCTTGAAGTGCTTCCTCTACCCTGTGTGGCTCAATAGAGGAAACAAAAGAGTAATGTTCACAAAAATGAGCAACACGAGATCGAGTAGTTACCCCCTTATGAATATCGCCGAGGATGGTGTCGACGGGGTGATCTCGTTGTATTGCTTGGTGGACTCTTGGGTGTGGCGGCCTTGGTTGTTCATCCCCCTTGTCTTCATCATTTGCATCTCCCCCTTGATCGTTGCCGTCATTTTGAGGTGGCTCATCTTCTTGATCTTCTTGTTCAACATCTTGAGCCTCATCCTCAATTTGAGTTGGTGGAGATGCTTGCATGGAGGAGGATGGTTGATCTTGTGCATGTGGAGGCTCTTCGGATTCCTTAGGATACACATCCCCAATGGACATGTTCCTTAGCGCTATGCATGGAGCCTGTTCTTCACCTATCTCATCAAGATCAACTTGCTCTCCTTGAGAGCCGTTAGTCTCATCAAACACAACGTCACAAGAAACTTCAACAAGTCCTGAGGACCTGTTAAAGACTCTATATGCCCTTGTGTTTGAGTCATATCCCAGTAAAAAGCCTTCTACAGTTTTGGGAGCAAATTTAGATTTTCTACCTCTCTTAACAAGAATAAAGCATTTGCTACCAAAAACTCTAAAATATGAAATATTTGGCTTTTTACCGGTTAGGAGTTCATAAGATGTCTTCTTGAGGATTCGATGAAGATACAACCGGTTGATGGCGTAGCAGGCGGTGTTGACCGCCTCGGCCCAAAACCGGTCCGGTGTCTTGTACTCATCAAGCATGGTTCTTGCCATGTCCAATAGAGTTCGATTCTTCCTCTCCACTACACCATTTTGTTGTGGAGTGTAGGGAGAAGAGAACTCATGCTTGATGCCCTCCTCCTCAAGGAAGCCTTCAATTTGCGAGTTCTTGAACTCCGTCCCGTTGTCGCTTCTAATTTTCTTGATCCTTAAGCCGAACTCATTTTGAGCTCGTCTCAAGAATCCTTTTAAGGTCTCTTGGGTTTGTGATTTTTCCTGCAAAAAGAATACCCAAGTGAAGTGAGAATAATCATCCACAATTACAAGGCAATACTTACTACCACCGATGCTTATGTAAGCGATCGGGCCGAATAAATCCATGTGTAGGAGCTCCAGTGGCCTGTCGGTAGTCGTGATGTTTTTGTGTGGATGATGGACACCAACTTGCTTCCCGGCTTGGCATGCGCTACAAATTCTGTCTTTCTCAAAATGAACATTGGTTAGTCCTAAAATGTGTTCTCCCTTTAGAAGCTTGTGAAGATTCTTCATTCCAACATGGGCTAGTCGGCGGTGCTAGAGCCAACCCAAGTTAGACTTAGCAACCAAGCAAGTGTCGAGTTCAGCTCTATCAAAATCTACCAAGTATAGCTGACCCTCTAACACTCTCTTAAATGCTATTGAATCATCACTTCTTCTAAAGACAGTAACACCAATATCAGTAAATAGACAGTTGTAGCCCATTTGACATAATTGGGATACTGAAAGCAAATTGTAATCTAGAGAATCTACAAGAAAAACATTGGAAATAGTATGGTCAGGTGATATAGCAATTTTACCCAAACCTTTGACCAAACCTTGATTTCCATCCCCGAATGTGATAGCTCGTTGGGGATCTTGGTTTTTCTCATATGAGGAGAACATCTTTTTCTCCCCGGTCATATGATTTGTGCACCCGCTGTCGAGTATCCAACTTGAGCCCCCGGATGCATAAACCTACAAAACAAGTTTAGTTCTTTGTTTTAGGTACCCAAACGGTTTTGGGTCCTTTGGCATTAGAAACAAGAACTTTGGGTACCCAAACACAAGTCTTGGAGCCCTTGTGTTTGCCCCCAACAATTTTGGCAACTACCTTGCCGGATTTGTTAGTTAAAACATATGATGCATCAAAAGTTTTAAATGAAATAGCATGATCATTTGATGCATTAGGAGTTTTCTTTCTAGGCAACTTGGCATGGGTTGGTTGCCTAGACCTAGATGTCTCACCCTTATACATAAAAGCATGGTTAGGGCCAGAGTGAGACTTCCTAGAATGAATTTTCCTAATCTTGCTCTCAGGATAGCCGGTAGGGTACAAAATGTAACCCTCGTTATCTTGAGGCATGGGAGCCTTGCCCTTAACAAAGTTAGACAAGTTCTTAGGAGGGGCATTAAGTTTGACATTGTCTCCCCTTTGGAAGCCAATGCCATCCTTGATGCCAGGGCGTCTCCCATTATAGAGCATGCTTCTAGCAAATTTAAATTTTTCATTTTCTAAGTCATGCTCACTGATCTTAGCATTGAGTTGTGCTATGTGATCATTTTGTTTTTTAATTAAGGCTAGGTGATCATGGATAGCATCAACATTAATATCTCTACATCTAGTACAAATGGAAATATGCTCAGTAGATGTAGAAGGTTTGCAAGATTTTAATTCAATAACCTTAGCATGCAACAAATCATTTTTAGTTCTAAGGTCGGAAATAGTAGCATTGCAAACATCAAAATCCTTAGCCTTAGCAATTAATTTCTTATTCTCATTTTTAAGGCTAGCAAGAGAAATGTTCAATTCTTCAATCCTAGCAAGCAAATCATCATTATCATTTCTAGGATTTGGAATTGAAACATTGCAAATATGGGAATCAACCTTAGCTAACAAATTAGCATTTTCATTTCTAAGGTTGTCTATAGTCTCATGGCAAGTACTTAGCTCACTAGACAATTTTTCACATTTTTCTATTTCTAGAGCATAAGCATTTTTAACTTTAACATGCTTCTTATTTTCTTTAATAAGGAAGTCCTCTTGAGAATCCAAGAGATCATCCTTCTCATGTATAGCACTAATTAATTCATTTAATTTTTCTTTTTGTTGCATGTTGAGGTTAGCAAAAAGAGTACGCAAGTTATCCTCCTCATTTTTATCATCCTCATCACTAGAAGTTTCATATTTAGTGGAGGACCTTGATTTTACCTTCTTTTTGCCGTCCTTGGCCATGAGACACTTGTGGCCGACGTTGGGGAAGAGGAGACCCTTGGTGACGGCGATGTTGGCGGCGTCCTCGTCGTCGGAGGAGTCACTTGAGCTTTCGTCGGAGTCCCACTCCCGACAAACATGGGCATCGCCGCCCTTCTTCTTGTAGTACTTCTTCTTTTCTCTCCTCTTTCCCTTCTTGTCGTCGCCCCTGTCACTGTCACTAGACATAGGACATTTTGCAATAAAATGACCGGGCTTACCACACTTGTAGCAAACCTTCTTGGAACGGGATTTGTAATCCTTCCCCTTTCGTTGCTTGAGGATTTGCCGAAAGCTTTTGATGATTAGGGCCATCTCCTCGTTGTCGAGCTTGGAGGCGTCAATTGGTTGTCTACTTGGTGTAGACTCCTCCTTCTTCTCCTCCGTTGCCTTGAAGGCCACCGGTTGCGCCTCGGATGTGGAAGGCTCGTCAAGCTCGTTGATCTTCTTTGAGCCCTTAATCATGCATTCAAAGCTTACAAAATTCCCGATAACTTCCTCGGGGGTCATTAGTGGATATCTAGGATTACCACGAATTAATTGTACTTGAGTGGGGTTAAGGAAAATAAGTGCTCTTAAAATAACCTTAACCACCTCGTGGTCATCCCACTTTTTGCTCCCGAGGTTGCGCACTTGGTTCACCAAGGTCTTGAGCCGGTTGTACATATCTTGTGGCTCCTCCCCTTGGCGAAGACGGAAGCGACCGAGCTCCCCCTCGATCGTTTCCCGCTTGGTGATCTTTGTGAGTTCATCACCCTCGTGCGCCGTCTTGAGTAGGTCCCAAATCTCCTTTGCGTTCTTCAACCCTTGCACTTTGTTGTATTCCTCCTTGCTTAGAGAGGCAAGGAGAATGGTTGCGGCTTGGGAGTTGAAGTGCTCGATTTGGGCCACTTCGTCTATGTCATAGTCCTCATCCCCTATAGATGGTACCTGTACACCATACTCAACAACATCCCATATACTTTTGTGGAGAGAGGTTAGATGAAATCGCATTAAATTACTCCACATAGCATAATCTTCACCATTAAAAGTTGGTGGTTTGCCTAATGGGACGAAAAGTAAAGGTGTATGTTTAGGAATGCGAGGGTAGCGTAGGGGAATCTTACTATACTTCTTACGCTCTTGGCGTTTAGAAGTGACGGATGCCGCGTCGGAGCCGGAGGTGGATGTCGATG
Organism: Zea luxurians; assembly: GCA_029449295.1. Taxonomy (NCBI): domain Eukaryota; kingdom Viridiplantae; phylum Streptophyta; class Magnoliopsida; order Poales; family Poaceae; genus Zea; species Zea luxurians. The sequence goes on from JAOPSE010000009.1 coordinate 17,988,385, forward strand.
AAGTGTCGGTCTCGTAGTAGACCACCTTCCTCATCCTCTTGGGCTTGTCCCCACTCCGATGCGGCTTGTGAGAGGAAGATTTTTCCTTCTTCTCCTTGTGGTGAGAAGAGGAAGATCTTTTCTCCTTCCGCTTGGAGGAGTTCTTCTTCTTCTCCCTTCTCTTGGTGCGGGACTCTTCCGATGAAGTGCTCCCTTGGCTTGTAGTGGGCTTGTTATCGCCGGTCTCCATCTCCCTCTTGGTGTGATCTCCCGACATCACTTCGAGCGGTTAGGCTCTAATGAAGCACCGGGCTCTGATACCAATTGAAAGTCGTCTAGAGGGGGGGTGAATAGGGCGAAACTGAAATTTACAAAAATAATCACAACTACAAGCCGGGTTAGCGTTAGAAATATAAACGAGTCCACGAGAGAGGGCGCAAAACAAATCGCAAGCGAATAATGAAAATGAGACACGCGGATTTGTTTTACCGAGGTTCGGTTCTTTCAAACCTACTCCCCGTTGAGGAGGCCACAAAGGCCGGGTGTTGGAGACTTGTTCTCAAATGCTAAGAATTAAGAACAAGGCAACACAGAAAATGTTAAGTATTAAAGTCCTTCGTCCTCCATAGCGTTATATCCCTTCGGAATATAAAGCATCTCGGACGAAGGTTACGAAGGACATACCTTCGTAAGCATAACAACGAAGGATGAAGCATTCATATGAATCACGAAGTAAAGGATAAACACTTAAATGTTATCATAGAATCATTTTCATCTTTTTTAACATGAACAAATATAAATGATTTCAAATTACAAATGTACCTTCGGTCTTGAGGAAGGCGAGAATACAAGTGCGATGTGAAGGCTAATGACAGGTTCGCGTGAACAGTACAGGGGTACTGTTCATCTATTTATAGGCGCAGGTCGCAGCCTGTGACAAATTATGATTACGCCCCTTACAAAAGTTTATAACATTGACTCAGACCTATATGCATAAAAAGGTCATTCTATCTCTATGTCGGTTTGTAACGCCGAAGCTCCATGAAAAGGGACCTTCGGCCATCTCCTGGAGACGACTTCAGCCGAAGCTGCATCTTCGTGTGAGACCTTCGGCGCACCGAAGCACGACCCCAACAGTAGCCCCTTTCGCGGTGCTAGATCGTTTTTCGTAACGAGCTTGACCCGTGAAAAAAGCCTCTTCAGCTTCGGAAAGCCGAAGGTCCAAAAAACACCTTCCCTGAGCTCGTTGCGGAGAAACGATCCGACCTCCGGGCGCGTGCCAGGCCCACTTTGCAGAGTTACTGTTTGACCTTTGCGGTCCACTGCACAGCGAGTACGAATGACTGCCCGCGTGGTGCAGAAATCCTGCCGCTTCACCTTCTTACCTGCAGCACTATATAAACAGACGGGTAGGTGTGAAGTTACCACAGCATTCATTGCTATTTGCACTGTTTTGCTGCCAAAATTTTTCATCATAGCCGAAGCTTAAGTCTCAGAATCGAACGAAGGTCGATCCCAACGTCTGCTTCGGCATAAAGAAGAGCTTCGGAGAAAAGAAAAAGGAAAAAGTTTCTGACTTCCCCAAATTCAAAATTAAATGGCGAGAGTACGATCTACTGCCAAAGTTGTGCGTGAGGGAGACGAAGCCGAAGGTTCGGACACCGTGCCTATCTCCGAAGCGATGCGGCGTTCCGGTCTAGTGGCTACGGAAGAAATGCCCAGTGCTGCAGCAAACCCAACAGCTGCCGAAGGAGAAGGGAATATTGAAGAAACCGACTCCGAAGATGACTACCACATTGCTGTACCCAGCAAGCCCAGTCACCTGGATTTTGGGAAATCAACTGTTTCAAAAGCTGATCTTTCGAAGATGGTTAAGGCAGGTTATTTCAAAGAAGATCAGAAGAAGCTACTCCGCTTCGGGGGAGAAGAAACCGCCCCGAAACCAGAGAAGGATGAGATTGTTATCTTCAAGAGCTTTTTAAAGGCTGGGCTTAGATTCCCTCTCCATAATATTATTGCGGAAATACTGAAGAAATTTGGTATTTACTTTCATCAATTGACTCCTAACGCCATCGTTAGGCTCAATGTTTATATCTGGGCACTCCGAAGCCAAGCTGTGGAACCATTTGCTGACAGCTTCTGCCGAGTTCACGAATTACACTACCAAACAAAGGCCAGAAAAGATGGGCTACATGATAATTTTGGTTGCTATAATTTTGCATACCGGAAGACAACAAAGTGTCCTGTCATCAGCTACCGAAGCAAGTGGCCAGCAGGCTGGAAATCTGAGTGGTTTTATGTAAAAGTTGACGAAGACAAAGAAAAATTGGTACAAAGCCCTCTGGACTTAAGCTTCGGAGAGACAAGGCCACGATGCCACATCGGCGATTTAGAAGGTCCCACCTGGGCTGCTCTGGGTGAATTTGAAATTATTTCAGAACATATTGGCACCAGGGATCTAGTTCAGGAGTTCTTAGCATTCAAAGTTTTCCCTACTCTAAGAGAGTGGGAAATGCCGAAGCTGGAGGGAAAGAAGAAGAAGGGTGAACTCGTCCGGCTTCCCTATCACTTCAAGTTTAAGAAGTTCTTCAAAAAACCCTGCAAAGAGTGGTTAGACACAGTTGAAGTGATGTGCAATGAAATCCTGGGGAATTATTCCAAAAAAGAAGATCAACTAATGACAGCGGCCTTCGGTGCCCGACCGAAACGAAGGCTGAACCGAGTGCTTGATGCCCTGGGCTTCGAGTACCCAGACTATGAGCAGTTGAACAAGGGCGCCGAGGGCCTCAAAAGAAAAAGAGTAGCCGAAACTCTGATCAGAGATGAAGAAAAACCAGCGAAGGAGAAGAAAATTATCAAGAAAAAGAGAATTATCCACTCCGAAGCGCAAATCACCCGAAGAAGAGGGGTCCCCCACACCGCCTTCTACCAGCGACGTGGAGGAAATTTTAAAGGTAATGACTGAACCCATGCCCCCGAAGCTAAGTCCACTAGGGCTCCAACTGACGAAGCTTTTTCAAAAGGTGGACGAGCCGGATCAAACGAAGATAAACAAGCCCAAGCGGCAAAGAATCATTGCGGTAACTGAAGTTATCGACAAGACGCCGCCTAGGGCGTCAATCCAAAAAACGGCAGCTGCTGAAGGTACAACAATCGTCGAAGGCGTTGCTTCGGAGGTCGCGGCCACCGAAGCCGCTACAGCCGAAGATACAAACTTAGAAACTACCATTGAGGACATTAACAAGATTTTGGAAGTCATAGCTGCAGAAGAAGCTGGTGCTACAACTGAAAAAACCATGGCCACAGTGCCTGAGAAAGGAAAAGAAATAGCCGAAGAAACTTCGGACGACGAAGCTTATTCTTTCCAGAATTTAATTGGGCAAAAACTGACGAAGGACGAAATAGAAGAACTCAAAGACTATGCCAAATCTTGCGGCTACAAGCCAGGAGCCCTTCTATTTGGAGGAGTTGATGACGAAAAATTGGGCTGCATTCGAGACCAAACTGGAGCTAAGGTAATCGGTACTCTATCAAAGAGTATCGGTTTTCCGAAGCTAGAGACAGACATCAGCCGCTACCGACGACAACATATCGTCGGGAGCTTATTTTACTCCAACTTCAGGGTAAACAACCTTTTCTCTGGTTTTTATCGCTGTTAACAATGAAAATGTTACTAACATAAGTTGTTTCTGTACAGAGCATGCTACTGAGCAAAGCTCTGAAGATGCAACAAGACTTGGAGGACAAAAAGCACGAAGCTATAATTGAAAACTTAGAAAGCAAAATAAAAGAACAATCAATTATCATTAAAAAGAAAGATTTCGAGCTCCAATCTGCCGAAGGCCTGTTGGCAGAGACTGAGGCTAAGGTATTAGAATTGAATTCGAAGCTTATCAGTCAATCAGAACAATTCAATCAGGAGAAGCTGGAGCTTAATTCGAAACTTAAAGCCGAAGTCCAGACCAGTTCAGAGTTGAAGAAATCGTTAGCAAGCCTTCAAGAGAAATGCTTAAAATTTAGCAACAATTGTATTGATCGATTGAAAAGGATATTCTACTCTGTTGGAGCTAGCAGCGGAAAATTTAACCCTTCAGCGGAAAATTTACCCCAGGCCTTCGATCATATCGAAGCCGAAATCGAAGAACTTGACGAAGTTATTGCCGGGCACGGCGACTTCTGTGCCTGGGTAGCTTCTCGAGGTACCGCTGCTGCATTCCTGAAGGCTGGCTGCGAGCATGGCAAAATTGTCAACAGGCCCAACTTCACCTTATCTCCATCAATCCTGGATGATATACCTGACCTCGCCCGAAGCATCTCAAATAGATTTGTAAAAATGATATGGACAAAAGGCGGGCGAGAGAAGGCTGGAGACGAAGCACGAAGTCATCTTGAACCAGTAAGAAGTGATACTTCGTACTTACCTTTTCCTTTACACTTAGTTTTTACTTACAATTCCTTGATTTATGTAGGATGACGAAGGTGAAGATGATGCTTAAGTTATATTGCCGAAGCTGTCGCCGAAGCTGAGGATCAGTAGAAATGTACTATAGGATAAAAACTTAGGATACTTTTGTAACAACTTTTGTAAATGCATTTAAACTATTCTCAAGGAACTTCGTACATACCTTGTAATATATTCTTACCCTTTGATTGAGGCGCTTTGATGTGGACGAAATCAGTATTTTGAGCCGAAGGCGAAAAAACACCTTCCCTTCTTTTCGTACACAACGAAGCCTAAAAGGCCGCTTCCTCTTTTTGCCGAAGCTTTGCTTTTTTGTTCATGACAAAACATAAAAGGCTACTACTCCTTATCTGCCGAAGCTTTTCTTTACATAACAAAACATAAAAGACTACTACTCTTTATCTGCCGAAGCTTTTCTTTACATAACAAAACATAAAAGACTACTACTCTTTATCTGCCGAAGCTTTTCTTTACATAACAAAACATAAAAGACTACTGCTCTTTTACACAACGATTCATAAAAAACCAATTCTCTTTTTTGCCGAAGCAACCATTTTGGTACATAAATGCTATGAATGAATGCTTATGTATGCAAATGCCATGATGTAATGTAATGTGCAAATGAATGTCCGAAGCGTATGTCCGAAGCCACACTCATCCATCATTTTCTTAGGAGCAAACACACATCAGCTCTGCATTCCCTTAGGAACGACTTTGGAGCATCTTTGCCTTTTACTTAGGCAGTATCAGCGTTGACTTTTCGCTGTAAGCTCTGCATCCCCTTAAGGACGTCTTTGGAGCTTCTTCGCCTTTTACTTAGGCGGAATAAGCTCTGCATTCCCTTAGGAACGACTTTGGAGCTTCTTCGCCTTTTACTTTCGGCGGAATCAGCGTTGACTTTTCGCTGTGAGCTCTGCATCCCCTTAGGGACGTCTTCGGAGCTTTTTCTCTTTTTCAGTTTCGGCACTCGATGGTGCGCTCTCAGCTTTTACATTTACATTTTTTGGGGGATTTTGCTCTTATAAAACTAAAAAGGAAAATTACATATGATGGCCCCATTAAAAACCTTTCTCCCCCTTTAGAAAGGAAAAGGGTGCCATGAAAAGGAAAAAACATAAAAAATTACATCAAGTTATATATAGTATCGCCGAAGCTCATCTGCATTCCAAGATCTTGGAATTTCGTTGCCGTCCATGTCCTTCAGTCTGAATGAACCAGGCCTTGACGAAGACGCTACTAAGAAAGGCCCTTCACATTTCAATTGTAACTTGCCCACTGTATCTGGGTTGGCCACTCTCCGAAGCACCAAATGCCCTGGCTCAATATTTTTTAGCCGGACCTTTCTATCTCGCCATTTGATTGTTTCAGCTTGATATTTATTGATATTCTCCACGGCCTGAAGCCTGATCCCTTCTAAGGCATCTTTTTCCACAGGACAAGTATCTTCGGCACCTGGTTCTGCCGAAGCTACCACCCTTATTGATCCAGCTTTAGCTTCTTCTGGAGTTATTGCTTCGTCACCGAATAATAACTTGAATGGGGTAAAGCCTGTAGACCTTGATGTTGTCGTATTGTGGCTCCACACCACTTTGGTCAATTGATCTGGCCACTTTCCCCTTGGTTGGTTAAAGATTAGCTTCATTATTCCTATCATTATGATGCCGTTGGCCCTTTCAACAAGACCATTCGACTCCGGATGCCTGACTGATGCAAAATGGATCTTCGTTCCAATTTGATCACAGAAATTTCTGAAATCTTCGGAGTCGAACTGTGTTCCATTATCTACAGTGATTGCCTTCGGTACTCCGAAGCGACAGACAATGTTCTGCCAGAAAAATTTTTGGACAGTGGCTGAAGTTATTGTGGCTAATGGCTTCGCCTCAATCCACTTGGAAAAATATTCCACAGCTACTATAACATATTTCAGATTGCCCTGAGCCGGTGGTAGTGGACCCAGCAAGTCGAGGCCCCATCTTTGCAATGGCCAGATAGGTTGTATCAGCTGTGTTAATGACGAAGGTTGCTTTTGATCTCTTGCACATTTTTGACAACCCTCGCACTTTTGAACTAACTCAGCTGCATCCGAAGCTGCCTTCGGCCAATAAAATCCTTGGCGGAACACTTTCCCAAGTAACGGCCTGGATCCAATGTGGGATCCACAGAGGCCTGCATGTATCTCCTTCATCAACTCTATACCTTCGGCCCTAGACAAGCATTTGAGCAGCGGGGCACAAACTCCATGCTTGTATAACTCCCCTTCTATCATGACATAGGGACGAGCTCTTGCCTCTATCCTTTTATTATAAACTTCGTCATCTGATAGAAAATTTCCCTGAAGGTAAGAGATTATTTCAGTTCTCCAATCTTCACTGTAGACAGGAGAAATGTTAAGGACTGCTCTTTCAAGTAGCTCCACTGAAGGTGCCTTTATTGTTTCGAAGAACACATCCGAAGGTAGCGGCAGCCCCTGTGCTGCAGACTTAGCCAACAAATCAGCATGCTCATTTTGACCTCGAGGGATATTCTTAACAGAAAATCCTTCGAAGGAAGCCTCGATCCTTCGGACCGTGTCTAGGTATTTTTCAAGCTTCGGGTCTTTAGCCTTGCAACTTTTGTCAACATGACCCGAAACAACCTGAGAATCAGTTTTAAGGATCGCCCTTCTGATCCCCATTGCCTTTAGTTTCCGAAGACCCAGGAGCAAGGCTTCGTACTCAGCGATATTATTTGTGCAGCTGAAGTCAAGTCTTGCTGCATAGCAAGTTTTAACCTTGGACGGTGAAACCAAAACAGCAGCTGCACCTGCTCCGAAGGTTCCCCAGGAGCCATCACAAAACACTGTCCATGCTTCGGCACCTTTATTCGCTTCTTCGTCCTGAGCCCCTGGCGTCCAATCGGCAATGAAATCTGCTAACGCTTGAGACTGGATTGAGGATCTATGCACATAATCAATGTAAAATTCATTGAGTTCCGCAGCCCACTTTCCAATTCGGCCAGTAGCTTCTCTATTTCTCATGATATCCTTCAACGGCTGCGAAGAAGGAACAATGATGTTGTATGCCTGAAAATAGTGCCGAAGCTTCCTGGATGCCATTAAAACAGCATACAACACCTTCTCCAACTCTGTATAATTTTTCTTTGAGACACTAAGGACCTCAGATACAAAATATACTGGGACCTGCTTCTTGACTTGTCCATCAAACTTCTCCTGAACAAGCGCCGCACTTACCGCTGAGTGCGAAGCTGCCACATACAACAACAGTGGAGCCCCTGGCGTTGGTGGAGTTAATGTTGTGAGATCTATTAAGTATTGCTTGAGCTCTTCGAAGGCTTTTTGTTGACTCGGGCCCCATTGAAAGACTTCGGCTGACTTCAGCACCTCAAAGAATGGTAAGTTTCTTTCTGCCGATCTAGATATGAATCTGTTGAGGGATGCCAGCCTTCCTGTCAATCTTTGGGCTCCCTTTCTTGTGGTTGGTGGCTCCATTCGAAGTATAGCTTCGATTTTATTCGGATTAGCTTCGATCCCCTTCGTTGAAACCAAACATCCAAGAAATTTGCCCTTCTTTACTCCGAAGACACATTTTTCTGGATTCAGCTTCAGACCAGCTTGTCTGAAGCTGGCGAAGGTCTCCTGCAGATCAGCAATATGATTTTCCTGCTTCGTGCTTTTTACAATAATGTCATCGACATAAGTCAGCACATTTCTGCCTATTTGAGACTGGAGAACCTTCGCTGTCATTCTGCTGAAACTCCCTCCAGCATTCTTGAGCCCCTCGGGCATCCGAAGATAGCAATATGTACCACTTGGGGTGATGAAACTAGTCTTCGGCTCATCTTCCTTCTTCATCCAGATCTGATGATAGCCTGAGTAGCAGTCCAGGAGACTCATGAGCTCCGAAGAAGCTGCTGCATCAACTAAAGAGTCTATCCTTGGCAACGGGAATTCATCCTTCGGACAAGCCTTGTTGAGATCTGTGAAATCAATACACATTCTCCACTTGCCATTGGCCTTCTTCACCATAACAGTGTTAGCTAGCCACTCTGGATACTTCACTTCTCTGATAACTCCTGCACTGAGGAGTCTTTTTACTTCGTTGCGAGCCCCTTCGGCCTTGTCATCAGACATTTTCCGAAGCCTCTGCTTTCGGGGTCTGAAGGAAGGATCAACATTAAGCGAATGTTCTATAACATCCCGATTGACTCCACAGAGATCATTGGCTGACCATGCAAAAACATCTTTGTTGTTAAATAAAAACCTTATCAAGGTTTTCTCCTGGTCCTCAGACAACTGCGAGCCCAAAAAGCACCTTCTGTTCTGCTACATCTTCACACAATAACATAGGCTTTGGCTGATCCGCTGAAGCTGCCTTCTCCCTCCTGAACTTGTATTGTTCACAAGCTTCAGCTCCATCTATGTTATGGATTGCCTTGGAGTCAGTCCAGCTTCCTTCGGCCCTTCTAGCAGCTTCCTGGCTTCCATGAATAGCAATGGGTCCTTGGTCCGAAGGTATCTTCATGCAGAGATAAGCTGGGTGAAGAATTGCTTCGAAGGCATTAAGAGTGCCACGGCCGATGATGGCATTGTAAGGATACTCCATGTCAACAATATCAAACACAATTTGCTCAGTCCTTGTGTTGTTAACAAATCCGAAGGTTACCGGCATGGTAATCTTCCCAAGTGCCACAATCTGCCGCCCTCCGAAGCCACAAAGAGGGTGCGTAGCATCATGAATCTTGTCTTCGGGCTCTTGCATTTGTCTGAAGGCTTTAGCAAATATGATGTCAGCTACACTGCCTGTATCAACTAGGACATTGTGGACCAGAAATCCTTTGATCACGCAAGAGATAACCATGGCATCATTGTGAGGATAATCCTTAAGCTGAAGGTCTTCCTGAGAGAAGGTAATTGGAATGTGGGACCATTTGGACTTGACGAAGGGTCCCTGCACTCCAACATGCTGCACCCTTCTCTGAGCCTCCTTCTTCTGCTTCTTGTTAGCCGGTTCTGAGCAAGAACCGCCTGTTATCGGGAGCACCAGCTTCGAAGCCGAAGCAGCTCCAGCTTGATTGTTGAACGAAGCCATCAGCTCAGAAAAGTGGAAGTGAGTTCACCGGAGGTGGGCGCCAATGTTGGAGACTTGTTCTCAAATGCTAAGAATTAAGAACAAGGCAACACAGAAAATGTTAAGTATTAAAGTCCTTCGTCCTCCATAGCGTTATATCCCTTCGGAATATAAAGCATCTCGGACGAAGGTTACGAAGGACATACCTTCGTAAGCATAACAACGAAGGATGAAGCATTCATATGAATCACGAAGTAAAGGATAAACACTTAAATGTTATCATAGAATCATTTTCATCTTTTTTAACATGAACAAATATAAATGATTTCAAATTACAAATGTACCTTCGGTCTTGAGGAAGGCGAGAATACAAGTGCGATGTGAAGGCTAATGACAGGTTCGCGTGAACAGTACAGGGGTACTGTTCATCTATTTATAGGCGCAGGTCGCAGCCTGTGACAAATTACGATTACGCCCCTTACAAAAGTTTATAACATTGACTCAGACCTATATGCATAAAAAGGTCATTCTATCTCTATGTCGGTTTGTAACGCCGAAGCTCCATGAAAAGGGACCTTCGGCCATCTCCTGGAGACGACTTCAGCCGAAGCTGCATCTTCGTGTGAGACCTTCGGCGCACCGAAGCACGACCCCAACACCGGGTCTCTTTCAACCCTTCCCTGTCTCAAACGGTCCCTCGGACCGAGTGAGCTTTTCTCCTTCTCAATCAAACGGGAACAAAACTTCCCCGCAAGGGCCACCACACAATTGGTGCCTCTTGCCTTGGTTACAATTGAGTTTTGATCACAAGAACAAGTGAGAAAGAAAGAAAGCGATCCAAGCGCAAGAGCTCAAAAGAACACGACAAATCTCTCTCGCTAGTCACTAAAGGCTTGAGTGGAATTGGAGAGGATTTGATCTCTTTTGTGTGTCTAGAATTGAATGCCTAGCTCTTGTAATTGGTTGGAAGTTGGAAAACTTGGATGCAATGAATGGTGGGGTGGTTGGGGTATTTATAGCCCCAACCACCAAACTTGACCGTTGGCTGGATGCCTCTGTTCGATGGCGCACCGGACAGTCCGGTGCCCCTGCCACGTCATCAATGCAGTTGGATTCTGACCGTTGGAGCTTCTGACTTCTGGGCCCGCCTGGGTGTCCGGTGCACACCGGACAAGTACTGTTTGATGTCCGGTGCACCGATATGGGCACGTCTGACCTCTGCGCGCGCTGCGCGCGCATTAAATGCACCGCAGGGAGCCGTTGGCGCCGAAATAGCCGTTGATCCGCTGGTACACCGGACAGTCCGGTGCACACCGGACAGTCCGGTGAATTTTAGCGGAGCGGCTGCCGCGCGAACCCGAGGCTGGCGAGTTCCGGAGACCGCGCTTCCATGGAGCACCGGACACTGTCCGGTGTACACCGGACAGTCCGGTGAATTATAGCGCGCCGGCTTCCGAGAAATCCCGAAGGCGAAGAGTTTGAAGTCGGAGTCCTCTGGCGCACTGGTGGCGCACCGGACACTGTCCGGTGTACACCGGACTGTCCGGTGCCTCCAGACCAGAGGTGCCTTCGGTTGCCTCTTGCTCCTTTGTTGAATCCAAAACTTGATCTTTTTAATGGCTAAGTGTGAACCTTTTGCACCTGTATAATCTTATGCACTAGAGCAAACTAGTTAGTCCAATATTTGTGTTGGGCAATTCAACCACCAAAATTATTTGGAAACTAGGTGTAAGCCTAATTCCCTTTCAGCCGTCCTTTCTTTCCTGCGGCTACTGTTTTGATTGGGGGAGGGACTGCGGGTGAGAGGGAGAGAAACCCAGGGGGTTAAGTGAAAAGTCAGAGACTCAAGTGAATAGTGGCGTAAGGGCAGATCTGTGAGGTTGGATTCGGTTTAAACCCAGGGACCTCGACGCAAACTGCTTTTTCAGAAAAACTTTGATAAACCTGATTTAAATTCAAACAGAAACTTAAAAACCCATAACTTCTGTTTGGTTTATCCAAATTTGGTCAAACCAATTTTGCCAGACTCTAAATAATGTAACCTGTCTAAGAAAAATATAAAACCCCATATGTACTAAAGAAAAATATAAGGTTCTGATTTAATTTTAGTTTTGACCAAAAGCTTAATAATAGTAAGAAAAATGGTTGCACTATTTAACTAGAGTTGGAAAAATTTGGAGAAGTTTACATCTATCTACTGACCTAGTTAAAAATGTTAAACCCCTCTGTTCACTACATTAAGTCAGTTTTAACCCCTCATTCCATAATATGCTTAAAGTTAAGAAAAATAGAAAAAGTGACATAAATAATGAACCAGAGGGCACCCCTATTTTTGTTGAGATACTTAGTCAATGTAGTTCACTGGAAAAATGTATCATACCCTGTTGTAGTGTAAGATAAGCAAGATACCTTTCAAATAAAGAAAATAAGGATAACTTAGAAAAACCCTACAAAAATAACCCTAAGGTGAAACCTCCCCAAACCTTAGGATAACTAATGTGTTGATAATAAGAACTTAAGAAAAATCTGAAATCTGTTGTTTGATATTTTTCAAATGACAAGTTAGTTCCAATCACCCTTTTTGCACCAAAGTTTAGAAATCCACCATTAATTAACCACCATGTGGCTCTCTGTCATTTTTGGTACAAGAGCTTTTTATCACTACTAGAGGCCAACAAAAATAACCCTTAGGTCAGAACCCACTTTAACAAAAGACTTGTAGTGTAAAGTGGCCCATTTTGCCTAACTATTGTTATTTTTGTTTAAGGGCTAGCTTTTGTACTCTAAGCCTCAAATCCTTAAAACAAGCAAGAATAACCAGTGCCAACCCACTGTAATTTTTACAGAATTTTTGTAAATTTTTAAAATACTGTCATAGTTCAAACCTGTACTAGAAACCCTGGATGGAAATTAAAGAAAGGAAAATGGATGTTGGAAATTGATGTCCTCCTAAGACCTTTGTAAATTGTCCACTAAAATCCATAAAGACAATGCAAATCCAATATGTTATCCTAAAGGAAAACCTAAACCTAAAAGGTAATAAGTTTATATATACCACTAAAAGACCCACATAGCCAGGGAACCCTAAGTTAATTCTTGACTTAAATGCTATAGTTTCATATTCTTAAATCTTGCATGATCATGACATACATGTTCATTGCATTTCGATAGATTGTAATCTTGCCGACGGAGAGTACATCCTCGTGCCGGAGCAAGGAGCTGCCCAGGAGGTTGCCCCAGACCCAGCACCAGAGCCTGCACCAGAGGATCTGCCTGCCACTGCTTTGGAAGGCAAGCCCCGGTTTTATGCATAACCTGTTATTTATGCTATTTTACTTCACTTAATGATTGTAGGATTGATTGTGCACTTAGGTGTAGGAATTGTTTGAAACCCTAGTTGCATGATCTCAGGAAGCCTATTGAGATGAATACTAGTATGCTAGGTCGAGTAGCTGCTTTATTAATTAGGATCTCGGTAGAAGTCGAGTGATTTGTCTAGCACTCGCGCGAGGTCAGGAATTGGCTGTATCCACTTTCCTATCATATTGATGTTGGTTTGTGGGCAACAATCCATGGGGATTGGTTGTTCACGGGATAAAAAGTTGATTAAGGATTAAGGTGTGGTACCGTGAGTCAAGCGTTTGAACGTACTAAACATATGCCGAGAAATATGGTAAATCGGTAAGCCTAGTACCTGATTGAACCTGGCAGTGGACATACCCCCTCACGCGACCTGAGACGTAGTCTCCCATTCCGGTTATGGTGGGTACAAGTGCGGTCACTGCACGACGGCCAGTCAGGGTCAGTGAGGCATTATACGCCAAGGCGGTGAGACCTGATCTGCTGACGGGGAATCGATGGGGACGGTTGATGTGTGTGGGGACGGAGTGCCCCTGCATATCGTGTGTTTAGGTTTACCTTGCAAGGATAAAACTCGATTCGAATCGTCTGCTTCTCGCAGCTAATGAGACTGCTTGATCCATGCTGCTACATTGAGTAACAAGTGAAACTGTGATGAGATGATACAAGATGTTGATTGGTAAAAATGCTTGTTACTATGTATGAGTAGATAGTACACTTTTAGCCTTAAGAGAGTCACACTTAATTTTGACAAAGTTAAAATCTTGATTTAGAAACTCAGCTAGTGCTTTTGGCAACCAAACCCCACAGCCAAACAACTGCATGTCTAGAGGTAGAGGAGTATAGACTCCTCACACCGGGTAAGTCTGGCTGAGTATTAGTATACTCAGCCTTGCTTGTGGCATAATTTTTACAGGTTCTCTGGAGGACATGGTTGCTGGAGTGACTTGGCCGTCCACCTTACCACCGGGTTGGACTGTCGAGTGGGACCCCGCCTCGGCTGAGGAGGAGCATGAGGAGTGATGGGACAGGCTTCCCCATCTCTCCGTTTATTTATCGTTAGTTTCATTCCGCTGCACTTCGAACAATGATGACTACTTTTGGCAAAACTCCGATGATGATGATGATGATGATGTAATAATTAACACTCTTCCATGTATGGTTTTATGCTTTATTGTGTTTGCTCTGTGACTCACCATCGAGTGAGAATGTGGTACTTGATCCTGTCAGTGGCCGTGTCGGACTAGATCCGAGGGATTGACGGGTTATTCCCATTTAAGTGTGGTCTAGCCTCTAAGGCAGGGCCTAGGCACTTAAGTTGGAATAATTCGGGCAGTTCCGCCACACTTCTTTACCGCCGAAGGTCCTCAAGGCGAAAACACCTTCAGCAAAATACTAGAAAGGTATACGCGACATGAAGATACAATCTGAAGATGATGCGAACAGAAGCCGAAGCTATGACTGAAGGAGCTTCGGCTTAGCGTTATGATGAAGGCGAAGGACGATACCGACTTAAGGAGGAAAAGACTATCTAGCCCTTAATAGTTCACATTATGATTACAATTAGTTATCAGGGACATGAATGCAATTTTGTTCGAGTTGCGTCTCGTGCCTATAAACAGATGAACAGTACCCCCGTACTATTCACGCTGGATTGTAATCACTCTTGCGTCACTCTCGCATCTTCACCTTCTGGCAAACCGAAGGTATTAATGTAATATAAATATTGTTGATGTTTATTCATGTTTATGAAATTAGAATATAAATAACTTACTGATTCTTAATCGTTATTTATATTCTTTTGTATTTCATATACCCTTATTTATATTTGTTTGCTGAGAAGATGAAGGTATGCCCTTCATGACATTCGTCTGAAGATCATTATATCCAAAAGGAGATAATGCTTCGAAGGATGAATGTCTCTAATTATTAACAATCGTGTTGTCTTGTTCTTAATGTATAACATTTGAGAACAAGGACCAACAACATATCTCATTGTATTTTGCACATATTTACAAACACTTTACAAAATCATTACCACAAGAACTAATGATTTAAGTGATTCACAAAAGCCTTCAACATGCCCTAGAAAATTGTTTAATGTTTCCATAGGTAGTTGTATCTTCTTTCTTGAAGCTTCTCTTATGAATGGTTGTTGAGGTCCTGCAACAAAGCATATATATAGTCTTATGGTGTGTTATGGTTATACAATGCACATATAAGAGAAAACTCATTATTTTAAAAGAGTAATTTATCTTGCACTGATAGTATAGCAGTGTATCTAAGAGGAGAAAGCAGGCCTGTCGGATGGATCTACTTCCATCCATCTCTGCATAAAGTCCAATAGCTTTGGATTCATCTTTTTCAGAAGTCCTAGGCGCAATCCCTGGTATGACAGTACATTTAGCACATTTCGGAGAGCATACAAGATGCTACAACACCTAGTCTTTCTTACCCACCCGTCTCACCTACAGCCAAAGAACAATAGCAATTAGCAAAGTTGAACACGTCACTATAACAGAAAGGGTAACAATACCTTGGACGTTATTAGCTCCCAGAGTATATATACAACTAGACTCCTAGCTGTGTAAGGTGGAGCAATGTGCTATGTCGGTATCACTCGATTCTAAACATATTGACATTTTTTCTTTAGATTAGTTGCTTAAAGTCCAGAAAAGCTACTAATCAATGTTAGGCATGCATTTTCACATTATTAACATGCCACAGTTATGATTTTTGTCTAAAGCAGAACGATCCTTATAGGTTTCTAGTCTAATTTATTCAGTTTTTCAAGGAACTTGTTCATTCTTATAAGCATGTTATAGATAAAGCATCTGTGCGTTCTAGATATTATACCAAAAGTCCAGGATTCATGATTTGAGATTATCTACCAAAAAGGAACAAGACAAGCATCGTTTGACAAATAAATCACCTCATTTTCTCAGTAAAACTTGTAAAGCTCTTCAGCATATTCTGTTACTCCAAACTGGTTCCCCAAGTCCGCACTCCGCACTGTCAATATCCATGAATGATTCATCTTGGTTCACAATGTCCTTGTTCTCTGTCTCACCCTGCATTGCTAAAAATGACAGTAAGCCATAGCTATGAAAAAGATGGCCAAAACAAGTCAGAAGTGCAAATAGCATGTTGATATCGCTATAACTACCAATACTGTCAACCTTCTCATAGAGTTCCACATCAATATCAATGGTGTCATCATCGACCGATTCCTTCTGTTGATCAAATCTAGGTTTTGGATCAGTTATGATCAGCTGACATTCAGGTTGGCATTTGCTCGCCAAGGAGGAAGTGAATTTCCTAAAAAACCAAAGCAATACCCAGATCAAATCAAAGCCTCCAAGAAATGCCACAGCGCAAGAGCATCTAGCACGCATCCTAAACTTGTCATGAGCCGGCTGCTTGGCAACGCTGGCTACTTTTCATCACTTCTGCTCTTCCTAAAGACACGTGTGTGGCCCAGCCCATAAGGGCCATGCAGACTTGACGTCATCCCCACCTTCCTCTAGTATCTCACTGGCAGTCCCTCGTGAGTGCGGCACACACCTTTTTCTTTGTTTCAGAGCGGGGCACGTACTATTACCACTACGTACCACACCACCGGGCGGCTGGCCTTCATGCCGAGTCTTCCTCCGCCGCCAACTTGACATTGTCGTAACCAATCCTAACCAAACCTCCATGCTCACTGTTACTTTGACGTCACTATAGGTAGGTCTCTGTGGGTCTTGAGTTCGGCAAGACGACTTCGGTTCACACGTGAAAGTGCTTCGAGGCTCCCAATGGTGAAATTCTTGCGAAAAGCACAACTACGTGCTGGCACTCAATCAAGTAGTAGCGCACAACCAGGATTACCTGGATGTATAGACCACTTCTAGGAGGTGCCATGAATTAGCGCAAAGGATATGATGGGATGGAATCGCCCACAGCCATGCTCAACTCGAAAGGGATGAGTATGAGCATGCGCTACTATTGTTTCAATATGAAGATCTCAAAAGGGAGCGAGGGCATATTTAAGCATACCTATTTAGTTTAGCGGCAAGCGCCTTTATGTGACCTAACAGGACCTTTGAATTAACTCAGTGATTTTGCAAACGGAGGATAAGAAATGAAAGCAGAAGAAGTTATCGAAACACATGTTCAATCTTTTTTAGCGGTTTCCCCAGAGATCTTTCTCATTAACGCAACCTTCATTTTGCTCATTCATGGAGTTGTATTTAGTACCTCTAAGAAAGATGATTATCCACCGTTAGTTTCTATTCTTCTGAAGTCACCGCCATGACCCCTGACGCCGACCTGCACACAACACACGACGACGACTTAGGGATTCGATTCAAGTAAGGACCCCTGATCCCCATGGAGAAAGCGCAGCGTCGTCAAGTGCACCCGCATGAGGAGGAAACAGATCGGTCGCCCTCGGATGGTGCCTGGATAGCACAGAAGGTGTCCATGAATCCATGATCCTATAGCGCCGATAGTAACGCCTGTGTTCGCGAACCCTAGTGCGAATCTCGCAGTCGCTCAACAACACGGACGACATGTCAGCATCCCTCAGCTGGGTGAGCAGCAGTCAGCACTACAAGCAGTACCGAGGAAGCATCGGTTCGCGTGCCAAGAAAGCGACAGGAAAATGTGAGGCTATTTGGCTAGAAGGGGCCTTATAAACGTGCGTAGGTCAACACCATGAACGGGAGTATATTACCAAACTCTTGTCGTTGTGAAGGGAGAGGCAAAAACAGAATTGTTATCCAAGTAACAAGTTCATCGTTCTCCTCTGGTTCATGTCTCCCTTTCTCCTTGTTGAATGGTGAAAACCCTAACCCTAACAGGGGTTAGGTGATGTATTAATAGACATGGGTAAACTGGGGCAGGCCCATTACAAAGGGGTGAGATAGTAATTACACAGGGAAAACCCCAAACCCTAAATGCCCTAAATGGGTATTCAAACACCCCCCCCCCCCCCCCGTAGTCACAACTCTATCCTGTACAGATGTTGAGACTGGAGCGAAAGTCTAAAAATACACTCGACGGTAACCCCTTGGTGAAGATGTCGGCGAACTGCAACGTGGTGGGGACGCTGAGAACCCGAACATCATGGGCGGCGACATGCTCATGGACAAAGTGCAGATCGATCTCCACGTGCTTCATGCGCTGATGCTGCACGGGGTTGGTGGAGAGGTAGACTGCGCTGACGTTGTCGCAGTAGACGAGGGTGGCGTGCTGGAGGGGACTATGGAGCTTGTGGAGGAGCTGTCGCAGCCAGGAGGCCTCTGCCACGCCGTTGACCACGGCGCGATACTCGGCTTCAGCACTGGAGCGAGAGACGACGGGCTGTCGCTTGGCGGCCCAGGAGACGAGGTTAGCGCCCAGGAACACGGCATAACCAGAGGTGGATCGACGCGTGTCTGGACAGCCAGCCCAGTCAGCGTCGGTGTAGACCACGAGTTCCGACGTCGAGGATGGTCGGAGTAGGAGACCGTAGTTGAGGGAGCCACGGAGGTAGCGCAGGATCCGCTTGAGAGCGGTGAGATGAGGCTCCCGCGGGGTGTGCATATGCAGGCACACCTGCTGGATGGCATAGGCGAAGTCAGGCCTGGAGAAGGTGAGGTACTGGAGCGCGCCGGTCAAGCTCTAGTAGGACGTCGCATCGGCGACCGGGGATCTGTCGTCCTCTGAGAGCTTCGCCTGAGTGTCGACAGGTGTGGAGCAGGGCTTGCAGTCGGACATGCCATCCCGCTCCAATATGTCGATGATGTACTGGCGCTGGTGGAGGAAGAGACCCTGGGGCCGACGCTCAGCGGTGATGTCGAGGAAGTGGTGGAGGGGCCCTAGGTTCTTCATCGTGAACTCTCATTGCAGGGCGACAATCATGCGCTATAGAATGTCGGCGGTGGATGCCGTGAGCACAATGTCGTTGACGTAGAGCAGAAGGAAGAGGGACGTGTCCGACTTGGCCTCGACGAAGCCGATGGAGGCCAAGTAGGAAGCGAAGCGACTGTACCAGGCTCGCGGTGCCTGCTTGAGGCTGTAGAGGGAGCGGTTTAGTCAGTAGACCAGATCTGGATGAGATTCATCGATGAAGCCGGTGGGCTGGCTGCATTAGATAGTCTCCGTCAGAGTGCCATGGAAGAAGGCATTCTTGACGTCGAGCTGATGGATCGCCCAGTCCCGGGAGAGGGCGAGGACAGTGCAAACAGTGGCAAACTTGACAACGGGGCTGAAGGTCTCATCATAGTCCACTCCGGGGCATTGGGTGAAGCCCCGAAGGACCCAACGAGCCTTGTATCGGTCGAGGGAGCCGTCCGAGGTAAGCTTGTGGCGAAATAGCCACTTGTCGGTGACCACGTTGGTGCCTGGTGGACATGACACCAGGTCCTAGGTGTGGTTGGCCAGGAGGGCCATGTACTCCTCCTCCATAGCGTGTCACCAGTGTGGGTCGGCGAGAGTGGTGCGAACTGAGGAGGGGATCGGGGAGGCGTCCGGTGGAGTGGTAGTCGTATCAGCTACCAAGATCAGCCGATCGACAGATCGAAGAATGCCGGCGGCGCGCCGGGTCACCATCGGGTGGACATGCCCGGGGTCGCGGTGGATGGCGACCGGGTGGTCCATCGGTGGCTCGGGGCGGTCTGCCGGGACGTCGGGGGCCGCGGGCGTGGCTGACTCGCGGCGGTGATAGATGACGGCGGGGTCAGCGAAGCGCACTGGGCTCGTCGATGGGCCCGGGTCAGCAGGTGCCAAGGTAGTGACATGGCGGCGGCGGCGGTAGACATGTGTGGGGTCGGCAAAGTGAGTTGTGGGTGTTGACGGGGCCGCGCATGTTGCAGGAGGGGTCGGCGGGGCCTCGCGAGGCACAAGCGTGGGCGACGGGGCCGCACGTGGCGTAGGCATGGTCGATGGGACCGTGTGTGGCGCAGGCGTGATCAACGGGGTCATGCGTGGCGCAGGCGTGACGATGGGGGGGGGGGTCGGCGGGGCCGCACGAGACGCAGGCGTGGTCGACGGGGCCACGCGTGGCACGGGAATAGACGCGAGCCGTGGCATCGAGGCCGCACGAGGTGTGGGTAACAGCGCAAGGCGGGGCGCCTGGGAGGAGGGGGAGACCTGATCAGACTCGAGGAGGGAGTCGAGGTCGGTGGGTGGGGAGGGGCCAGCAAGGGGAAACACATCCTCGTCGAATACGACGTGACGAGAGATGATGATGCGGTGGGAGGCGAGGTCCAGACACCGATACCCCTTATGGTCAGAGGAGTAGCCAAGGAAGAGGCAGCAGGTGGAGCGAGGAGAAAGCTTATGAGGGCAGTAGCGAAAGTGTTAGGGTAGCAGGCACAGTGTTAGGGTAACACGCGAAGGTGGTTGTAGGTGGGGGCTATGTCATATAGGGCGAAGTAGGGAGTAGGGTGGCTCACCGCCTTGGAGGGAAGACAGTTGAGGAGGTGGGTGGCGGTGTGCAGGGACTCTGCCCAGTAGCTGGTAGGGAGAGACGCCTAGAAGAGAAGGCAGCAGATCATGTTGGTGGTGGTGCGAATCATGCGCTCTGCCCGGCCGTTCTAGGCGGAGGTGTAGGGGCACGAGAGATGCAACTGAATGCCACTGGTGAGGAAGAATTACCGAGAGGCGTTGTTATCGAACTCGTGGTCGTTGTTGCACTGCAGTGCATGGACCAGGCGCCGAAACTCGGTGGATACCTAGGCGAAGAAGTGAGTGAGGGTGGCAAATGTGTCGGACTTCAGCCGAAGGGGGAAAGTCCAAAGGAAATGGGAGTAGTCGTCCAGAATGACCAGGTAGTATTTGTAGCCGGAGAGGCTAAGGACAGGAGACGTCCAGAGATCACAGCGGATAAGATCAAAGGCCTGAACAGCCCTGGACGTGGAAGTGGAAAAAGGAAGATGGGAGTGACGGTCGAGCTGACAAGCATGACAGAGGCGCTCAGAAGAGCCCCGAGTATAGGTTATGTCTGAGTGGCCGGAAAGTTGGGACATGACGTCAGGTCCAGGGTGCCCGAGGCGACGGTGCCAAATGGTGGAGGAGGTGGTGGTAGTAGCAAGAGCATGTGATGTGGTGGTAGTAGTAAGTGCAGGAGATGAGGCTACTCTGGTGTAGGGAGTGGAGGGCAAGTGAAGAGAATAGAGGTGGTCGGAGCTGTCACAGCGAGCGAGCACAGCATGTGTGAGAAGGTGGCGTATGGTGAGACCCCAGGGGTCGAACTCCATAGAGCACTGGTTGTCACTAGTGAAGCGATGAACCGAGAGGAGGGGATGAGTCAGTTGGGGAGCAACAAGGACGTCGTTATGGCAGAATGGTCCTAGAAGAACCGATGCACCTACTGAGGTGACCGGGAGGGTGGAACCGTTGCCGACGATGATGGAGGAAGGATGTGAGGGGTGGGGTGGAATGGAGTGGAATAATGAACTAGTTGTGGGGGTAGTGTGGAAGGAGGCCCTATAGTCAACCACCCAATCAGTGGTGGGAGCGGGAGGTGGTGGTGGCGAAGGTACGGTGTGAGCGGAGAGGGCCAAAGAAGGTGCCCCAATAGAGGCACTAGGAAGGGAGGGAGATGACACGGGCTCAACCGCTAGGGAGGCGATCGCAGCACGTGGGAAGACAAGCAGTCTAGGCACGTGATGGCCCGCTTGAGGGTGGACCTCGATGCAGTCTCGAAGAATAGGGTTCCAGACTGGATCGAAGGACACGGACATGCCCCGGATGAGCTGGGAGTCGTGGAGGAGGACACGCACAGTCATGAGAGCAGCGGGCGAGGTAAAGCTCATGTATGGCGGGGGTGACGCCATGGAACCGGTATGGGTGGAGACAACACTGATAGGAGTAGCGCAACTGCGCGAGTAGCAAGGAGGGCCGTCAAGAAGGGAGCGTGCAGCCACTAGGATCGGGTCGGGTGGCGTGGCTAGGAGCAGAGATCGACAACGCCCGACGGCTAGGGAAGAGGAGGCCACGGCGGGTAGCGCTCGCGGCAGGGAGAAGGGCGGCTGGGGACCAGCGGCCGATAGGAATGGGGGAGGAGGCCGGGTGTAGTGCCCGAAGCCTAGCAGTAGTAGCAGAGCGCCGCCACGTCATCGACGAGGTGGTCCGTGGCGGCGCAGGCGGAGGAGAGCTGGGGGAGGTCACAAAAGTCGGCGACGGGGCAGAGGATGCGGAGTGCGCCAGGGTGGCCGAACCTGTTCTCCTGCGCGGCGCGCCGAAGCACCGAGGCGAAGGTCGGGCGGTCGAGGTGCTCAACGTGCACGGCGTAGCGCTCCACGGGGCCACCCTCCTCGCCGACACACACGGGCACGTGGCCAGGTCGGAGTTGCGCATCGAGCGGGGGTCGCGCGCCGTCGGCAGTGGACCCGTGACCTAGCTCAGCGATGGGAAGGAGCAAAGGGATAGGGAGTGCGCGCTCCAGCGGAGCAGGGGAGCGGTGGAGGCGGCCGACGATGCAGGGGATGCGGCTAGTGGCGCGGATGCAACTGGAGGGTCTCCATCGGGCGGCGTGTGGAAGCAGAGGGGCAGGGGGCGGCGGCCGGGGCAAGGGGAAGGGTCGGTGGCGGCTGGAGGGAGGAGAGGGCTGGGCTGGCGGCGCCCGAGAGGAAGGTGGCTAGAAAAAAGAATTAACTTGGCTCTGGTACCATGTTGAATGGTGAAAACCCTAACCCTAACAGGGGTTGGGTGATGTATTAATAGACGTGGGTAAACTGGGCCAGGCCCATTACAGAGGGGTGAGATAGTAATTACACGGGGAAAACCCCAGACCCTAAACTCTCTAAACGGGTATTCAAACACTCCTGTCTCTTCAATCTTCTCTGCCTGTTCTCCAACGCGACGGCAGGCTTGCGCATGGTGTCGAGCGACATCATGATGAAGATGGGCACAGGGACCTTGCTCCGGAGCTTGGCAACGACGTCCATGTGAGCGGTGGAGATGGAGTAACTGATGCCGAGGTTGGAAAGCGAGGAGAGGAGGGGCGTGAAAGGTCACAGGGCGTGCGGTCATGGGCGTCGCGGTAGGGCGGTTGATGGCGGCGAGGATGACCCGGGTGGCTAGCTAGGGTTTCATCGGAGGAGAAATGGGAGGATGAGATGCCAGCGCTGGCGGGTATAGGGTTTTGATTTAACAACATTTTTAGAAGAGAAGGGGAGAGGACTCATTGGCCGAATTGTTTTGAGGAAAGAGCTACCGGATTTTTGGAGTTTTCGACCGAGCGTTGGATACAAATAGATATAAGTTTTTTTTCGAATTGAACCGCGACAGAAATTAGAAAAACTCGCGCTTTATAATAAAAAAGAATGAAAAATAATAATAGAGATAAAGATATAAGACTGGCTCCAACAGGATCCTGTAAAAGTTGAACAACTCGCGCTTTATAATAAAAAAGAATGAAGAATAATAATAGAGATAAAGATATAAGACTGGCTACAGCAGGATCCTATAAAAGCTCATGTACTCTAAATATAGAGGTTTGTTAGACCCTTTATCTCTCCAACAAGAGACTCTAAAAGATCATCTAAAAGTATAGTGTGTCTGTGCGTTCACATGCTGACGAGCGGTAAGAAATAATATAGAATGTCAAATCTGGTAACACTATTGATATAGAGGATGAAATTTAGATGATATTGCTGGAGATGAAGAAGATATAGAGTACAGAATCTTTTAGAGAGTGCTGTAAAGGACATAAAATATTTCTTTAGAGGATGAAATTTAGGGGAAATTGCTGGAGACAACCTAAAGTATATAAAAATTGAATAGACTCTTAGATTGGCCTTTGTAAGTTAATAAAAAACTATCACTATAGTTGGTGACTCTAATCTAGTTGGTTAACTCCACTAATATCTAAATGGGATCATATCTGGTGCAAACCAACCTTTTCGTGCAACCGTGTAAACTTCTAATATAGACCACATGATGTTGATCCAAGGGACGCAGGGGCGTGGATAATTTTGCACTTAACCGCCCGCTGCTAATCATACTTTTCAAATCCCCCTTCCACTTCCCCCGCACGCCCCCTTGGATCAACATCACATGGTTCAGATTAGAAGTTTGCACGGTTGTACGTAGATGTTTATTTGCACCATATATGTTCCCTATCTAAGTCCATATGTTTAGGTTGCGAACCTTTAAAGTATTTATTTCTTTTCTATGATTTATCTTATCAATGTTCTATTTGTTTTAATTAATTTTTAGTTACTTTTTACTTTTCTACCTTTTGTCATCTAATATCTTGCAATGTGTCTATAGCGACCCATCATTAGTCTTCAGCTGTCTCTATAGCGAGTCACTATAAGTAGTTAAATTTTTAGACTTTTAACTAACAACAGATTGTATATATAAACATATTTAGCAGTCAACCATCAGTTCGTAACTTTTAGTAACCAATAGTTGTTAATTAATAAGGGTCGCTAAAACTCAATTTTTTGTCCTATGGTGCCTTCTCGTATGCGCCACCATCACGATGCCCCTAGCGTGCCTGCGACGTTTGTGTCTACTACTTTTCGACAACCTCGATAGTTTCCATTGATCATGATATCCTTTGCGTGGCATATCAATAATGAATGTATGCCCTTATACTTTGTTATCTCGATATCGGCACAACAACCTACCGTTTGCATGAGCTCCTTGTAGGTTTTCTTTTACAACCATTGCCTTGCACTACATCAATGACACGATTACTAAAATGTTAGTTCATCAACCTTTTTATTGGTTGTCTTCACTCTTCGTATAATATTTTTTATGAACGCATGGGTATCATAGGCCGCAAATTAGAGACCCCAATCCCTCGCCTCCCCCACTTCCAAGGTTTCATAGAGAAGGAGAGGAGGGAAGAGGCGGGCATACCACATACATGTTCATGCCAGAGAAGAACACGATGAAGACCTGGCCATCTGGAGGCGACATATGTAGTATACCGCTAGATATATAGGGAGAGAGCACGCAAGCGAAGAAAGAAGTCCAGCCGGAGTAGATCTAAACCAAGAGGCACCTGCACCAGCCGTTAGTCCAAGAAGGGCGAGAGAATGCGAGTGTCTTCCTATCCCTAGACCTGCCAAAGCGACACAACACCACCACCAACTTTGTAGCATATGCCGACTATTGCCATGCTATGGGACTTAGTTGTCTAATATCTCAGACCTGTACTCCTCATCGCTAAGATAACCTAAGCATGGCAGGCACCACCATGTCCTCCTCGACGGCACGCACGGAGAAAGGCCAGGAGCAAGATCGACTCGCCCTGTACCCACGTCGACGAGCATCGGTCGGATCGCGGCTGCGACCGTCGGCGGGGGCAGCAGGTTGGGGTGTAAGAATGAAGCGTCCCGATCCTTTGGGACTCAAATGTGATACAATTACTAGTCCCAAGAGGCTAGTAACCACATTCCTTACTTCAAATAGTACAGAGTCTGAGTAAATGTTATTACAATACCGGGGGTACAAGCTCGAGAGTGAGCCGGAATTATAAAACGCAGTGGAAGATAAATTAGCCCAAGCCACAGGCAGAACTGGGTGAAGACACAGCCCCTTCAATCAAGCATAGCAGAAAAGAAGTCTTCAGCTGCTGAAAAACATGAATAAATCTAGGTGAATACATTAGGTATTCCGCAAGCCCACCCGACTCCTGTAAAGAGTAAGAGACCTATATCATACATGCTTCATATGGTGGAGTTGAAGTCACTCATCTTTTTCTCAGAGAAAGGCAGTACTTGTTGTTAGGGTTTTCCCGAAACAATAGAAGTGACACTTGCTTAACCACCACTGAGCTTCCTACTCCTGTGGCACCATTTTCCTTTCCAGAGACACACTTACACCCACACATATTTCCCTGTTCCTGGTTGTTGTAGAAACACTAATTGTCATACCACACCAGACTCGTCCATACCGGTGGACACGTACTATTCGAATAGGTTTAAATTCTGCGTAGAGGGGTACACTTTACCCACTAGTCCGGCTCTGCGATCTCACGGCCAATGAGATCCGAATCCGAATCTCTTTCCTTCCTCGTACGTCCTAACCTTAATGGTTATACCGAAAGGAGTCAGGCCACCGCCGTGTCCAAATCGGACAAAACATTCCCCCTCCTTATCCTCCCAGTGCTCCCTAGTCTTCATAACCCTGGGGTTGGACCGTACGAGTTCAGATCAAGTGACTGCCCACACAACCTCGAGTGGTTGTACTTTTCATGAGTACAGGTAGTGAAGGATGACAAACTGGTCCTTATACGAGAGGACAATCCTTCTGCTCACGCCTAAACCAGCTGAGCCATCACCTTAGGCTCTCCCCTAAACCAGGGAGTCCCTGATCATCCTACTCACCAGGTGATGAGGGTGAGTACCCTTCATCGCACACTTTTTGGAAAACATCGTTGTTCATACCCCTTTTCTTATCCCATATCTTGTGATCAAAAGGTATTAGTTAATGCGGGCTCTCTCATGCTCACCATGCAAATAGATTCCATCCCTTAATCCCAGCTTAGGTAGTGGTAGAGAGAAATAGGTAAATTATGCATCAAGGGAAGGATGGACTTGCCTTCGTTGAAGCTTTCCTGGCACAAAAGATTTATCTCGGAGGGGTCGGGTTCCTGCCCTTCTTCCGGAGCTACAAATTCCAGAGGATCGGATCCCTCTTCCGCTAACAAACACAGATAAGAACAATACATCAATCATGGTGACTTTAGTGGGGTGTGCCATTTCTTATATCTTATTATATAATTTATTTAAACTATTTTTGGTGCATAAAATATCAGCATATAATTCTATATATGAAAATGGGAAAAAGAAATGGGAAAAGAAAAAGAAAAGGGTTTTCCTGCTTGCTGGGCTAGGGGGGAGATTTTGGCCCACTCGGGCGCGAGCGCGCGGTAGGCGGCCCAGCCGGCCCATCAGCGAGGGAGACGGCGGGGGACAGCACCGTGGCGCGGGCCCACACGTCAGCGAGGGAAGGGGGTTTAACGGTGCAGAGCAGCGATGGAGGGGGAGGTCGACCGGAGCTCAACCGCCGGTGAAATCCCGCGGTGGTTCTTCGCCGTGGGTCCGGTTCTATGGCGGTGGAGCGGTGGCGAGGCACGGGCGGGGGTAGGGGATCACGGGGGTGGGGTCAATTTGACCTGCGGGGCCTAGGGTGGCCAGTCCCCAGCACGGTGGCAGGTGCTCGCGACGGTGAGGTCGTCGGTGAGGCAGCCGAGCGCAATAGGAGGTGGGGATGGGTGTGTTGCGATCGTGAGTGAGTGGCGGAGCTCAAGCACCAAGTTAATTCGATCGAAAGCTACTAGAGAGGGGAGAACAAAGCTCACCGGAGTGAAGGGGGAATGCGGCGGCGCTAGCTCAATTGGGCTCGGGGAGGTGTGGAGGAGATGGCCGGGGCTGGTGTGGAGGAAACGGAGCTCGGGAGGTCCCTTTTATAGGCGCCCGGGAAGGGGAAGGAAGGGAGGGGACGGCGAGCGTCGACGAGCTTGCCATGATGGCGGGGATGGAGCAAATGGCGACGAGATGGCTCGGGCAGGCGAGGGGTGAGGGGACAGCTCGGGTACAGTGGCGGGGTGGTCGCTGAGGCTGGTGCGAGCGTTAATGGTGAAGCGACGGGGTGTGAGGCGGTCTACGGTGAACGCGCCGGTGATGGCATGGGCGGGACGACGGTCCTGACAGGCGGGCCTAGGCTGCCAGTGGGAGAGCGACGCGAGAGGGAGAGGGGTGGAGCCTCTGACCGGTGGGGCTAGGTTGTCAGGCGTGGCGCGGGCGCGCGCAGCTGGGTCGCTTGGGCCAGGGGGAGAGGGGGAGAGAGCGGGCGCGGCACAGTTTGGGCTAGAATCGGCCCAGCCGAGGGGGGAAAAGGTTTTTCCTTTTTCTTTTTCTGTTTTCTATTTCCTTTTTCCATTTTCTATTTTTGTTTCTTTTTATTTCCTTTTCTTTTGAATCAACAATTTGCTAAATAATCTTGAGTGTTGAAAATAGTCTATGTGAGGTCCTCCTAACAATTCAAGTGTATGCATATGATGAGATGACCTAAGGGTGGAGTTTAGGGAGAAAATAAAATAAAAGGAGGGGGTTTAGGAGATTAGGGTTCCAAACCTTGGGTTGGGATTTTTGGGATGTTACAAACCTACCCCACTTAAAGGAATCTCGCCCTCGAGATTTAGACTGGATTTGAGAAAAGATAAGGGTATTCCCTCCTCAAGGAGTCCTCACTCTCCCAGGTAGCTTCCTCTTCTCCTTCTCTGATCCACTAAACTTTACAGAGTTTCACTTCTGAGGTGCGGGTCTTCCGGACTGCTGAATCAAGGATCTTTACTGGCTTCTCACGGTACTGAAGATCTTTCTGAATCTGTACTGCCTCTTCTTCGATGTGACTTTCTGGTGCTTGCAGGCATTAGCGGAGCTGGGATACGTGAAACACATTGTGGATGTCAGACATGGATTCTGGTAGTTCAAGACGGTATGCTGCGGGTCCCACTCTGCCAATGATGGGATAGGGACCGACGAATCGCGGTGCTAGCTTTCCTTTTACTTGGAACCTTCTGACACCACGCATCGGGGAGACCTTGAGGTAGACGATGTCTCCTTCCTCAAATCTGAGTTCTCTCTGCCTGTTTTCCGCATAACTCTTCTGCCGACTCTGAGCTTCAAGTAATCTCCTGTGGATCAAGGCAACTTTCTCTTCCGCCTCTTTGACGAAGGAAGGTCCTTCCAGTGCCTTTTCCCCTACGTTGGACCACATGAGAGGGGTCTGGCATTTTCGTCCATACAATGCTTCGAACGGTGACATCTTGATGCTGGCCTGATAGCTGTTATTATACGAGAACTCTGCATAGGGCAAACTGGATTCCCATCTTCTATCGAATGCTAGCACACATGCTCTTAATAGATCTTCGAGGACCTTGTTGACTCTTTTTGTCTGCCCGTCTGTCTGAGAGTGATAGGCAGTGCTGAAATCTAGCTTGGTGCCCATAGCTTTCTGAAGGCTTGTCCAGAATTTGGAGGTGAACTGGGTTCCTCTGTCTGACACTATCTTTCTTGGAATGCCATGGAGTCTGACTATCTCTTTGAGATAGATTTGGGCAAGGGTGGCTCCTCTGAAGGTAGTTTTCACTGGGATGAAATGGGCTACCTTGGTGAGGCGATCTATTATTATCCAGATCGAGTCATTCCCTTTTTGCGTCTGGGGTAGTCCGGTTACAAAATCCATGCCTATTTCTTCCCACTTCCATTCAGGCACTGGGAGGGGTTGCAATAGGCCTGCAGGTTTTTAGTGCTCGGCCTTTGTTCGTTGGCAGGTGTCACACTGGGCCACATACTGTGCTATCTCTTTCTTCATCCCTTTCCACCATTATCTGGTTTTGAGGTCTAGGTACATCTTGGTAGCTCCTGGGTGGATGGAGTAGGCTGAGTTGTGAGCTTCCTCGAGCAGGACTTCTCGTGCCTCTCCTTTTGGTACACACAGACGATTCTTGAACCAAAGGGCTCCTTATTCATCTGTCCTGAGGTCCAGGAGTTGTTCCTTGCGAGCTTTTTCCACAAGTCTTGCTGTCTCTGAGTCTAGGCATTGAGCTTTGCATATGAGGTCTTCTAGCATTAGTTTGACTTCAAGACTGCTGTTGTTTCCCAAACATGCATTCAGTTGAGTTGTTTCCTTCTTCCAATCTTCTAAAAAGTTGGTTCCCTTTATTCCGAAAGGTTTTCGGCTGAGGGCGTCTGCTACCACGTTGGCCTTTCCGGGATGGTAATGAATCTCAAGGTCATAGTCTTTGATTAGTTCCAACCATCTTCGTTGACGGAGATTGAGATCTAGCTGAGTGAAGATATACCTCAGACTCTTGTGATCGGTGAAGATGTGACATTTGTTCCCAATTAGGTAATGCCTCCATATCTTCAAAGCATGCACTATGGCTGCCAATTCCAAATCATGGGTGGGATAATTCTGCTCATGCGGCTTAAGTAGGCGCGATGCATAAGCAATGATTTGCATCAGCACACACCCTAAGCCTTGCCTCGAGGCATCACAGAAGACGACAAAATCCTGATGTATATCTGGTAGTGTCAAAACAAGGGCGGTCGTGAGCTTCTCCTTTATGATCTGGAAACTTCCTTCACATTTTGGGGTCCACACAAACTTATGGTCTTTCTTGAGGAGCTCGGTCATAGGTCTTGCTATGCTGGAGAATCCCTTGATAAAGCGGCGGTAATATCCTGCCATTCCCAGAAAGCTTCGAACTTCACTGATGTTGGATGGCTGCCTCCATTTTGATACTGCTTCCACCTTGGAAGGGTCTACTTCTATTCCTTCCACGGTCAAGATATGCCCAAGGAAGGCTATCTTTTCCAACCAGAATTCACATTACTGAGTTTAGCATAAAGTTGGTGTGCCCTGAGTTTTCTAAGGACGGTCCGAAGGTGACGCTTATGGTCTTCACAGTTCTTGGAGTAGATAAGGATGTCGTCAATGAAGACCACGACAAACTTATCCAGCTCTTCCATAAACACTTTGTTCATGAGGTTCATGAAAAAGGCGGGTGTGTTTGTTAGTCCGAAAGGCATCACTGTGAATTCATATTGTCCGTATCGGGTGACAAATGCAGTCTTCTGGATATCTGCTTCCTTGATTCTCAATTGGAGATAACCAGACCTTAGGTCTATCTTGGAGAAGTATTTGGCCCCTTGAAGTTGATCAAAGAGGTCATCGATCCGAGTGTTGGGAAGAAGGCGAAGACGCTACCCTTCGCTCCAGCCTTCGTCTATCTCGCTGCGCCAACGGAAGCAGAATGACCGGTGAGGTCCACCCTTCGTCTTCTACACTACAAGAAGAAGGCCTACGACGACGTCGCCCCGTCCGACGTCCTCACTCGACCTGGAAGCCCACATGGGATTCGGCCCATTGTAATAGGCCCCGCACGGAGAAGTGTGTTACGGGCCCGATTTGTAATAGCTTTTCTGTAATGACAGACTGTAACCCTCCTTTATA
This sequence comes from Zea luxurians, assembly GCA_029449295.1. Taxonomy (NCBI): domain Eukaryota; kingdom Viridiplantae; phylum Streptophyta; class Magnoliopsida; order Poales; family Poaceae; genus Zea; species Zea luxurians. The sequence continues at coordinate 18,019,204 of JAOPSE010000009.1, forward strand.
GGAATATTCTGGGGATAGACCAGGTGCCTGAGGGTACATGCGTCCTTACATTGAGACGTTGGGCACTCAGGCACCTGTAAATACCCCCGTACAGTGCCCTTGAGAGGCTAGATTAACAGAGCTATTGCCAAACCTTGTTTACATTGCTTTCACTCCCCCATTGGATCAACTTGCCCAGGAGAGCAAGTTCCAACATTTGGCGCCCACCATTCGTGCTACGAAAAAACCACCCGCGATGGCACCCAAGAGAGCTAGCTCCAAGGCAGCACCATCCATTGACGAAGCAGCAAAGGCAGCGCTGCTGGCCGAGAAAAAGGGCAAGGCCCTTGTAGACACCACCCACCAAGAAGCCTGCAAAGACGACGCACTCAGCAAGCAGTAACGCAATGATCAACCAACTCCCGAAGGCACCCTCCGCACCTGTAGCTCCAGAGGACAACCGCAAGCACCCCCAGGCTTCGCTCCACTAGAGGGCGAGGACGCCACTGAAGATGGCAAAGTCATCGGCGTTTCAGTAGAGGAACAGCTACAACTATAGGCCTTTCGCATCAAAAACCGTAACCTCCAGAAGCAGAAAGAGATCCTCGAGGCCAAGCGCCAACGTGTCTCCGCGCAGGCCAAGGTGCGCCAGATGATACGAGACGAGGAGCAGAGGGCTCAGGAGCTCGAGCAAGAGATTGCGCTCATGCAGCGCGAAGGCCAACATGATCTGCAGCACGGTCCACCCCTCCAACAACGTGCGCCAATCAGAGACCTATTCATTCCTCAGCGCGGACCTGTCATCCCACACGCCCCAGCATTCCAAGGCGTCAACTACCTTGATGAGCGGAGTCCCCTAGCACTGCACCTGCAAGTGTCACCATGTCCCACCAATTTCAGGGCAGGGGCCTACCCCAAGTACAACGGCAGCACCGACCCAGCACAGTATATCATGAGCTACCAAGTCGTTGTCGCATCGTCCGGAGGGGACGACGCCACGATGGCCAAGTCCTTCATTATTGCCCTCGAAGGCCCAGCCCTAACCTGGTACACCAGGTTGCCCCCGTTGTCTATCGACTTCCGGAGAAGTCTCCGGGACAAATTTTTGCTCAACTTCCAAGGGTACCGCCCAGACACTGATGCCTTGGCCGAACTGTCACTCTGCAAGCAACTAGAGAAAGAAACTCTACGGGAGTACTACCACAAGTTCCTGACTCTCAAGTCACAACTGCCTTCGGTCGATGACCAAATCGCCATTCACTACGCCATCAGTGGCCTTCGGGCGGGCGTCCTCTACAGCCACTGCATCAGGGACCCACCAAAGAACCTCCAGGAGCTCTATCAACTATTTGAAAAATATGCCAGATCCGAAGAGCTCCACCAGCGCAAGGTCGAGTCCAGAGGAAACCCAAGGACCCTCCGCAGTCCAGCTGAACATGGACAAGACCTTCGCAGTCAGACTACGATCAGGACAACCACAGTCAGCAGCAGGTGCATAACATTACCAACTAGCACCCCGCTGGTGAGACCCCTCGCCATCAAGATTAGCCCCCTAGGGCCGCAGCAATGGCACACGTGGTTGGGGTCGAGGACGGGCACAACAGCCGTGCAGGTTTTACTGCCTATTTCACGGCGAAGACTGCGTGCACCCGACGAGGGACTGCCTAGAAACGAAGGCCACCAGGGACAGAATGTCCCGGGCGCAACCCGCCGACAACCCAAGAGTTATCGCCCACACATATCAACACCACCTCCCACAACCATACAACCACGGCCCCGCTCAACATCCACCTAACTACGCTTACCAACACCACCAGGAGGTACAAATCATACCACCTCCGCTCCAGCCTCCGCACCCGCATCAGCCAAACATCCACCACCCCAATCACCCCCAAGCACCAAAGCAAGAAGACTTCGCTGATCAGCCGTATCGTGGAGTCATTCACATGATCACTGGGGGGTCCAGCGTCGACTTCGACACGAAGCGATAGAAGAGGGACCACTACCGAAGTATCAACCACGTCACCGTCACCGGCCCAGTCGTGCAAACAAAGTGGTCCCACGTGCCGCTGACCTTCGACGCCAGAGATGTCGACCTGCGTAGCGCACCTCACATGGACGCAATGGTAATCAACTGCAGCCTGGCAGGCTGGGACCTGCACAAAGTCTTAGTTGACAACAGCAGCTAGGCGGACATCATTTTCCTCCATGCCTTCGATCGCATGGGCATCAGCCACAGCCTCCTCAAGCCTTCGGACAACCCCTTATATGGCTTTGGCGGCAAGGGCACCTTTCCTGTGGGCAAGATAGAGCTACCCCTGTCCTTTGGTGTAGCACCCAATGCACGAAGTGAGCAGGTCACCTTCGACATTGTCGACATGGTATACCCGTACAACGCCATAATGGGTTGGGGCTCCAACAACAAGTTTGAAGCAGCCATTCACGGACTTTACTTGTGCATGAAAATCCCGGGTCCGCAAGGCGTGATCACAGTCTATGGCAACCAACAGACAGCGCGCAACATTGAAAGAGACTTCGTTCCATGGCAAAGGAACGTACACTGCCTTACGACGCAGCGTGAAGTCCCCAAGACTGCCTGTCCAACCGGCAACGAGCATGCAAAGGCACGGCTGCAAAGCAACGACGGAACAAAGACAGTTCCCCTTGACCAAGCAACGCCCAAGCAAACAGTCATCATAAGCGAAGACCTTACTTCGCATGACGAGGAGAGACTCATCTCCTATCTTTCCAAAAATAAGGACGTCTTCGCCTGGTCCGCCCTCGACCTGGTCGGCGTCAGTCGCACTATCATCGAGCACAGCCTGGGCATCGACCCTTCGGTGCGGCCGAAGAAGCAGAGACTGCGCAAAATGTCTGATGAGAAAATAGAAGCCGCCAAAGCCGAGATACACCGCCTGCTTGAGGCCAATTTCATTGAACCAGTTGCCTACGCTACGTGGCTCGCTAACGTAGTCATGGTGCAAAAAAAGAGTGGCAAGTGGCAGATGTGCATTGATTTCACCAGTCTCAACAAGGCCTGCCCCAAGGATAATTTCCCGCTGCCTCGAATCGACAAGATCATCGATAGTGCGGCCGGATGCGAAGTCATGTCACTCCTTCACTGCTTCTTGGTCTATCACCAAAAATATATATGAAGGAGGAAGACAAGGCCAGTACCAGTTTCATCACACCTTTCGGCACGTATTGCTTCGTCAGAATGCAAGAGGGACTAAAGAACGCTGGGTCCACCTTCTCTCGCCTCACCAAGACAGTACTTGAGAGCCAAGTCGGCCAAAACATATTCACGTATGTGGATGACATTGTCGTCGCCAGCAAAAACAAAGAGGACCATCTGGCCGACCTCACAGAAACATTCGCGAACATGCGGGACGCACGACTTCGCTTAAACCCTAGAGAAGTGTGTCTTCGGCGTTCGCCAAAGGAAGATACTGGGCTACCTAGTGTCGCACCGCGGGATCGAAGCCAACCCAACCAAGGTCCAGGCTATCATCAACATGACGCCTCCGTAGTCAGCCAGAGACGTCCAACGTCTGACAGGAAGATTGGCCACCCACAACAGATTCATTTCCAAGTCCACAGAGCGAAGCCTACCTTTCCTCAAAACGTTACGCGGTGTAAAGGACTTTGCATGGGGACCAGAGCAAGCGGCAGCCTTCGCATCACTAAAGTAGCACCTGTCAGAGTTGGCAATCCTCACCAGCCCCAACCCCTCACTACCCCTGTTGCTCTACGTCGCAGTTTCGCCACATGCAGTCAGCGCAGCATTGGTCCAAGAGCAGGCCAGAGAGGGCACAACTCGGCAGTGTCTAGTTTATTACATCTCCGAAGTCCTCACGACTTCCGAATGCAACATGATGGAGTTGGAGAAAATCGCCTACGCAGTCGTTATGGCATCGCGCAAACTGCGCCACTATTTTGAAGCATTCAAGGTACGGGTCACCTAAGACAGGGGACTCGGCGAATTATTCAGAAATCCGGAGGCGTCTGTCCGGATCGCAAAATGGGCAGCCGAGCTCTCCGGTTACCATATTACCTTCGAACCCAGGACGGCCATCAAGTCACAAGTCCTGGCAGACTTCATCATTGACTGGACAGGGCCAATAACGCAGCCGGACGCACCTATAGAGAAGGTGTGGACCATCCATTGCGATGGCGCATGGCTGCCACACGGGGGCAGGCGTAGCTGCAGTCATCACATCACCCACAGGGGTCAAACACAGATACGCGGCACGCCTCAGTTTTGCTTTGGAGTCCGACAGATGCACCAACAATGTAGCAGAGTACGAAGCTGTCATCCTCGACCTTCAGCAAGCTACGGGCGCTTGGTGTCACCACATGCATAATCAAAACAGACTCCAAAGTAGTTGCCGGCCAGGTCAAAAAAGATTATGCAGCAAAGGACCCCGCACTCATGCATTATCTCACGGTTGTCCGCAGTCTTGAGAGACAATTTAAGGGCTTTACCTTGCAGCATGTGGACTGAGCCAAGAACGAGGAGGCCGATGCATTGGCCAAAGCAGCAGCCAGAGGCGAGGCCTTGCCCTCCGACGTGTTCTACCATGTCATCGGCACGCCAGCCGTTCGCAACCCAGAGGGCCTACAAATAACCAACGACACCGAGGGCCACCGCATAGTCAACCTCATCATGACCGAAGACTGGTGAGCGCCAATCACCCTATTCCTACAGGGATATTACCATCCAAGCGACATCAACGAGGCCAAGCGCCTCAAACACCGAAGCCGAGACTTCGCACTCATTGAGGGCCAGCTTTACAAGAAGGGGGTCAGCCAACCCATGCTTAAATGCGTCAACGAGACTGAAGGCGTCCAAATCCTGCGCGAAGTCCATAGCGGAACTTGTGGCTCTCACTGCGGGGCCTAGGGCCCTCGCTGCCAAGGTGATCCGTCAAGGTTTCTACTGGCCCGCTATGATCTGCGCCGCAAATCAAGTCACGAGGTCGTGCGAAGCCTGCCAGAAGTTTTCCCCTTGTTCGGGCAACCCTTCGCAATTCACAAAGCTGATCGCCCACACGTGGCCCCTTTAGCGCTGGGGCCTGGACATTGTCAGGGCCACTACCACAGGCCCAAGGGAACCAAAAGTTCACCTTCAGTCACCGTCGAGTATTTTACCAAGTGGATTGAGGCAAGGGCAGTATCCACAATAACATCGAAGACTGCCCAGAAATTCTTCTGGCAAAACATTTTCTGCCGATTCGGAGTCCCGTCCAAGCTCACAGTTGACAACGATAAACAATTTGATAGCCAGGATTCAAAGATTTCTGCTTCTCCATCAGCACCAATGCTTGCCTTCGCCTCAGTATATCACCCACAATCTAACGGTGTCGTGGAACGCGCCAACGACAAAATTTTCACGGCCATCAAGAAAATGCTTCTCGACGACAAGAAGGGCAAATGGGCCGACCTGCTACCTGAAGCAGTCTGGGCGTTGAACACGACCGAGTGCCGGGTGACTAGGGTTCACTCCCTTCCGCCTGCTATATGGATCGGAGGCCATGACCCCGCAGGAAATAAAACATGGGTCACCGCAGACAAGCACGTCAGCCGTCCCCGACGTAGACGAACCAACTTCCAAGGACCTCATCGACGGAAGACCGTGTCTTCGCCCTGCAGGCCCTCAACAAGTACCAAGCTCAAACAAAAGCATGGCGCGGACCTGTCACACCCGGTTTTTGGAAGGTAAACCGAATGCGAACCATGTACGTGCCAGGATCAGAAATTCACGTACACAGCGATTACATAAATGACTCATCATAGCACAATGCTTTGAATAACAATAAAGAATAAATAATGATATTAAAGACTAGAGTCATCTACAAAATATAAATCAAAGTACACAGAATAGAAACGTAGCCAACGTAAATTAACCCACCACAAGCAGCTGACTGGGGGAGGTCGCTAGCCTAATCCTCGAATTCATCGAAGTCCTGGAAATCCTGGAGATCTGTCTCGACGCCTTCTTCTTTACCTGAGCATAGATTGCACCAAAGGCAACCTGGTGTTTTGTGAAAGCAAGGGTGAGTACACATCAATGTACTCAGCAAATGTCCCGTTTGGCTGAAGTGGACTAGCTTTATGTGGGGTTAAGGTCAAAGCAGTTGCTTTTAGTTGGTCAGGTATTTATTATTAGTGGAAGCCAAGTTTTATCATATAACCAACCCATGAACCATTTCCTCATCGAGGAACATCATTATCATCATCGAACCAAAATCATAAATAGAACCATTGTATCTCGAACCATCTGTATTTCTAATCAAAGAGGATCCCAAGGCCGCTCATAACCGTGAGCACGGCTGATATATCAGTTTCTAACCCTCTGCAGAGGTCGCACACTTTACCCACGAGTCATGATTCCCTTTCTGCCCGGGGAGAGCTAATCCGCATTGACCACTACCTAGGTGGCCTGGCAGGGTATCACTACGTAGCCTTTACAAAGACTCCCCTGGTGCATAGCTGCTTGTTAGGTTTCGCCAGTCGTACAAACGCAGTACACCTCCTCAAGGTAGGTGACTAACAAAACCAAATCAAATGAACCTCTACACCCCAACCTTAGCAGAGCGAGCACTACGCCCTGGCCCCCATTGATGGCCCTTCCGGCAAAGCCAACTACAACCCCAGGTTCATCTAATTATTCAGTTAAGGGCGTCCCATTCCACCCTTATGGTTGCACTGTTATCCCGGGTGGTCACTCCACGAACAGGTCCTTACGGAGAGGTACTCAGGAAAAAGGCCTGAGCCCCCTAAAATATCACGATATCATCATCGGGATAACATCATCGTATCATAAATATTCACATCATGTTCATTGATTAAAGTAAAGCAATAGCATGAACTTAACCATAATAAACCAATAGGTAATCAAGGACAAGATAAATACAAAGCTAGTCAATCCTTAGGTTTCAATTAGGAAATGCGGGACGGTGAATTATAAATAGATAGGACATAATGGGTCAGAGTACACTTGCCTTCAACAAACAGATGCTCAGGGTCTTCAATCTCGTAGAACTTGTAGAGTTTGATCACTTGGTCGTCGAAGCTTGACCGTCAATTCCTCGAAGCTTGGAAACGAATCGTGATCTAATCGCAACGCGAAGCGAAGACGAACAAGCACAAGCAAACAAACATATGTATATGCATAAGAACATTACACTATACAAGATAAAATATTATAAATGCGAACAATATAAAATAGAGAGCGTCCTCTACGGTTACGCGAGGAAAAGAACCACGATAGACGAAGCTATGGTCGAGGGGTTAGCACGTTTACGCTAAACAAGTATTAATTAGAACATCCAATTCGACATAATTATATTAATGGATATTAATCAAATATAAATTAATACTAATACTTAGTTTTGACTAACTTACTATTTTAATATTTGACAGTTAAGCAAGTAACTTAATTAATATGAGCGATTCTAAGCGAGACGAATTAACGATACACGGCGTGCAAACACGATGTGCGCGACACGCGGACACAAACGACTTAGCGTGCAGACAACGCACGATACGCGCGAATGGCACGTGGCAAGGCGCGACACACGTGAACGACGCGCGACAACGCGTGCGAATAACACGACGACGACGAGCGCCACAACACGATAGAGTGCAGACGACGCGCGAACACGCGCGACATAGCACGCTGACGGTACATGAAAACAGTGCGCGCGACCAGGGCGAACGACGTGCGAACCCGCACGCCACCACGAGCACATCACGCACGAACAACGCGCAGACAGCATGTGAACGACGCGTGAAGCAGCACGCCACCGCGCTCGGAACAGTACCCGCGACAGACGAAAATAACTGAACAAGTGACAAGTTTATACTAAACGAAATGTTAAATAAATAGAAAGTAGTTAAATTAATATTATCCAGGTTAGCCCAAGTTGAACACTACATATTTAATCTGATTAGAATATTAATCTAATAAATATTAATCGAGCGAGTCCTTAAGTTAAGTATCTAAAATATATGACCCGACAGATTAACATTATTAACGTGAGTGTTCGTAAGCGAAAACAATTTATTATCACGAGCAGACGTTGTGCGACACTCATGATCGTCACAGCGAGACAATGCGCACGACACCGCGCGACACGCGTGAGGCAACGCGACTATGCGCGTGAACAACACGATGACGCGCAAACGATGTCGTGCGTGAACAACAACAAATACATAATTAATTAAAAATATTTAAGCTGGTATTAATCAAGTTAATTAACATTTATAATCGTAGAAGCCTGAGTTAAAACTACAACCTAGTTTTAAATAGAAGGTAATAACTATAGAATACCAAAAGGATAGATAATTAATTAATCAACTAAACTTGCGACATGACTAGATAACATTACTAATACATAATCGATGTTGTTACGAAGTTGACACGACTAAAACAAGCTGACATAGGTTTGCGACGCATAACGTATTGAACAATTAACAATTCGTGGCTAAATACGACGCGACACGCAAATACCACAAGGCTATGGTTAAATGTGCAAAACTATATTTCTAAGTTGATTTTTGTTAGTGTAAATTATTAGCGTAAGATATTTTAGATAAATTAAATCATCAATTGGTCAATGATAAGAATTAATTACTATGCATGAACGATTATAGCGAAACGATTAACCAAAGTGCGCGGATCGCGCGCGCGGTACGCGCTGGATGGTGACGGCGCACGCAAACGGCAACAACAACACGAGCGGTACACGCGATAACTCGTAAGCAGTGTGTGGGTCGCTGCGCAAGACGCGAACGATGCGCGACGAAGCGGGCGAGTAGCACGCGCGACATACGCGAACGACACGCGCGAAACGCGATAAAACTAAATAGTCGTCGCATTTATATCAAACAAATATTAGAGCAAAACATTTGAGTTACTATTAATTATGTCGACCAGTATTTATAAAGCGCAAGTCAACTATTTATAAATTAGTTTTTAATTGAAAAGTCTAATTAATTAACATTGGTTAGACAAAAATATGATTAATTATTTATAATGTGCGACATGGTGAAACAAGGATACTAACATGTAGACGAAGCTTACCTCGCAACGATGACAGATGTCTAGGCGAGCTCGCGGCGAGGTATGACGGCGGCGAGACTATTGCGCCGGGGTCGCGCAAAGGGCCGGGCCAAACTACGCAGGCCACACGGACGAGTTACGCTGGGTGTGACGACCGTGGCGAGGTGCGGCTCCCAGCTCGACGGCCACACGACGACAAGGCGAGTCAGCGACGTACGACAAGATGCGGACGGTGATGAGCAGGCGCAGGTCGAGGTGAGGCGAGGACTACCGGCGACTAGGCTGGCACCATCGGCGCGACCAGAGCAGGTGCTCGGCGCGGGGTGCTGGCATCGTGAGCGAGATGGGTGGGGGAAGGCGGTTTGGAGAAGATGAATAGGAGATGGGGCGACCTGGTGGGTGGGGCCCACATGCAGCGGCGGCGCTGGGTGGCTCCCTGGCTAGAGCGTGCGGTGCTCAGCTCGAGCACTGGGCCGCGCGAGGCCGAACGGGCCGGCGGGGCAGGCCTGGGTGGGGAGCATGGGAGGGGGTATTGGGTTTATTTTCTCTTTTTATTTTTCTCCCTTTTCTCTATTTGAATATTGTTTTAAGTTTTGAATTCAAGTTCAACCACGTTCTGCGAGTTTAAATAGATGCACACCAAAACAAATCATCGTACAAAAATAAATGTATTCTGGCATGATGCAATAATCATTATTTCCTTTAGGGTTTTATTTACTAGGCTTACGCCTATATACATAACAAAATAACTCTACAATATTTAGGAAAATGAAAAGAAAAGAAAGAACAAGAGAGAGTAATACCTGAATTTGATGGATATTAGGGAAAAAAATTTATACCCCAAATTCAGGGTGTTACACGACCACACAGTCGTCCCAAGAGAATTCAATGAAGGGGACCTCGTACTCGTCCGGACAACGCGGACAGAGTCACGGGGCAAGCTGGAGCCAAAGTGGTAGGGTCCCTTCATGGTCAAGACGAAGGCGTCCCCCAGTGCGTACAGGCTAACAACGCCATCCGGCGAAGACTTAGAGCATTCCTGGAATGTAGATAATCTCCGTAAATTTTTTGTTTGAACCCTCAAGGCTAACACGCCCTTGTAATTCACCAAACAATATTTTTCCGGCCCACACTCTTTTCCTCCCGGGGGGCGAGGTTTTTAATGAGGCGGAGCCATGTAATATACACGCAAAAATCCCCCGCAAAAATTAAGACAATGTCGAAAAAGACCGCACCGACAGTCTTCGGCATTCGACCACATCGAAGTCACCGCGAGGGGCAGCTGTGGCCACCCTCGCGTGCGACACTCCGTGCAAAAGTCGCCTAAGGGTGCAGCCGGATAAGCACAATAAGTGCGTAAAATCAAAGTCTTTTCCAAAAGACTCTCCATGCAAAAGTCGCCTAAAGGTGCAGCCGGACTAGCACAATAAGTGTGTAAAATCAAAGTCTTTTCAAAAGACTCTCCGTACAAAAGTCGCCTAAGGGTGCAGCCGGACTAGCACAATAAGTGCGTAAAATCGAAGTCTTTTCCAAAAGACTCTCCGTGCAAAAGTCGCATAAGGGTGTAGCCGGACTAGCACAATAAGTGCGCAAAATCGAAGTCTTTTCCTAAAAAGACTCTCTATGCAAAAGTCGCCTAAGGGTGCAGCCGGAATAATAGGCAAGCAAAATCGAAGTCTCCGCCTAAGGGTGCAGCCGGAGTAATAGGCAAGCAAAGTCGAAGTCTTTTCCAAAAGTGTAGCACCCACTTTGTAAGCAGAGTCTAAAATGAGAAAGTATAAGGCTCGATATCTATATGTGTTACTCATGTTTATCATTTCATGTGAACACCATATCTAAAAACAAATAATTAATTCAAAAAAATAAATAAATATATGCCATTAAATTGTGCATCATGTTGGATTTTTATTTTCATATGTGCATTTTTGTGACAATATAAAAACAATGAAAAACATATTAAAGTCCAAAATGGAATTTAAGATCTAAAAGAGAATTCTAGAATTTAGAGAAGAGAAAGAGAAAGAGAAAGAGAAATGCTATACAAAATAAAGGAATAAATATATAAATAAAGGCAAATCTAGTAATACTGGTATATTAATTTGAACAGTTGACCAAATTATGAATATCACAACTAGTTTGAATTCAAATATGAAATCCAAGAATTTGGAAATAGGGAAAAATGGAGATAAAGATAAAGGAAAAGAATTCTTAACTAGGTTGGGCCGGGGAAACGAATTTCGGCCCATGTCGCTTCCCTACGCTGCGCTGGCCCAGATATCTCTCTGGTGCCGACATGTGGGTCCACGTCACCAGTCGCACACCCACATGGATCATGCCCGACCCCGCACATCAGCTCTGCGCTCCTTTCTTGGCTCGTCTGGGGTCGCTGCCGGTGGGTCCGCCAGGTCAGAACCATCCCTATCAGTGGGGGGCGTTGCGACCGAACGCCGCGCAGGAGCTCGCCGTGGATTTCGGCCATGCCGTTTCCTCGACCAATGTTGTATATATATAGAACCCTTGGGCGGATCATGTGGGACTCTCCGGGAGGCTCTGCGTGTGCTCGGAGTTTTGCTAGGGGAGGGCCGCCACCGTGGATTCACGTCCGTGGTGAGATTCAAGTCCCATCGGAGTAGTATCCGCGGCGGAATTCACCAACCATCATCTGCGTGTGATCGACGCTGGTGCTTGGAGTTGGAGGACGTCGGGCGTATCGCGGCGAATCGCTCGGCGGCCAGTGATTGGGAAGGGGCGGCTCCGCTCGTGGCGAAATTTCTCACCGTCGCTGGGGAAACACCGCGGACCGCGCAACCACATGAACAGAGCCGTTATCATTCTGAATTTGTGGTAAGACCACCTCCAGACTCTCTGCCCTACTCTCCTCTACGCGTAGTACCTTTTAGGTAGGACTTTGGGGCGCTGTACTGCGGTGACCGAGTTCAGCGGCGAGGTACCATTGCAGTGGGTCTCGCCGTCGTCGTGGCTTAGCGTAGGAAGGAAGAAGTGGCTTATACCGTTGATCTATAGACGTATGGCCGAGATTAATCGAAGCTAGCATCTGGGTGGTGCGCGTGGAGCGCTGTAACACCCTGAATTTGGGGGTATAAAATTTCTTTGCTCATATTCACAAATTCAGGTGTTACTTCCCTTTTCTCATCCTTCCCCAATCTTCTCTTTCTCATTTCTATAGGGGAAAAGTGGTTATTTTATTTATAATTATAGTCTATTAGCTCAAACTCCAAGGGAGTATGAACTGTTGCATCATGTTGAACCCTAGATTTCACTTTTGTTTGGTGCATAATTCTCAAAAAGTCTAATTTGAATTTGTGGCTCATTTGAATTTGAATCAAATAGAGAAAATAAAAAGGAAAGAGAAAACAATTCCAGATTAAAAGAAAAAGGGAAAAAAGCCCAAACCCCCGCCCCCCTCGGCCTTTCGGCCCAATAGGCCCATCCCGCGCGCGCGCCCTCCCGCCCCTCCTCTCTCTCTGCGCCGCGGGCCCGGCCTGTCAGCGCGGCCGCCGTCTCCGCGCCCGCCTTCCTCTCTCTCTGCGCCGCGGGCCCCGCCCGTCAGGCAACCGTTCCCCGCGCCCGCGCCCGCGCCCGCTTTCCCCTCTCTCTCTGCCCGCAGGGCCCCGGCTATCAGCTTCTCCGTCTTCGCGTAACCGCCGCCGCGCGTGCCGCGGACTCGGCGCCCACGTCGCGCGTGGAGCTCGCCACCACCTCGCCCTTGGCCACTTGAGCCCCGAACCTCGCTCGCCATCTCCCCCTCCCTCATTTGCGCACCCGCAGACCCCTCCCTCACCTTCCCCTTGCTGCGCGCACGCCAAAGCGCAGCCGCCATTAAACCGTCGCCGTCCCGAGCTCGTTTCCCGGCCGCCGTTGGAGCTCCGCCGTGTCCATTGCCACGGTGAGCTTCGCCCCGGCGTCCGCAACCCGGAACGCGCTCCAATTTCCCCTTCCCCTCCCTATTTCTCTCTGCCCGCGCTCACCCGCCGTCCGCCGTGCAGCCGCGGAGGTCCGCCACCGTCGCCCCGGGTCACCGTCGCGTTATTGCCGCCACCGAGGAGTCTCCGGAGTTCGCCTTGAGGTAAGGAACCTCCCCTGCCCTCTCCCTTCCCCTCTACTGCACCCTGTCGCGTTTAATTGCTCGCCGGAGTCCCTTAGCGCCGCCGCCGAGCCGCTTCGCCGTGAACCGCCCCCCTCCGGTGCCCCTGTCCCGACCTAGTCCCCACCAAAAGGTTCCCCGCGCCCTCCCCAACCTCCTCGGCCATTCAGATCGCCCCAAGGACCCGCAGGGCCCCCGCGCCCCTCGTCTCCGGCGAGCACCTCCGCCACGGGGACGGGCGCCGCCACCTCAGCTGGCTGGGGAAGGAGACAGAAGCCAGCCGCCCCATCCCCGCCGTCCATCTCAGATTGGGCGGTCCCGTTTTAAATAGGCCGAGTCCAATCCTAACCGTCCGCCCAAGATCCAACGGCCCAGAGCCGTTTCCCCCGCGCCCCGCTCTGCCGCCCGGCCCCGCCTGTCAGCCGCTCAGGCCGCCGCGCGCTCGCGCGCCCGCCCGCGATCTAATCTCGGGCGTTGATCTGAGATCCAACGGCTGTAGGAGCCCGATACCCCTTCGCCCGCGCGTTTTCTTAAAGAGACCCCCGGTTTTCTGGAATTTGAACCCGCCGTCCCTGGTTTCTCGCAGTTAGGTCCTCGGACCTTTTATTTAATTCAAAATAGGTCCTTAGGGTATATTTTTAATCCCTAAACTTGTAAAATTCATAACTTTGCCATATGAACTCCAAATTAGGTGCTTCAAATTGCAAAATGTTCATAATATTATTATCTATCTGTTTATGCAATGTTTCCCTGCTGCTTCCATGTACCAATTAATGGTTAATCATTAGGGAAGGATTAAGGTTATTGGAACCCTATTTGAGATAATTAGAAGTTAGTAGATTTTAATAAAAGTTGGAGTACTTAAGCTTATGGACTTAAACACCTAAGTTTAGGAACTTAAAACCAGATAATGATTTAATCCCACCACTGACTTAAACCTGATTAGTGGATAATGAATCCTTTTGTATAGTCCTCTACCCTAGACCTAGAGAATACCAGAGTGCCTATCCCTTTTCTATTATGAACTTGTGATCTCTCTGCTGCATATGTTTGGTATATTGTTTTTGTTTGTTATTTCCCAAGTGCATAGTGTGAATGATTACTTTACGTAGACAACGAGCAGTCTGTGTTTCCCGAGGAAGTTGCAGAGGAAGTATCTGATCAGCAGTTTGGTGAAGGCAAGTGTCCTCTGACCCATTATGTTCTATTCATTTATAACTTACTACCCCGCATTACTTACTTGAAACCTAAGGATTGACTAGCTTTACTCTTTACTTTATCCTTGATGACCTTATGGGCTATTATGGTTAGCATTCTGCTACTGCCTTAACTTAATCAATGAACATGATGTGAATATTTATGATACTGTTATCCTGATGATGTTGATGATCTTGTGATACTCTAGGGGGCTCAGGCTGTTTCCTGAGTACCTCTCCGTAAGGACCTGTTCATTGAGAGACCACCCGGGATAACAGTGCAACCATGAGGGTGAAATGGGGTGCCCTTAGCTAATTAATTAGAGGAACTAGAGGTGTAGTTGCTTCACCGTCGTGCCGTCAATGGGGTCCAGGCACAGTGCTTGCTCTGCCGAGGCTGAGTGCCGAGGTTCTTTCGTTTTGCTTTTGTTAGTCACTCTCCTGCGGGGAGGAGTACTGTGTTTATCAAACTGGAGAAACCTAACGGGCGGCTACGATCTCTAGGGAATCTTTGTAACAGCTACGTAGTGATACCCTGCCGGACCACCTAGGTAGTGGTCAATGGGGATTAGCTCTCCCCGGGCAGAAAGGGAATCATGACTCATGGGTAAAGTGTGCGACCTCTGCAGAGGGTAGTGAAACTGATATATTAGCCGTGCTCACGGTTAAGAGCAGCCTTGGGATCCTCTTTGATTAGAGATACAGATGGTTCGAGATACAAGGATTATGTTATGGTTTTGGTTCGAATATGATGATGTTGTTCCTCGATGAGGAAATGGTTCATGGGTTGGTTAATGCTAAAATCTGGCTTCTACTAATGATAAATACCTGACTAACTAAAAGCACTGCTTGAGCCTAACCCCACATAAAGCTAGTCCACTTCAGCCAAACGGGACATTTGCTGAGTACGTTGATGTGTACTCATCCTTGCTTTACCACAAAACACCAGGTTGTCCGCATTGTAACCACTGCTCCGGAGAAGGCGAAGTCGTGGAAGGAGACTTCCAGGAGTTCCAAGACTACGACGAATTCTAGGTGTGGGTTGGCAGCAACCCCCAGTCAGCTGCCTGTGAAGGCCTTATCTTTACTGCGTTTCGCTAGCACTTTGATTTATCTGTTAAGTTGATGACTATGTGGATGTCTATGACTCTGTGATGTAATAAGTTAATACTCTTTTATGTTATTATTCGAGCAATGTGCGTTGATGTTCATTTATGTAACCGCTGTGTACGTGAGTTCTGATCCTGGCACGTACATAGTTCGCATTCGGTTTGCCTTCCAAAACCGGGTGTGACATAAGTGGTATCAAAGCCGTGCTGACTGTAGGACCGCTGACCTAGAGTAGCACTGGTCGTACTAAGGACTATTGACCTTCCCTCTCACCTTGACCTCTGATGTTACTTCAAAAGTCGGTCACCTCGACCAACCCTATGTTTTACTACATATATATATACTATATTATACCTTGTTAAAATTTTTATCTTATTCTATCTATGGTTTATTCACTTGTCATATTAGTTCTGCTCTTACTCTTATGCTTACGGTGTCTTTTGTAGATGGCTCGTCTTAGACACACTGCACGTAAGTCGGTGATTCCTTTCCTGCCGTCTCGACTTGCGGAGCGTCCTCTACACCGCACCGTGTCCGGTCAGTCGAGTCACCTGGAGAGACTGCACCACCGCCTGCGTGAGGAGCAGGAACGCCGGCGCCAGCACAGAGAGCAGCAGGGCTCTTCCTCCCCACCCCAGCAAGAGGTGGAGTCCGTGAGGCCCCGTTGCTCTGTTGCCCAGCTGGAGGCGCCCCCTGCACCACCGCGGGACGCCCCGGCTGTTGGAGGAGCTACTGGAGGAGGTCTTGGAGGAGACCCCGACGACGACGACTCAGACCACAGCACGGAGTCCTCCGAGCCGCAGGAGGCGGAAGGATGGGTCGCCCGACCCATCACCCGTGACGCCGCTCGCGGTTGTCACTTCCACGACGCACTCGACACCTTGCTGCGTCAGGCTTTCGACCGGCACACCTGGTCGATCGAGTATCGTTGTGTAGTCTACCAGCACAGCCGCGGGAGGTACCCGGACCGCTAGGAGGCTACCTGCCTAGTTCGCCGTCCGGAGGATGACCTCCGGGGTGCGGAGGCCGTTTCGGAGCACTATTCCATCTCCGAGAGGGACACTGCAGAGGCGGCTATGCAGGATGCAGCACGACGTGCACTCTCCCAGTACTGTTCCTTGTTCAGTGGGGTGGCCGACGGTCTTAACCTTCGGTACTACCCCCGCCGCCCTACTGGCAGCACAGAGAGTGTGGTTGTCTCCCCTGTTGGTGAGGCTAACCCTAGGTTGAGCAGCACAGTCAACCTAGTCGCAGTGCTTAACACTGAGCTGGATCACTCTCTGGACGAGCTAAGCAGGGCTCGAACGGAGATTGCGGAGTTGCGTGCTGAGCTGGCAGAGCGCCATCACCAGGAGGGTGGTTCTCCCGCTCCCGTTGGGACTCAGCACCCATACCGCTCGCCGCCACGTGGTCACCACACTTATGGTTCCCCTGCCTGTAAGACCAGGATAGATCTGGATCCTTAGATCGTTAGCGTCGAAGTTTGTAATAATTCTTAAGTCAGATGTCTCAGTCTTAAAATAGTTAGTTTAGTTTGCTTATCAGTTGCTTCCAATTAGCTTAGTTTTCTTACCAGTTGCTTGCATGCTTGTTATGATGAACTTGTGCTGGATTTGAATCTTTGTAATGACTGTTGCCAACCTGTGGGTTTCCCCTGCAGTTTGGCCTAGCTATAATGTTAGTAAAGTCAGTTATTTAGTTGGGAAGCCATTTACTTCTACTTTCCTTTCTATCTGAGAAGCTGTGTTGAATCATAATGAGGATCAGTGAAGCTCTTTGTTCACTCAGTGTCATGAAGAATTCTGAATTCCCTTTTCTTATGCTGGAGGGTTGTAAGATCAATGCTGATGTATGAATGTCTTCCACAGATGTCTGACAACAGGCGCCGATGCAACAGGCGTGCTCAGCAAGAGCAGCAGGACCAGCAGGAGGAACAACAGAGGCAGCCTCCCCCACCACCCCCGATGACAGTGGAGCAGATGTTCTTGATGCAGACTCAGGCAGTGCAGGCCATTGGGCAGACTCTGGCAGCCATGCAGCAGGCTCAACAGCAACCCCAACCCCAGTTGCAAGTGCAGATGCCCCAGATGCCACGGGATAAGCGTGGTGAGTTCATGAGAGGGCACCCTCCTACCTTCGCCCATTCCGCCGACCCCATGGATGCAGAAGACTGGCTTGCGCGCAGTGGAAAGAGAACTGCGCACCGCCCAATGTGACGACAGGGAGAAAGTTCTGTATGGTCCCCGCCAGCTAAGGGGAGCAGCCCAGTCCTGGTGGGAGTCCTACCTTGCCACCCATGCTAACCCCGAAGCCATCACCTGGGAAGAGTTCAGTGAGAGTTTCCGCAGGTACCATGTGCCGGAGGGACTGATGATCGTGAAGAAGGAGGAGTTTCTGGCTCTGAAGCAGGGACCCCTGTCTGTTAGTGAATACAGAGACAAGTTTCTGCAGCTATCTCGTTATGCACCTGAGGATGTCAACACTGATGCTAAAAGGCAGTACAGGTTCATGAGAGGTTTGGTGGATCCCCTGCATTACCAGCTGATGAATCACACCTTCCCCACCTTCCAGCACCTGATCGATAGGGCAGTTATGACTGAGAAGAAGCGTAAGGATATGGAAGATCGGAAGCGCAAGATGAGTGGACCCCAGACCAGAGGCATCAGCCGTCCACGTTTCTCAGGCAGTTCATCTCAGCAAGGCAGGCCTGGTCACCCACAGGGATATCAGAATCAGAACCAGCGTCCGCATCAGCAGCAGTTTCAGAGGCAGTACCCACAGCCAGCAGGGCGGTAATCAGTATCAGAAGCAGAACAACCAGGCACCTCGCCTTCCTGCCCCAGCAGCAAACCAGAGCAACCAAGCAGCCCCAGCACAAGGAGGAGGCAGAGGATGTTTCCACTGTGGAGAACAAGGCCACTGGGCGATGCAGTGCCCGAAGAAGGCGGTGCAGCAGCAGACCAACCCCAATGCTCCAACAAGGCAAGGTGTACTGCAGCCGACAGCAGGCAATCGTAACCAAGCGTACAACCGTGGAAAGGTGAACCACTTGGAGGCCGAAGCGATCCAGGATGCACCAGATGTGGCAGTAGGTATGTTCTCAGTCGAATCTCATCCCACGAAAGTGCTATTTGATACTGGTGCAACTCATTCATTTGTCACTGCAACCTGGGTAGAATTGCATAACATCTCAGTAGAGGCAATGATGCCGCCCATGAGGATTAATTCGGTTGGTGGCAAGGTGCAAACAGATAAAATATGCTCAAATATAAGGGTGGAAATAAGGGGGATAGGATTCCCCAGTGACTTAATAGTAATAGACACCCCTGGGATAGATGTCATTCTAGGGATGAATTGGTTAATGAAGTATGAAGCGAATGTTAGCTGTGACAAGAGGACCGTAACATTGAAGTCCCCGTCAGGAGAAGAGGTAGTGGCCGAACTAAGGATGCCTAAATCAGCGGAGGGTGTCTGTCACCAGATTTCAGTTGATAGTAAGGAGCCCAACCCGCTCGAGGCTATCAAGGTTGTGTCGGACTTTCCGGACGTATTTCCCGAGGAGCTAACGGGCATGCCACCCGAGAGAAAAGTTGAATTTGCCATAGAGCTTATCCCTGGTACCGCCCCCATCTCCAAAAGAGCCTACCGAGTGTCTGGACCAGAATTGGTGGAACTCAAGAAGCAGATAGATGAGATGTTAGAGAAGGGTTACATCAGACCAAGTACCTCGCCTTGGGCCGCTCCGGTGTTGTTTGTAGAGAAGAAGGATGGTACCAAAAGGATGTGCATAGACTACAGAGCCCTGAATGAAGTCACTGTCAAGAACAAGTACCCCCTGCCAAGGATAGAAGATTTGTTCGACCAGCTCAGGGGTGCCAGCGTATTCTCGAAGATAGATCTGAGATCAGGTTACCATCAACTCAGAATCCGACCCTCGGACATACCGAAGACGGCATTCATCACCAAGTACGGGTTATATGAATTCACAGTTATGTCCTTCGGTTTGACAAATGCGCCAGCCTTCTTTATGTACCTGATGAACAGTGTGTTCATGGATTATCTGGACAAGTTTGTGGTAGTGTTTATCGATGATATTCTCATATACTCTCAAAGTGAGGAAGATCATGTAGAGCATTTGAAGATGGTATTGCAAAGGCTACGGGAGCATCAGTTGTATGCCAAACTGAGCAAATGCGAGTTCTGGATTCATGAAGTCCTGTTTCTGGGTCACATCATAAATCAAGATGGGTTAGCTATGGATCCAAAGAAAGTAGCAGATATCCTAAACTGGAAAGCACCAAAGGATGTTCGTGGGATCAAGAGCTTCATCGGAATGGCCGGATACTATAGAGGTTTCATTGAAGGCTTCTCAAAGATTGCTAGGCCAATGACAGCGTTACTAGCGAAGAAAGTTGAGTTTAAGTGGACCCAAAAGTGTCAGGAAGCATTTGAAGAACTGAAAAATAGACTGACTACAGCTCCGGTGTTAGTCCTACCTGATGTTCACAAGCCATTCTCAGTGTATTGCGATGCTTCTTACACCGGATTGGGATGTGTGCTAATGCAAGAAGGAAGAGTTGTAGCATACTCATCTCGACAGCTGAAGATCCATGAGAAAAATTATCCCACACATGACCTGGAGTTGGCAGCAGTAGTTCATGCTTTGAAGACCTGGAGACATTACCTGTATGGGCAAAAGTGCGACATCTACACAGATCATAAAAGTCTGAAGTACATATTCACCCAGTCAGAGTTAAACATGAGACAGCGAAGATGGTTGGAATTGATCAAAGACTATGAGTTGGAGATACATTACCATCCAGGCAAAGCCAATGTGGTTGCAGATGCTCTGAGCAGGAAGAGTCAAGTCAATATGATGGCCACGTACCCAATGCCATATGAGTTAGCCAAGGAGTTCGACAGACTGAGTCTCGGTTTCCTGAACAGTACGCAAGGAGTAACAGTGGAATTAGAGCCCACCCTAGAGCGGGAGATCAAAGAAGGGCAGAAGGATGATGAAAGCATCAACAAGATCTGGCAGCTAATCTTAGAAGGAAGAGGCAAAGACTTTCGAGAGGATGAAGAGGGAGTAATATGGTTCAAGGACCGATTGTGTGTCCCCGACCTCAAACCTATTCGGGAGCTGATCCTAAAGGAAGCTCATGAGACAGCCTACTCCATACACCCTGGAAGTGAGAAGATGTACCAGGATTTAAAAAGGAGGTTTTGGTGGTATGGCATGAAAAGAGAGATCGCAGAATATGTCGCCATCTGTGATAGCTGTCAAAGAACCAAAGCAGAGCATCAAAGGCCCGCCGGATTGTTGCAAGCCATTGCGGATTCCTCAGTGGAAGTGGGATGAGATCGGGATGGATTTTATAGTTGGCCTACCCCAGTACCCGGGCTGGTTATGATTCCATCTGGGTGGTTGTGGACCGCTTAACAAAGGTGGCCCATTTCATACCTGTGAAGACCACATACACCGGAGCAACGTTAGCTGAGTTATACATGTCACGGATAGTTTGCCTTCATGGTGTGCCGAAGAAGATAGTGTCAGATCGAGGAACGCAGTTCACCTCTCATTTTTGGCAGCAGCTACAAGAAGCTTTAGGCACCCATTTGAACTTCAGCTCGGCTTATCATCCGCAGACAGACGGTCAGACTGAAAGAACTAACCAGATCCTAGAAGATATGCTGAGAGCCTGTGCGTTGCAAGACAAGTCAGGATGGGACAAAAGGTTACCTTATGCAGAATTCTCCTATAACAATAGCTATCAGGCTAGCTTGAAGATGTCGCCGTTTCAGGCACTCTATGGACGAAGTTGTAGGACTCCGCTGCATTGGGACCAGCCTGGAGAGAGACAGGTGTTTGGCCCCGACATTTTACTTGAAGCCGAAGAGAATATCAAAATGGTTTGGGAGAACCTGAAGATAGCACAGTCAAGACAGCGAAGCTACGCGGACAGAAGGAGAAGAGAACTGAGTTTTGAAGTGGGGGATTACGTCTATCTGAAGGTGTCACCTATCAGGGGAGTCAGAAGGTTCGGAGTTAAAGGCAAGTTAGCACCCCGGTACGTTGGACCATATCAGATTCAAGCAAAGCGTGGAGAAGTGGCTTACCAACTCAACCTACCAGAAAGTTTGTCGGCAGTGCACAACGTGTTCCACGTGTCGCAATTGAAGAAGTGTCTGCGAATACCAGAAGAACAGTTGCCAGTGGAGGGTTTGGAAGTCCAGGAGGATCTGACTTACATAGAGAAGCCAACGCAGATTCTGGAGTTTGCAGACAGAGTCACCCGGAGGAATACCATCAGAATGTGCAAAGTCAGATGGGGTCACCACTCCAAGGAAGAAGCAACCTAGGAACGAGAAGATGATCTGAAAGCCAAATACCCTGAACTCTTTGCTGACCAACCCTGAATCTCGGGGCGAGATTCTTTTAAGGGGGATAGGTTTGTAACACCCTGAATTTGGGGGTATAAAATTTCTTTGCTCATATTCACAAATTCAGGTGTTACTTCCCTTTTCTCATCCTTCCCCAATCTTCTCTTTCTCATTTCTATAGGGGAAAAGTGGTTATTTTATTTATAATTATAGTCTATTAGCTCAAACTCCAAGGGAGTATGAACTGTTGCATCATGTTGAACCCTAGATTTCACTTTTGTTTGGTGCATAATTCTCAAAAAGTCTAATTTGAATTTGTGGCTCATTTGAATTTGAATCAAATAGAGAAAATAAAAAGAAAAGAGAAAACAATTCCAGATTAAAAGAAAAAGGGAAAAAAGCCCAAACCCCCGCCCCCCTCGGCCTTTCGGCCCAATAGGCCCATCCCACGCGCGCGCCCTCCCGCCCCTCCTCTCTCTCTGCGCCGCGGGCCCGGCCTAGTCAGCGCGGCCGCCGTCTCCTGCGCCCGCCTTCCTCTCTCTCTGCGCCGCGGGCCCCGCCCGTCAGGCAACCGTTCCCCGCGCCCGCGCCCGCACCCGCTTTCCCCTCTCTCTCTGCCCGCGGGCCCCGGCTGTCAGCTTCTCCGTCTTCGCGTAACCGCCGCCGCGCGTGCCGCTGGACTCCGCGCCCACGTCGCGCGTGGAGCTCGCCACCACCTCGCCCTTGGCCACTTGAGCCCCGAACCTCGCTCGCCATCTCCCCCTCCCTCATTTGCGCACCCGCAGACCCCTCCCTCACCTTCCCCTCGCTGCGCGCACGACAAAGTGCAGCCGCCATTAAACCGCCGCCGTCCCGAGCTCGTTTCCCGGCCGCCGTTGGAGCTCCGCCGTGTCCATTGCCACGGTGAGCTTCGCCCCGGCGTCCACAACCCGGAACGCGCTCCAATTTCCCCTTCCCCTCCCTATTTCTATCTGCCCGCGCTCACCCGCCGTCCGCCGTGCAGCCGCGGAGGTCCGCCACCGTCGCCCCGGGTCACCGTCGCGTTATCGCCGCCACCGAGGAGTCTCCGGAGTTCGCCTTGAGGTAAGGAACCTCCCCTGCCCTCTCCCTTCCCCTCTACTGCACCCTGTCGCGTTTAATTGCTCGCCGGAGTCCCTTAGCGCCGCCGTCCGAGCCGCTTCGCCGTGAACCGCCCCCCTCCGGTGCCCCTGTCCCGACCTAGTCCCCACCAAAAGGTTCCCCGCGCCCTCCCCAACCTCCCCGGCCATTCAGATCGCCCCAAGGACCCGCAGGGCCCCCACGCCCCTCGTCTCCGGCGAGCACCTCCGCCGCGGGGACGGGCGCCTGCCACCTCAGCTGGCTGGGGAAGGAGACAGAAGCCAGCCGCCCCATCCCCGCCGTCCATCTCAGATCGGGCGGTCCCGTTTTAAATAGGCCGAGTCCAATCCTAACCGTCCGCCCAAGATCCAACGGCCCTAGAGCCGTTTCCCCCGCGCCCCGCTCTGCCGCCCGGCCCCGCCTGTCAGCCACTCAGGCCGCCGCGCGCTCGCGCGCCCGCCCGCGATCTAAATCTCGGGCGTTGATCTGAGATCCAACGGCTGTAGGAGCCCGATACCCCTTCGCCCGCGCGTTTTCTTAAAGAGACCCCCGGTTTTCTGGAATTTGAACCCGCCGTCCCTGGTTTCTCGCAGTTAGGTCCTCGGACCTTTTATTTAATTCAAAATAGGTCCTTAGGGTATATTTTTAATCCCTAAACTTGTAAAATTCATAACTTTGCCATATGAACTCCAAATTAGGTGCTTCAAATTGCAAAATGTTCATAATATTATTATCTATCTGTTTATGCAATGTTTTCCCTGCTGCTTCCATGTACCAATTAATGGTTAATCATTAGGGAAGGATTAAGGTTATTGGAACCCTATTTGAGATAATTAGAAGTTAGTAGATTTTAATAAAAGTTGGAGTACTTAAGCTTATGGACTTAAACACCTAAGTTTAGGAACTTAAAACCAGATAATGATTTAATCCCACCACTGACTTAAACCTGATTAGTGGATAATGAATCCTTTTGTATAGTCCTCTACCCTAGACCTAGAGAATACCTAGAGTGCCTATCCCTTTTCTATTATGAACTTGTGATCTCTCTGCTGCATATGTTTGGTATATTGTTTTTGTTTGTTATTTCCCAAGTGCATAGTGTGAATGATTACTTTACGTAGACAACGAGCAGTCTGTGTTTCCCGATGAAGTTGCAGAGGAAGTCTCTGATCAGCAGTTTGGTGAAGGCAAGTGTCCTCTGACCCATTATGTCCTATTCATTTATAACTTACTACCTCGCATTACTTACTTGAAACCTAAGGATTGACTAGCTTTACTCTTTACTTTATCCTTGATGACCTTATGGGCTATTATGGTTAGCATTCTGCTACTGCCTTAACTTAATCAATGAACATGATGTGAATATTTATGATACTGTTATCCTAATGATGTTGATGATCTTGTGATACTCTAGGGGGCTTAGGCTGTTTCCTGAGTACCTCTCCGTAAGGACCTGTTCGTTGAGAGACCACCCGGGATAACAGTGCAACCATGAGGGTGAAATGGGGTGCCCTTAGCTAATTAATTAGAGGAACTAGAGGTGTAGTTGCTTCGCCGTCATGCCGTCAATGGGGTCCAGGCACAGTGCTTGCTCTGCCGAGGCTGAGTGCCGAGGTTCTTTCGTTTTGCTTTTGTTAGTCACTCTCCTGCGGGGAGGAGTACTGTGTTTATCAAACTGGAGAAACCTAACGTGCGGCTACGATCTCTAGGGAATCTTTGTAACAGCTACGTAGTGATACCCTGCCGGACCACCTAGGTAGTGGTCAATGGGGATTAGCTCTCCCCGGGCAGAAAGGGAATCATGACTCATGGGTAAAGTGTGCGACCTCTACAGAGGGTAGTGAAACTGATATATCAGCCGTGCTCACTGGTTAAGAGCAGCCTTGGGATCCTCTTTGATTAGAGATACAGATGGTTCGAGATACAAGGATTATGTTATGGTTTTGGTTCGAATATGATGATGTTGTTCCTCGATGAGGAAATGGTTCATGGGTTGGTTAATGCTAAAATCTGGCTTCTACTAATGATAAATACCTGACTAACTAAAAGCACTGCTTGAGCCTAACCCCACATAAAGCTAGTCCACTTCAGCCAAACGGGACATTTGCTGAGTACGTTGATGTGTACTCATCCTTGCTTTACCACAAAACACCAGGTTGTCCGCATTGTAACCACTGCTCCTGGAGAAGGCGAAGTCGTGGAAGGAGACTTCCAGGAGTTCCAAGACTACGACGAATTCTAGGTGTGGGTTGGCGGCAACCCCCAGTCAGCTGCCTTGTGAAGGCCTTATCTTTACTGCGTTTCGCTAGCACTTTGATTTATCTGTTAAGTTGATGACTATGTGGATGTCTATGACTCTGTGATGTAATAAGTTAATACTCTTTTATGTTATTATTCGAGCAATGTGCGTTGATGTTCATTTATGTAACCGCTGTGTACGTGAGTTCTGATCCTGGCACGTACATAGTTCGCATTCGGTTTGCCTTCCAAAACCGGGTGTGACAAGCGCGTCCGATCTCGATCGGACGAACCTGAGTTATCCCGCGCATTTTAAAATCTGAACCGTTGATCTGGCATCCTGCGTCTGCGGGTGAGTGTGGGAGAGAGTGATGTTACCGATCTAATCCGAGGCACACCTTTTAGATCCAACGGCCCTGATTTCAGGATACCCCTTCGCGGGTACATTTTTCTAAAGAGACCCTATACTTTGCCAGAATCAACCCGCAGTCCTGCGTGGGTTGAGTCTGAGTCACAGGAATCTTTGTAGCGTAAACCCTGCTGTTCTCATATTTTGTGGCCTAGTCCAGAATAGTTTTTATCCCGAGAATTTAAATTGCAAATTGATTTTCAATGTATAAATAATGTCTAGAACTTATAAAATCCATAAAAAATGCATATGAACTCCAAATTACTCCATTCCAGTTCCTAAAATTTTGTAATTTTATTCTCTAGCATTTAGTGTCTCTGTTTTATCATGACAACAGTAAGAAAATTAATCCCACGCTTAATCCTAATTTAAACACATAAAACCTTTAAAAATTCAAATCCTAAAATCTATAACTCCAAAAATTATGATTCCTGTTCCTAGGATTTTATTTTAATATGTAGAATATTGTTGTGTATTTTGTTCACATGCTTGGTGTGATGTTAATTTTCCCCTGTATATTGTGCTTGTTTGTATTGTGGCGAGTAGAAGAGCCCGTTGCTGAGGATACTGGTGAGCAGCAGGTTGAAGTAGCTGAGCAGGAGCTCATTGAAGGCAAGTTGTGCCCTTGACCACTTTTTACCCAATAATGTTTTATAATGTCACTTTTTCATGCATAGGTTAATTTTGATGGGACCCAATAGGTCACCCTAGATTGTTTATCTCATTACCTTGTTTACCCCTGAATCACTTAGGTAGTTTGCTATTGCTTTACATGGTTTTGGGATAATCATTTATTATATCTATGTTCCAATTCTTTTTGTTATTCCATTTATGTTCATGTCAAGATCATTAATGCTAATTGGAACATAGAGCTTAACTTGAGAAACACGTGCCACCACAAGGGTTTAATGGGACGCCCTTGGCTGACTAATTAGGAAAGCTAGTGGAAGACTACCTTACCCGAAAGGGGCAAGGGTAGTAGGGGAGTTGCATGCAAGGAGGTTCTCAGGTTGATTTAGCTGCGATGGCGGTCAGACGGGGGATTCTTGCAAGTGCTCTTCCCATAAACTGTAGCGGGTTTTCGGAAGCTAGTGGAACTTTGTAAAGGCCTCGTAGTGTTGCCCTGCCTCGCCTCCTAGGTAGAGGTGTATGGGAGTCGCGATCCCTTGGCAGATGGGTAACATGACTTGTGGGTAAAGGGTACAACCTCTGCAGAGTGTAAAACTGGTATACTAGCCGAGCTCACGGTCATGAGCAGCTCAGGACTCTCTCATGATTAAATTATGGAACTTAAATTCAATTTGTCATTTGCATTGCATGGGTTTATTATTAATTTGTTCTACTACTTTATTTAAAGTTTGGTATTTACTTACACTTAGTAACCGCTAATAAAAGTTTGACCAACTACTTAAAAGCAACGCTCAGCTTTAACCCTGTCATTGATTAGCCTTACACATTACATGAACCCCCACCTTTGTGAGTTCATGTCCACTGGTTCCTCACAACTTGTTGAGCTATGATCTTGTGTGAGCTCACCCTTGCTGTCTCACACCCCCCCACAGGAGAAGAACAGGTGGTTCAGGAGGAGCCACAAGGTGAGGAGTATGATCTGATCTAGGTGGCGTTTCTCAGTTGACATTGGCGCCTGAAAGGGAAATGTGCCCTTGGGCCATTTCTAAGTATTTTGGTGATTTAGTGCCCAACACAAGTGCTTAAATGTGAATTTATGTCCATGGATGAACAAAGTGCAAATCATGAAGTAAAGGTATGTTTCTAAGCCTTAGTACATTGGTTTTGTGTACTAATATACTTGTCTAAGTGTTAGAAACAGAAAGAAGAAGAAAAGAAAAGAGGTGAGAAAGACTTGGCTGTGTGCAGCCAAGACTCAGCTCGGTCTGGCACACCGGACTGTCCGGTGTGCACCGGACAGTGTCCTGTGCGCCAGGCTGGCTCGGCGTGAAGTAGCCGCTCTCGGGAATTCGCCGACGGCGTACGGCTAAAATTCACCGGACTGTCCGGTGTGCACCGGACTGTCCGGTGAGCCAACGGTCGGCCGGGCCAACGGTCGGCCGCGCAATCTGCGCGGGACACGTGGCCGAGCCAACGGCTAGAAGAAGGCGCCGGACTGTCCGGTGTGCACCGGACATGTCCGGTGCGCCAATGGCTCTCTGGCTGCCAACGGTCGGCTTCGCTGTTTAAGGAAGGAAATCGGGCACCGGACAGTGTCCGGTGTGCACCAGGACTGTCCGGTGCCCCCGACGACAGAAGGCAAGATTGGCCTTCCAGATTTGCTCTCAACGGCTCCTAGCTGCCTTAGGGCTATAAAAGGGACCCCTAGGCGCATGGAGGAGGCATCCAAGCAACCTTAGAGCATTCTTGATCATCCACACTCAGTCTTTGCGCATTCGTTTGTCATTCTAAGTGATTCGAGCTCCGTTCTAGTGAGAACTTTGAGATAGTCTTTTGAGCTCGATTCTTGGCCGTGTGTGTGCGCATTTTGCTGTGGATTTGTGTGTGTTGCTTCCCTCCCTTACTCTGTGTTTCTTTGTGATCATATACTTGTAAGGGCAAGAGACTCCAATTTGTGGAGATTCCTTGCAAACGGGATAAAGAGAAGAAAGCAAAACACCATGGTATTCAAGTTGGTCTTTGGACCGCTTGAGAGGGGTTGATTGCAACCCTCGTCCGTTGGGACGCCACAACGTGGAGTAGGCAAGCGTTGGTCTTGGCCGAACCACGGGATAAACCACTGTGTCATCTCTGTGTTTGATCTCTTGTGGTATTGTGTTTTGTTGAGACTCCTCTCTAGCCACTTGGTGATTATTGTACTAACACTTAACAAGTTTTTGTGGCTTAAGTTTCAAAGTTTCACAGGATCACCTATTCACCCCCCCACCCTCTAGGTGCTCTCAATTGGTATCAGAGCCATTCTCTTCAAGAGGGGACTAATCGCCCGAAGAGATGGATCCTAAGGGAAAGGGGATGGTGGTCAACAACGAAAAGGAGTCTTTCGTCAACGAGCCAAAGGATGACAAGCCCACTGACTCCGGCTCGGGCTACAAGCGGAAGGAAGGGAAGAAGAAGAAGACAAAACGCATCAAGGAGATCATATACTACGACGATAGTGATGAGTCTACTTCTTCCCAAAAAGACGACGACAACGACTACAAAAAGACGGTCAATTCGAACTTTTCATTTGATTATTCTCGTATTCAACATAGTTCGAATTCGCATTTGCTTTCCATTCCTCTTGGCAAACCTCCACACTTCGATGGGGAGGACTACGGATTTTGGAGTCACAAAATGCGTAGTCACTTATTCTCTCTCCATCCAAGCATTTGGGAGATTGTAGAGAATGGAATGAAGTTTAATAGCTCAGATAACTCTATGCTCATAAATGAACAAATCCATAGAAATGCACAAGCTACTACTGTTCTCTTAGCATCCTTGTGCAGGGAAGAGTACAACAAGGTGAGCGGCTTGGACAATGCCAAGCAAATATGGGACACCCTCAAGATCTCTCACGAGGGGAATGACATCACCATGCTCACCAAAATGGAGTTGGTGGAGGGCGAGCTTGGACGATTCGCCATGATAAGGGGAGAGGAGCCAACCCTAAACGTACAACCGGCTCAAGACCCTCATCAACAAAATAAGGAGCTACGGAAGCACGCGATGGACGGACCACGACGTCGTCCGCCTAATGCTAAGGTCCTTTACCGTTCTTGATCCTCATCTCGTGAACAATATTCGTGAGAATCCCAGGTACACGATGATGACGCCCGAGGAGGTACTCGGAAAATTCGTAAGCGGGCGGATGATGATCAAGGAGGCGAGATACGTCGACGAAGCGTTGAACGGTCCAATCCATGAGCCTCAACCCATTGCTCTCAAGGCAACAAGGAGCAAGGAGCCGCTACCCAGCAAGGTGGCGCAAGTTGAGGCGGCCGGGCTCAATGATGAAGAGATGGCTCTCATCATCAAGAGATTCAAGACGGCGCTAAATGGTCGCAAGGGGCAACCAAAGAAGACCAAGACAAAAGGGAAGCGCTCATGCTTCAAATGTGGTAAGGTTGGTCATTTTATTGCTAACTGTCCCGAAAATGATAGTGACCAGGAGCAAGGGAAAAATGGGAAGAGAGAGAACAAGAAGATTTACAAGAAGGCCAAAGGTGAGGCACACCTTGGAAAGGAGTGGGATTCGGATTGCTCTTCGTCCGACTCCGACGACGAAGGACTCGCCGCCACTGCCTTCAACAAATCGGCCCTCTTCCCAAACGAGCATCACACTTGCCTCATGGCAAGGGAGAAGAAGGTAATCACTAGTAATGCTAATACTTATGATTCTTCTAGTGATGATGAGTCTAGTGAGGATGAAATAGATTACTCTAGTTTATTCAAGGGATTGGATAGAACTAAGATAGCTAAGATTAATGAATTGATTGATGCCTTGAATGAAAAGGATAGAATCTTAGAGAAACAAGAAGATCTTTTATATGAAGAGCATGATAAATTTGTTAGTGCACAAAATTCACTTGCTCTAGAAGTTAAAAGAAATGGAATGCTTTCTTGTGAACTTTCTACTTGTAATGAAACCATTTCTTCTTTAAAAGGTGAAATTAATGATTTAAATGCGAAACTAGAAGTAGCAAGTAAATCTAACTCTTGTGTTGAACATGTTGAAATTTGCACTAGGTGTAAGGATGTTGATATTAATGCTTGTTGTGAACACTTAGTTTCAATTTCCAAACTAAATGATGAATTGGCTAGTCTTAATGCCCAACTTAAGACTAGCAAAAGTGAATTTGATAAGTTAAAATTTGCAAGGGATGCCTACACAATTGGAAGACATCCCTCAATTAAGGATGGGCTTGGCTTCAAGGGGGAAGCCAAGAACTTAACAAGCCATAAGGCTCCCATCTTCGTCAAGGAGAAAGGGAAGGCCCCTATGGCTAGTAGTGCTAAAAAGAACCATGCCTTCTTGTACCATGATAGGAGACAAACTAGAAATGCTTATAGGAGTTATAATGCTTATGATGATTTTGACTCTCATGCCATGTTTGCTTCTAGTTCTTCCTATATGCATGGTAGAAATATGTCTAGGAGAAATGATATTCATCATGTGCCTAGAAAGAATATTATTCATGCTCCTAGGAATGTAGTGAATGAACCTTCTACAATTTATTGTGCTTTAGATGCTTCCTTTGTTATTTGTAGAAAGGATAGGAAAATAGTTGCTAGGAAGTTAGGGGCAAAATGCAAGGGAGACAAAACTTGCATTTGGGTCCCTAAGGATATTTGCACTAACCTTGTAGGACCCAACATGAGTTGGGTACCTAAGACCCAAGCCTAAATTTGCCTTGCAGGTTTATGCATCCGGGGGTTCAAGCTGGATTATCGACAGCGGATGCACAAACCATATGACGGGGGAGAAGAAGATGTTCACCTCCTACGTCAAAAATAAGGATTCCCAAGATTCAATTATATTCGGTGATGGGAATCAAGGCAAGGTAAAAGGGTTAGGTAAAATTGCAATTTCTAATGAGCACTCAATCTCCAATGTGTTTTTAGTTGAGTCTCTTGGTTACAATTTGCTATCTGTTAGTCAACTATGCAATATGGGATATAACTGTTTGTTTACAAATGTAGATGTGTCTGTCTTTAGAAGATGTGATGGTTCACTAGCTTTTAAGGGTGTACTAGACGGCAAGCTTTACTTAGTTGATTTTGCAAAAGAAGAGGCCGGTCTAGATGCATGCTTAATGGCTAAGACTTGCATGGGCTGGCTGTGGCATCGCCGCTTAGCACATGTGGGGATGAAGAACCTCCACAAGCTTCTAAAGGGAGAACACGTGATAGGTCTAACCAATGTTTATTTCGAAAAAGATAGACCTTGTGCAGCTTGTCAAGCAGGTAAACAAGTGGGAGGAGCACATCACAGCAAGAATGTGATGACCACGTCAAGACCTCTGGAGCTGCTGCATATGGACCTCTTTGGACCCGTCGCCTATCTAAGCATAGGAGGAAGTAAGTATGGTCTAGTTATTGTTGATGACTTTTCCCGCTTCACTTGGGTGTTCTTTTTGCAGGATAAGTCTGAAACCCAAGGGACCCTCAAGCGCTTCCTCAGGAGAGCTCAAAATGAGTTTGAGCTCAAGGTGAAGAAGATAAGGAGCGACAACGGGTCCGAGTTCAAGAACCTTCAAGTGGAGGAGTTTCTTGAGGAGGAGGGGATCAAGCACGAGTTCTCCGCTCCCTACACACCTCAGCAAAATGGTGTGGTAGAGAGGAATAACAGGACGCTCATAGATATGGCGAGGACTATGCTTGGAGAATTCAAGACCCCCGAGTGCTTTTGGTCGGAAGCCGTGAACACAGCTTGCCACGCCATCAACAGGGTCTACCTTCACCGCCTCCTCAAGAAGACTTCATATGAGCTACTAACCGGTAACAAACCCAATGTATCGTACTTTCGTGTATTTGGGAGCAAATGCTACATTCTAGTGAAGAAGGGTAGAAATTCTAAGTTTGCTCCCAAAGCTGTAGAAGGGTTTTTATTAGGTTATGATTCAAATACAAAGGCGTATAGGGTCTTCAACAAATCATCGGGTTTGGTTGAAGTCTCTAGCGACGTTGTATTTGATGAGACTAATGGCTCTCCAAGAGAGCAAGTTGTTGATTGTAATGATGTAGATGAAGAAGATGTTCCGACGGCCGCTATACGAACCATGGCGATTGGAGAAGTGCGGCCACAGGAACAAGATGAACGAGATCAACCTTCTTCCTCAACAACTGGTGCATCCCCCAACTCAAGACGATGAACAGGTTCATCAAAAGGAGGCGTGTGATCAAGGGGGAGCACAAGATGATCACGTGATGGAGGAAGAAGCGCAACCGGCACCTCCAACCCAAGTTCGAGCGACAATTCAAAGGGATCATCCCGTCGACCAGATATTGGGTGACATTAGCAAGGGAGTAACTACTCGAATCTCGATTAGTTAATTTTTGTGAGCATTACTCCTTTGTCTCTTCTATTGAGCCTTTCAGGGTAGAGGAGGCCTTGCTAGATCCGGATTGGGTATTGGCCATGCAGGAGGAACTCAACAACTTCAAGCGCAATGAAGTTTGGACACTGGTGCCTCGTCCCAAGCAAAATGTTGTGGGAACCAAGTGGGTGTTCCGCAACAAACAGGACGAGCACGGGGTGGTGACAAGGAACAAGGCTCGACTTGTGGCAAAAGGTTATGCCCAAGTCGCAGGTTTGGACTTTGAGGAGACTTTTGCTCCTGTGGCTAGGCTAGAATCAATTCGTATCTTGCTAGCATATGCCGCTCACCATTCTTTCAGGTTGTTCCAAATGGATGTGAAGAGCGCTTTCCTCAACGGGCCAATCAAGGAGGAGGTGTACGTGGAGCAACCCCCTGGCTTCGAGGATGAACGGTACCCCGACCACGTGTGTAAGCTCTCTAAGGCGCTCTATGGACTTAAGCAAGCCCCAAGAGCATGGTATGAATGCCTTAGAGACTTTTTAATTGCTAATGCTTTCAAGGTTGGGAAAGCCGATCCAACTCTTTTTACAAAGACATGTGATGGTGATTTGTTTGTGTGCCAAATTTATGTCGATGACATAATATTTGGTTCTACTAACCAGAAGTCTTGTGAAGAGTTTAGCAGGGTAATGACGCAGAAATTCGAGATGTCGATGATGGGCGAGTTGAACTACTTCCTTGGGTTCCAAGTGAAGCAACTCAAGGACGGAACCTTCATCTCCCAAACGAAGTACACGCAAGATCTGCTAAAGCGGTTTGGGATGAAGGACGCCAAGCCCGCAAAGACTCCGATGGGAACCGACGGACACACTGATCTCAACAAAGGAGGTAAGTCCGTTGATCAAAAAGCATACCGGTCAATGATAGGGTCTTTACTTTATTTATGTGCTAGTAGACCGGATATTATGCTTAGCGTATGCATGTGTGCTAGATTTCAATCCGATCCTAAGGAGTGTCACTTAGTGGCAGTGAAGCGAATTCTTAGATATTTAGTCGCTACGCCTTGCTTCGGGATCTGGTATCCAAAGGGGTCTAACTTTGACTTGATTGGGTACTCAAACTCCGACTATGCTGGATGTAAGGTCGATAGGAAGAGTACATCGGGGACGTGCCAATTCTTAGGAAGGTCCCTGGTGTCATGGAACTCTAAGAAACAAACCTCCGTTGCCCTATCCACCGCTGAGGCCGAGTATGTTGCCGCAGGACAGTGTTGCGCGCAACTACTTTGGATGAGGCAAACCCTCAGGGACTTTGGCTACAATCTGAGCAAAGTCCCACTCCTATGTGACAATGAGAGTGCTATCCGAATAGCGGAAAATCCTGTTGAGCACAGCCGCACAAAGCACATTGACATCCGGCATCACTTTTCGAGAGACCACCAGCAAAAGGGAGATATCGAAGTGTTTCATGTTAGCACCGAGAACCAGCTAGCCGATATCTTTACCAAGCCTCTAGATGAGAAGACCTTTTGCAGGCTGCGTAGTGAGCTCAATATCTTAGATTCGCGGAACTTGGATTGAAATGTAGCATACATGTGTTTATGTCCTTGATCATGTTCATTCTGCATTTTGTTGCTTATTGTGGTGCTCAAGTTGTACAAACACTCCCTAGTCCTCACAAGTCCGTGGCAAAATGATACACAGTTTTAGGGGGAGATGTGTTACAACTTGACCCTTTGAGACTAACCATATGCTTGAGTTTGCTTGTTTTAGTCTCAAAGGAGAATTTGAAAGGGAAAAGGTGGACTTGGACCATGAAAGACTTCCACTGCACTCCGATGAGAGGGTAACTTATTCCAAGTTCATCTCATGAACTCTTATTGCCATTTGCTCTTAATTGAAGATTTTGGTGAGGCAATGGGGTTATAGGGCCAAGATTGATCCCGTTTTGGTGCTTGATGCCAAAGGGGGAGAAAATAAAGGCCAAAGCGATAAATGGATTCAGCTACCACTTGAGAGATTTTGAAAATAGTAGAATAGAGCTTTTGGTTTGTCAAAACTAAAATGTTGTCTCTCTTATCAAAAGTTGGCTTCTTGTGGGGAGAAGTATTGATTATGGGAAAAAGGGGGAGTTTTTGAAATCTTAAATCAATTTCTTTTGGAATAACTCTCTTTATGCTTCAACATGTGTGTTTGACTTAGAGATAGAGATTTGAGTTTGATTTGCAAAAACAAACCAAGTGGTGGCAAAGGATGATCCATATATGCCAAAATTGAATCAAAATAAATTTGAGTTTTATTTGAAGTGATATTGCACTTGTTCTAGTTGCTTTATGTTGTGTTGGCATAAATCACCAAAAAGGGGGAGATTGAAAGGGAAATGTGCCC
Organism: Zea luxurians; assembly: GCA_029449295.1. Classification (NCBI taxonomy): domain Eukaryota; kingdom Viridiplantae; phylum Streptophyta; class Magnoliopsida; order Poales; family Poaceae; genus Zea; species Zea luxurians. The sequence goes on from JAOPSE010000009.1 coordinate 18,054,166, forward strand.
TTGGGCCATTTCTAAGTATTTTGGTGATTTAGTGCCCAACACAAGTGCTTAAATGTGAATTTATGTCCATGGATGAACAAAGTGCAAATCATGAAGTAAAGGTATGTTTCTAAGCCTTAGTACATTGGTTTTGTGTACTAATATACTTGTCTAAGTGTTAGAAACAGAAAGAAGAAGAAAAGAAAAGAGGTGAGAAAGACTTGGCTGTGTGCAGCCAAGACTCAGCTCGGTCTGGCACACCGGACTGTCCGGTGTGCACCGGACAGTGTCCGGTGCGCCAGGCTGGCTCGGCGTGAAGTAGCCGCTCTCGGGAATTCGCCGACGGCGTACGGCTAAAATTCACCGGACTGTCCGGTGTGCACCGGACTGTCCGGTGAGCCAACGGTCGGCCGGGCCAACGGTCGGCCGCGCAATCTGCGCGGGACACGTGGCCGAGCCAATGGCTAGAAGAAGGCGCCGGACTGTCCGGTGTGCACCGGACATGTCCGGTGTGCACCGGACATGTCCGGTGCGCCAACGGCTCTCTGGCTGCCAACGGTCGGCTTCGCTGTTTAAGGAAGGAAATCGGGCACCGGACAGTGTCCGGTGTGCACCGGACTGTCCGGTGCCCCCGACGACAGAAGGCAAGATTGGCCTTCCAGATTTGCTCTCAACGGCTCCTAGCTGCCTTGGGGCTATAAAAGGGACCCCTAGGCGCATGGAGGAGGCATCCAAGCAACCTTAGAGCATTCTTGATCATCCACACTCAGTCTTTGCGCATTCGTTTGTCATTCTAAGTGATTCGAGCTCCGTTCTAGTGAGAACTTTGAGATAGTCTTTTGAGCTCGATTCTTGGCCGTGTGTGTGCGCATTTTGCTGTGGATTTGTGTGTGTTGCTTCCCTCCCTTACTCTGTGTTTCTTTGTGATCATATACTTGTAAGGGCAAGAGACTCCAATTTGTGGAGATTCCTTGCAAACGGGATAAAGAGAAGAAAGCAAAACACCATGGTATTCAAGTTGGTCTTTGGACCGCTTGAGAGGGGTTGATTGCAACCCTCGTCCGTTGGGACGCCACAACGTGGAGTAGGCAAGCGTTGGTCTTGGCCGAACCACGGGATAAACCACTGTGTCATCTCTGTGTTTGATCTCTTGTGGTATTGTGTTTTGTTGAGACTCCTCTCTAGCCACTTGGTGATTATTGTACTAACACTTAACAAGTTTTTGTGGCTTAAGTTTCAAAGTTTCACAGGATCACCTATTCACCCCCCCCCCCCTCTAGGTGCTCTCAGCGCCGACGATCCTTAGTACGTTTTATGTTTATTCTTTTATTTTGTAATAAGTCTTCCGCTATGTAATAAGTACTCTGATGTTTTTGTGACATTTATCTCTATACACTTTGTTATTATATATGTTGTCTCCTTAGCGCATGTATGAGATGCACCTGGCTTTGTTCCTTAAAGCCGGGTGTGACAGAAGTGGTATCAGAGCAAATGTTGGTTGTAGGACGAAACCTAGATAGAAATGGACAAACCCTCTCCTACTTACCTTACTCTGACTCATTCTATACTCATCTCATCTTGATCTTGTCTCACCTTTTGCTACTCTACTCTGATTAATCTTATCTTTTCTACTCTAAGACAAGATGGATTTCACACCTTGGAATCCTACCACTATGATCTTTTAAGAGATAGGGAACCCAAGACAAAATTTAAAACTATTTTCTTTAAAAATGTTGTTTGATTGTTCTGATGTTAAATGTCTGATTTGCTTCTTTGATTGATTGATATATTATATATGGACATCTTAGTATGTACCACCATAAGGTAATGAATTAGCTATGGTAGGTAAAATATTAATCTGATTAGCTAAAAAAAAGTCCCCCAAAGTAACCTGATTTGTAAATACCTGCCTTGTCTACTATTCTCTTACCATATGTATCTAACTCAGATGGTCAATACCAGGCGGGGTGGTGGAATTGATTTGCCTCCTAATCGACATACTCGGTGGATATATAGACAACCCCAGCCACAGCCAGTAGAGATGAATCCTCCTAATCCTCCACCAGACGGAGTTGACCCACTGATTGCTGCTCAGATGAGGATGATGCAGTAAATGGCAGACACTATGGCGGATATGTGGGCTCAGATGCAGCAAGAACGCCAGGAGATGTGCCAGCAAAGAGAAGAGATACGCCAGGAGTTGCGCTAGGAGCGAGAGGAGATATGCCAGGAAAGGAGGGTGCAACAATAGCTGCAACAGCAAATGCAACAACAACAGCAACAACAGCAACAAGTACCACTGCCTCCACCTCCACCACCAGTTCCACCCTGAGATAAGCATAGGGAGTTCATGAGTCATAAGCCACCTACATTTGCAAGCTCTCCTGCTCCACTGGACGCGGATGATTGGCTGAAGTCCGTTGAGAAGATGCTGAATATTGCTCAATGCACTGACCGGGAGAAGGTTTTATATGCTTCTGGACGTCTGACAGGTCCTGCTGCTGACTGGTGGGATTCATATACTGCTGCCCACGATGCTGCTGATACTATCACTTGGGCAGATTTCAGTACACAGTTCAGGAATTATCATATACCTGCTGGATTAATGAAGATTAAGAAGAAGGAATTTCTGTCGCTAAAGCAGGGAAGTATGTCAGTCAGCGAGTACTGCGACAAGTTCATCCAATTATCCAGATATGCCCCTAATGAAGTTGCTGAAGATGAGAGGAAGCAGGAGCATTTTATTGAAGGACTTAATGGACCACTGCAGTATGCTCTAGTGGCACACACATTTCCATCATTTCAGAGGCTACTTGATAAGGCCCTGGCTATTGAACACAAGCGTGTTCAGCTGGGAGATTTGAAGAGAAAGGCTATATCTCAAGGACAAGGAAGCAGCAGTGTTCGTCCTTGCTACAGTTCACCCCAGGGTACACTAGTTCGCACTGGCGGAGGCCAGCGCCCAGTTCAGCAATCACCACTGAGGACTCCACCTCCTTGACAGGCTACCCCTACTGGCACCCGACGAAGTTTTCAGGACAGAGTCTAGACACTACTTGTTTCAAGTGTGGGAAGACTGGTCACTATACAAATGTCTGCCCATAGAGGATTGCTACTACTCCTGTTCAGAATAGGCAACAAACTCCAGGATCTAGCAAGGGATATTCTATTGCCAAGGTTAATCAAGTCAGCGTTGATGCTGCTCCAGATGGTGCTAACATCGTACTTGGTATGTTTTATGTTAATGCAATTCCTGCAACCATCTTATTTGATTCTGGTGCTACACATTCATTTATGTCTGCTAGATATGCCAACACAAATGAAATAGCACTGCTAAAAATGAGCAAACCCATGATAGTAATTACACCTAAAGGGCCTGTAACACCCCTTGGCGTTACTGTAACTAAAACTTGAGCATGACATCATAAGCATTGGCATTGCATATGTTTGACACACCTAGAGTGCATTCACTAGGCAAAAATTTCAAACAAGTTGTATTGTTTAAAGTGTTTTTGCAAATAGAACCCTGGATAGGAAACTTAACCCTAAACAGGGATTAAAGGGGTAAGACCTAACCCATGATGAGAAAACCTAAAGACTTTATGGAAAGAGTCATAAAATATCCCCAAAAACAAAGTTGAATCACATTTATACCCCTGGAATACCAGAAACCCTAATTGGAACCCTGGAAAACCCTAAAACCAAACCCTAGGGACCTATGTGCAAAATTAGTCCACTTTTGGGCTAAAGTGCAAAAACCAAGTCAAATAAGTGTCTTAAGTTATTTGGGTCACTTATATGTGAATTTGTAAGCCAAACCCTGAGTTTTGGACTTATTTGCAAAAGAGCCACATTTGAACTCTTTTGAATAAGTTTGAATTTCAGTGTATTGTGCTCCTCTTTGTGACCTTGTAACTTCTAAACAAAAGAGATTTTGCCCTAGGTCACCACATCAAAGTTGTAGTCTAATTATAGAAGAACAACTTTGCTTAAGGTTGTAAGTTCACTTGTTGAGAAGAATCCAGAGATAATTAAGTCTAAAGATTGGTGGTCAGGCTGATTCAGTCTGAAATTCAGACATTCAGAGTAGTAGAGCCAACTTTGAGTATGAATTCCACCTTGATTTAGTGCTCGAATGGGTTCAAGTCCTATAGCCGAATTGTTGCTGGTTTATAGTTCTACAATTTTGCTACAGAGCTTGAGTGGAGTTGCCATTGGAAATTGAGAGTAAATCCTGCTCCAACTTGCTCTGTCAGGCATCAAAAACTGAATCTCTGATGGTACAGTGCCCTCAACGGATCAGAACAAGCGCAGCAGAAGAATCCCACCACCGGTGATCTCCCTCGCCGTGATTCGTGTCGCCGGCATCAAGATTCGCGTGCGGGGTGGATTGATAACATCGCGGGGTAAGGATCCTCGCCGACGGTGAGTTGGAGGTCACTCCGGTGACTCACCGTGGCTCCCCTTCTGCTTTGCGGCTGAAACCGATAAGCTCGCCGGTAACCGCCGCCTCCCGGCCGTGCGCCGCGTGGCCTAGCCGTTCTACAGCACCACCGTGACACCTTAAGGCTGTCCCATCATCGCCGGGGAGCTTGCCACGCCGCGGGACACGAATTCACCGCGCCCGCCTTCTTCTTCATTTCCGGCCGCCGCGCGTCCTCCCCGAATTCACTGGCCACCGCTTCCCCTCACTATAAATTGAGTGTCCCCACCACTCCGTAGGATAATTACGCATCAGTTGCACCAAACCTTGCACCGGATTATCCACCAGTGACTGAGAATTGCTCATTTCCCCCAATCACGGTTTCAGCCACCGTAGAACTCAACCCCGCCGCGGTCAGCCCAACTCAGGTCAGCTCTTCCCCTTTGCTCCCTTGTCTAAGCATTCTTATGCGCCTGTGATGCTCACCAACCCACCCAATTGAATTGGACCGCCACCAATCGTCGGGAACGCGATGATCCAGCTGCCATGTTCTCGGTCACCGTGGCCAGAGAGTTTTAGTGCGCGATTGGTGAAATTAAGTTAGGGGAAACATCGATTAAGGTATGAATTAGGTGTTAGTCGTCGGAGAGCGCCAGTAATAGCCCCAATCGGCCGGCGTAAGTGCTCGCCGGAGCTCAGCCGTGCTTGAACGCCGTCGGGGACCTCCCAGTGCAAGGAAACAGAAGTTGGGGGACCCCTGTGTAAAGTGTCAGCGACTGTTTTGAATAGTGTTCGGACTCTCTCGGATTATTCAAAACTCTGGGGGACCTTTGCGCAAACCTGCCCCGCGGGCACGGGCGCACGCGCTTTTCCCCTCTAACTGGGCCGCTTGGGCTGAAACCAGCCCATTACTGTTGAAGCCTTTTCCTTTTTTCGGCAGAGCTTTGGAAATATGTTAAAAATTGTAGAAAATCCTAAAATTGTCAAACCAATTTTCCTAAGCTTGTTATTTTCCCTAGAATTTAATAAAAATAGTTTCGTGATTTTTAGTGGAAATAAGAAATTTTAGGGCATTCAAAGTAGTTAAAAGTATTAGTTAGGGATTTTTAAAAGATAAATGGTAATCCCAAAAATGCTCAAAATTTTTATATGAGTTCCTCATATTATTTAGAATCCTTGGGTAGAATTTGGGTTGATTTGGACCTTGTTTGATCACCAAACCCCAGAACACCCCCCTGCCCTGTGAACTCCTTTACCGACTCTGGAAACCCTAAGTTCCCGGAGTACCGTGAAGGAAAGTTGTATTCAAGACTTAGATAATAAGTTTATATTATCTTTGCACCCTCATGAGCATCCCATGGCATCCATTCTTATACATATGTATGGTTATGATTAGAACGTGAAGAAGAAGTGGAAGTCACCGAAGAAGGGACACCACCACCCTCGGATTCTCAAACAGGCAACTGCTTCTACTTTGATATTTGTGGATCCGAGCCAGACTCACCTGTTAACGAAGGCAAGCCCCGGTGCATGCAACCCCTTTCCGTATGTTTTTAAATACTTTTCGCACACTTTAAGTCTAGTGAAATGTGCATTAGGTTATCGGAGTTGCTTGAAACCCTTTGATGCATTGTTTTCCTTGATATCCATACCTTTATAGATACTTCTGATGAAGTATCAAAAACATGATTTACAAAAATGCTTAGCCCTGCTTAGATCTTGTGGATAGAGGTTGTCCTTAGCCTAGCTCGAGAAAGGATGGCTTCTACCTACAAGAATATTTTCTTTTGTGGAGCAATGGTGGGATCTTACCACAAAGTTCCCTATGATGCTCTTTCATTCTAAGGAACAGAAACAATCCTAAGGATGGAAGTACTTAAATCGAGACTTGGGTTAGGAACAGGTGATGTTCTACCCAGGTTGATTAAGGATTGAATGCGTATGTAGGCGTGCTGACCGAGGACCCTTTAACTGGTCACATGCCTCGTCATGGGTAAGCCTTGCCTCGGGCAGACTAAGGCCAGAATAAGATAACATGAAATGGGCGTGGAGCGGTGGCGGGAGTAGCGTGTACCCACCATGGCAAGAGGCTGGACGGTGGTGTATTTGTGCTCTCGGTTTGCGTGAACCTAATCTGGTCTTAAAAACCCCGGTGGCGGGTTGACATATGCAAGGGTTAAGTGCTACATATGTCGTGTGATTGGAGATCCTCAGCTGAGTATAATCGATTCGGATCGCCGTACCTTCACGGTTATGAAGACTTGGTCACTTCCCTGTAACCTAAGTCAGGATGAGAACACTATGGATAAAAATGAGGTTGTATTGATGAGATGGTAAAATTAGACTAGATGCAAATAGAGTCTATTAATACTTAACATGGCATTAAAAGATTGAAAGTAAGGACTCACTTTAGTAAGCTATTTCCGCAAAGGTATCTAAGTTTATTTTTGCTAAAGCCTCTCCTTGATTCCTACTTATCCAGCATACCCTTGAGAGTCTTTTCCTTAGTCGGGTAAGACTTGCTGAGTAATTCCATACTCAGGGTTTATTCCCTCGTTGTTTTTAGGTGAGGAAGCAGCAGATTTTTGTTGCTTCTGTACCAAGGTGGTTCCTAATGAAGATAAGCAAGAGTGAAGTGCGGGAGGAAAGGATCCTCCATTAGGACTTTTTGTGTGATAACTGTCGGGAGGAGTTTTTGCCTCCCTTGGTATGTGTAATAATATTACTCTGCACTCGTTTATATTCCTGGTCTGTAATAAACAACCTGATCTTACTTTTTAATAAATGTAAGTTATGTAATCGCTTCCGCATTTCTTTATCTCCGATGTTCTGTAATGTCTGCAAGACGGGTGAGACGTTCCTGGAAAGGTAAGGAAAGATACCGAGCTTGTCAAGTAGTTCAGGGGCACCTACAGGGTTGTCTGAGGTCCGTTGGACAAGGACAGCTATGGGTGGGCCTAATTACTTGGGAGGTTCTGTCACAGCTGGTATTGGAGCGTAGCCCTTCTTGACAGATATTATGTGGCATCTTCAAAAGAATTTCCTAAGACTGATCTAAAAAAAATTCTTCTCTTCTTACCTAAGCATCTCTGAAGAGTTTATTTCAAAGACCAGATAGGAAGAGTGCAATGTATAGAAGGTTGAATCGACTCAGGTTGATTCTGTAATTACTCATGCATCATCCTAAGAATTGTACTAATAAATTTCCCCCTTAGAAAATGCCACCGCGTACAAGGAAGACAGCACGAAAACATACTGGACCTATCGGTGTACCTCGACACCAACTTGCCCCACGGGAGCAAGATAGCAGTAGCGGGAGCAACGATCCAATTGGTGATCTCAAAGCTCGCGTGAATCAACTCCAAACAGAGTTGCAACGCAGGACCAATTTATGGGTTGCGGATGGTGACCGAATAAACGAATTAAGAAGTTACATCCATACCCTGCAAGATCAACTTGCTGACCGAGATTTGGCGCTTGATTGGGCAGTACAGTCTCGATCGGTAGCTTGGGCTAAGGAAGCGAAGGCTCGAGCACGAGTCAACGAACTTAGCGCTGCTATTGACAACTTGCAGGTATATTGCAATACTTTGCATGACGAAGTTCATGTATTGTATTCACAATTACACCCACATGTCCCTGCGGATCCCATCAGGTCAGAAGCCGGACCCTCGCATAATGCGGGAGAAGCGCTTGGTGGCGAGTTAGACCTTTTTAGGCCCCCTCCTTCTTTGAGGCTGGTCGACGTATGGTCTCCCACCCCTGACGATGAAGCTACCAAGAGCAATCAGAAGCAGGAGTAGTAGTGTAGCTTGTAGAATTAGAAGTAGTGTGCTGTAAAATAGGTTGAACTATTGTGTAATAGGTAATGTGTCCTGTTATGTAACATCGAGTCTGTATCATTACTTTTTATAGTAATGTAAAATGGAAGGTTTCTCTGGCATATTATGTTTACTTCAAATATTCTTTGCCTCAGATGCCTACCAGGACTCGAGGATAGGATGCAGCTAGAACTTCTGGGGGAAGGGATGTCACCCCAAATCCACCTCCCGTTCCTCCCACATTGGCCGAGGTGATTGCCGCCTTGGTAAATGCAACTGCAGACAATACCCGCTTTCTTAGAGAAATGGCGGGCCAACAATTCCAGCAGCAGGGAGTAAGGGGTTATCAGCAAGGCCCCCGTGAAACCACCTATCTGGATTTCTCGGAAACCCGTCCACCACTATTCGTCAAAGCTGAGGACCCGTTGGAAGCTGATGAGTGGATATGGGTATTGAACAAAAGTTTGGTCTTCTCCGCTGTTCAGAAACGCAGAAGCCGTTGTTCGCAGCGCAACAACTACGTGGCCCTGCCAGTACCTGGTGGGGGAATTTTGTGGCTATTCAACCTGCCAACCATCAAGTCACCTGGGAAGAATTTAAAGTGGCCTTCCGCGAGCACTACATACCCGAAGGTGTTCTGCACATGAAGCAGGAAGAGTTCATGAAGCTGAAACAAGGAGGAGATACCGTCAATCAGTATCTCAACAAGTTTAATCACCTGTCACAATACGCAATCGACCAGGTGAACACTGATTTAAAGAAAAAGAACTGCTTTATGAGGGGTCTAAATGACCGATTGCAGAGAAAGATGGCCACATGCATAGATCTCACGTATGGAAAGGCTGTCAGTACAGCCTTATCTGTTGAAGCAAAATACGCAGGTTCCGGGAAGAACAAGGGATTCGGTGGTGAGAAGCCTAATCAGGGCCAGGCGAAGAGGCAACGGTTTGTGATCCGGCCTTCTAGCCAAAATCGCACCTTTTCTCGTCCACCCTCATTCCCTTTCAAGCAGCCAATCATTATTCGCCCCAACAATACCCCCACTACCCCAAATCAGTCGGGTGCCCCGGGCACTCGATTCCCTGCATTGCCCAGCTCTTCAACCGGGTGTTTCAATTGCGGCAAGTCGGGACATTTCATCAAAGACTGCCCATATCCCAAGCAAAATCAATCAAATGCTCAGCAAGGATCTGGGAAATCAGCTCAGCCCAAGGGAAATACTGTGGGGAAGAATACAAAGAAGACAGGGCGAGTATACTATACCCAAGTGGCCACTACACCGGAAGGAGAACCGGTGATGATGGGTACGTTTATCGTGGCCAGTCACCCTGCAATTATTCTTTTTGATTCTGGTGCTTCGCATACATTCATTAGCAAGAAATTTGTGGAGCAACATTACATTGCATGCCATGAATCAAAAGAGGGATTTAAAATTCATTCACCTGGGGGACACATTTTTACTCGAGAAGTGGCCTATGAAGTGCCAATAACAATGGCCGGACGGAACTTTCCTGCTAACATGATTGTTCTAAAAAGCCAGGATATAGATGTGATTTTGGGTATGAATTGGTTAACCCAACACAAGGCAATTCTCAACACTGAACTCAGAACCGTCAGGTTGAGCTATAATCAAGAAGAGATTCTTTTATCCCTCCCCGTAACCAATCCAGCCAAAGCCTCTGGTAGAATATATGAAGCCATTGTACCGGAGATCAAGGATATTCCGGTAGTATGTGAGTTTCCAGATGTATTTCCGGAAGATTTGCCTGGACTGCCCCCTGAAAGAGATGTAGAATTTGTAATTGAGCTAAAGCCCGGTACGGCTCCCATCTCCCGAAGATCGTACCGTATGCCCCCTAATGAGTTGGCGGAATTGAAGATTCAATTACAAGATCTACTGAATAAGGGATTCATCCGGCCAAGCTCGTCTCCATGGGGTTGCCCCGCCATTTTTGTTAAAAAGAAGGATCAAACCTTACGTATGTGCGTGGATTATCGACCCCTGAATGAGGTCACCATCAAGAACAAGTACCCTCTTCCAAGGATCGACATCTTATTTGATCAAATGACTGGGGCAAGGGTATTTTCCAAAATTGATCTCAGGTCGGGCTATCACCAAATCCGTATTTGGCCCGAGGATATACCGAAGACCGCATTTACTACGCGGTACGGTCTATTTGAATATTTGGTAATGTCCTTTGGGCTAACAAATGCTCCTGCCCATTTCACTTATTTGATGAACTCGGTATTCATGCCCGAGTTGGACAAGTTCGTGGTGGTCTTCATCGACGATATCTTGATATACTCTAAAAATGAAGAGGAGCATGCTCAACATCTGCGGATTGTATTAACGCGCCTGAGGGAACATCGGTTGTATGCCAAGTTCAGCAAGTGCACGTTCTGGCTGGAGGAAATTCAATTTTTGGGGCACGTGTTATCTGCCAAGGGGATTGCGGTAGATCCTAGCAAAGTCAAAGATATTCTGGAGTGGAAACCCCCAACCACTGTTCACCAAGTCCGGAGTTTTCTTGGACTAGCTGGATATTATCGCAGACTCATACCAGATTTTTCTAAGCTTGTGAAGCCAATCACAAGTTTATTGAAGAATGACATTAAATTCAATTGGTCTTCTAAGTGTAATGAAGCCTTTGAGCAATTGAAGACATTATTAACCACTGCTCCGGTATTGGCTCAACCGGACATCACTAAGCCTTTTGATGTATATTGTGATGCGTCTGGCAGTGGACTCGGCTGTGTATTAATGCAAGAGGGCCGAGTAATTGCATATGCTTCAAGACAGTTGCGCCGACATGCGGAGCATTACCCAACTCATGATCTGGAGCTAGCTGCTGTAGTTCATGCCCTGAAAATTTGGCGTCATTATCTGCTGGGACATGTCTGTCATATTTATACAGATCATAAAAGTTTGAAGTACATCTTCACCCAGTCAGAATTAAATATGAGGCAAAGACGATGGCTTGAGCTTATTAAGGATTATGAACTGGAGATCCATTATCACCCAGGCAAAGCCAATGTTGTGGCAAATGCACTGAGCCGTAAGGCTTCCTGCCACTGTCTTATGGCGAAGACCTCTGACAATACTTTATGTCAAGAGATGGAAAAGTTAAATCTAGGGATGGTCCAACAAGGGACTTTGAATCAGCTAAAGCTTGAGTCTATCCTTTTGCAAAGAATAGTTGATGCTCAAAAGGATAAATTGGGTATGAAGCACATACGGGAGAAGATAAGGGCTGGAACAGCCAAATGTTTCAAGGAAGATGATCAAGGTGTGATATGGTTTAAAAACCGCATAGTAGTGCCAAAGAATGAAGAACTCCGCCAGCAATTTCTTGATGAAGCACATCTTAGTCGCTATTCTATTCATCCCGGAAGCACTAAGATGTACCAAGACTTGAAGCAACATTACTGGTGGACAAAGATGAAGATCGAAATTGCACGCTATGTGGCAAAGTGTGACACTTGCAGACGTGTCAAGGCCATACACCTGAAAACTGCTGGTCCATTACAATCTTTGTCGATCCCAATATGGAAATGGGAAGACATAAGTATGGACTTTATTGTGGGACTGCCCAGGACGGCCAAAGGGTATGATTCCATTTGGGTTATCATCGATCGACTCACAAAGATTGCCCACTTCTTACCTGTCAGGGCCAAATATACAGTGGCCACTTATGCAGCATTATATATTGCCCGTATTCTCAGTTTGCATGGTATTCCAAAAACTATAGTGTCGGATCGTGGACCTCAGTTCGTATCCAAGTTTTGGGAAGAACTTCGTAAATCCTTGGGTACCAAATTGCTCCACAGTTCGGCTTATCATCCTCAAACAAGTGGACAGACTGAGAGGGTCAATCAAATACTTGAGGATATGCTACGAGCATGTGTTCTGGACTTCTCACAGAAATGGGATGAATGTTTGCCCTTAGCGGAGTTTTCATATAATAATAGCTATCAAGAAAGTATCAAAATGGCACCTTTTGAAGCTTTATATGGGCGACGGTGTCGAACTCCGCTAAATTGGTCTGAACCTGGAGAAAGGTACTTCTTTAGGCCTGATATGGTGAAAGAGGTCGAAGAAAAGGTTCAGAAAATTATTCATAATATGAAGAAAGCTCAGACTCGACAAAAGAGTTATGCAGACCGACGACGACAACCCTTATGCTTTCTGGTGGGCGATTATGTCTACTTGAAAGTTTCACTAATGAAGGGTGTATCGCGTTTCGGGGTTAAAGGAAAGCTTGCACCCCGGTACATTGGTCCATTCCCTATACTTGAGCAATGTGGACCAGTGGCATACCGACTCCAGTTACCCGAAATATTGTCTGCTATTCATAATGTGTTCCATGTGTCACAATTAAAGAAGTGTCTTCGGGTTCCCGATCAAACCATTGAAGTGACAGATGTGGTCCTGGAACCAGATTTAACATACTCGGAACATCCTATTCGAGTTCTGGATCAAAAGGACAGGGTTACCCGGAGAAAAACTCTCAAGTTCTACAAGATACAATGGAACCAACATTCTGAGGAAGAGGCTACATGGGAAACTCAAGACTTTTTGAATAAGAATTTCCCAGGCTTTCTAGCCTCATGTAATTTGTAAAGTGTATATAGTTATTGCAATAAAGGAGTGAACCCCCACACCACCCCTGCCTTGTACCAGAAATAAGGGAATAAAAATGTGACACATTTCCTTTTCCATTACTTACCCTAGGACTTTAAATCTCGGGACGAGATTCTTTTATGGGGGAAAGGATGTAACACCCCTGGTGTTACTGTAACTAAAACTTGAGCATGACATCATAAGCATTGGCATTGCATATGTTTGACACACCTAGAGTGCATTCACTAGGCAAAAATTTCAAACAAGTTGTATTGTTTAAAGTGTTTTTGCAAATAGAACCCTGGATAGGAAACTTAACCCTAAACAGGGATTAAAGGGGTAAGACCTAAACCATGATGAGAAAACCTAAAGACTTTAGGGAAAGAGTCATAAAATATCCCCAAAAACAAAGTTGAATCACATTTATACCCCTGGAATACCAGAAACCCTAATTGGGACCCTAGAAAACCCTAAAACCAAACCCTAGGGACCTATGTGCAAAATTAGTCCACTTTTGGGCTAAAGTGCAAAAACCAAGTCAAATAAGTGTATTAAGTTATTTGGGTCACTTATATGTGAATTTGTAAGCCAAACCCTGAGTTTTGGACTTATTTGCAAAAGAGCCACATTTGAACTCTTTTGAATAAGTCTAAATTTCAGTGTATTGTGCTCCTCTTTGTGACCTTGTAACTTCTAAACAAAAGAGATTTTGCCCTAGGTCACCACATCAAAGTTGTAGTCTAATTATAGAAGAACAACTTTGCTTAAGGTTGTAAGTTCACTTGTTGAGAAGAATCCAGAGATAATTAAGCCTAAAGATTGGTGGTCAGGCTGATTCAGTCTGAAATTCAGACATTCAGAGTAGTAGAGCCAACTTTGAGTATGAATTCCACCTTGATTTAGTGCTCGAATGGGTTCAAGTCCTATAGCCGAATTGTTGCTGGTTTATAGTTCTACAATTTTGCTATAGAGCTTGAGTAGAGTTGCCATTGGAAATTGAGAGTAAATCCTGCTCCAACTTGCTCTGCCAGGCATCAAAAACTGAATCTCTGATGGTACAGTGCCCTCAACGGATCAGAACAAGCGCAGTAGAAGAATCCCACCGCCGGTGATCTCCCTCACCGTGATTCGTGTTGCCGGCATCAAGATTCGCGTGCGGGGTGGATTGATAACATCGCGGGGTAAGGATCCTTGTCGACGGTGAGTTGGAGGTCACTCCGGTGACTCACCGTGGCTCCCCTTCTGCTTTGCGGCTGAAACCGATAAGCTCGCCGGTAACCGCGGCCTCCCGGCCGTGCGCCACGTGGCCTAGCCGTTCTACAGCACCGCCGTGACACCTTAAGGTTGTCCCATCGTCGCCGGGGAGCCTGCCACGCCGCGGGACACGAATTCACCGCGCCCGCCTTCTTCTTCATTTCCGGCCGCCGCGCGTCCTCCCCGAATTCACTGGCCACCGCTTCCCCTCGCTATAAATTGAGTGTCCCCGCCACTCCGTAGGATAATTATGCATCAGTTGCACCAAACCTTGCACCGGATTATCCACCAGTGACTGAGAATTGCTCATTTCCCCCAATCACGGTTTCCGCCACCGTAGAACTCAACCCCGCCGTGGTCAGCCCAACTCAGGTCAGCTCTTCCCCTTTGCTCCCTTGTCTAAGCATTCTTATGTGCCTGTGATGCTCACCGACCCACCCAATTGAATTGGACCGCCACCAATCTTCGGGAATGCGACGATCCAGCCGCCATGTTCTCGGTCACCGTGGCCAGAGAGTTTTAGTGCGCGATTGGTGAAATTAAGTTAGGGGAAACATCGATTAAGGTATGAATTAGGTGTTAGTCGTCGGAGAGCGCCAGTAATGGCCCCAATCGGCCGGCGTAAGTGCTCGTCGGAGCTCAGCCGTGCTTGAACGCCGTCGGGGACCTCCCAGTGCAAGGAAACAGAAGTTGGGGGACCCCTGTGTAAAGTGTCAGCGACTGTTTTGAATAGTGTTCGAACTCTCTCGGATTATTTTAAAACTCTGGGGGACCTCTGCGCAAACCTGCCTCGCGGGCGCGGGCACGGGCGCGCGCGCTTTTCCCCTCTAACTGGGCCGCTTGGGCTGAAACCAGCCCATTACTGTTGAAGCCTTTTCCTTTTTTCGGCAGAGCTTTAGAAATATGTTAAAAATTGTAGAAAAATCCTAAAATTGTGAAACCAATTTTCCTAAGCTTGTTATTTTCCCTAGAATTTAATAAAAATAGTTTTGTGATTTTTAGTGGAAATAAGAAATTTTAGGGCATTCAAAGTAGTTAAAAGTATTAGTTAGGGATTTTTAAAAGATAAATGGTAATCCCAAAATGCTCAAAATTTTTATATGAGTTCCTCATATTATTTAGAAGCCTTGGGTAGAATTTGGGTTGATTTGGACCTTGTTTGATCACCAAACCCCAGAACACCCCCCCCCTGCCCAGTAAACTCCTTTACCGACTCCGGAAACCCTAAGTTCCCGGAGTACCGTGAAGGAAAGTTGTATTCAAGACTTAGATAATAAGTTTATATTATATTTGCACCCTCATGAGCATCCCATGGCATCCATTCTTATACAAATGTATGGTTATGATTAGAACGTGAAGAAGAAGTGGAAGTCACCGAAGAAGGGACACCACCACCCTCGGATTCTCAAACAGGCAACTGCTTCTACTTTGATATTTGTGGATCCGAGCCAGACTCACCTGTTAACGAAGGCAAGCCCCGGTGCATGCAACCCCTTTCCTTGTGTTTTTAAATACTTTTCGCACACTTTAAGTCTAGTGAAATGTGCATTAGGTTATCGGAGTTGCTTGAAACCCTTTGATGCATTGTTTTCCTTGATATCCATACCTTTATAGATACTTCTGATGAAGTATCAAAAACATGATTTACAAAAATGCTTAGCCCTACTTAGATCTTATGGATAGAGGTTGTCCTTAGCCTAGCTCGAGAAAGGATGGCTTCTACCTACAAGAATATTTTCTTTTGTGGAGCAATGGTGGGATCTTACCACAAAGTTCCCTGTGATGCTCTTTCATTCTGAGGAACAGAAACAATCCTAAGGATGGAAGTACTTAAATCGAGACTTGGGTTAGGAACAGGTGATGTTCTACCCAGGTTGATTAAGGATTGAATGCGTATGTAGGCGTGCTGACCGAGGACCCTTTAACTGGTCACATGCCTCGTCATGGGTAAGCCTTGCCTCGGGCAGACTAAGGCCAGAATAAGATAACATGAAATGGGCGTGGAGCGGTGGCAGGAGTAGCGTGTACCCACCATGGCAAGAGGCTGGACGGTGGTGTATCTGTGCTCTTGATTTGCGTGAACCTGATCTGGTCTTAAGAACCCCGGTGGCGGGTTGACATATGCAAGGGTTAAGTGCTACATATGTCGTGTGATTGGAGATCCTCAGCTGAGTATAATCGATTCGGATCGCCGTACCTTCGCGGTTATGAAGACTTGGTCACTTCCCTGCAACCTAAGTCAGGATGAGAACACTATGGATAAAAATGAGGTTGTATTGATGAGATGGTAAAATTAGACTAGATGCAAATAGAGTCTATTAATACTTAACATGGCATTAAAAGATTGAAAGTAAGGACTCACTTTAGTAAGCTATTTCCGCAAAGGTATCTAAGTTGATTTTTGCTAAAGCCTCTCCTTGATTCCTACTTATCCAGCATACCCTTGAGAGTCTTTTCCTTAGTCGGGTAAGACTTGCTGAGTAATTCCATACTCAGGGTTTATTCCCTCGTTGTTTTTAGGTGAGGAAGCAGCAGATTTTTGTTGCTTCTGTACCAAGGTGGTTCCTAATGAAGATAAGCAAGAGTGAAGTGCGGGAGGAAAGGATCCTCCATTAGGACTTTTTGTGTGATAACTGTCGGGAGGAGTTTTTGCCTCCCTTGGTATGTGTAATAATATTACTCTGTACTCGTTTATATTCCTGGTCTGTAATAAACAACCTGATCTTACTTTTTAATAAATGTAAGTTATGTAATCGCTTCCGCATTTCTTTATCTCCGATGTTCTGTAATGTCTGCAAGACGGGTGAGACGTTCCTGGAAAGGTAAGGAAAGATACCGAGCTTGTCAAGTAGTTTAGGGGCACCTATAGGGTTGTCTGAGGTCCGTTGGACAAGGACAGCTGTGGGTGGGCCTAATTACTTGGGAGGTTCTGTCACAGGGCCTGTTGAGGCGAATCAAATGACACGTAGATTGACATTGACCATTATGGGTAGAGAATTTGGAGCTACTGCTATAATATTAGAGTCAAGCAGTATAGATCTGATCCTTGGTATGTCATGGTTAAGAAAGGCAAAGGCCATTATAGCATGTGGTAGAGGTACCGTAGAACTCACTACCACTAAAGGAGAAAGATTTCAAGTTAATATTGCAGTGACCACCTCATCCAAACATGCAATGTTCTTTATACCTGAGGAGTTTGTTGGTGACAACATCCGTGTGGTTAGAGATTTTCCGGATGTATTTCCAGAGGAGTTACCAGGGATGCCACCTAATAGAGAAGTTGAGTTTGTTATTGATCTCCTACCTGGAACCGCCCCTATTTCTAAACGGCCATATAGGATGTCCTTAGAAGAGTTGAAGGAACTTAAGAAGCAGTTAACTGAGTTACAAGAGGCTGGGTACATTCGTCCAAGTTCCTCACCTTGGGGAGCGTCAGTTCTGTTTGTACAGAAGAAGGATGGATCACAGCGGATGTGTGTGGATTATAGATCTCTTAATGATTTTACTGTGAAGAACAAGTATCTGTTGCCCCGTATTGAGGATTTATTTGATCAGATGAGAGGTGCTAGAGTATTCTCGAAGATTGATCTCCGATCCGGATACCATCAGATGAGGATTAGACCATCGGATATTTCCAAGACAGCATTCTCGACTCGATATGGATTATATGAGTTCACTGTTATGTCGTTTGGATTGACCAATGCACTAGCTTATTTTATGAATTTGATGAACAAGGTGTTTATGGAGTACTTGGACAGATTCGTCGTGGTGTTCATCGACGATATTCTTATCTATTCCAAGAGTGATAGTGATCACGAGGAACATCTGAGATTGGTGCTACAGAAGCTACGAGATAACCAGCTATATGCCAAGTTCAGCAAGTGCGAGTTTTGGATTAGCGAGGTGCCATTTCTTGGTCATATTATTTCTAATGGAGGAATTTCAGTGGATCCTGCTAAAGTTAAGGAGATAATGGAGTGGAGAGTACCCACTACAGTTACTGAGATTCGGAGTTTCTTGGGACTTGCTGGTTATTATCGGAGATTTATTGAAGGATTTTCTAAGATTGCTAAGCCTATGACTTCGCTTCTGGAGAAGGGCAGAGAATTTAAGTGGGACGAGAAGTGTCAAGACAGCTTTTATCAATTAAAGAAAAGATTGATGTCGCCACCAGTATTGGTTATGCCAGACCTACAGAAAGGATTTGATATCTATTGTGATGCATGTGGCCAAGGCTTAGGATGTGTGCTCATGCAAGAAGGACATGTGATTGCCTATGCTTCTCGTCAATTGCGGAAACATGAGTTAAACTACCCCACGCATGACTTAGAACTGGCAGCCGTTGTGCATGCGCTTAAGATTTGGAGACATTATATCATGGGAACCAAGTGCCAAGTATACACGGATCATAAGAGTCTGAAGTATATATTCACTCAGAAGGATCTCAACCTTAGGCAACGCCGTTGGTTGGAGCTTATTAAGGATTATGATTTGGAGATTCACTATCACTCGGGCAAGGCAAATTTGGTTGCAGATGCCTTGAGTCGAAAGGAGCATGTTCATTCGGCTATTGTTGCCCAGCTACCCGATGAGATTGTTGAGGATTTCAGGAGACTTAACCTGGGGATAGTTGCTCATACTGAAGGAGTCACTATCGATGTGGAACCTACTTTGGAGCAAGAAATCCGCAAAGGACAAATTGGTGATGCTAAAATACAAGAGATTAAGGATCTGATTACTGAAGGTCGAGTTCTGGAATTTACGGAAGATGAGCAAGGCACTGTGTGGTTCAAGGACAGGATGTGCGTTCCTGATATTGAAAGCCTTCGAGAGACTATTTTAAAAGAGGCCCATGATTCGGATTATTCTATTCATCCTAGCAGTACCAAGATGTATCAGGATTTGAAGCGGAAATATTGGTGGTATGGATTGAAGAGAGATGTAGCTGCACATGTGGCTATGTGCGATGTATGTCAAAGAGTTAAGGCTGAACACCAGAGGCCAGCTGGACTATTGCACCCACTGAAGATACCCGAGTGGAAGTGGGAAGAGATTGGTATGGATTTTATTACTGGATTGCCTCGCACCCAGAAAGGATATGATGCTATATGGGTGATTGTGGATAGATTGACTAAAGTGGCTCACTTCATTCCTGTCAAGACTACTTATAAAGGTTCTCAACTAGCAGAGTTATATATGGCTCGGATTGTGTGTTTACATGGAGTACCAAAGAAGATTGTGTCTGATCGAGGTTCACAGTTTACCTCAAGATTTTGGAGAAGCTTTCATGAGAACATGAGTACGAAGTTGAATTTCAGTACGGCTTATCACCCTTAGACTGATGGACAGACTGAAAGGACTAATCAAGTATTGGAAGATATGTTGAGAGCATGTGCCCTTCAGCATGGAGGAAGTTGGGATAAGAGTCTACCTTATGCTAAGTTCTCTTATAATAATAGCTATCAGGCCAGTCTGAAGATGTCACCATTTGAAGCTCTATATGGCAGGAAGTGCAGGACTCCTCTATATTGGGATCAGACTGGAGAAAGACAGTTCTTTGGGCCTGAACTGATTCAAGAAGCAGAAGAACAAGTCCGTATAATTCGAGAGAATTTGAGGGTGGCTCAAACCAGGCAAAAAAGCTACGCTGATAATAGAAGAAGACCACTGGAATTTGAAGAAGGAGACTATGTGTACCTCAAGGTGTCACCACTTCGTGGAATGAGGAGGTTCAAAGTTAAGGGCAAATTGTCCCCTCGCTATATTGGACCATTCTTAATCTTTAGGCGAGTTGGGGAGATGGCATACCAACTTGAGTTACCTGCTACTCTATCGGATGTGCATAACGTGTTCCACGTATCTCAACTGAAGAAATGTCTCCGTGTCCCTGAGGAACAATTACCAATGGAAGAGCTCAGTGTTCAGGGTGATTTGACTTGTACAGAGTATCCGATCAAGATTCTTGACACATTGACTCGAGTAACAAGAAATAAGGTGATAAAGATGTGCAAAGTGCAATGGAGTCACCATAGCGAAGATGAAGCGACATGGGAGAGAGAAGAAGAGCTTCGCATAGATTTTCCCCATCTTTTCCCTCGTTCTTCTTAAATCTCGAGGACGAGATTATTTTTAAGGGGGGTAGGATTTGTAGCACCCACTTTGTAAGCAGAGTCTAAAATGAGAAAGTATAAGGCTCGATATCTATATGTGTTACTCATGTTTATCATTTCATGTGAACACCATATCTAGAAACAAATAATTAATTCAAAAAAATAAATAAATATATGCCATTAAATTATGCATCATGCTGGATTTTTATTTTCATGTGCATTTTTTGTGACAATATAAAAACAATGAAAAAAAATTAAAGTCCAAAATGGAATTTAAGATCTAAAAGAGAATTCTAGAATTTAGAGAAGAGAAAGAGAAAGAGAAATGCTATACAAATAAAGGAATAAATATATAAATAAAGGCAAATATAGTAATACTGGTATATTAATTTGAACAGTTGACCAAATTATGAATATCACAACTAGTTTGAATTCAAATATGAAATCCAAGAATTTGGAAATAGGGAAAATGGAGATAAAGATAAAGGAAAAGAATTCTTAACTAGGTTGGGCCGGGGAAACGAATTTCGGCCCATGTCGCTTCCCTATGCTACGCAGCCTAGATATCTCTCTGGTGCCAACATGTGGGCCCACGTCACCAGTCGCACACCCACATGGATCGCGCCCGACCCCGCACATCAGCTCTGCGCTCCTTTCTTGGCTCGCCTGGGGTCGCTGTCGGTGGGTCCGCCAGATCAGAACCATCCCTATCAGTGGGGGGCGTTGCGACCGAACGCCACGCGGAGCTCGCCGTGGATTTCGGCCATGTCGTTTCCTCGACCAATGCTGTATATATATATAGAACCCTTGGGTGGATCATGTGGGACTCTCCGAGAGGCTCTGCGTGTGCTCGGAGTTTTGCTAGGGGAGGGCCGCCACTGTGGATTCACGTCCGTGGTGAGATTCAAGTCCCATCGGAGTAGTATCCGCGGCGGAATTCACCAACCGTCATCTGCGTGTGATCGACGCTGGTGCTTGGAGTTGGAGGACGTCGGGCGTATCGCGACGAATCGCTCGGTGGCCAGTGATTGGGAAGGGGCGGCTCCGCTCGTGGCGAAATTTCTCACCGTCACTGGGGAAACACCGCGGACCACGCAACCACATGAACAGAGCTGTTATCGTTCCGAATTCGTGGTAAGACCACCTCTAGACTCTCTGCCCTACTCTCCTCTACGCGTAGTACCTTTTAGGTAGTACTTTGGGGCGCTGTACTGCGGTGACCGAGTTCAGCGGCGAGGTACCGTCGCAGTGGGTCTCGCCATCGCCGTGGCTTGGCGTAGGAAGGAAGAAGTGGCTTATACCATTGATCTGTAGATGTATGGCCAAGATTAATCGAAGCTAGCATCTGGGTGGTGCGCGTGGAGCGCGTCCGATCTCGATCGGACGAACCTGAGTGATCCCGCGTATTTTAAAATCTGAACCGTTGATCTGGCATCCTGCGTCTGCGAGTGAGAGTGGGAGAGAGTGATGGACCGATCTAATCCGAGGCACACCTTTTAGATCCAACAGCCCTGATTTCAGGATACCCCTTCGCGGGTACATTTTTCTAAAGAGACCCTATACTTTGCCAGAATCAACCCACAGTCCTGCATGGGTTGAGTCTGAGTCACAGGAATCTTTGTAGCGTAAACCCTGCTGTTCTCATATTTTGTGGCCCAGTCCAGAATAGTTTTTATCCCGAGAATTTAAATTGCAAATTGATTTTCAATGTATAAATAATGTCTAGAACTTATAAAATCCATAGAAAATGCATATGAACTCCAAATTACTCCATTCCAGTTCCTAAAATTTTGTAATTTTATTCTCTAGCATTTAGTGTCTCTGTTTTATCATGACAACAGTAAGAAAATTAATCCCACACTTAATCCTATTTTAAACACATAGAACCTTTAAAATTCATATCCTAAAATCTATAACTCCAAAAATTATGATTCCTGTTCCTAGGATTTTATTTTAATATGTAGAATATTGCTGTGTATTGTGCTTGTTTGTATTGTGGTGAGTAGAAGAGCCCATTGCTGAGGATACTGGTGAGCAGCAGGTTGAAGTAGCTGAGCAGGAGCTCATTGAAGGCAAGTTGTGCCCTTGACCACTTTTTACCCAATAATATTCTTTAATGTCACTTATTCATGCATAGGTTAATTTTGATGGGACCCAATAGGTCACCCTAGATTGTTTATCTCATTACCTTGTTTACCCCTAAATCACTTGGGTAGTTTGCTATTGCTTTACATGGTTTTGGGATAATCATTTATTATATCTATGTTCCAATTCTTTTTGTTATTCCATTTATGTTCATGTCAAGATCATTAATGCTAATTGGAACATAGAGCTTAACTTGAGAAACACGTGCCACCACAAGGGTTTAATGGGACGCCCTTGGCTGACTAATTAGGAAAGCTAGTGGAAGACTACCTTACCCGAAAGGGGCAAGGGTAGTAGGGGAGTTGCATGCAAGGAGGTTCTCAGGTTGATTTAGCTGCGATGGCGGTCAGACGGGGGATTCTTGCAAGTGCTCTTCCCATAAACTGTAGCTGGTTTTCGGAAGCTAGTGGAACTTTGTAAAGGCCTCATAGTGTTGCCCTGCCTCGCCTCCTAGGTAGAGGTGTATGGGAGTCACGATCCCTTGGCAGATGGGTAACATGACTTGTGGGTAAAGGGTACAACCTCTGCAGAGTGTAAAACTGGTATACTAGCCGAGCTCACGGTCATGAGCAGCTCAGGACTCTCTGATGATTAAATTATGGAACTTAAATTCAATTTGTCATTTGCATTGCATGGGTTTATTATTAATTTGTTCTACTACTTTATTTAAAGTTTGGTATTTACTTACACTTAGTAACCGCTAATAAAAGTTTGACCAACTACTTAAAAGCAACGCTCAGCTTTAACCCTGTCATTGATTAGCCTTACAAATTACATGAACCCCCACCTTTGTGAGTTCATGTCCACTGGTTCCTCACAACTTGTTGAGCTATGATCTTGTGTGAGCTCACCCTTGCTGTCTCACACCCCCCCACATGAGAAGAACAGGTGGTTCAGGAGGAGCCACAAGGTGAGGAGTATGATCTGATCTAGGTGGTGTTTCTCAGTTGACATTGGCGCCGACGATCCTTAGTTCGTTTTATGTTTATTCTTTTATTTTGTAATAAGTCTTCCGCTATGTAATAAGTACTCTGATGTTTTGTGACATTTATCTCTATACACTCTGTTATTATATATGTTGTCTTCTTGGCGCATGTATGAGATGCACCTGGCTTTGTTCCTTAAAGCCGGGTGTGACAAAAAGTCTCCACGCAAAAGTCGCCTACGTATGCAGCCGGAATCATAGATACGCAAAATCGAAGTCTTTCCTAAAAGACTACATACAGAAGTCACCTACGGGAGCGGTCTGATCAACAAAAGCGCGCAGCTTCATCACACAAAATTATGGTTACGTACACACAACGAGGGCATCACATATTACATCGGCTCAACCTTCAGGATGATACCCATCTCCCTGTAGTTGAACAGCATTATCCTCAGTTCCTCACCCTCAAACAAATTTCACAGCTCCCCCTTACCCACACTCACCCCAATCGGTGAGTACAACAATTCTCGCTTACCAGTCCCATCCACGCAAAGACGACCCCTCTCCACCTCACTTCGATAACGCCTACCACTTCACGACAACTCACTCACTCTCCGCTTCGCCATCACCCTCCGCCGCCTATACCCAGTACTCGCGCCCGGGAGTTCCTCGGAACCCTCCGCGCGCGGCGAAGGCTCTGCTGCAGCCACATCCAACGTTGCAAAATAATCCAAGTACTCATCTGAAGACTCCTCTGTCCACGCAATCGAACTCCCAGAATCATTAGACTCAAAACACTTAAACACAGAGCCAAACGAATCATCATCAGCAGCCACGGTCGAAGCCGCCACAAAAATATCATTGTCAGTAGCGGTTGCGTGCGCAGGCCTAGATCCAAGAACCTACGTAGCAACCGAGGTTCAGTATCACACAGACAAAATTTACACACTCCTCAACACCTACTCAGCCACCTGTGAAGGATTGGCCACAGCTGTGGGGTCTTCGGCTGCCGGCTCGGCCACCACCTTCGGGGCGGCTTCACCCGTCGGCGCAGGGGCCGGTGCGGGGTCTTCACCGGCTGCAGCGGATGCAGGGATCGCCGAGGTGCCTTCACCGGCATCCAACGGCAGCACCGGTTCCACTGCCACAGCCTCGGGCAGCGCGCCGTCCAGACCAACAAGGTCCTTGATGTCTTCGGCATGAGCCATCTGCAGCAACAGCACACTCATTTAGCAAAACCACACATACCCACACTTACAACCACACAAAAATAGCTTTTACCTGCTCTATCGCCCAGTCGGACCGATCCCTGACAGCCTCTCGGCCGTGCGGACCCCACATCCTATCAAAAAGTGCTCCCGCCGACTGCTTCACCACAGGGTCTTCGACCTTGAAGATTTCACGTTCAAATTCTCGTCCGCTTGGTTGAAGACCTCGTAGTGCCTGCACCCCCTCGCGGGACAAAGCATTCATGGCCCCCTCGTAGGTGACAAGGGAGGCAAAGGACATGAAGCCCGTCACATTGGTCGGGAGCACCAGCAGCTCCTCCTGCAACCATTCGAGGAAGCGAAGGCCTGCCTCTTGGCCAGGCACCTTGAAGTCAGCAGTCCGCGCACCCAGCTCGCGGTACGCGTCCACAAACTGCGTGTGCGTCCGCTCGACCTCCGCGCGTGTCGAGGACTCGGCCTTGTCCACGTGGCCGCGTAGGGCGTTGAACCTTGCCTCCAGCTCATCGGCGCATTGGCGGGCGAGACTGCCCTCCGCCCGCGCCACTTTAGCTTCGGCCTGCGCATCAGCGATGGCCTTGTTCGCCTCTCTCCTCTCCTCCGCCAGCTGGCGCCAGAGATCCGTCTTCTCGGCCTCCATGGCGGCCACCTTCTCTGTCAGCCTGCGGTTCTTGCTTTCCGCAGCCGACTTCTCCTGCACAGCATCCGCATGCTGTGCCCGGAGACGTTCGACTTCGGCAGCAACGTCCGCAGTCAGGGCACCCGACGCAACGAGATCAGCGAAGTCGGCCGCCTGACAAATAAACCCATGAGACCTGAATCCTCACAAAAACAACAAACATCGAAGTCCAACACAACTTACTTGCTTCAGCTGATGTGATAGCTGCTGCGACGCTTCCCTCAGTCGCTGGGACATGGAGCCCGCCACGTCCTTAGCGGCAGCGGCCGACAGAATCTCGCCGCTCGCGCAGAAAGCGGACCACGGGTCCCGCGCGGCACCCTTCACCCCCACCATCGCCGTTGGCGAAGTGCTCACCACCGGAGGCGGGACAACAGTCAGTTGCCCCTCGCCCGAACCTGCACCACGACACTGGTTAAAGACTTCGTCAAGCAAAAAAAAGCAGAAGAAGGTCTTAACTTACCAACAAGATAATCGTCGACACTGATGTCCATGCCGAAGTTGGCAATGCGTCGCGCCGGCGAAAGCGGCCTTCGCCCTTTCACAACCCCGACCGGGGGTGGCTTGCTCCCGCCAGAGGCGGCAGCCTTCGTACTCGCCGGCGCCTTGCCGTGCCCGGGGGCGGCCGATTTCGCAGCCGGCACCGGCTTGCTACCGCCAGAGGTAGCAGCCTTCGCGCTCCCCCGCGTCTGTTTCGCCTCGCGCATCGGGTCCGCGATCCTGACGACCGCCCGACGCTTCTGCGCAGCGTCTTGACGGTCCTTCTCCATCACTGCCGATACAACAGCAGCAATATTCCGCCCGTAAGGAAAAACCTTCAAGTCACGTGCCATGCGGGACGTAAAAAGTCTTCGCCAGCCGCGCGGGGGATCGGAACATTCTTGGGCCATCGACCCCAGGTAACCTCCAGCATTCGCGCCGAAGACTCCCGGAGCTCGGGCGAAGACATCCTTCCCGCGAGGGCTGCACACGTCCCCATCAAATCCACAGCAAAGCTATCAGACACCCCCATTCCCGCTACAGAACCTAATTTTCTCTTCTTAGTGGTCGGGGCAGCCTCCTGCGAAGGCCCTTCCTCGGTCACGCCCATCGGTTTCTTCCCACGACGGTCGGCGGCGTCTTCCCCGGGA
This sequence comes from Zea luxurians, assembly GCA_029449295.1. Taxonomy (NCBI): domain Eukaryota; kingdom Viridiplantae; phylum Streptophyta; class Magnoliopsida; order Poales; family Poaceae; genus Zea; species Zea luxurians. The sequence goes on from JAOPSE010000009.1 coordinate 18,080,479, forward strand.
TAACCACCGTATGGCAAGCAGTTCAATTCGAAGACCCAATTCAATCTATCGTTGGACCCACGAATATCCTAGCTCCGTAGACCCTCTGTCTTCGGCACATAGCGCCCCACGATCCTCGCTGCACCGTCTTCCGCTTCACGCACGAATGTGGTGGGATCCCGGCCATGCAGATCCAACGTGAAGGCAGGACTTCGCACCCGCTGCCCGCCCCGGGAGGGCATCTCGCGAGGGCATACTTTGCCTAGCGCCCAGCCATGTGCCAAGGGCCATACCCCATACCCGATAAATTCCTCAACTAAGACGCGCCCGTTACTCATGTGGGCAGTGCACCGAAGGGCTCCTTTGTCTTCATCATCCTCTGCCACCTCAAATTGCGGGTATGCCACATAATAATGGGAGCACATGACGGCCATGGGGAGTCCTGGGTGGTCTTTGACTATGCCTTCGGAAACGTAAAACTAGAAATCCCACCAGTTGCCCCACTTATTGCGGGCGCAGGGAACCAACTCCACGACTTCCATCGAAGTCTTGCCGGTCCTCGGCGTAAACATGCACGATCCAAACTGTGCAATCTTATGTCCAATTTTCCTCTTTTGCCAATGCAGACAGTAATGTTTTGCGAAGACCTCCACAGAGGGTTGACCACCATACAAAGTCGCCGCCCAGACATACTTTGCCAGGGCCACCACCGGCATTTGGCGTCAGCTGGTGGACCAGGACCTCGAATCTCCACAGGACCTCCGCCACAAATCGGTGTGCAGGCAGACGAAGGCCAGCGGTGAAAAACGCCTCAAACACGACCAACTCACCTTCTGGCTCGGGAACCTCCTCCGCCCCCAGGACACGCCCCACTCTGCTGCCAAAATATCCAAGCTGCTGCATATCCTAAACACGGACCGAGGAAATCCGCGACACGCCAAACTCCACTGTATCACCAGGATGTAGCTCCTCCGCCGCCATGTTGCTCTAAGTGTCCTCGGACGATGCGCCAGCCGGCGGCGTATTTGTAGCAGACGAGGAAGAGGACGGCATGGCTACATACCGTCGGCGGCGGCGGGCGGTCTGCTTGACGCGGGCCAGATCTCCAACGAGCAGGAGCAAGGAGGGCAGGCGAGCGGACGAACGGTTTCAAAAGGAGGCTAGGGTTTTGCGGCGCGCAGAAAGAGAACCTGACTCGCGCCGCCCCACCCCCTTTTTATAAACAGGACACGACGCTTTGGGAAACCCGCAGTCCAACAGTACTGCGTCCGTCAACGGTCACATCAAAAACCCCCGCGGAACCACTTCAAGCGAGGGCAGCGTCTCCACCATCTAGCGATGTCTTCGGCACCAGATGACTTAGTCGAACTGGTCCCTCGGAGGGCAAATGTTGGGGCGAAGGCGAAGACGCTACCCTTCGCTCCAACCTTCGTCTATCTCGCTGCGCCAATGGAAGCAGAATGACCGATGAGGTCCACCCTTCGTCTTCTACACTACAAGACGAAGGCCTACGACGACGTCACCCCCGTCCGACATCCTCACTCGACCTGGAAGCCCACGTGGGATTCGGCCCATTGTAACAGGCCCCGCACGGAGAAGTGTGTTACGGGCCCGATTTGTAATAGCTTTTCTATAATGACAGTATGTAACCCTCCTTTATAGGAATATTGCGGGGATAGACCAGGTGCCTGAGGGTACATGCGTCCTTACATTGAGACGTTGGGCACTCAGGCACCTATAAATACCCCCGTACAGTGCCCTTGAGAGGCTGGATTAACAGATCTATTGCCAAACCTTGTTTACATTGCTTTCACTCCCTTGTTGGACCAACTTGCCCAGGAGAGCAAGTTCCAACACCGAGGAAGTGGATACTTGTTCTTGATGGTGACTTCATTTAACGATCGGTAATCAATACACATCCTCATACTTCCATCTTTCTTAGAGACGAAAAGGACTGGTGCTCCCCAAGGGGATGAGCTGGGACGAATGTACCCTTTTTGTTGAAGATCTGCGATTTGGAGCTTCAATTCTGCTAACTCGGTAGGAGCCATGTGGTATGGTCTCTTTGCGATGGGTGCCGTTCCAGGAATCAGATCTATGTAGAATTCCACTTCTCTTTCCGGTGGCATTCCTGGTAACTCTTCTGGGAACACATCCATGAATTCTTCTACCACTGATATGTTTTCTGTTGCTAGATTAAACATCATTGGATCATTAGCGGGTGGCTGAGCCTGACAAGAGACTGACTTTCCTTGGTGGTCTGTGAGAAGGAATGTCTTGTTTGTGCAACTGATGATACCTTTGTGTTTGGTCAGCCAATCCATCCCTAAGATTACATCAATCCCTTGGGATGGCAAGACGGTTAAGTCTGCCAAGAACACTACCCCACTTAAAAGGATTCTGACTTAGGAGCATTTGAGCTGACATAGAAGGTCTGACCCTAGGGTTCGAGTGACCAAGGGAATCTCTAGAGGGGTAGAGGGAATGCCACGCTTTTCCACAAAACTAGTGGCTATAAAAGAATGGGATGCTCCTGAATCAAAAAGTACGGTAGCGGGAGTAAATTCAACAAGGAACTCACCGAGCACTACTCCCAGAGCTTGCTGAGCCTCCTGAGCATCAATGTGATTAACTCGTGCCCTTCCTTGATACTGGGTCTTGTTCTGCTGGCTGTTGGAGGAGGGCGCCTTGGGGGCGGATGCGGAGGTATTCTTGGGGCCATTCATCGAGTTGGAGTAGGCAGGTCCTGATGGTTTCAGCTGGGGACAGTTGTTCTTGAAGTGACTAGGATCTCCGCAGTGCCAACATGCATTCGCCGGGGGTTGGTTGCTTGCAACTGAGGGGGCATGAAAGGAGCTCTGACTCTGCTGACTGAACCGTGATGGGGTGGGTCCAGCTGGTCTACTGAAGCTTGGTCCCTTGGGTGGAAATCCAGAGGATCAAGTTTTCTGGTGCCGATCTTGCTGCTGAGCCCGAAGGACTTGGAATTTCCTCTTGAGATGGCCTTTTTCTTCCTCCTTTGCCCTTTCCACTTGCATGGCTTTGTTGGAGAGGTGAGAGAAACTGAGGAAGTCTTGGCTAGCCAGGATGGTCTTGAGTTCTGGTCTGAGCCCCTTCAGGAAGCGGGCCATCTTCTTGACTTCAGTACTGACGTCATCTGGCGCGTAGTGGGCCAATTCCGTGAACTTGTGCACGTACTCGCTGACAGATCTTCCGTCTTGAGTCAGTTCCCGGAATTCGTCTTCCTTGAGCTGAACGATCCCTTGGGGCACATGGTGCTCCCAGAAAGCTGTTTCAAACTCCACCCAGGTAGCATCTCTGATGGTGACATTGAAGGTATCCCACCAGGCTAAGGCCATCCCGGAAAGTTGATGAGCAGCCAGTTGAACACGCTAATTTTCTGGGCATCCGATGGTTTCCAGCTTTCTTTTAATCGTGCGCAGCCAATCATCAGCATCGAGGGGATTGCTAGATCCGACAAACGTGGGAGGCTTGAGCCTCAGGAAATCCCCCATCCTGTCTTGCGGTCTTCCACCATTCGGACGTTGATTTTCCAGACTTCGAGTGAGGACCTCGATGAGTCGAGTTTGGTTGGCTAGAACTTGGGCTAGATCTAAGGGTATTTCTGGAGTTGCAGGGAGGTGGGTCTCACTTTCCTCTCTACCGGCTTCCCTTTCAGCTCTCAGGGGAAACCCTGCTCCAATCCCGGAGGCGGTAGGCATGGTTTTATCCGAAGCCATCTGCCAGGGGGAGAGAGTCACTATTATGCACATGCCAATTGTTTTCAATCGAGTCATTTTATTCATTACACCAATACATTACAAGCATATGGCTACTACAAGTCGTACAACACGCGAGCGTTCTCTGAGGTACTACCGAACTCTTTTTCTGAAGTGTCCCCAAATTCCTTGAGAAGGTCATCAAGGCTAGCTAGGGACATATCCTCGATGTCGGACAAATTCTCTATCCTGGCGGGAGCTGGTGCTGGGGGAGCCTTCTTCCTTCGCTTAGCTTGGCCTCCTTGGTTCCTAGTCTTCTTTTGGATTTTCTTCGTGGGGGCGAGCTTCTTTAGCTTCTTGTCATAGTCCATCTTTAGGGTTCGGTAGGCTTCACGGGTGTTGACCTCCTCGCCTTCCGCTATGTCGAGACACTCTTGGAGGGATGCCTTCTCCTTCTTAAGCTCCTTGACCTGATGCTCTAAGCTTTCCACCCAGGAGTTTAGGTGGGTGCAGTGGGAGGAGAGATCATCGTAGTGGTTATCGAGAGTGTGGAGGTATCCGGCCATGTAGACAACGGTGGGGTCATCCTCGGTGAGGGCTCTCCCTGACAGGGCCTGAAGTCTTTTCCTCTAGGTGGGGGTATTTTTGTTGCTGGGTGGGAAGTAACAAAGGGGGTTTCAAAGATCTCTCTGCTGTAGTTTTGGCATAGCTGTTTAAGGGCTTTTCGGGCAACACTTTGGCAAGTGTCTGGGAAGCGGTGCCCGATGAAGGTGACTTGGAAGGGAGGGTGGTTTGGGTAGCTTCGGCTTTATCCCAGGTAAACCGCCATAGAGCACTTCTCTATTCCATTTTCGCGGTATTCCTTCCAGACATATTCGGGCTTCTTGCGGATCCCCATGCGTAGTCTGCAACTCCGTAGGAGGTGAGAAAATCCTTCCTCCTCTAAGCAGTAGGATGTCCTAATGACCTAAGAGCCTTCCATCTGGTAGGAGAAAAGAAGGGTCTGTTAATATCGGGGAAAGGAGAGAAGGTGCTTCTTGGGGGTAAGAGGTGTTTTCTTGTTAAGGCAACTTTTAAGGTCAGGGCTGCGGTCTACGGCCAGTCCTATAGGCTCTGATACCACCTGAAGCGTCCCGATCCTTTGGGACTCAAATGTGATACAATTACTAGTCCCAGGAGGCTAGTAACCACATTCCTTACTTCAAATAGTACAGAGTATGAGTAAATGTTATTACAATACCGGGGTACAAGCTCGAGAGTGAGTTGGAATTATAAAACGCAGTGGAAGATAAATTAGCCCAAGCCACAGGTAGAACTGTGGCAGAACCACCCGAATTATTCCAGCTTAAGTGCCCAAGCCACGCCTCAAGGGCCGTGACACACTTAAATCGGAATAACCCGTCAGTCCTTCAGATCTAGTCTGATAGAGCCACTTAACCAGGATCAAATTCCACAATCTCACTCGAAGGTGAGTCACAGAAGAAATACAATAAAACAGGAATCCACAAATTAAGTACTGAGTTATTACATAATCGGAGTTCTGGAGTAGCAAATAAAGTTCATAAAATAAGGTGCAGCGGATAATCGATGTCGTCGGAAATGAGGAAATGGGCAAGGCCTAGCCCACTACTCCTCATGCTCCTCTCCTGCTGGAGCAACATCCCACTCGACCGTCCAACCCGGTGGCAGGGTGGTAGGCCAAGTCACACCATCAACCAGATCCTGCATGGTACCTGCAAAAATTGTGCCACAAGCAAGGCTGAGTATACTAATACTCAGCTAGACTTACCCGGTGTGAGGAGTCTACTCCTCTACCTCTAGACTATGCAGCTGTTTGGCTGAGGGGTTTGGTTTGCCAAAAGCACTAGCTGTTACTAAAATCAAATTTTAGCTTTTCCAAATTTTACCATCATTAACTTAGCTAGGTTTGCTCCTTCTAAGCATACATGATAACAATCATTTAGTTCAAACAACAAGTTATCTCATATAACCACATTTCACTTCTTACTCGATGCAGTACAAGGAATCAAGCAGTCTCATTAGCTGCGAGAAGCAGACGATTCGAATCGAGTTTTAAACCTTGCAAGGTAAACCTAAACACACGGCACGGCAGGGTACTCCGACCCTACACATGACAACCGTCCCCATCGATTCCCCGTTCGCGTCCAGGCCTCACCGCCTTGGCATACAATGCTCCACTGACCCCGGCTGCCGCCGTGCAGTGGCCCCACTTGTACCCACCATAGCTAGCATGGGAGAACCAGTCTCAGGTCGCATGAGGGATAAAGTCCGCGCCCGGCTTCACTCAGGTACTAGGTTTACCGGTTACCATTTTTCCCGGCATGTGTTTAGTACGTTCAAAAGCTTGACTCAGGTATCCACACATTAATCCTTAATTCATTTTCCCGTCTCATGGACAAGGCATCCTCCCTGGATCCAAGTCCATAGACCAACATATATCCCATTATCAAGATAAATACAATCAATTCCTGACCTCGCGCGAGTGCTAGAAAAATCACTCGACTTCTACCGAGATCCTGATGAGCAAGCAGCTACTCGACCTAGCATACTAGTATTCATCTCAAAAAGGAATCCTAAGTTCATGCAACTAGAGGTTTCAAGCAACTCCTACACTTAAGTGCACATTACAAACCTACAAGCATTAAGTGTAGTAAAGTAGCATATAATAACATGGTTATGCATAAGACCGGGGCTTGCCTTCAATTGCTGGGGCTGCGGGGAGATCCTCAATAGCAGCCTCTGAAGCCTGCTCCTGGTCCTCTTCCTGGACAGGTCCTTGCTCGGGGATGAGCACGTACTCTCCGTCGGCAAGATTACAATCTAATGAATGCCATGCGTAAGATATATGCATGATATGATATGTGCTTTTAGAAATCACAACTTAAAAGGTGTATGATCTTCTTGAGTGAAACAAGGTTACTTTACTTATGTAAGACCCTTGGGTGGTATACTTGGTAAATTAAGTTAAACTTTAGCTAAGGCAAGTGGTAGGTTTTACTTTTAGGGGTTCCACTGAATTCCTTTTAGGTCTTAAGGATGAATGATAAGTACTCAAGTTGGATTTATTGAAGTGGGGTTTATTTCTTCTTTCCTTTTTCTTTATTCCCTTTTATGTTTTGGAGTAGGTTTGAACTACAAGTTGCTTTTATAAAATTCTAAAAATTCTGTAAAAATTACAGTGGCTTGCTACTGGTGTATGTTTCCTTTTCTTAAAATTTGGGGATCAGAAAGTGAATAGTTTTCTTTGCACAAAATTATTAAATTCTGGGGTAGAAGAGGTGCTTTGAACTACAACTACTATTTAACAGTGGGTAATTCTTAAGAACTTATTTTTGCTGGCCTTTAGGTGTTATAACATGACTTGATACAAAATTCTAGCCATTAATACCTTGTAATGATTTTTCTATGGTTTTCTCAAGTTTCTAGCCAAATGGGTGCTTTCTACTACCACTATATTTGAAAAATATCAAACAACAGAGTTCTTATTTTTCTTAGTTATTGTTTTGTGCAAGAGCAATCATTCTGAAGTTTGGCATCTATTTGCTTAGAGGAAGGGGTGGGGTGCATTATTTGAATTAAATGGCCTTTCCCTTAAATCATTAGCAAATGGTATAAGTTTGCTTCTTTTTCTTGGGTTTGCATTTTTCTCTGGTAGTTCACCTCATCATGGACTTAGCAAATTTTTGGTTGCCCATTATCACAATATTTGAGGTTGTTCATGATTTAGTTGGAAAATGCCTTATTATCACCTTGTATTTATTTCCCTTACTTAAAAAGTTGGACTGAGGTTCTCTATATTTTTGCAGTGGGGCTCTGGTGGTTATAAGTTCACTAGATTTTTGTTAAGCATTTTGGTTATAGTTTTGCCTCTTTAATAATTGATTTCCAGTCTTATTTAGGCTAAACAATTCATTTTAATTTAAAACTTGTCCAAATTAATAGTCTCTGTATTTTTCCTAGGTTCTTTGTTACACAAGTAAACTAGGAAAAATAATATTAATCACTGTTCATTAATTTCTAATATCTTTCTGATTTTCTCTAAGTTTTGGACAAAACATCTTTAAATGAGAAAAAGCATCATAATTTCTAATGCTGGGGTTCCTACTATTTTTAAACAGTGTCTAAAAGAGGTTTGAATACCCACAAATTTTCTCAAGTCTAGTACAGAAGAAAAACTAATTTTCCTTGATTAAATAAGGTTTAGGGGGTTTCTGTTTTTAAATTTAAACTCTAAAAGTTTGAACAGAAAGCATAGGGTTTACTATTTTCAAATGATAGGTTGTAATATACAGAGGCTAGCAAAATTGGTTTGACACTTTTTGAGTAAGAATTCATCAAGTTATGAATTTTACAAGTTCTCTGGTTATTTAAAAGAATTTCAGAATCGATTTAAATGAAAATCTACTTTGCACTGGGGTCCCTGGCGGTTTTCTAAGCTTTTCTTCGCGAATCAGTCCTCAGGCTACTATTCACCCGAGTCGCTGACATTACAGAAAACCCCTCGGGTTCTAAAAAAACTAACCCGAGGTCCTTCTTCTACCTTAAACAGTAGCCGCGGCGGAGAAAAGGGCGGAGGGGCTTACCGGCGGCGAGACTGTTCCGGCGAAGTGGTCGAGGATGAAGGGGAGGTCCTGGGGATCACAACGGTGTGCGGAACGCCGTCGGAGATGGCCGGAGTCGGTCGGTCCACGCGCGCAGGCGGGGATGCTCGTCGGCGGCGAGGAGACCAGCCTGGTCACGGCGAGATAGTCCAATCAAACGGGTCAGGGAGGTCTACGGGATGCCAGAGAAGACATGAGCGAGAGGAATTGGGCGGAGACTCACCGGATAACTCGGTCCACGCGCGGCGGCGGAAGACCGAGGTCCGGCGACGTCAATCTCGGGCCTCCGTTGAAGTCCGGCTGGGTCCGAGGGCTTGGCTAGCTTCACGGGCTACTGGTGGAGCTGGCCGAAGCACTGGCTTGGCTTGAGGACGGCTGGTGTGGGCTGGCCACGACGGCCGAAACTCGGGCGGCAATAGCGGGCGGAAATCAAGCTCGCCGGAGCTAAGGGAAGTGGCTGGCCGGTGAGGGTGAGTGCGGGGCGAAGTGAGGCGCGCCTGGGGAGGCTTTATAGGCACGGCGCGGTGCACGGGTGGTCGTGGACCGACGAGTGCGCGCGGGCGTGCACTGGGAAGGCGTGGTGCGCGAACGGGCGTGAACCGGGGTGTCAGCCACGGTCGAACACGTGTTCCCGTTGCTTCTGCCCCTGCTCAAGCGCCGATTGGGAGCAAATCTTCGCGAATTTGGGCAAGATCACTGCAAGGGATTTGTTCATCAGACCAAGCTTTGTCTTTTGTGTGTGGACGACGCGCGGTTTTAGGCTAGGGACAGGGAGTTGTAGCGTCACCAAGGTGCCAGTGTCAGAATGCCTGGTCCCGAGGTTAAGCTACGCCAAAATCGTGTCAAACAGATTTGGTTCGAATTCAAACTTTCCCAGAATGTGTTCAAGGTAATTTGGCACGACTTTGATATTTGGATCTTCTGGCTTTGAGTTTTGAAAAGCAGAGAACACAGATGATCTTTGGAAGGAGGTCTGAAATTCAGAAATTCAGAAATCTGAATTTCCCAAGGGTTCATAGATCAAGGGCTGATTTGGGGATTTTATTGAATTATTTTGGCTAAGCCTTCTCAATCTTTCTTGTTGCTTAATAAACATACTTTAACTTATATAATTGGCTCAACTCAAAATTTTAAACTTTTCACTCTCTTTTTCTTACTTTCTTGAATTTTGCTCATGGGGTTCACTTAGGGTTTTTTAATTAGGGTTGCACAATCTTATCTTTTAAAGGACTCAATTGCTTTGATCATGACACTTTTAAGTATATACTTGGTGAATTCTTTCTCACTTAAATTGTTTTGTTGCTCATGCTTACTTTGGTTCACATAAAATGATGGTTCTTGGTTTGGCTTTTGAAAGAAAACCCTGGGTGACACTGGGGTGTCACAGCCTTCCCCCCTTAAAGGAATCTCGTCCCGAGATTCGGGCCAGAGTCCTCCCGGGGTAAAGCGAAGGGTGAGACTTATAGGAAATGGGTGATTATTGCCATTATTAGGATAAACTGCTCTTCGAATGTCATTCTCTTTGCAACTTCAGAAGGAAGTCCTTTTAAGTTTTTCTTTATAGTTACTTCATTCTGAGTTAAGATCATATTTTTGGAAATTAGATTCGAAAGGCAGGAGGAGGGGTTGGGGTGATTACATACCAGCTTCCTTAGGTAGGCAATCGGGAAAGTTGGATCTCAGGAATTCCTCGGTTTCCCAAGTAGCTTCCTCCTCTGAGTGATTACTCCACTGGACCTTGAACATCTTGATCGATTTAGCCCGAGTTGATCTTTCCTTGCAATCCAGAATCTTGGAGGGGTACTCTTGGTACGAGAGATCTGGCTCTATCTCCAATTCTGGCTCTGCTAAGATTTCAGTCGGCAATCGAACACACTTCTTCAGCTGAGACACATGGAAAACATTGTGAATGGCAGACATCTTTGAAGGTAACTTCAGCTTGTATGCCACGGGTCCACATGCTTCTAGGATCTCATAGGGTCCAATGTAACGAGGGGCTAGCTTGCCTTTGATCCCAAATCTCTGCATTCCCTTGGTGGGTGATACCTTGAGGTATACAAAACTTCCCACCACGAACTGGAGAGGTTTCCTTCTTTTATCATGATAACTCTTCTGCCTGGCCTGAGCAGCTTCTAGATTCTTCCTGATTAGCTTGACTTTCCTTTCGGCTTCAGTCACTAAATCAGGTCCAAAAACTTCTCTTTCACCAGACTGAGACCAATTGAGTGGTGTCCTGCACCTTCTTCCATAGAGAGCTTCAAAAGGTGCCATCTTTAGGCTGGATTGATAACTATTGTTATAAGCAAACTCTGCCAAGGAGAGGTGCTTATCCCAGTTCTTGCCACAATCGATTGCACAAGCTCTCAGCATATCTTCCAGAATCTGGTTTACCCTTTCCGTCTGACCATCAGTCTGTGGGTGGTAAGCTGAACTCCTGATTAGCTTGGTTCCCAAAGACTTTTGCAATTGTCCCCAAAATCTGGCAACAAATTGGGCTCCTCGGTCAGAAACAATGGTCCGTGGTAATCCGTGCAAACACACGATCCGGTCAATATACAATTCTGCATATCTCTGAGCCTTATCAGTGGTGTGCACAGGAAGAAAATGTGCTACCTTCGTCAATCGGTCCACAATAACCCAAATTGAATCATGATGACGAACGGTGTTGGGCAGACCCACAATGAAATCCATGCTGATGTCGTCCCACTTCCACGAAGGTACGGATAGTGGTTGCAAGGCTCCAGCGGACTTCAAGTGGCTTGCCTTGACCCTCTGACAGGTGTCACATTCTGATACATACTGGGCTATTTCCCTCTTCATTCTGGTCCACCAGTACAAAAGCTTCAAATCATGGTACATCTTGGTGCTTCCCGGATGCATAGAGAATTTGGAGAGATGAGCTTCATCCAAAATTTTCCTCTTGAGATCCCGGTCTTTAGGAATCACCAATCTGCTTTTGAACCATAACACACCCTTCTCATCCTGGCGGAAACAATTATACTTCTCAACCTTCTGATGGAGATTCTTCTTGATAATCTGCACTCCCTTGTCACTGAGCTGGGCCGTGATGATCTGGTCTTGCAAAGCTGGCTCAACAGAAACGTGAGACAAAGAACCAGAAGAAATCACTTCAATTCGCATCTTGCTCAACTCATCACACAAGGTGTTAATGCGAGAATCCATCAGAACACAGTTGCACTGCAACTTCCGACTCAAGGCATCAGCTACCACATTAGCCTTTCCTAGGTGATAATGTACCTCCAGGTCATAATCCTTGATCAGTTCTAACCATCTTCTCTGCCTCATGTTAAGATCAGCCTGAGTAAAAATGTACTTAAGGCTCTTATGATCAGTGAAGATGTTGCAGTGAGTTCCCATTAGATAGTGCCTCCACATCTTCAATGCATGAACCACTGCTGCTAACTCAAGGTCATGAGTGGGATAGTTTTGCTCATGAGGCCTGAGTGCTCTCGATGCATAAGCAATGACTCGGCTGTCTTGCATCAAGACACAACCTAGCCCGGTGCCCGAGGCATCACAATATACATCAAAAGGTTTGCTGCTGTCGGGTTGCGCCAATACTGGTGCTGTGGTCAGATGCTGCCTTAATGCATGGAAGGCATCTTCGCACTTCTGACTCCACACAAATTTCACTTCTTTCTTCAGCAACTCAGTAATAGGCTTCGCAATTCGAGAGAAGTCCGGAATAAATCTTCGGTAATAACCAGCTAATCCCAGAAAACTCCGAATCTGGCGAACAGTCGTTGGTGGTTTCCAGTTCATCACCTCTTGCACTTTATCAGGATCAACAGCTATTCCAGCCTGAGAGATAGTGTGACCCAAGAATTTGATTTCCTTTAGCCAAAAATCGCACTTGGATAACTTGGCATAAAGGTGGTGCTCTCGCAGACGTTGAAGTACTACATGCAAATGCCTGGCATGTTCTTCTTCGTTCTTTGAGTACACCAGAATATCATCGATGAAAACCACCACGAACTTATCCAATTCCGGCATAAAAACAGAATTCATCAGATACATGAAATATGCTGGTGCATTAGTCAGCCCGAATGACATCACCAAAAATTCATATAGCCCATATCTGGTTGAGAATGCCGTCTTCGGAATATCACTTGCTCGTATTTTGATCTGATGGTAGCCAGAGCGAAGGTCTATCTTGGAAAACACCTTGGCTCCGACCAACTGGTCAAAGAGAACATCAATACGAGGCAAAGGATACTTGTTCTTGATAGTTACCGCATTAAGAGGGCGGTAATCTATACACAGCCTCAAGCTTTCATCCTTCTTCTTCACAAACAGTGCTGGACATCCCCAAGGCGAAGTGCTTGGGCGAATGAAACCCTTATCCAGCAACTCTTGCAATTGCTTCTTCAATTCCGCCAACTCAGCGGGTGGCATTCGGTAGGGCCTCTTGGAAATTGGGGCCGTTCCCGGTTGCAACTCGATGGCGAATTCAATATCCCGGTCCGGTGGCATTCCTAGCAATTCATCAGGAAAGACATCTGCATACTCACAGACCACTGGGATCTTCTTCAGAGGTAGCTCCGTCATAGAGAAAGCACATGACTGAGAAGAACCCTGACTAGGCAAAATCAAGGTGAAATTCCCGCAGAAAGGGGAATTAACTTCCACGGTACGGTTGGCTACATCAAGCACAACTTGGTGCAAGGTCATCCAATTTGCTCCTAGAATAATATCCACATTCTCCAATCCCAACATAAGAAGAGTGGTTTTGATAATGTGGCTTCCCAGTTGAATAGCCACTCTTTGGTTTAATTGATTAGTTGCAATTTTACCCCCAGGTGTGACTATCATGAATGACCCTTTTGAATGAGAGAATGGCAGTTTGCATTTAGCACTGAACTTTTGGCTAATGAAACTATGAGATGCACCAGAATCAAACAGAATTAAAGCAGGTTGATTATAAACTGAAAAGATACCAGTCATGATAGGAGCTCCTTCTGGCACTTCCTCAAGAGCAGTGAAGTTGAGCTTCCCTTGCCTGACTTGCACCTTCTGCTTTCTTCCCTTGTCTTGATTCGGTGCTGGCATCTGCCTCTGCTGGTTCCTGGGGCAATTCTTGGCATAGTGGCCCACATTGCCACAAGTGAAACACTTGTTTCCATTGCCCTGGCGGAACTGCTGCTGCTGCTGAGGCTGATTGTTCCTTGGGGCGGGAGCTGGGTAGCGGTTGGGTGTCGGCTGCTGCTGCTGCTGCTGAGGTGGCCTGATCACCCATCTGCCTGCCTGCTGCTGGAAACCCCTGCTCTGATTGTGAGAAACAATCCGGAACCTCTGAGCTTGAGCGGATGGTGCTGCCATTGGTGCCTTTCTCTTCTTCTCTGCCCGGTGAGCAACAATGCAATCCTCCTGAGAAATGGCCAGGTTGACCAACTCATTGAAGCTATCGGCCCGGACAGTGTTGAGTCGTTCCCGCAGCTTGGTATTGAGACCCCTGCGGAAGCGATCCCTCTTCTTCTCATCAGAATCAGCATGATACCCTGCATACTGGCATAAGTCGTTGAAGGCTTGCGCATACTGCAGTACCGTGCGGGTTCCTTGAGTGAGGGCCAGAAACTCATTCAACTTCCGATCAAGAATGCCAGCTGGAATGTGGTGTCCTCTGAAGGCAGTCTTGAATTCCTCCCAAGATACCTCACGATCATCAGGGAGCATAGCATGGAAGTGATCCCACCAAGTCCGAGCAGAACCGCGAAGCTGCTGCGCGGCGAAGCGGGTCTTGGTAGCATCCGGGCAGTCTCCCGTGAGGAGGGGAAACTTGGACTCGACGACGCGAAGCCATACGTCGGCGTCCAACGGATCCTCTGCCTTGGTGAACAAGGGCGGCTGCGTGCTCAGAAACTCCTGGTATGTTGCCATAGCCGGAGGTCGCTGAGGCTGGCCTCCACCATGATGCTGGGGGTGGGGCTGCCGCTGCAAGAGCTGTCGCAGAATCTCATTCTGCTGGGCCATCAGCTCCTGCACTGTGGGAGCTGGAGGAGGTGGCGGGGGAACCTGCTCGTTCTGCCGCGACGCTGCCTAGCTGCCATCTGAAAACAGAGATTGTCGCCATTGTTATCCCAGCTCACAATTTCGAACGGCAAGATATCATTTCATATAGAAGAAAAGAATGCCATAATCATAATATCAGGTTCGAAATAAAGATAACATGGTGACAAGGATCCCACAGATTCCAAAAGTTCACAGGGTTACATTAATCAGGGGAAAGTACCCACAAGCCTAGTCCAAAATATGATACTACTAAGCTCGCATAGGTTTCTATCCACCTAAAATGTCAAAGCGACTGCTTAACCCTGAGCGGTGGAAGCGACACTGGATGCGGGTGAAGGGGGCATCGCGGAGGTAGTCCCATTGGCACCAGGGGCTGGTCCTAGCTCCTCGGGAGCCTCTTCTCCCTCGCTTCCTGCTTCATTGGCCTCCATCTCCAGGTGGTGCATGTCCAAGTGGTCATTTGCTTCCTCGAGTTCCCTCTGCACATCGTGAAGCTGGTTCTCCAAGACATCAATAGTGTTGTCTCGGATCTCCACTTGCTGCTCCAGGGTAGCGATACGCTGGTTCAGCCTCTCCACCTGCAGATCCTTTTCCACCAACTCTGTGGATAGGTCGACCACAAAATCTTCCCGACTGTCGAGAGTGAGCTTGGCAGTCCAAGCGGTGTTAGCAAGAAGTGTCATAGCATCGCTCTGAAGGGCCTGAAGGCGGTACAGCGCACTCATGCACTGAACAGTGACCCTCCCAACCAAGTCAGGATACATGGCCCACACATCCTTCACATGGCTCACGCGGTTACACCACATGGGATCATCCTTCTTCTCAGCAGGGAAGAGTCCCAAGGGGTGCATCATCATCTCCAGGGGATGATAGCCACAGAAAGTCGTCAGAGCCTTCATGGCTGCTGCCTCAACGGTGTCGTCCGTCCTGAATCCAATCGTCTCAGAGTCAAGAGAACGCCAACCCGGCTGAAGGGGATGAGCCTCCAAAGTCAGCCAGACCCGACAACGAGGTACCCGATGCTCCTCATACAACTGCACCGTGTACAAAGGGGGCGTAGGGTAACCGGCGGAGTTAAGCACTTCCCACAAGATGGAAGGAAAGCCATCACGAGAAAGGAAGTCGGAACTGAAACGAGAGTCTCCTCCACTAGCGGGGGTGGGTGAATTCATCTGCGGAAGGGAATCAAAGATAAAGATTATGGCGGAAGGAAAAAGAAAAAGAGAGCCCGAATGGTTTTTAAAGAAAAAGGGGGTTAGCTCAAATTTTAATTCCTCCTTATGTTTTATAATGCATGCATGCTGAAAGAAACGTTGCCTCTCAAAAAGAAAATAGGGTGCCTTTTTAGGGCATCCTAAAATATAAGTATTGGCCCACGGGGCCTAATTAATTAGCCACCTATTTCCCTCTATGCCTAAGGCCTTTCGTCCTAGGTCTAGCGGTCTAGTCCTGACGATCTATAGCAGTTTCTAAGCAAGTTTTAGATTTTGAAAAAAATTGGTATTCATGGTTTATTGTTCTTCTCTGTGGTGGAATTTGCTCCGATACCAGCTGTGGCAGAACCACCCGAATTATTCCAGCTTAAGTGCCCAAGCCACGCCTCAAGGGCCGTGACACACTTAAATCGGAATAACCCGTCAGTCCTTCAGATCTAGTCTGATAGAGCCACTTAACCAGGATCAAATTCCACAATCTCACTCGAAGGTGAGTCACAGAAGAAATACAATAAAACAGGAATCCACAAATTAAGTACTGAGTTATTACATAATCGGAGTTCTGGAGTAGCAAATAAAGTTCATAAAATAAGGTGCAGCGGATAATCGATGTCGTCGGAAATGAGGAAATGGGCAAGGCCTAGCCCACTACTCCTCATGCTCCTCTCCTGCTAGAGCAACATCCCACTCGACCGTCCAACCCGGTGGCAGGGTGGTAGGCCAAGTCACACCATCAACCAGATCCTGCATGGTACCTGCAAAAATTGTGCCACAAGCAAGGCTGAGTATACTAATACTCAGCTAGACTTACCCGGTGTGAGGAGTCTACTCCTCTACCTCTAGACTATGCAGCTGTTTGGCTGAGGGGTTTGGTTTGCCAAAAGCACTAGCTGTTACTAAAATCAAATTTTAGCTTTTCCAAATTTTACCATCATTAACTTAGCTAGGTTTGCTCCTTCTAAGCATACATGATAACAATCATTTAGTTCAAACAACAAGTTATCTCATATAACCACATTTCACTTCTTACTCGATGCAGTACAAGGAATCAAGCAGTCTCATTAGCTGCGAGAAGCAGACGATTCGAATCGAGTTTTAAACCTTGCAAGGTAAACCTAAACACACGGCACGGCAGGGTACTCCGACCCTACACATGACAACCGTCCCCATCGATTCCCCGTTCGCGTCCAGGCCTCACCGCCTTGGCATACAATGCTCCACTGACCCCGGCTACCGCCGTGCAGTGGCCGCACTTGTACCCACCATAGCTAGCATGGGAGAACCAGTCTCAGGTCGCATGAGGGATAAAGTCCGCGCCCGGCTTCACTCAGGTACTAGGTTTACCGGTTACCATTTTTCCCGGCATGTGTTTAGTACGTTCAAAAGCTTGACTCAGGTATCCACACATTAATCCTTAATTCATTTTCCCGTCTCATGGACAAGGCATCCTCCCTGGATCCAAGTCCATAGACCAACATATATCCCATTATCAAGATAAATACAATCAATTCCTGACCTCGCGCGAGTGCTAGAAAAATCACTCGACTTCTACCGAGATCCTGATGAGCAAGCAGCTACTCGACCTAGCATACTAGTATTCATCTCAAAAAGGAATCCTAAGTTCATGCAACTAGAGGTTTCAAGCAACTCCTACACTTAAGTGCACATTACAAACCTACAAGCATTAAGTGTAGTAAAGTAGCATATAATAACATGGTTATGCATAAGACCGGGGCTTGCCTTCAATTGCTGGGGCTGCGGGGAGATCCTCAATAGCAGCCTCTGAAGCCTGCTCCTGGTCCTCTTCCTGGACAGGTCCTTGCTCGGGGATGAGCACGTACTCTCCGTCGGCAAGATTACAATCTAATGAATGCCATGCGTAAGATATATGCATGATATGATATGTGCTTTTAGAAATTACAACTTAAAAGGTGTATGATCTTCTTGAGTGAAACAAGGTTACTTTACTTATGTAAGACCCTTGGGTGGTATACTTGGTAAATTAAGTTAAACTTTAGCTAAGGCAAGTGGTAGGTTTTACTTTTAGGGGTTCCACTGAATTCCTTTTAGGTCTTAAGGATGAATGATAAGTACTCAAGTTGGATTTATTGAAGTGGGGTTTATTTCTTCTTTCCTTTTTCTTTATTCCCTTTTATGTTTTGGAGTAGGTTTGAACTACAAGTTGCTTTTATAAAATTCTAAAAATTCTGTAAAAATTACAGTGGCTTGCTACTGGTGTATGTTTCCTTTTCTTAAAATTTGGGGATCAGAAAGTGAATAGTTTTCTTTGCACAAAATTATTAAATTCTGGGGTAGAAGAGGTGCTTTGAACTACAACTACTATTTAACAGTGGGTAATTCTTCAGAACTTATTTTTGCTGGCCTTTAGGTGTTATAACATGACTTGATACAAAATTCTAGCCATTAATACCTTGTAATGATTTTTCTATGGTTTTCTCAAGTTTCTAGCCAAATGGGTGCTTTCTACTACCACTATATTTGAAAAATATCAAACAACAGAGTTCTTATTTTTCTTAGTTATTGTTTTGTGCAAGAGCAATCATTCTGAAGTTTGGCATCTATTTGCTTAGGGGAAGGGGTGGGGTGCATTATTTGAATTAAATGGCCTTTCCCTTAAATCATTAGCAAATGGTATAAGTTTGCTTCTTTTTCTTGGGTTTGCATTTTTCTCTGGTAGTTCACCTCATCATGGACTTAGCAAATTTTTGGTTGCCCATTATCACAATATTTGAGGTTGTTCATGATTTAGTTGGAAAATGCCTTATTATCACCTTGTATTTATTTCCCTTACTTAAAAAGTTGGACTGAGGTTCTCTATATTTTTGCAGTGGGGCTCTGGTGGTTATAAGTTCACTAGATTTTTGTTAAGCATTTTGGTTATAGTTTTGCCTCTTTAATAATTGATTTCCAGTCTTATTTAGGCTAAACAATTCATTTTAATTTAAAACTTGTCCAAATTAATAGTCTCTGTATTTTTCCTAGGTTCTTTGTTACACAAGTAAACTAGGAAAAATAATATTAATCACTGTTCATTAATTTCTAATATCTTTCTGATTTTCTCTAAGTTTTGGACAAAACATCTTTAAATGAGAAAAAGCATCATAATTTCTAATGCTGGGGTTCCTACTATTTTTAAACAGTGTCTAAAAGAGGTTTGAATACCCACAAATTTTCTCAAGTCTAGTACAGAAGACAAACTAATTTTCCTTGATTAAATAAGGTTTAGGGGGTTTCTGTTTTTAAATTTAAACTCTAAAAGTTTGAACAGAAAGCATAGGGTTTACTATTTTCAAATGATAGGTTGTAATATACAGAGGCTAGCAAAATTGGTTTGACACTTTTTGAGTAAGAATTCATCAAGTTATGAATTTTACAAGTTCTCTGGTTATTTAAAAGAATTTCAGAATCGATTTAAATGAAAATCTACTTTGCACTGGGGTCCCTGGCGGTTTTCTAAGCTTTTCTTCGCGAATCAGTCCTCAGGCTACTATTCACCCGAGTCGCTGACATTACAGAAAACCCCTCGGGTTCTAAAAAAACTAACCCGAGGTCCTTCTTCTACCTTAAACAGTAGCCGCAGCGGAGAAAAGGGCGGAGGGGCTTACCGGCGGAGAGACTGTTCCGGCGAAGTGGTCGAGGATGAAGGGGAGGTCCTGGGGATCACAACGGTGTGCGGAACGCCGTCGGAGATGGCCGGAGTCGGTCGGTCCACGCGCGCAGGCGGGGATGCTCGTCGGCGGCGAGGAGACCGGCCTGGTCACGGCGAGATAGTCCAATCAAACGGGTCAGGGAGGTCTACGGGATGCCAGAGAAGACATGAGCGAGAGGAATTGGGCGGAGACTCATCGGATAACTCGGTCCACGCGCGGCGGCGGAAGACCGAAGTCCGGCGACGTCAATCTCGGGCCTCCGGTGAAGTCCGGCTGGGTCCGAGGGCTTGGCTAGCTTCACGGGCTACTGGTGGAGCTGGCCGAAGCACTGGCTTGGCTTGAGGACGGCTGGTGTGGGCTGGCCACGACGGCCGAAACTCGGGCGGCAATAGCGGACGGAAATCAAGCTCGCCGGAGCTAAGGGAAGTGGCTGGCCGGTGAGGGTGAGTGCGGGGCGAAGTGAGGCGCGCCTGGGGAGGCTTTATAGGCACGGCGCGGTGCACGGGCGGTCGTGGACCGACGAGTGCGCGCGGGCGTGCACTGGGAAGGCGCGGTGCGCGAACAGGCGTGAACCGGGGTGTCAGCCACGGTCGAACACGTGTTCCCGTTGCTTCTGCCCCTGCTCAAGCGCCGATTGGGAGCAAATCTTCGCGAATTTGGGCAAGATCACTGCAAGGGATTTGTTCATCAGACCAAGCTTTGTCTTTTGTGTGTGGACGACGCGCGGTTTTAGGCTAGGGACAGGGAGTTGTAGCGTCACCAAGGTACCAGTGTCAGAATGCCTGGTCCCGAGGTTAAGCTACGCCAAAATCGTGTCAAACAGATTTGGTTCGAATTCAAACTTTCCCAGAATGTGTTCAAGGTAATTTGGCACGACTTTGATATTTGGATCTTCTGGCTTTGAGTTTTGAAAAGCAGAGAACACAGATGATCTTTGGAAGGAGGTCTGAAATTCAGAAATTCAGAAATCTGAATTTCCCAAGGGTTCATAGATCAAGGGCTGATTTGGGGATTTTATTGAATTATTTTGGCTAAGCCTTCTCAATCTTTCTTGTTGCTTAATAAACATACTTTAACTTATATAATTGGCTCAACTCAAAATTTTAAACTTTTCACTCTCTTTTTCTTACTTTCTTGAATTTTGCTCATGGGGTTCACTTAGGGTTTTTTAAATAGGGTTGCACAATCTTATCTTTTAAAGGACTCAATTGCTTTGATCATGACACTTTTAAGTATATACTTGGTGAATTCTTTCTCACTTAAATTGTTTTGTTGCTCATGCTTACTTTGGTTCACATAAAATGATGGTTCTTGGTTTGGCTTTTGAAAGAAAACCCTGGGTCCACAAGAACTGGGTGAAGACACAGCCCCTTCAATCAAGCATAGCAGAAAAGAAGTCTTCAGCTGCTGAAAAACATGAATAAATCTGGGTGAATACATTAGGTATTCCGCAAGCCCGCCCGGCTCCCGTAAAGAGAAAGAGACCTATATCATACATGTTTCATATGGTGGAGTTGAAGTCACTCATCTTTTTCTCAGAGAAAGGCAGTACTTGTTGTTAGGGTTTTCCCGAAACAATAGAAGTGACAATTGCTTAACCACCACTGAGCTTCCTGCTCCCGTAGCACCATTTTCCTTTCCAGAGACACACTTACACCCACACATATTTCCCTGTTCCCGGTTGTTGTAGAAACACTAATTGTCATACCACATCAGACTCGTCCATACCGGTGGACACGGACTATTCGGATAGGTTTAAACTCTACGCAGAGGGGTACACTTTACCCACTAGTCCGGCTCTGTGATCTCACGGCCAATGAGATCCAAATCTGAATCTCTTTCCTTCCTCGCACATCCTAACCTTAATGGTTATACCGGAAGGAGTCAGGCCACCGCCATGTCCAAACCGGACAAAACATTCCCCCTCCTTATCCTCCCGGTGCTCCCCAGCCTTCATAACCCTGGGGTTGGACCGTACGAGTTCAGATCGAGTGACTGCCCACATAGCCTCGAGTGGTTGTACTTTTCATGAGTACAGGTAGTGAAGGATAACAAAATGGTCCTTATACGAGAGGACAATGAAGCTCACGCCTAAACCAGCTGAGCCATCACCTTAGGCCCTCCCCTAAACCAGGGAGTCCCTGATCATCCTACTCACCAGGTGATGAGGGTGAGTACCCATCATCGCACACTTTTTGGAAAACATAATGTTGTTCATACCCCTTTTCTTATCCCATATCTTGTGATCAAAAGGTATTAGTTAATGCGGGCTCTCTCATGCTCATCATGCAAATAGATTCCATCCCTTAATCCCGGCTTAGGTAGTGGTAGAGAGAAATGGGTAAATTATACATCAAGGGAAGGATGGACTTGCCTTTGTCGAAGCTTTCCTGGCACAAAAGATTTATCTCGGAGGGGTCGGGTTCCTGCCCTTCTTCTGGAGCTACAAATTCTGGAGGATCGGATCCCTCTTCTGCTAACAAACACAGATAAGAACAATACATCAATCATGGTGACTTTAGTGGGGTGTGTCATTTCTTATATCTTATTATTTTTGTGCCCTATAATTTATTTAAACTATTTTTGGTGCATAAAATATCAGCATATAATTCTATATATGAAAATGGGAAAAAGAAATGGGAAAAGAAAAAGAAAAGGGTTTTCCTGCTTGCTGGGCCGGGGGGGGAGATTTTGGCCCACCCAGGCGCGGGCGCGGCAGGTGGCCCAGCCGGCCCATCAGCGAGGGAGACGGCGGGGGACAGCGCCGTGACGTGGGCCCACACATCAGCGAGGGAAGGGGGTTTAACGGCACGGAGCAGCGACGGAGGGGGGAGGTCGACCGGAGCTCGACCGGCGGTGAAATCCCGCGGCGGTTCTCCGCCGTGGGTCCGGTTCTATGGCGGTGGAGCGGTGGCAAGGCACGGGCGGGGGTAGGGGATCACGGGGGTGGGGTCAATTTGACCGGCGGGGGCCTAGGGTGGCCGGTCCACGGCGCGGTGGCGGGTGCTCGCGGTGGTGAGGTCGCCGGCGAGGCAGCCGAGCGCAATAGGAGGTGGGGATGGGTGTGTTGCGATCGTGAGTGAGTGGCGGAGCTCAAGCACCAAGTTAATTCGACCGAAAGCTACTAGAGAGGGGAGAACAAAGCTCACCGGAGTGAAGGGGGAACGCGGCGGCGCTAGCTCAATTGGGCTGGGGGAGGTGTGGAGGAGATGGCCGGGGCTGGTGTGGAGGAAACGGAGCTCGGGCGGTCCCTTTTATAGGCGCTCGGGAGGGGGAAGGAAGGGAGGGGACGGCGAGCGCCGACGAGCTTGCCATGATGGCGGGGATGGAGCAAACGGCAACGAGATGGCTCGGGCAGGCGAGGGGTGAGGGGACGGCTTGGGTACAGTGGCGGGGTGGTCGCTGAGGCCGGTGCGAGCGTTAATGGCGAAGCGACGGGGCGTGAGGCGGTTGGCGGCGAACGCGCCGGTGATGGCATGGGCGGGACGACGGTCCTGACAGGCGGGCCCGGGCTGCCAGTGGGAGAGCGATGCGAGAGGGAGAGGGGTGGAGCCACTGACCGGTGGGGCCGGGTTGTCAGGCGCGGCACGGGCGCGCGCAGCTGGACCGCTTGGGCCGGGGGGAGAGGGGGGGAAGAGCGGGCGCGGCGCGGTTTGGGCCAGAATCGGCCCAGCCGAGGGGGGAAGGTTTTTCCTTTTCTTTTTCTGTTTTCTATTTCCTTTTTCCATTTTCTATTTTTGTTTCTTTTTATTTCCTTTTCTTTTGAATCAACAATTTGCTAAATAATCTTGAGTGTTGAAAATAGTATATGTGAGGTGCTCCTAACAATTCAAGTGTATGCATATGATGAGATGACCTAAGGGTGGAGTTTAGGGAGAAAATAAAATAAAAGGGGGTTTAGGAGATTAGGGTTCCAAACCTTGGGTTGGGATTTTTGGGATGTTACAAAGAACAGGGCGAAGGCAGGAAAGACGAACGGGACATCCGACGACGGCGAAAACGATAGTGCGTGCATGATGTGAAACGTCCTCGTGGACGTGCAATAGCCACTGCACGAGCTGGTATCGGGGCTGGTGTCGGACGAATACGGGGAGGAGGCACCTACTCCTACGCCCTCTACCGAGAATGGTGTGGCGCGGAGTTGGAGGCATGAGGTGAGAGAGAAAAGAAGTAAAATGGCGAACGAGTTGGTGGCAACTGAGGCGAGGACCATCATTATCGTGCAGAGGTATAGATGGCTAAATGGGCTGTGTGGCGAGCTGACCCAAGACACGACCCATTTAATAGTGCCTGGGCCAACCCGGCACGAGCGTCGTGCGGTGCTTGGGACGTAGCTTCGGCCCGTAGTGATGGCCCGGCTCGGCACGATTATTTTTTATTTTACAAAAAAATTATATATACATATGTACAATTTATATTCAATATTATAAACACCTGAGCATGATGTTCTACTGGTTAGATAGCTTCGTCCAGTATCTTTCACCCTTCTTCCATCAGGGTGTGGGTTCAAACCCCAACTGCTGCAACATTTGAGCATGATGTTCTACTAGATAGATAGCTTTGTCTAGTATATTCCACCCTTCTTCCATGGGTTCAAACCCCACCTCCTGCACCGCTTTTTAGTTAGTATACCCCTACGCTGAGTTAATTTGGAAGAAATGTAGACTTTTTTTTTAAAAAAAAAGATGACGCATAACAACCGTTGAAACTGGTGCTTTAAATATAGTAGAGATTTACTTATCTGTACGTGCCCGATTTTTAGGGGTGCTTTTTTGACGGTATTTTTTTTTCAAAATAACTTTAGGCAACAATTTTATAGAATCAAGTGCTTTATCTATTATCTTTTACAAGGCACACGCGTACAATAAGGTTTTGCTCGTTCGTGACTTGGATAGTGGTTTTGGTTATAATTCAGTAATTCCTGGCATAGGAAGGATACAGCCCAGAAAATAATGTTGCGGTCAGTTCTGGCTTTCAGATTCGGAGTACCATGCACGTGGCGTAAAGGCAGGCCGTGTCTTACAGATGAATAAAGGACCTGGGTCTCACGTAATTCGTTTCCAGTTTCGTGCATCAACTGAGATCAAGATGTGGAATTTTCAAACTGCCGTCGTGTTTGTTTCGTCACATAAAAGCTTTTCGGAAGGCTAAGGAGAGGAAGCCGGCGAGAAGGAGGGGGCGTTTTACGTGTCACTGTCCTGTCCTGTTGGCTGTTGACACGAATCATTTCTTCCGCGCGTGGTAAGAAGAAGATGCACTGCACATTAGCTGCCTGAAGGCGTCCAACTGAAATCATTAAAAAGTGTTGACGCACGCGCTGATGCGTCGGCCGCACAGCACAGCACAGCCCGTTTAATCAGCGATGGAGCCCCGGCCGTCAGCCAGCCAGGTCCGGGTATGCGGCGTCACTGCTGTCGCCACCGTCTCCGATGGTTCCACATCCATCCAGCGGGCCGCGCGTGGTACAAAAGGCTCTTCCACGCCGTCAGGTGCAGCTGCCCAAACAACAAACACAGACTCCACCACCCCGCTTCTTCTGTTGCAGCTGAAATCTGTCAGATTCTGCAGTTCATTCCAAATGGCTGCTGCAGCAGAGCACGGCAACTGCGATGCTTGGGCGGCCAGAGACCCTTCTGGGGTTCTCTCACCATACAAGTTTAACCGCAGGTGAGGTGGCTCCCCCTCCTCCTCATTTGGTGCACAACTCATCATCATCATGTTTTTTTATCGCCTTTTCAGAACACTGCTGTCTGTCTTCTCGCTATGCTAGAATTCTTTGGAATAGCTGCCTACAGTGTTGTTTTCCTTGCCTTTTACATGTACATCATGTTTTTTTTCCTGCCTGTGGAGTGGGTTGATTTAAATCACTAGCAAGTTAAAAATTATTTCTAATTTCTTTCAGTCTCATTCAATTCACACAGAACGGGAATAACCGAACACAGCCTAAAATCGTGAAACTGATGCATAGCAGATGGTAGACCATCCGTAACCGTACATATTCATAACGTCTACTATGCCTTCTGGTATTTTTTTTTCCAGAGCAGTGCAAAGCAGCGACGTTTCGCTGAAGATCATATACTGCGGGGTGTGTTACGGTGACGTTATGTGGATACAGAACAAGCACAACGACTCAGTTTATCCTCTGGTTCCTGGGTAAGAACATGTACACTGAACCCCTAGCTTAGTAGAGCTAGGTAGGGAGCTCGCACTTTATATATCTGTTGGTTCGTGCAGGCATGAGATAGCTGGGGTTGTGACTGAGGTTGGCGCAGACGTCAAGGCCTTCAAGGTGGGTGACCACGCAGGCGTTGGAACCTACGTGAACTCGTGCCGGCACTGCGAGAACTGCAACAGCTCTCTGGAGAACTACTGCCCAGAAACAGTTTTCACTTACAACACAACTGATGCTGATGGGACCATCACAAAGGGGGGCTACTCCACTCACATTGTCGTCCATGAAAGGTAAGCCATGCAGTGTACCCAGTTCGGGTTGTTGATCCCTAGCTAGTTCATGTAACCAAGTTCAGTACAGCAATTTCCTGACAAGGCAGAGCTTTCTGTCGACCAATCGACGTTTTTTAGGTACTGCTTCAAGATACCCGATGGCTACCCTCTGGCGAAGGCAGCGCCTCTTCTGTGTGCTGGAATCACCGTCTATACCCCAATGGCGCGGCACAACATGAAGCAGCCTGGGAAGTCGCTGGGAGTCATTGGGCTCGGTGGCCTAGGCCACATGGCGGTCAAATTTGGTAAGGCCTTTGGTCTCAAGGTCACCGTTTTCAGCACGAGCGAATCGAAGAGGGAAGAAGCCATTAACCTCCTTGGAGCAGATAACTTTGTTATATCGTCAGACACGCAGCAGATGGAGGTACTGCACATTGCACAGTTTTCTTATGCTGAAAAATGAACATGTGTTGCTAAGTGATGTCTGTTCTGCATGCTTGACCTGAAAACTTGCTGGTATGATCTCTTGCTTTTTGCAGGCCCTGAAAAACTCCCTGCACTTCATAGTTGACACTGCTTCTGGTGACCATCCATTCGATCCGTATCTCTCGCTCCTTAAGGTTGGCGGTGTGATGACAATAGTGTGCTTTCCAAGTGAGATCAAGATGCACCCTGCGAGCCTCAACCGTGGTAATTCTCTGTTCTGACACTTGTGCAGTAAAAGCATATGAACGTGGTAACAGAAGCAAAACCATCTAGATCTAACCTAAACTCTTCTTTTTTTTATCAGGTGGGCGGACCTTGTCTGGTAGTATTGTCGGAGGTACAAAAGACATTCAGGAGATGGTTAACTTTTGCGCGGAGAACAAAATCTATCCAGAGATCGAGATCATCAAGATGGATTATATCAACGAGGCTCTCGCCAGGCTTGTTAACCGAGACGTGAAATACCGCTTTGTCATCGACATCAAGAACTCTTTCGAGTAGCATGCTCATTCACATGATCCCTGTCTTCTTTGTCAATGTATGAGAGATAATGAGTCGTTTCGAATAAAGCGTAGACATGATAAATAACAAGTATGCTTGTGACTGTAAAATCGTTCTATAAATAAGGCGCTGTGTTGAACGATAGCTGACAAGTTTGTCTGCAATGCCTAAATGAGCAGACGTGCTCTTTTACATGCTGCAACAGTTTGAGTCCAAATACAAATTCAGCTGGCAACACAATAATGAACGGTGCAGGAGGGCTCAAACCGCTGGTTAATTAAACAAGCTAAAGGCTAGTTTCGGAGCAAGGGTGGCTAAACCCAGGGAAGAAAAACCTGCCTCAAATAATTAAATGTCTTATTCAAATGTCATTGGAAGGGGTTACAAACCCTGGGAAATGAGGGGGATCCTAAGAGGATTTATGTTTTCCAAACTAGCCCTAAACCTTTAAATGCATTAACCAACACCTACTGAATTCGGGCCTGTCGGCCTCACGAACATGGTCATCAGCAAGAAAAGAAACGGAGGCGAAAACTAGTCTGACAGAGCATGATCGGACTTGGTTCTGGGCTCACGTTTGGTACTGAACTACTAAGCCTAGATTGACCTCACGTCGGTCGATATATGGGCCTTTCATTACAATTCCGGCCTGTCCTTGCAAGCCGGGCCATATTCGGCTCAAAAAAACTTATGGCCCGGCCTGCCACTAAAGCCCCACAAAGGAAAGCGTCACCTGCGGCGCCGTCCGTCGTCTTCTTCAGCGCGCGCCCGCGCCGCCGAAACCGCCGGCGGCCTCCTAGCAGGTTTCAACTGAGGCACGCAGTCCACACCGAAGCAACGCTTCGCTCCTCTTCGCCGTAGTCTTTCTCGGCCCTCCGCTCCCATACTGGTATGAGCTAGCGTGGAGTGGATTTCCATACGCATACGCACTTGGGTCTCATCTCTCTTGTTGGTCATGACATGAACCCTAGGCCGCTGTTTTTTCTTTGCTAGGTTGTTCTACTTATTCAACGCGCGCGACATACATTGGAGTTGCGATCCAAACTGCTGGTGCAGTTTTACTTGTCACAATCCTTGGTGGTTCAGCATAAACTCCATGAGCGACGACGCCATGGCCTCCGCTGCGGTGGAGCCGCCCAAGCGGGAGCAAAATTTTCTAGTGAAGGTGGGGATGGAGGCATGGACGCAGTCGTTCGCGGTTGCACACAAAGTCAGGTTGGTGCACATCCTCAAGAATCTCCACACCTCGGAGGTGAAAATCTACTCTGACGCGTCCAAGGAGTTCATAGGAGTACTGGATGGTGAGTCTGGCGGCGAGGTGCTGCAGGAGTACGTGCAACAGTCGCCGCAGCTTGGGGAGCTGCTCGAGGCATGGCGGCTCCACCGGGAGAACCCGGGGATGGCGCACATACTTTTGCTCTTTGCAGCTGTCCTGGGCCACCCTGATGGTAAGCTGCGGCGACATGGTTCGGTTAAGAAGAGCTTGGACGGTGTCGCTAGGATGATACTGGAGGATAAGGAGAAGATGGGGGATGTGTATTTGGAGCTGAATAGTGGTGAGTTCCGACGGCAGAATGCAGCACTGGATTTGCTTGCTGCAATTGTCAGGCGTGGAGGGGGTCTAGCGTCTGAGGTCGCTGAGAGATTTGATTTTAAGATACCTATTTTGCCGCAGCTGGCTGGGACAATGAAGAAGAAGGGGAGCAGGGATGGAAGGAATCGGCGGAAGGGTGCTGACTTTGGGTCCACAAGGCGGTCGTTTATTGGGTTTGCCATGTCATTTTTGGAGGTTGGGAATCCAAGGCTGCTAAGATGGGTCCTTCAGCAGAAGGAGGTATATTCAGGGGTGCTTCGTGGGATTGGAAATGATGATGCTGAGACTGTCATCTATGTCCTCTCAACTTTGCGAGACAATGTCCTGGTAGATGAGTCTCTTGTCCCACCAGGGCTCAGGAGTGTCCTCTTTGGAAGTGTCACATTGGAGCAGCTGAGCTTGATCTCAGGAAATCTTGAATCAGGGGAAGCAGCTGACATTGCTCATGAGGTATTGGTCATGGTGTGCACTGATCCAAAAAATGGATTGATGCCAGGATCAAATTTGAGAGGTAATGAGAAACGCTTACTAGATCTCATGAGAAAGTTGAAAGCTACTGAGGTTGTTCATCACAAAAAATTGTTACTGGCCATTGTGAGTAATAGACTGTCTCTTTGTTCGGCGTACATGAATGAGTTTCCTTACAATATTGAACCACGTTCGTCTCCTTCATGGTTAGTTCTTCTGAGCATTTACGTGCTTATTTTTTTGTAGTGCAGTATGCTCATGCTGGTCAAGTTATTATTTGCAGGTTTTCAGCCATCTCCCTTGCAGCTGATGTCATAGCTTCAGCAAAATGCAATAGCATTGTTCAAACTCTTTCATCCAGTTCACATGGTCTGGTATCTGTAGATGATGAAGAAGTTCAGGTAGTCTTGAAGTGCATGGTGCCCAATGTATGCTCTCGAGCAATGATAAATAGGGGGTTGCTGCATTCTGATGATCTTGTGAAGCATGGTTCTCTGAGGCTTGTTTTTGAATCAGTTAACCTGCTTTGTTATATCACTGAATCCATCAATTGCATGGTATCAAAAGGGAGACTGAAGTCAGAATTCATTGGCTCAGAGAAAGTAACCATGAAAATAGATGGTTTCCCAGTATTAAGCTGTTCTGATGCTACAGATGCATCCTTAGTTGATGAGGTTCACCAGGGAGATGAAATGCAGGTCAAGAGGTGGACATCTCTAAGAGAATACATCCAAGATGAAGTTCATGGAGCTATGCCTGATCCTCAAGTCTTTCTCAAGTTACTCTCTTCTACCAGCCAAAAACATCAAAGTTATTCTCAGAGCATACAAAAGAATAATGCTCAACTTTCTGAGCCTCCTCAAAAGAAACGAAGATGCAGTCCTTCCTGTGAAGTTGATGATATTATTATTGGTGGCATTGATGTTGAGCAGGATAAGGACGCATCTGAAGAACAAGGCCTGGAATTAAAAAATGACCGCACAACCACCTTGTGTGAGATATGGAGCTTAGATAAACAAGATCCAAAGACGAAAGATGCAAATGTTGTGGAAAATGTCTTCCACTCGAAGTTGCTGGATGTTCTCAGGCTTTATTTGGTAGGTGCGGCTAAATCCAATGCTCTGTGTGCACTTGCTGGATGTTCTGAATTCTTGTTACCTTGAGTCCTTGACCTGATTTTTTGGGTGCATGTCCCCAATCTCTACTTCTATAATTGATGTGATTCATTAGCAGTTTATATCATTAATATTTCCAACATCTAATTTTCTTTCAGGGGGTGATGCCCAGCTCTTTTGATGGATCATATGACTTCTTTAAGATTATACCACCTAACCCATTGGATCTGTCCATGGATGAGCAACAGTCCTTGTTATCTTTTTTACTTGAATATTCAGGCCAATCTAGAGGATGTTTGGACCCAGAAAGAGTTCCAGAATCAATGTACAAGTATCTGCAACCCTTGGTTTATATCATGTTGCATTCACAGATTAAGAACATCCGTGATCAAGCATATATTTTAGTTAAAGCTGCTATGGCAAGTTCGGGTGCTTTTGATCATAACTTCACAGAGATTGATGCATGGTTGGTTTTCTTGCCTGGTTATGAGGCCAAATGGTGTGTAAGAGAGAACCTAAGAATTGGAGCACCTAATAAATTATCACACATTGTGATCCCTTTTCTGTGTGATGCTATTTCGGTAGTTGGTAATAACCTGTATAAATACCAAGAGCACACACACAAGCTTATCTCTAAATCAGGCCAGTTGGAAGGTACTACTTTCTCTGTGAATGTCAATAGATCAGTAGTTGCTATTTTGTCAAATTAATATTAATTGTATGTCAAATATCTGCTCAGGCTAAGCTGTCCATGTTTCATCATATCAGATGTATTGCCTAATACTCATGCTGTAGATCAGTAGTATGCCAAATGGAATGTCAACAGTATGCAGTTGACTTAAAAAAACTTGCCAAGGTTTGAGAGGTTATAGCCTTCCATAGTTATCATCTGACCATGTTAGCAACTTATTTGTTCAAATGCTCTGTCATGTTATGATTTGTTTAATTTCATTCAGTTCTTTTCCTTTTGGACTTGGATTTATGTACCTCATCCTAAAATCACTCCATAACACTTATTATAAAATATAAACGCTGTACATGTTGCATTTGTTCTTTGACTATGAATCACTGGCTCATCTTGTTGATGCTTCTCACTCTTTTCACTTATACTATTTGAATATTGCCTGATGAGATTCAACTTCATCTGTATCTCAGCCTTTTCTGTTGTGCTTTGTAGGCCGTTCTCCAGATTTCAGCCCTCTGATTATTTGTGTTCTTCAGAAATGCCTTAGGCTACTCGACACAGCATCTGGAAGTACAAAGTTACACGAGAAGTCTACAATTTCATTGTATGTGTGCAACACGATCCACCTTATTCTTCAATCTCAGGTATACTGGACATTCCCTATATTGTCTATAATACTTTTACCACATTTGCATGAAGAATTGACTAGACTGTTGATTCTAACAGGTGGACATGCATTTATTGCCTGATCTTATAGGTACTGTTCTAAAAGAAAGATTTGATAAATTTTCATCCCAAGAACTGAACTCTAGGATTTATCTGGCTGAGTGGAGGCCGTTAACAAATATGCTGCATTTCTTGAGGAAAATTTCTGACCAACAAAATTATAGCCTGTTCAACACGCTGGAACATTCTCCTGAGTTTGATGGTAACTCGTTGTGCTCTGTATCTAGACAGGTTGAAGAATTGTTGAATCAAGAACAAACTAATTCGCTGGATGATGTAGCAACCGCATTCTTATTTTCAATCATATGTGCACCTCCAAAAGATGTTATCAGTGCCTTTCCAGATCTTCTTGATTTGGTGAAAGCACATTTTCCATCTCATGTTGCTTTCTTGTCATCGGTTCTTTTTCTACAACATGATTATCTGGCTAAAGTTGCTAGTTGTTGGCCAGATATATTCTTCAGCAGCATCAGACTGTTCAAGGATGATATCAATGCTGACCATGCAAACACAGTTGAGGACGAATGCCAGAACCTCTCTGTTTCAACAGAATCAGCTCCGCTAAGTACATATTTAAGTGTCAGTCCCTTCTGTGCGCTTTTACCTTCAGTATTGAGCCTTGCATGTTCTTCGCCAGATGAAATCATGGAAGCACATAAGGATGCACTTCTAAGACTCCTTGAAGTTAAATTGTCTGACTGCACATTCAGTGAGCTTACCTTGTATCTGAGAGTCATCTTGTTCTGGACTCATCACCTACTGTCATCATATACTATTAAGGATTCAAATTCAGATGATCTTGAGCAAGTATGTCATTTGTGCTTTGGTCTTCTTGATAGAGTATTTGAGCGTATTCAAGTTTTGACTGCTGACCCTTCACAGTCAAATTCTGAATACCCGTACTATCCCGCTCAACATATCCAATACATTGTTGATTCTGTTCTTCGGCATCCTGTTATTACCCTGTCTTTGTCATGCTCTTTATCCAATTGCCAAAATTTAGCAGATGGGAGTTTGGAACATCTGGAAGAAGCTTTGGCTATTTTTGCGACGGAAAATCTGCACCTTATAGACCGTTTCGTTCTAAATCTTTTGGGTAAATTGTATGACCTTTTGCTAATGTTTGGTAGCTATGGTGGTAATTACTCTACAGATAATGGGCCATCCCATGAGTCACTGTTTGCTGCTCCAAATCTTCTGCTGGAGAACATAATATTGTTGTTCAAGGAGAAGTTTGAGCTCTGCGTGGACAAACTAAATTTTGAATTGCTTTTGCCAAATTTCTACATGGTTCGCACACTGTCAAAGTTCTTTTCTCCTTTCAAACTCCTGGAGCTTGCAAATTGGATGTTCTCAAAATTGGATGGTCACAACTTCAGTTCACCTGCTTTTGTTTCTGCTGTTTTGATGTGCCTATACATTATTGATGTCACCATGGAAATGCTGTGCTTTTATCTGCAAAAAACTGATCAGAGATCACAATCCTATCTATTTCGGCACTTGGAGATTCACAATTCTGATATCAATGCCATTCAGCAAGCCTATCACATCATTCTTCATTTTGCTACTAAATGGAATGTTGAATTTGCTGATCATTGCTTGCTGAAGATGCTGTGTCATATTCATTACACAGAAAGATGCGCAGGATGGAACACTGACTATATTGCATTCCATATGGTATTATCTACAATGGCCATCAATACTCCCATTGACATTCTTCATCACTGCATTTTCCCCACATCTAAGGTTAAAGCAAAAGCAATCCTGTTGCTTTTGGAAGCAAGTTCTATGCATCTGAACCTTTTTAGTCAGATGTTCTTGGAAATTTTAAATAAAGACACTTCTGTTTTGCAAGTCAAGGATTCTGATTCCAACAATTTGTGGGCTCAAGAAGATGGTGCTATACTTCTGTTGCCTGCCGCTTTATCATGCTTGAAATTTCACAGCAATGACAATAGGCAGTGTGCTGAATTCCTTGAAGCAGTTCCAATCTTTTATTCTGAACTACTATTATGCGATAAAGGGTTTTCAAGTTGGAAAAAGTTTGTTACCAGGAGCATTTTTGAGGAAGATTTTAGCGACTTTATACCCACATCAGTTGAAGATATAATGGTTTATTTCAGTAGCACTCTCTTGGGGAAGTCAGTTAAGATGTTGCACCACTACTTTGCATCGAAAGGAATATCACGGAAACAACGCTTGGAAATAGTTAGTTCAATTATTCCAGAGTCATCTGAGCTATTAGATTCTGATGTTAATGATATTAATCCCACTTCATGCAATGGCATTATGAAGTTTACTAATGAATTGTTCGCGAAGGTATCACTAATTAGGCTGTTATTATCTCCTAGAAAATCATTGTCCAATGAAGTAGCTTCGGAGAGGGAGTCCAAGAGGGTGCACAAAGCAAAGCTAAATTTTATTAGCATATTGGTCAGAACTATGGATAAAATACGCATGAATTTCCCATCGAGTGACAATATCTTATCACTCTCTACCAAGGAACGAAAGGTCATCTGTTTTCTGGAATATGTATTTCTCAAGAATATCATTGAACTGTCTTCAGAGATTCAAAGCTATCTAAATCAGCTGAAATCAATACCTTTCCTTGCTCAATTCATCCGATCATCCCTCTTGCATAGATTCAATGATCCTGTCGCAATAAAAGCAATTCGATGTATTCTTGTTGTGCTATCACAAGGAAAGTTCTCAGCTGATGAAATTCTTGAACTTATACTGGGTCACTCCAATTTTGTATCGACAATAACATGCAATGAAGTTTCTGAGTATCCATCTGCTTGTAACACCACAGGGGGGATGCTACAGCCAGCTCCAAGTATTTTGAAATTAGTTGATTTTTCTTTCATGGAAGAAAATAAGGCAGAAATTTCTATTGCAGAAAAGAGAAGAGTTGAAACCATCAGATTACTAAGGGTACTGTATGATATTAAGAGCAGACAACAGAATAATAGCCAATTGAGTGAATCAAGAGAATTAGTTTTCTTGCTTTTGTCTGTTTATGGTGCAACCCTTAGTGAAACAGATTTGGAGATATTTCACCTTATGAATGAGATAGAGTCACCTGTGTGCCAAACCATTACTGAAGTTGATCATCTGTGGGGAGCTTCTGCTCTAAAATTTAGAGAAGAACTGAAACTAGATTTTTCAAAATCAGATACGCGTAACACAGAGAATGCTGAAATTACTGAAAGGAGAAGGGCGCTCTTTCGGGAGAACATACCTGTTGATTCCAAGCTCTGTGCAAAGACATCTTTGCTATATTGCTATAAAAGATCTAGAAGGGCTTCTGTTTTCTCACTGGAACAGCTTCAACGGGATAACTTTGCTGATAGTTTTGAGGTAATTTCTGGAATAATAGTGTCAACTGAAGTTTGGGTATTGTTCTAGGTTTTGCGCTTTCACAGTAATGTTATTTAATTCTACCTTGCTGATCTATCTTCATCTGATTCTGGTTGGCAGGTAACATCTCAAAAAATGGATGTTCAGATTTACGATCCTTTTTTTATCTTGCGATTCTCAATCCATACTCTTCACATGGGTTACATTGAACCTGCTGAATTTGCCCGACTAGGGCTTCTTGCAATCACACTTGTTAGTATAGCATCTCCTGATAATGAATTAAGGATGTTGGGCTATGAGTGCCTAGGAACATTCAAAAAATCCCTTGAGGTACCTGCTGTTTCATGAATCTCTAAATTTTACCTGGTTTATTATATTCTTATCAACTTCTAGCTGCTTATATTGGATTTTCTGTATTACAACTTATCTTCGCTGGGCGAACATATTGTTGGTTAATGTGTATGCTTGTATCAGTATGTTCAAATTCTAGCATTTGTTAAAACGTTTATGTGCTTATTTAAGTATGTTGAATTCCTGTAGTTTACATTTTTTTATTTGTTAATGATATTCACTTGTGATGGCTTTTATGCCTATTGACTTGAATGGCAGCATAAAATTATGCCTATTGACATTCTGGGGGCATTCCTATGACATATAGATCTGAGTGCAAAAAGCACTTGTATGGTATTCTGTATTTGTAATCTTTTATCCTTCTGTGGGAAACGTGTCTGTTATTTTCTTGAAAAATCCAACCACTTAAAATGTACTTTTACATATTTACAGTATGCTCAGAGAAGTAAGGAAACCTGGCAGCTTCAGCTGCTTCTGACATACCTTCAGAATGGGATATCCGAACAGTGGCAGAAGATACCTTCCATTATTGCTGTTTTTGCTGCAGAAGCATCTTTGACGCTACTGGATGGCTCACATGCTCAATTTACTGTCATGAGAAATTTTTTAATGCATTCCACTTCTGTCAACCTGCAGGTAACGATTCTTTCCTTTTTATTTGCATATATGTAGCATTCCATAGTGTGTATTCAGAGGTATTGAATTGTAGTAATATTATTGTTATCCTTCTCATTGCAGAGCATTCCATTATTTCCAACCTTATTGCAGAGCAGTTCTGTGCATTTTAAAGCCGAACGTTTGTGGATGCTTCGGTTATTATCTGCTGGATCAAATCTAGCTGATGATGCTAAAATATACAAGAGAGGAAGAGTCTTAGAACTTGCTCTTGCCTTCTGTTCTTCACCCGTTTCAGATTTTGAATCAAAGGTTTTAGTCCTTAAGGTAAATTCTATACTTATCTTATTTAGTCCAGTTGACTTCCTGGATCTGATAGCTGCTTGGAGATTTGAATATTTGTTTATGTTTGATATGCTTGCTTTGCATTGTAGGTGCTGAAGAAGTGTGTCAAGCTGCCAGTTCTAGCTCATCATCTAGTAAAAGAGTCTGGCATTCTGTTGTGGTTATTGTCTGTTATTTCAGTCCGTAGCGAAGTGTCTGACGGTTCTGAAAGCTCCTGTTCTAGAGTAACTGAGTTAGCGTTG
This sequence comes from Zea luxurians, assembly GCA_029449295.1. Taxonomy (NCBI): domain Eukaryota; kingdom Viridiplantae; phylum Streptophyta; class Magnoliopsida; order Poales; family Poaceae; genus Zea; species Zea luxurians. The sequence continues at coordinate 18,116,646 of JAOPSE010000009.1, forward strand.
GAGGTAAAACACTGATATAAATTACTTTCTGCTATAGTGCATACCCCCCTTCAGAAGGGGAAAAATATAGAACATGTTTTTTCACCTTTTCTGCACCGAGTTTTGGTGGCCACTGGCAACCGATCAGCTGTTTCATGAAAGGTCTGTTGAACATGAGGACCGTAGTATTATTTTTTAAAGCATATAACTGGTTTGTGTACTGTTTGGTATACTATGTAGGACATATTGATCTGTTATTTTGATGCTTGTTCTGCATTTAGTCAAACTCACTGTCATAAACAACCTTGAGGAAGTTCATCATGTTAGAGATGAAACAGACTGATTTTTTTTTTCGAATACGCACGAGCGCTGCGTATCATTTCATTAAAAGAAGAGGAAAGCAAACAAGAATACAAGAAAGGGATACATATGCTCCTGACACAAATAGAAAAGGAAAAACTACCTAAACAACCAGGACTCAAAGTAGATCAGATGTAGCCATCAGGAGCTGAACATCCTTAGCCCCTGCCATACCCCAAAGCCAAAGATCACTCCCAGCCATACATAAGGCAGCAGAAAGCCGTGGGGGTTTGCCTTCAAATAAGCAATCATTCCTATGTCTCCATAAGGTTCAGGCTCCCAGGATTACAATAGAGTTGAGACCTTTTTGCATGAGCGAAGGAAGAGAGGAGGAAGCATTCCTCCACCACCTCAGAAAAGAGATATCATCAAGCTGCGGGGCAAAGACAGCCAGGCCTATCCAGCTAAGGAAAAATAACCAAAACTGCCTTGAAAAGACGCAAGAGACTAGGAGATGGTCAAGAGTTTCAGGAACTTGGTCGCACAGGACACAAGCCTCATGGTGGGGCAAGCTCCTCCTTTGAAGCCTATCAGCTGTCCAGCATCGGTTGTGGGCCACTAACCACATGAAGAAAGCACATTTTGGTGGCGCCCAGGTGTTCCATATCCGATCCCATGACTCAAAGATTATTGAATCTTCCATGATCACCTCATAAGCTGATTTAACATAGTATTGTTCCGAGTCAGAGAGGCGCCAGAGATGTTTATCTGGCATCCCTGGCTGCAGCTTCACTCTTTCTAGAGCCTCCCAACAAACACAGAATTCCTGCAACACTTGCCAAGAAACAACTCCATGAATATCCTGGATCCATCTCATGTTTGTTAGTGCTTCCAAAACCGTTCTCCAGTTAGCAGTACTGCAGTACTCTTAGGAACCATGCTGAAAATGAGAGGAGCAATCTCAACAATGCGCAGACCCATCAGCCACCTGTCTTTCCAGAACAAGGTGCTGCTCCCATCTCCAATAACTGTCGGCCTGTCGCCATGGCCATATTAACGATATCTCATACCACCTTGCAAGACTGCAGCTGAAAGGTGGCCCAAGGTCTTGTTGTCTCAGTCTTCTTTAGCCACAGACTGAATTTTTGCAATCATATTAATTAATAACTGGTTTATGAACATTAATTGGTGCATCAGTTCCATATCTAGGTTAAAGTCAACTATCCTATAATATAGTTCTGAGCAGTTTTGTCTAGCAAACATTTGCTGAAACCCACATTTGCTTAGATTATTTATAAAGGGATAGGATTCACACAAACAACTGTTGTTGACAGTTGTTGCGTTGTTCATCTGAATGGTCGAATTGATAGATAAAAATGATTGAATGACTGGTTCCTCTGTATTTTTTTTCTTGGTGTGACATAAATCCTTCATCAGAGGTCAGCTTTGACATCTTATTGTAGCCTGGCGACATTCTCTATAAATATAATTTTTTTGGTAGCTATGGAGGTATTTGCTCTGTAGCATTTTTGTGAAGCTGTTTTTTTGGTCATTAATCTTATAACTTTATTTGCTTTCTTCAGGTAGTCAATGGTTTGATATCATCAAGATTGATCACAGATTGGCTCCAAGAAACCGCCCTTGAGCAGCTCTCAACAATATCATCATATCTTTCTGTTCTAATTAACAATGCCAAATTATTGAAAGGAAATGTTCACTTGTTGACTTCAGCTCTAAGTGTGATTACATCAACAATGAGGTTGTCTATGAAAAGGAAGATATACCAACCACATTTTACCTTGTCCCTCCATGGTGTATTTAATCTGTGCCAAGCTATTGGTGGTAGCTCAAGAAGTACAGAGCATAAGCTTGCAATGGAACTTGGTATCGATGCCATTCTGATGAATGGTCCTATACCAATTTTATCTGAAATGGTACTTTGTTCGTCATGCACCGCCTTTATTTCACAAGCCACTAAAAGTCACATTTTTTGTATCATTGTCAATGTGTTGTCTGGCCAAGGATTATGCGAGATGTTATATGTAAATCTTTGTTTTGTTTCACAGGATAAGTCAAGAATATCAATGGTTGTTTCATGGGCAACTTCAAGCATCTTCTGGTTGTACTCTAACCAAAGATCGCTGTTGGAAATATCCTGCAAAGAGCCACCAAGAAATGAGTCTCTACTTTCAAAGATTTTGCGCTTGTTAGCCGCTTCTGTAATACTTGGAAAGATATCTAGCATCTTTCATGGAAAGAGTGTAGATCTTGCAGGGAACACCAGTGAAACTCTTTGCTCTTTCTTGGACAATGCATATGAAAGGGCTGAAACGGCAAAGAGTTGCAGTGTGAATGATACTCTAGCTGTCATTATACTACACCTTCAAGACCATATGCCAAAGAACAGTGATTCCTTGCCATCAGTTATTGCAGCCCTTTGCTTGTTGCTTCTTGACAGATCCAGTAAGCAAGGTAGGCTTGGACTTTTCTGCACTCTGATCATGAAGAGTTCCAATGAACCTAAATTAATCTATCAGTTTTAGGATAATTTGTTGCGTCACAATTGCAAACCTATAGTACCCCAATGTTCCATCTCTTTACTGGAATAAAGAAGCATCTCACTCTTTCTTTTACCTTTTTGATGAAACAGTGAACAAACACCTGGCCAACAACCGAGGGAAAATTGAAATGCTTTGCTCAAAGATAGGCTGCCCGGCTGAATCAAATCCTGCATGGAGATGGTATGGGCTCTGAATGTAGAGCGTTTCAAGTTTTTTATACGCTTCTCTTATGATGGCATAATCACTGGATATCTGTAATATCATCGTGGAACCTAATCGTGTTTATTCCAATCTCAGGCATTACTATCAACCCTGGAAGGATTCTGCTTTGCAGCGCACGGGGATGGAGCGACTGGAAGAAGAGCAGGCCTGCCGAAGCCTCCTGGTCCTATTTTCCAGTGCCTTCAGTGCCTGCCTGTCAGAGTTCCCGGTGTTGTCCCTAGATGATGTTGAGAAGTCTGGCCTTTTCCAGTGGGAAAGAGACTTAATGGCTAAACAATCTTCCACTTAGCCCGCTGAAGAACTAGGATGACCCACATTTGAGCTGTGTGTACAATCATGCTCGTACGATTGATCTTGTTTAGAACTTGGAAGAAGGGAATGCTTCGACCCTCAGCTGGATTGGATGGATACGGTGCACAGAGCCGAACCGGCCCTGCGCCCCTGCCTAACACCGATATGTTGGACACTTCCACTACTGTTCTTCACTTCCCATTTGTATAATGGAACCTGCATTATTGTAGCATGGGTGCAGCGTTTCCTATGTAATTTATGTGACATTACCAACTCACAATATTGATATCATCTGAAATGTAACATATTTTTTCACAGAAGTGCTTGCAGATCATGTGGTCATGCCTGTTTGTTCAGCTGCTGGTGTGATGACTGCGATGCAACCGTGCATGGGGTCTGGGCGTCTGGCGGTGTATGTGCATCTGGACCTTGAAGGGCAGCAGCAGCCTGCCGTTCTCGGAAGTCGGACAGTGTGCCCACCGGGAGCAAGTTGAGGGACAGGGTTGTTCTTGCCCACCGCACGGGCGACCTGAGGACACGTGCGGGGTGCGGACTTCCGACTCTGATGGCTGCAGACCTGCAGTCTACACAGCCCTGCACGATGTCACCGCTGCAGCCTGCGTGGCCGAGGAAGCTGCAGTGTAGCTTATGAGAATTCATTCCAACTGCAGCGGCCCGAGGTCGAGGATAGATATGCATGCGTGGCCGAGGAAGCTGCAGTGTAGCTGTGCCTTGCCCTTCCCAGAATAAGTGTAGTGTCCTCTCCAACTTTCTCGCCATATTAATTATTGGAGACGATTTTTTATCTTACACTGGTAAAATTTCTGGTTTATTTCTTAGCTTTTAAAATATATTTCTTTCTTATTTCACACTAAATATTAAATATAATTTACTATATAACACTACCGTTAGTTCTAACCTGTAAAGATGTTAACTTTTATGTAAAAAGATGAATTATCTAAATGATTATTTATGTGTAAATACTTATAATAATTATCATAAATATTCGTACCTAAATAATTATTACAAACATCAGTGCATGCAGTCTATCGTAGTCGTAGGCCTGGCCATGTGCGAGCCGACATCGATGTTGTGGCGTTATGCGACCTGCGACGACGCAAGCTGCTGCTTTGGATGCCGACCATGTCATGGTCGAATCCAAAGAGGACACCGTACTTAATCATAACTGACGATACAGCGGTACTATACAATATACTAGTACGAGCACTAATAAAGAACCAATGACGACTCATGTTTACACACTTTGTACGTGCATGCCGTAGACCGTAGTACCCCTACGCGATCTGATCTAACCACCGTGCTTGACAGAAAACGATCGCCGATGGATCCAACTGCTCCTCCCAGCAGGGCAATAGTAGTCCGGGCCGGTACCGAGAGACCAAGAGACGAGGACGACGGATCATAGCATAGTATAGTATAGCAGAGACCATCGAGCAGGTCGTCACATGGATCGGGAGTAGGATGAAAACGTCGAAAACGAACGAAAAATATCTAAATTGGTTTTAATTTTAGATTTTTTTTTTGACGGGACGAAAACAAAAACGTCGAGCAGGTTGTCACATGGCTAATAAGAGAGGAAAGAGAATGAAGCAGGCTGCTGATCTATCTCCGAGCTGCAGCACAGGGTTCGAGAAAAACGTCGGCTTTGCAGCATGAAGCAAGCGGCAACAAGCATGTACCTTTACTTTCTCTCCCTAATTTATTGTTATCTGAATATGACATGGCAGTGGCATAAAGCCTTCAGCCGGCTAAACTATTAGCCATTGCTCTTACAATCCCAGTGGAAAGTATTCTGCTGCCGGTCGTGTTAACCTAAGGTCGTCATTGTTTGGTTTGCGGCAGCCGGTTTAATAAAATTTGAACCGTACGCAGGAGCCTCTCGACTGTTCCATACTTCCATGGCAGGGATTCACGATGGCCACTTGCGGCGGATGCATGCGGATGGCGTGGCGACGGCGCCAGGCGGCCATACCGAGAGTCCGACGTGGCGTACGTCGCGCTTCCGCCGCTCCTCGGATGCCCTTTTTTTCCTGCCGCGAGCCGCCACGCCAGCGTGCTGGTTGCTCTCCATCCACGCCCGCGCGGTGGACGGCCACGTGCTGGTGCTGGATACGCGCCGGCGTGGTGCGCGTTCGGATCTGGACGGGAGAGCTCAGCGTCAGCGTCATGGCGGGCTGGATTACATTTTATTTTTAACGAAAAGGATGTGTTTGAGTGAAGTTGCACAGTGCGCAACTCCTGCGTCTGCAAAATCGCGAGAACCAAACTGCACGACCCGGACCGGAGGACAGTATCCCGAGAAGAAATCCCCAAACCATCCCTAGCCTAGCCTAGGTCAGGCCCAAATCCGTTCGGCACGACGGACACGCGCCCCCAGACAAAAACACCCACTCCATATGTCTCCTAGGCGGGCGGCTAGACAAAAACACCCACTTGTGTTGGCTATTCATTGGCTCGCGCTCGGCACGACGGTACTTGGACTTGGCTATTTTCCCAACGCCACCCCGCAACCGCAACGTCTCTCTAGCGTCTAGCCTCTGCCTCTCAGTCTCCCCTGCGCCCTCCACCCTGCCTCTGCCTGCGCTCCCACACCAGAACACCACACCGCTCTCCGCGTGCGTCGCCCGCACTCCTCGCCTCTGCCCGTCTGCCTACCGTGCCGTGCCGTGCCGTGCTCCCCACCCGATGCTGCCGCCGACGCGGGCCGTGCCGAGCCACAGCCGGAGATGAGCTCCAGGAACCGCTCCGCCGCCGCCTCGTACGCTGCCCCGGCTCTCCGGACACCTCGCCGCCTGAAGCGGCGGCCAGTTAAGGCGTCGGCGCCGGGGCCGGCAAGCGGGCGGCGGAGCGGACCCGCGACGCCGCTGCTGAAATGGGACGTCGGTGGCGGCGGCCGGCGCGGTGAGGGGAGGAAGGCTGGCGCCGACGAAGCGGGGGACGCCGCGCGGGCGCGGGAGGCCAAGGCGAGGGAGGTGTCGGTGCGGAGGCTCGCGGCCGGGGTTTGGCGGCTGCGCCCGCCGGAGGCCGTGGCCGGCGGCGGGAGCGAGGTCCGCGTGGGCGTCGAGGTATGTTGTGCTGCTTCACCGCCTGCTTGCCCCCCAGCTTGTTTGTTTCGTTTTCGGCTTTGTGTTGACAAGGAGAAGGAGAGGAGAAGAGGCGCTGGCTGCGTTCTCTGTGTCTCAGATCATGAACGTTGACTTGTCCTACAATGCCATTTCTATTGCTAGACTGACTAACCATAGTATCGTTTTGGTGTTTAATGAAAATAAAAAATGTGCGCTCTAAAAGGCCGTTACAACTTACAACAAATGTTGAGATCTGTCGTCAAAAGTCAAAACAGGCCTACCTTTGGTGTTCTAGATCTCTCGCGCTGTTTGGGTTGCTAATCTGAGCTGCTTTTCTTCGGCTAAACTGGATTAGCCTACTAGTCAAATCTTAGTACTCCTGCGTACCCATTCTCCTCGTTAAATCCTCAGCACTAAACACGCACTGCCCGTTGCCATGTCGGCGCATTTAGTACTCTCCTGGACGTCAGTAGATGCGTTGCCCTGAAGCATGGCCATTTATGAAGGCGGCCGTGCAGCAAGCACAATACGGTGGCCGTGATCCTCTGCCCATGATTAAACCCCATCCATCCAACAGGCGCAGCGTTTTCCTGTGCTCGGATCTCGGGGGTGTTTGGTTGCCCCTGCTAAAGTTTAGCCCGGGTCACATCAAGCGTTTGACTTTCAAATAGGAGTATGAAATATAGACCCAACCAACTGGACTAGATTCGTCTCGTCTTTTAATCTTCGGCTGACAAATTTGTTTTATAATCCGACTACATTTAATACCCGAAACGGAGGTTCAAACATTCGATTGGACAGGGGCTAAACTTTAGTTTGGGGTAACCAAACGGGGCCCTCCTCATGTGATTCCTGTGTAGTACATGTGTATGGGTCCCAATCATCGGATCCTCTCCGAGTCTCCATGCCCGGCCCTGCCCGTGCAGCCACAAATGCACTTCCCGTGCGTTTCAGCCTTTTGTGCTTTGATTGGTTGGCCTGGCCATCAGTGCGGGTGCTGCGTCCTGTGTTAAGGGTGGAGCTTGGAATTTGGATCGTGAAAAGGTCTGTCAGGGTGTGAGCTTCTAAACCGGGCAAAATGGCTCTCCGCTCTTGACTCTTGTGCCGTGCAGCAACAAACACTGATACTGGGTTCAGGACAGGAGCACGTGGTCCTGTTTAGCTGCTTGTCTCATAGTATCGCAGACCATCCTAGTCCCCTTCCAGGACATGGTTTTTGAATTCTGAATCTTAGCCCTTAGGTTGGGACGAAAATGCTAGCCAACAAATGCGACGATGTTACCAACGCTGTAGGTGTAGGTTCCCTGTATATGATTCGGTTTGATAGAGGTAGGTCCCCACGTGATGATTGTTTGGGCCCCTATAGATTCTCCTTGTTCTATGAAAAAAACTTTCTACCGAAAATTCCACCCCCTTTTTTTGTTAAATGTAGTATGTTCGTGATGTTCCTTTCTAGTCACAGTACAAAATAGTGACATGAACATGTGCAGATCCAGTGCTACTCTCTTGATAGATATGCTTGATCATGGAACAGCCGTGCAAGTAAATTTTAGTATAAAATGCTATAGATTCCTTTTTGTCTTTTTTTAATGTGTGTCATATCCTGATATGTGCTTATATGACAGCATATCCCAAGGCATCTACAAGTCCAGCTTCTGAAGCAGAACACTTCAGGTCATCATCACCAGAGTTTGAAGAATGAGGTTTCAAGCCCCATATCTGTTTTGGAGCGGAAGAGTGGAGAGCTCCACAAGGTGAGGAAAAGAACCTACAAGACATTCGTTAACTGCTTTTACTCGTATCAGCCTGTAAGATCATTGACACAGCAAATTCTGCAGGGACAACTTCATGCTACTTCTGCTATGCTGCCTGTCGCTACCATGGAGAAGGCAACGAAATGGGAGCCTGGGGACGTAAAGGGAATGGAATCGCATGATGCGTATCTGATAGCCAGCCAGCTGAATCTTCTTGATGAACACAGAGACACGGCGTATGTTGCTGACCTCCAGATGGAGCTCCAGCAAGCACGTGATAGGATAAGTGCGATGGAAACTGAGCGACGGTCAGCTAAGAAGAGGCTTGACCACTTGTTCAAGAAACTTGCGGAGGAGAAAGCGGCTTGGAGGAACAGAGAGCATGAAAAAGTGCGTGCTACTCTCGAAGATATGAAGGCGGACCTTGACCATGAGAAGAAAAACCGGAGGCGGCTGGAGATGATTAACTTGAAACTCGTTAACGAGCTGAAGGAGGCCAAGATGTCAGCAAAACAGCTGTTACAAGAGTATGAGACAGAGAGGAAAGCACGTGAGCTCACTGAGGAGGTGTGCAACGAGCTAGCAAGAGAGGTGGATGAAGACAAAGCTGAGATCGAGGCCCTGAAACGGGACTCCCAGAGGTTGCGAGAGGAGGTAGACGAGGAGCGAAAGATGCTGCAGATGGCGGAGGTGTGGCGTGAAGAACGCGTGCAGATGAAGCTTGTTGATGCAAAACTTACTCTCGACGCAAAATACACACAGCTGAGCAAACTGCAACAGGATGTTGAGGCGTTTATTGCTGCATGCAGTACTGCTAATGGAGACGTCACGGTAGTAGAGCAAGCAGAGAGCATAATACAGGCAATCAAGTCAGTCAGAGCCCAAGATGCTGAGTTCAGGTATGAGCCACCGGCCGCATCAGAAGACATATTTTCCATTTTTGAAGAGCTGCGTCCAAGTGAGGAGCCTGTCATCAAGGAGATCGAGCCATGTTACAAGAATAGCTCTGCCAAATGTGAACCAGAAATTCAAGAGGTTAGCCCAATGACCGATATATTCCTCGAAAAGAAAGCCAAGGCATACTCGAACAAAAGCCCTAAAGATGAAAGCGACACTGAAGATGGCAGCAGCTGGGAGACAATAAGCCACGAAGATGTGCAGGGTTCAAGCGGTTCACCTGATGGAAGCGAGCCTTCGGTCAGCAACAAGGTCAGCGACGGAAGCATTCCTTGGAAGAGCAGAAATGGTTTCGAGCGTATGGAGAGTGAGAAGCTGAAGGATGAGTCAGCTGATGCCTGCCTGACAAACATGAACCAGCCCAAGAAGAAAGAATCGGCCATTTCAAAGCTCTGGAAGTCGTCCCGCCCAAAGAACAGCGAGATATGCAAGAAAGACGCAGTTGAAACGGTAAATGCAAGATCGTCAAACGTGCGGCTCTCAGTCGGGACCTATTCCACCATTGAAAGTGGCGTCCAAGAAATAGGGCTCAGTCCACCGTGTGTTGAGCAGTGGAGCTCACCAGACTCGATGAACGTCCAATTCAACTGGGGATTCAAGGGCTGTATAGAGTACCCGCGGATGTCCCAGAAGCACAGCTTGAAGGCGAAGCTCATGGAGGCACGGTTGGAGAGCCATAAGGTCCAGCTCCGCCAGGTGCTCAAGCAGAAGATCTAGTGCAGGCCAGAACCAGAAGGCGAAACATTGTAAACCTAGAATTCAATCCAAGGAATAATGTAAAGGAGTACCTAGATGCTTCGTTTTTTCATGTTTTAGAGTAACCTGTATTGCATGTACAACAAGGACTAGAAAAAAAAAGGACAGGGGTGGTCTTTGAGGTCTATCTGGAGCCTTTCCTGCTTCTGTATCTCACTTTAGTTTTGGTGTTATTGTTTGATCTGATAGGCTATGGTGAGATCCATCATGATGTATAATACAGACATAAACAAGTAGCAACATTGAGACAAATTGCATACCTTTGTATGCAGTTTCCCTGTGTTTTTCTGTATCATTTCCAGTGTTTTATTTTTTTCTTGTGCAACCCATTATGCCTATGATTCCTTATTTTCCATGGGTTATTGAGCAGAATAAGTTAGTCAAACAGTAGCAAGTTAGACAGTGAACGAAACATAAACATGCTTAGAATCTAAGACCATTAAGAATAAAGGTGTGAGTGTTTCAATTATGACTAGCTGAGTGCCCGTGCGTTGCAACGATAATATATAATATCAGTATACTACGATGACTTATATATAAAATGTGTGTTGTATTGTTATGAGAAAATGTTTCATAATCAATTTGTGATCTTAGTCATACATAAATTTTGTTATTTTAATCTATTGTTTCACCACTACATTGCAACCATCAGTATCATGCAGACTCGATATATGCCACGATTTGTATGGTCTCATCATTGGAGAGCACGTTCCACACATGCTGGAAGAAATTTCCTCGTACATCGTTAGTCATCAGACACGCACCACCATACGCTCTTGCTTAAACAAAAAAGTAAGTGTGTGTTTGCGAAGAGAATTAAAGGCACCGGCACAAAAGCTACCCTGACGGTGGCGAGGATGACGAACTGGTCACTGTTGTCGATCCTCCTCTACGTCACCTCCGACGCTAAGATGACGCCACAATCCTCGATATAGTATTCGTTGAACGCGCGCGACATGACAAGTACCGATGACTCTTGGTTGGGCTGCCAAACGAAGTGCATCCTAGGCTCATCAGCGAGGTAGTACCCCTGGCCGTTGCACCACCAGATGCGCTACTCCACTACATACATCATGTTCGAGGACACTCACACAACGTCAGCAACGTCCATCGTCCCAGCGCATAAGAATTCATGTCCGGTCAGTAGCGACTTACGTGGTAGGTTGGGCTTCAGGTGGACGATGAGCTAGACGACGTGATGGCGTCATCGTCGGATGCGGTGTCCAAAATAACCCGAGAGTCGTCGATGTTGGCAAACCCTGCTTAACGATGGACAGCGTGGTGCAGCTACTCTGGACCGCGTCCAAGTGGTGGCTTCGCGGGAGCTTGTCGTACACAACGACGCATGCGACCACGTAGGACTGCTTCTAGAGGTCGAACTGACAGTCGCCAAGCTTCTTCTCGTTATCGATGAGCGACGCCAACGTGAGTGCCTCCTGCTCATGGTGTTTGTTCAGAGTTTCAAGTAAGAAACATGGATTCATGTTTGGCGTTGGTTTATGAAAATGACTCCCAAGTCTGATCTATGGAAAAAATATTACGAAGAAAAATGTCACGCATGCAAAAAAAAAATTTAAGTATAATACATTATTCAAACAAAAAAATTGCATGCAAAGCTCTTCTTTAAATAATATTACTTTTATCCAAAAATCTAATTCAAGAATATCGGTGATACTTATCTACTACTACGCATTGTGCAAGGGTAGCAAGTGAACTTGGCGAGAGATGTAGTAGATGTGTTTCCTGTCATAAATATAGACATAAATATATATATGGTGTAGTGGTAGCTACTCTTGGCCTTTGCTTGAGAGGTCATGGGTTCAAATCTCCTTGAAGACATGTGTTTTTTTTTTAATTTTAGCTAGACGTGGGCTGTGCGAGAGGAGGGAATGAGAAAGACATGGGAACGGTGGCCGAAGGTCAAAAAAAAATAGACAGAAAACATACCATGGCCAGTACCGATTTCGTGAGTACATATGATTTGAAAACATAAACACCTAATCTTTAGGTTTGCTTTGCCACTAGAGTAGCACAATCCACAACTGACACCACCAATTTGCTGTTGGCTTATCAAAAGTAGGTAAATGTTGTGACGTGAACAGAAAACATACCATGGCCAGTACCGATTTTGTGAGTACATATGATTTAAAAACATAAACACCTAATCTTTAGGTTTGCTTTGCCACTAGAGTAGCACAATACACAACTGACACCACCAATTTGCTGTTGGTTTATCAAAAGTAGGTAAATGTTGTGACTTGTGAATGTGGAATTAGAACAAAAAAGGTGCAATCTAACCAAAAAAATCTGATGGTGTTAGGCTCAGTGCTGAAATGAGTATAGAAAAAAAAAACTATAGCAATGCAAATGACAAGAATTACAGCACATGTTAAACACAACATGGCCATGTTCTGATGGTATTACCGTAAGTGCATAAAAGTTGTTTATTCCCTGGATTGGGACTGAATGGTGCACTGTATGACTATTACATAGGTAAGTAGTAGTATGCTCCACAGCTTAAACCAAAGAGAATATTACTAATCAAAGCAATGACCAGTATTCAATTCAGTACAAACAACCCATAGAAGTGTATAAGTATATCTATATGATTTCACAACCATTGAAACGACTGTTCGAATTGTCCTTTTATTGTATGATTTTTTTGCTGGGGCGTTCTGTACTCCTTTTTCCTGGGATTCTTTTCCCTACTTCTTAATATTAATGATGATGCGCAGTTCTGGGGTTCGAGAAAAAAAATTGTCCTTTTATGCACACTCAGCGGGTACCGACAGAAGCAGCAACACAGTCCGGGCCTGTTCGGTTGTACCGAAATAAACCAGAATTCATTTTAGCTCATCAAAATCTATATAAATTAGAGAAGTAATCCAGCTAGAAATTAATCCGAGGCTCCAATCCCAATCAACCGAACAGGGCCTCAAAGAGAAACAATCCAGGAAAACTTGCCCTTTTGATGCATCAACACATTTTAAGTATTAATTATACACAATGATTAAGGCCCTGCAAGACTACTCGCATGTATACCAAGAAGCATCCAGTGATGCATCAACAAAATATAATACTAACAACGCAGGATATTAACAACACGTCACGAGCAGTGATTCCTTTGGCATCATTTAAGACATCATCGACATGTTTTTAACAAAACTTCTCCGAGATCCATAACAAGCGCAATACCAAAACAGAGATAGCTTAAATGGTTTCCGATACAACAAATTGACAACTAAAGCAGTCACTATGCGGGGTGCCCGGCGCCTAGAAGCGGAGCTTGGTAAAGAACCACCTGTTCTTGCCGGTCTTGAACCTCTCCTCGAGGCGCGCCTTGGCGGCCTTGCAGGCTTCGACCTTCTTGTCCCGGGTGGAGAGCGCGTCGGGCCCGCCCGAGGCGACGTCCTTGAAGTCGACGTCGAGAGTGTAGCGAGTGGGCATGAGGTGAGTGAAATTGACGAGCTTGATGAAACACTTGACGCGGGACTTCTTGGCCGTCTTCTTGGCGGAGTCCTTGCGGATCACCTTCTTGGGGTACTTGGCCAGGCCGGCGACGAGGCAGTGCCCATAGGGACGGTCGCGGGTGCCCTCCTCGAACACGCGCACGATCACCGCCTTCCGGCCGGCGAACCTGCCCTGGAGGAGGATTACGGCCTTGCCGGGCTTGAGAAACTTCACCATCTTCGGGCGGTGGTTGTGATGCTGCTGCGCCGCCGGTAGGGTTTGGGAGGTGGAGGAAATTGAAGCGCTGAGCACGAGAGGGACGAGCATTAATAGGGTGGCGGCGCTAGGGCTTCGAGGATGGTGGTTTTCGGCTATTGGATCCGGGATCGGACGGTTCTGCTGTAATCGGGCTTCAGTGTGCAAAACATGAGGGTTAAATAATTTTTATTTTAAAAGTAAGAAATTGGTTCACCGCTCCCGCCCGCGGCCCACGCGACGCGAAGCCGGCCTTGCGCTCCCCCGCCGCTGAGACTGTGTTCAACGATTGCGGTTAGAGATGGCAACGGGTACAAACCCGCTGGGTTTTGCCGTCCCAAACCCGTACCCGTAAAAAATATCTATGCCCATTAAAAAACCCATACCCATGACGGGTTTGAGATTTTGCCCAAACTCGTACCCATCGGGTTTGCGGGTACCCATGGGTTACCCGCGGGTTTCATCTCCAATATACTTGTTCTTCTCATAATCAATAAGTATCGTAATGATAAATGATATCATGATCCAAAATTTATGTAATGAACAACGAGTTCATGATTTGGTATAAAAATTATTAGTAGAGAAAATGAAATACAAATAATAAGTTGTATAATTAAGTGACCTTGCACTAAGTTATCCATCCACCACATATATAACGCTAGTAAAAACTATAATAGCAAGCAAGCAACACTCTCACCGGCTACTGATACATTCACCAATTGATAAAAATTATGAAGTAAATAAGGAATAACAAGTTTGTTGTTCGTTTATAAAATAAAATGACAATATGCACTAGGTTTGGTCGGGTTTAAAAAACCCACGGGTTCACGGGTTTGGGTACTATAGGAACAAACCCGTACCCATAAACCCGCTGGGTATAGATTTATGCCCATTAACAAACCCATGGGTATGAAAATTGACCCAAACCCGTACCCTAATGGGGTAAAAACCCATCGGGTTTCGGGTTTCGGGTACCCATTGCCATCTCTAATTGCGGTTGGCTTGACTTGCCCTCTCTCACCTGACGTAGAGTTTCTGGACGAGAACTAGGTTGGGAGTCATAAAATGGAAAAGATTAGAGAGACTAGAACCATACAAAAAAAATATGCAACAATTCAAGTGTGTGTGACCAGAAAATGGCTTTTCTGAGGTGCTAACGATAACGCTCCACTGCAGTATGTTGATATGGTTCTATCTGATCAAGAGATATCAAGTCACGACCTTTAATCTTTATATATACTTTTTTTTTGCCAGTACCAATATATATATGGCTCGTCTAACAAATTTCATGCTGTGACAGGGCAATGCTATCTATGCTAAAATCTCAGCAAACTTAGCTGAACAAAAAACACCAGACATTAAAGAGGGAGGAGTTTATAATATTAGCAGATTCAGAGTTTACGCAGCAAAAAATACGCTCAAAGTAGTCAATGGTGACAAGATGATCCAATTCACATTCCATACCGTCGTAAAACGTGTCATGAACCCTACAACTGTGTTTCCAATGTATGTATACCGACTAACACCATTTGATCAAATTGAATCTAATACTCGGACCAAACCAAACTTTCTAGGTATTACTAGACAACAACTTACATTATATTATCTACTATTCATGGCTTGTGTTCACTTATCTAATATATTCTAACTTCAAAATTGGTGTCAGATGTTCTTGGTGTCATAATCGAGGTTCATTAACTGACACCCATACATATCCAGAGCCAATTGGCCCTAGTACTGGCAAGGAGCATTATTATAGAAGATCTCATATATTGCAATCATCTCTTTAATGATATCGTATTTTATATAACAGGAAAAAACATGTACCTTAACATCTAACAAACCACAAAAAAGCAGCAACACACATTTGAAGATCACTTTATGGGCAGACCAAGCAACATCATTCAGCCTCCATGATGTGTACGATCCAAACACAAAAAAACAATTATCATGCTTTTTGTTGGATGCTTGCCGAAATTTTACAAAGGTATGTTTCATTTATCTATATATACAAAACAAATTTAACACTATACTAGATGATTTAAATTGTACTACCTCCTACATGTTTTAACAATTTCTCCTTTACAAATACTAGGTGTTTACTTAAGTGGTGGCTCTGTCTGTAGATGGTACTTCAATCCTACAATTCCAGAAGTAGAACCTTATCATACCAGGTACAAAAAACTATGTACAAAAACTATTAAACCAAATACTCTTTTCTCATAAAAATAACATATACAGTGATATGATATCTCATATCTTTTGCAGTCCACAGACGAGAACAATTGCATTACAACTTCTCGTGCTTTAAATCATCCTCCAACAATTGAACATAAACAAGCAGTTGAATCAAAGAGACTTTATGAACTTATTCGAATTAATCCATATGATTTTCCGGTAAGTTTTCTCACACTATATTCCCTTATGATACTTAATTCTCATCAACTTAAACATCTATCCAAAACACATGAGACGGGATATGAATGTACTGTCACGATAACAGAAATATCGGTCGAAAACAAATGGTGGTATCCAGCTTGCACAAAATGCTTTAAAATGTCAACTCCACAAAATACAGTTTATCATTGTGATGACTGTAGCTGGGACAAATACACATCCAGATAAGTTTCTAAACTAAGTATTTTAGTTTTGGTTATTATAATTGAAACTCCTTATTGCCAACAAATAGTTAAATCTATGTATGCTCCATACAATTTATATTGTACTAATCACTCATAAAAATACCTTTTGTACATCAGATACAAGCTGAAATTCCTAGCATCTGACGACACAGAAACCGCAGAAATGTTTTGTTTCAATAACGTAGGAATACAAATCGTTGGTAAATCATGTGAGATCGTTTGAAGAGGCGTTAGTGAGCATTCACCTATCCCACCTAACCTAGCACAAATCATATCCCTAAAATTTACATTTAGAGTCACAACCGATGATCAATCCTTTTTCCAATAAAACAACCATCCAAACGTGCTGCGAATCAACTCCATTGTCACTGCACATGGAAGACAACAGTCTTTACCACTGCAAGCTCAAAAATCTTGAGTAACAAGGACCATCAACACCTCCGAACACATCAAGACTGAAGTTGTTTGAAGATTCTCCATCTACAACTCTGGAAAAATTATCCACGACGACTCCAACAGCTGTAGGATATATTTTCAATCAAAAAATAATATAATACATACATATCACACTATTACTTCAAACTGAAATAATGTGTCAATCAACTTTTGCAGGTCGCGAAGAAGCTTCTATATCCAACAAATGATGGCACAACAAAACCGTACTGACTCTCTTTTATTGAATATATATTTTCATCCATGTTAAAACGTATCATAGTCACATATTATACTAACAACTATTTATATCACACATGTTCCATATTCACAAACCAACCAGTATTGATATTACTGATGCAGAAAATGTCGATATCGACAAGGGAAACATAGAGGTACAATCTTCTTTGTTTAACCAACCTACCATATTTAATTATTTTTCGTAAATTGAACTCATTCCATCCTTCACATGCTCGATTATTCCATATGAACATTTCATACAACAGATAATATTGTCACAGTTAAATGCAAACAAAAAAATATAACACCATATTATCATTTAATAAATTATAATAAAATTCATTCTTGTGCTTAACACTACCCCATACTAGGACCTATAGCTGCTACTCGTCATCTTGAATGCATAATGAACATTCTATTCAAACTTAGCAGCTTAATGAAACATTATAATTTCCTTTATTTCTACCCATTTTCCCTTTTTCTATTCAATTTGAACTAAATTCAATCTAGACATAATGAAACACACACAAAAAAAGGTAATACTGAGAGCACCTAGAGGGGGTTGAATAGGTGATCCTATAACAACTTGAGACTTAAAGCCACAAAACTTGATTAGGAGTTAGCACAATAAAATCAAGTGGCTAAGGAGAGCTCTTGTGAAGCACAATAGACACAGTGAGAACAAGCACAAGAGACACGAGGATTTATCCCGTGGTTCGGCCAAGTGTAACACTTGCCTACTCCACGTTGTGGCGTCTCAATGGACGAGAGTTGCACTCAACTCCTCTCAGGTGATCCAATGATCAACTTGAATATCACGGTGTTCTTCTTTAATTTACTCTTTCCTGTTTGTGAGGAATCTCCACAACTTGGAGTCTCTCGCCCTTACAATGAGAATCAAAGTGAAAGCACTAGAGTAAGGGAGGGAAGCAACACACACAAATCCACAGCAATTACGCACACACAGCCAAAACTCGAGCTCAAACAAGTGCGTAAAGACGGAGTGTGAATGATCAAGGATGCTCAAAGTGTGCTTGGTGTCATTCTCCATGCGCCTAGGGGTCCCTTTTATAGCCCTTAAGGCAGCTAGGAGCCGTTGAGAGCAATCCAGGAAGGCAATTCTTGTCTTCTGTCAACTGGCGCACCGGACTAGAGATGGCAGTGGGTAAGGTACCCAGTGGGCACACAAAGCCATACCCATACCCACTAGGAAAAAATTGACCCATACCCACTACCCATCATGGGTACAAAATTACGCCATACCCATACCCACCATGGGTAGCGGGTACCCATCGGGTACCCATACCCATTGACATTACGATAGACATGATCATTTGAATCACAAAAATAAGTACCAGCATAACAAATGTATCGAACCCAACATAATTTTATCACAGGTTCAACGATACTCAACATTAAATGGCAATATCATGCCTTCAAATCACACAAAACATAGCATTGATTCTACAAAACTGTGGACAAAATCATGCCTTCAAATCTAATTGTTCAATACACAATACTTAATATTTGAATATATAAGACTTCATTTTATATGAGACATATAAATCCGGACCCATGTGTCATATATTAGCGGGTTCCCCATAGGGTAGCGGGTATGGGGCAACAGAGAACATACCCACGCCCACCGTACCCGACAGGCATAACAAATGACCCAATAAAATACCCATGGGTATCAAAATCTGCCATACCCGTGCCCTAATAGGGGTTTTACCCATCAGGTTTCGGGTTTTGGGTACCCATTGCCATCCCTACACTGGACAATCCGGTGCACTACCGGACACTGTCCGGTGCGGATTTCTTTCCTATTCTGGCGCAGCCGACCGTTGGAGACTTGGAGCCGTTGGCGCACCGGACACTGTCTGGTGCACACCGGACAGTCCGGTGCCCCCATCCGATCGTTGGCTCGGCCACACGTCACGCGTAGATTGCGCGGCCGACCGTTGGCGCGCCCGACCGTTGGCTCACCGGATAGTCCGGTAAATTATAGTCGTACGTTGTTGACTTGGTTCCCGGGAGCGGCGACTTCGCCGCAGCCGACTCACCGGACACTGTCCGGTGCACCACCAGACAGTCCGGTGATTTATAGTCGTACGCCACCGTCGAGACCCAAGAGCAGCCAGTTGATCAGATGCCAGCCTGGCGCACCGGACACTGTCCGGTGTACCACCGGACAGTCCGGTGCACCTAGACTGAGCAGAGTCTTGGCTGCTCGAGCCAAGTCTTTTCCAAATGAATTTTCTCTGATTCTAGCACTTAGACAAATATGTTAGTCCCCAAAAACTAATGTACTAAGTCTAGAATCATACCTTTGTGTTGACTTTGCACTTCTTCCACCATATGGCATAGTTTCACATTAAACCATTTGTGTTGGCACTTGATCACCAAAATACTTAGAAATGGCCCAAGGGCACATTTCCCTTTCAATCTCCCCCTTTTTGGTGATTTATGCCAACACAACAAAAAGCAACTAAAGGAAGTGCAACAACAATGCAAATGAGAACACAAATTTGTTTTGATTCAAATTTGGCATATTTGGATCATTCTTTGCCACCACTTGGTTTGTTTTTGTAAATTAAACTCAATTTCCTATCTCTAAGTCAAAATCACTTGTTGAGGCATAGAGAGAGGTATTCCAAGAGAAATTGATCAAGAATTCAAAAACTCCCCCTTTTTCCCATAATCAAGCATTCTCCCCACGAGAGACAGACTTTTAGCACTAAGAGATAGTAAGAGTATTTTGACAAAACAAAACTCTACTCTACTACTATTTTCAAAATTCTCAAGTGGTAGCTGATCCATTCCTTGCTTTGGCCTTATTTTCTCCCCCTTATGCATCAAGCCCCAAAACTGGATCAATCTTGGCCCTTAAACCCCATTGCCTTACCAAAATCTTCAAATAAGAGTACAAATGCAATAAGAATATAGAGATGAACTTGGAGTGAGTTACCCTCTCATCAGAGTGCAGTGGAAGTCTTGCATGGTCCAAGTTCACCTTTTCCCTTTCAATCCACCTTTGAGACTAAATCAAGCAAGCTCAAACATATGGTTAGTCTCAAAGGGTCAGGTTGTAGCATATCTCCCCCTAAATATGTGCATCACTCACACATGGATAAAGAGAGTTTGTACAACTTGAGCACCATAAATAAACAAAATGCATAAGGGAACATGATCAAAGCATAATACACATGTATGCCACACATCAATCCAAGTTCCGCGAATCTAAGACATTTAGTTCACTACGCAACCTGCAAAAGGTCTTCTCATCTAAAGGCTTGGTAAAGATATCGGCTAGCTGGTTCTCGGTGCTAATATAAAACACTTCGATGTCTCCCTTTTGCTGGTGGTCTCTCAAAAAGTGATGTCGGATGTCAATGTGCTTTGTGCGGCTGTGCTCAATAGGATTGTCCGCCATGCAGATAGCACTCTCATTATCATATAGGAGTGGGACTTTGCTCAGATTGTAGCCAAAGTCCCGGAGGGTTTGCCTCATCCAAAGTAGTTGCGCGCAACACTGTCCTGCGGCAACGTACTCGGCCTCAGCGGTGGATAGGGCAATGGAGGTTTGTTTCTTAGAACTCCACGACACCAGGGACCTTCCTAGAAATTGGCACGTCCCTGATGTACTCTTCCTATCGACCTTACATCCAGCATAATCGGAGTCTGAATATCCAATTAAGTCAAAGGTAGACCCCTTTGGATACTAGATCCCGAAGCAAGGCATAGCGACTAAATATCTAAGAATTCGCTTCACGGCCACTAAGTGACACTCCCTTGGATCGGATTGAAATCTAGCACACATGCACACACTAATCATAATATCCGATCTACTAGCACATAAATAAAGCAAGGAACCTATCATGGACTGGTATGCTTTTTGATCAACGGACATACCTCCTTTGTTGAGGTCGACGTGTCCATCAGTTCCCATTGGAGTCTTTGCGGGCTTGGCGTCCTTCATCCCAAAACGCTTGAGCAAGTCTTGTGTATACTTTGTTTGGGAAATGAAAGTGTCGTCCTTGAGTTGCTTCACTTGGAACCCAAGAAAGTAGTTCAACTCGCCCATCATCGACATCTCAAACTTTTGAGTCATCACCCTGCTAAACTCTTCACAAGGCTGTTGGTTAGTAGAACCAAATATTATGTCATCGACAAAAATTTGGCACACAAATAAGTCACCATCACATGTCTTAGTGAAAAGAGTTGGATCGGCTTTCCCAACCTTGAAAGCATTAGCAATTAAAAAGTCTCTAAGGCATTCATACCATGCTCTTGGGGCTTGCTTAAGTCCATAGAGTGCCTTAGAGAGCTTACACACGTGGTCGGGGTACCGTTCATCCTCAAAGCCAGGGGGTTGCTCCACGTACACCTCCTCCTTGATTGGCCCGTTGAGGAAAGCGCTCTTTACATCCATTTGGTACAACCTGAAAGAATGGTAAGCGGCATAGGCTAACAAAATACGAATCGACTCTAGCCTAGCCACAGGAGCAAAAGTATCCTCAAAGTCCAAACCTGCGACTTGGGCATAACCTTTTACCACAGGTCGAGCCTTGTTCCTCGTCACCACCCCGTGCTCGCCCTGTTTGTTGCGGAATACCCACTTGGTTCCCACAACATTTTGCTTGGGATGCGACACCAGTGTCCAAACTTCATTACGCTTGAAGTTATTGAGCTCTTCCTGCATGGCCAACACCCAGTCCGGATCTGGCAAGGCCTCTTCTACCCTGAAAGGCTCAATAGAAGAGACAAAAGAGTAATGCTCACAGAAATTAGCTAATCTAGAGCGAGTGGTTACTCCCTTGCTAATGTCACCCAGAATTTGGTCGATGGGATGGTTCCTTTGAATCATCGCTCGAACTTGAGTTAGAGGGGCCTGCGGTGCTTCTTCCTCTTCAACTTGGACATCTTGTGCTCCCCCTTAATCACACGCCTCTTCTTGAGGAACCTATTCATCATCTTGAGTTGGGGGTTGCACCATTGTTGAGGAAGAAGGCTGATCTTATTCCTTGTGTTCCTGTGGTCGCACGTCTCCAATCGCCATGGTACGAATCGCGTCCGTTGGAACATCTTCCTCATCTACATCATCAAGCTCAACTTGCTCTCTTGGAGAGCCATTAGTTTCATCAAATACAACGTCACTAGAGACTTCAACCAAGCCCGATGATTTGTTGAAGACTCTATACGCCTTTGTATTTGAGTCATAACCTAACAAAAACCCTTCTACAGCTTTGGGAGCAAATTTTGAATTTCTACCTTTCTTCACCAGAATGTAGCATTTACTCCCAAAAACTCGAAAATACGAAACGTTGGGTTTGTTACCGGTTTGAAGCTCGTATGATGTCTTCTTGAGGAGGCGATGGAGATAGACTCGGTTTATGGCGTGGCAAGCCGTGTTCACAGCTTTCGACCAAAACCGCTCGGGTGTCTTGAATTCTCCAAGCATTGTTCTCGCCATGTCTATGAGTGTCCTGTTCTTCCTCTCTACCACACCATTTTGTTGTGGTGTGTAGGGAGCGAAGAACTCGTGCTTGATTCCTTCCTCCTCAAGGTATTCCTCCACTTGAAGGTTCTTGAACTCGGACCCGTTGTCGCTCCTTATCTTCTTCACCTTGAGCTCAAACTTAGTTTGAGCTCTCCTTAGGAAGCACTTGAGGGTCCCTTGGGTTTCAGATTTATCCTGCAAAAAGAATACCCAAGTGAAGCGGGAAAAATCATCAACAATTACTAAACCATACTTACTTCCCCCGATGCTGAGGTAGGCGACGGGTCCGAAGAGGTCCATATGCAGCAGCTCCAGGGGTCTTGATGTAGTCATCACGTTCTTGATGTGATGAGCACTTCCCACTTGTTTACCTGCTTGACAAGCTGCACAAGGTCTATCTTTTTCGAAATGCACATTTGTTAGACCTAACACATGTTCTCCCTTTATAAGTTTGTGAAGGTTCTTCATCCCCACATGTGCTAGACAGCGATGCCACAGCCAGCCCATGCTAGTCTAAGCAATTAAGCATGCATCTAGACCGACCTCCTCCTTTGCAAAATCAACTAAATAGAGTTTGTCGTCTAGTACACCCTTAAAAGCTAATGAACCATCACTCCTTCTAAAGACAGACACATCTACATTTGTGAATAAGCAATTATATCCCATATTACACAATTGACTAATCGACAAAAGATTATAACCTAGCGACTCTACTAAAAATACATTAGAGATAGAGTGCTCATTTGAGATGGCAATCTTGCATAAGCCTTTAACCTTGCCTTGATTCCCGTCACCGAATATGATTGAATCTTGGGAATCTTTATTCTTGACGTAGGAGGTGAATATCTTCTACTCCCCCGTCATGTGGTTAGTGCATCCACTGTCGATAATCCAGCTTGATCCCCCGGATGCATAAACCTGCAAGGCAAATTAGGCTTGGGTCTTAGGTACCCAACTCTTGTTGGGTCCTACAAGGTTAGTGACAATAGTCTTAGGAACCCAAATGCAAGTTTTGTCTCCCTTGCATTTTGCCCCTAATTTCCTAGCAACCACCTTCTTATCCTTTCTACAAATAGCAAAGGAAGCATTGCAAGCATGGTAAATTGTAGAATGTTCATTACTTACTCTCCTAGGTACATGAACAACATTTCTTCTAGGCATATGATGAATAATATTTTTCCTAGCCAAATTTCTATCATGCATAATAGAAGAACTTGAAGCAATCATAGCACGAGAATCAAAAGCATCATAACTTCTATGAACATTCCTAGAATATCTCATATCATGGTACATGAAAGCATGGTTCTTTTGAGCACTATTAGCCATAGGGGTCTTCCCTTTCTCCTTGGCGGAGATGGGAGCCTTATGACTTATTAAGTTCTTGGCTTCCCTCTTAAAGCCAAGTCCATCCTTAATTGAGGGGTGTCTACCAATCGTGTAGGCATCCCTTGCAAATTTTAGTTTATCAAATTCACTTTTGCTAGTCTTAAGTTGAGCATTAAGACTAGCCACTTCATCCTTTAATTTATAAATAGAAACTAGGTGTTCACTACAAGCATCAACATTAAAATCTTTACACCTATTGCAAATCATAACATGTTCTACACAAGAGGTTGATTTATTAGCTATTTCTAGTTTAGCATTCAAGTCATCATTGATACTCTTTAAGCTAGAAATAGATTCATGGCATGTAGACAATTCACATGAAAGCATTTCATTTCTTTTAACTTCTACCACAAGAGAATTTTGTGCACTTACAAATTTATCATGCTCTTCATATAAAAAGATCTTCTTGCTTTTCTAAAAGTCTATTTTTCTCATTCAAAGCATCAATTGATTCATTGATCTTATCAATTTTAGTTCTATCTAATCCTTTGAATAAACTATCATAGTCTACTTCATCATCGCTAGATTCATCATCACTTGAAGAGGCATATTGAAAGTCGCCTAGAGGGGGGTGAATAGGGCGAAACTGAAATTTACAAAATTAATCACAACTACAAGCTGGGTTAGCGTTAGAAATAATAATGAGTCCGAGAGAGAGGGCGCAAAACAAATCGCAAGTGAATGAAGAGTGTGACACGCAGATTTGTTTTACCGAGGTTCGGTTCTCGCAAACCTACTCCCCGTTGAGGTGGTCACAAAGACCGGGTCTCTTTCAACCCTTTCCCTCTCTCAAACGGTCCCTCGGACCGAGTGAGCTTCTCTTCTCAAATTAACCGGGAACAAAACTTCCCCGCAAGGACCACCACACAATTGGTGTCTCTTGCCTCGGTTACAATGGAGTTTTGATCACAAGAACAAGTGAGAAAGAAAGAAGCAATCCAAGCGCAAGAGCTCAAAAGAACACGACAAATCTCTCTCACTAATCACTAAAGCCTTGTGTGGAATTGGAGAGGATTTGATCACTTGGGTGTGTCTATAATTGAATGCTAGAGCTCTTGTAAGGTGTTGAAGTGTGAAAACTTGGATGCAATTGAATGTGGGGTGGTTGGGGTATTTATAGCCCCAACCACCAAACTAGTCGTTTGGTGGAGGCTATCTGTCGCATGGTGCACCGGACAGTCCGGTGCACACCGAACATGTCCGGTGCGCCAGCCACGTCACCAGGTCGTTAGGGTTCCGACCGTTGGAGCTCTGACTGCTGGGCCCGCCTGGATGTCCGGTGGCGCACCAGACATGTACTGTAGAGTGTCCGGTGTGCCTGTTCGCACGTGCCTGATTTCTGCGCGCTCTGGCGCGCATTTAATGTGCTGCAGGTGACTGTTGGCGCCGAAGTAGTCGTAGCTCCGCAGTTACACCGGACAGTCCGGTGCACACCGGACATGTCCGGTGAATTATAGCGGAGTAGCCGTCGCGAATTCCCGAAGCTGGCGAGTTCGGAGTTGCTTCATTCCTGGAGCACCGAACACTGTCCGGTGTACACCGGACAGTCCGGTGAATTATAGCGAAGCGACTCTGCGTTTTCCCGAAGGTGAGGAGTTCAGTGAGTGGAGAACCCTGGTGCACCGGACATGTCTGGTGGTGCACCGGATAGTCCGGTGCGCCAGACTAGGGTGCATTCGGTTGTCCCTTTGCTCTTTTTGTTGAACCCTTTTCTTGGTCTTTTTATTGGCCTTTGTGAACCTTTGGTACCTGTAGAACTTATGAACTTGGGCAAACTAGTTAGTCCAATTATTTGTGTTGGACAATTCAACCACCAAAATCAATTTAGGAAATAGGTGTAAGTCTAATTCCCTTTCAATCTCCCCCTTTTTGGTGATTGATGCCAACACAAACCAAAGCAAATATAGAAGTGCAGAATTTGAACTAGTTTGCATATGCAAGTGCAAAGGTTATTTAGAGTTGAGCCAATAAACATTACTTACTAGATATGCATGGATTGTTTCTTTATTTTTAACATTTTGGACCACGCTTGCACCACATATTTTGTTTTTGCAAATTCTTTTTGTAAATCATTTTAAAAGTCCTTTTGCAAAGTAGTCAAAGGTAAATGAATAAGATTTTGCTAAGCATTTTCAAGTTTTGAAATTTTCTCCCTTTGTTTCAAATGCTTTTCCTTTGACTAAACAAAACTCCCCCTCAATAAATTCTCCTCTTAGTGTTCAAGAGGGTTTTTAGATATCAATTTTGAAAATACCACTTTCTCCCCTTTTTGAACACAATAAGTTACCAATTTGAAATTTACCAATTTAAAATCATTTTTAAAAATAGGGTGGTGGTGCGGTCCTTTTTGCTTTGGGCTCATACTTTCTCCCCCTTTGGCATGAATCGCCAAAAACGGATACTTTGAGTGAGATATAAGCCCTTTTTCTAACTACTTTCTCCTCTTTGGCAAATAAAGCATAGGAGTGAAGATTATACCAAAGTCGGAGAGATGCTTGGAGCGACGGCGAGTGATAGAGTGGAGTGGAAGCCTTGTTTTCGCCGAAGACTCCAATTCCCTTTCAATACACCTATGACTTGGTTTGAAATACACTTGAAAACACATTAGTCATAGCATATATAAAAGAGACATGATCAAAGGTATATTTATGAGCTAAGTGTGCAAGATATCAAAAGAAATTTCTAGAATCAAGAATATTTAACTCATGCCTAAGTTTGGTAAAAGTTTGTTCATCTAGTGGCTTGGTAAAGATATAAGCTAATTGATCTTTAGTATTAATGCATGCAATCTCGATATCCCCCTTTTGTTGGTGATCCCTAAGAAAATGATACCGAGTGGCTATGTGTTTAGTGCGGCTATGCTCAACGGGATTATCCGCCATGCGGATTGCACTCTCATTATCACATAGAAAAGGAACTTTGGTTAATTTGTAACCATAGTCCCACAGGGTTTGCCTCATCCAAAGCAATTGCGCGCAACAATGGCCTGCGGCAATGTACTCGGCTTCGGCGGTAGAGAGAGCCACAGAATTTTGCTTCTTTGAAGCCCAAGACACCAAGGATCTTCCTAAGAACTGGCAAGTCACCGATGTGCTCTTTCTATTAATTTTACACCCCGCCCAATCGGCATCCGAATAACCAATTAAATCAAATGTGGATCCCCGAGGGTACCAAAGCCCAACTTAGGAGTATAAGCCAAATATCTCAAGATTCGTTTTACGGTCGTAAGGTGAGATTCCTTAGGGTCGGATTGGAATCTTGCACACATGCATACGGAAAGCATAATATCCGGTCGAGATGCACATAAATAGAGTAATGAACCTATCATCGATCGGTATACCTTTTGATCCATGGACTTACCTCCCGTGTCGAGGTCGAGATGCCCATTTGTTCCCATGGGTGTCTTGATGGGTTTGGCATCCTTCATCCAAAACTTGTTAAGAATGTCTTGTGTATACTTTGTTTGGCTGATGAAGGTACCCTCTTGAAGTTGCTTTACTTGAAATCCCAAGAAATACTTCAACTCCCCCATCATCGACATCTCAAATTTCTGTGTCATGATCATACTAAATTCCTCACATGTAGATTCGTTAGTAGACCCAAATATAATGTCATCAACATAAATTTGGCATACAAACAAATCATTTGCAAGAGTCTTAGTAAATAAAGTAGGATCGGCCTTGCCGACTTTGAAGCCATTGGCAATAAGGAAATCTCTTAGGCATTCATACCATGCTCATGGGGCTTGCTTGAGCCCATAAAGCGCCTTAGAGAGCCTATAGACATGGTTAGGGTACTCACTGTCTTCAAAGCCGGGAGGTTGCTCAACGTAGACCTCTTCCTTGATTGGTCCATTGAGGAAGGCACTCTTCACGTCCATTTGGTAAAGCTTGAAGCCATGGTAAGTAGCATAGGTTAATAATATACGAATTGACTCAAGCCTAGCTACGGGTGCATAGGTTTCACCAAAATCCAAACCTTCGACTTGTGAATACCCCTTGGCCACGAGTCAAGCTTTGTTCCTTGTCACCACACCATGCTCGTCTTGCTTGTTGCGGAAGACCCATTTGGTTCCTACAACATTTTGGTTAGGACGTGGAACCAAGTGTCATACCTCGTTTCTAGTGAAGTTGTTGAGCTCCTCTTGCATCACCACCACCCAATCCGAATCTTGTAGTGCTTCCTCTACCCTGTGCGGCTCAATAGAGGAAACAAAAGAGTAATGCTCACAAAAATGTGCAACACGAGATCTAGTGGTTACCCCCTTATGGATGTCGCCGAGGATGGTGTCGACGGGGTGATCTCGTTGGATTGCTTGGTGGACTCTTGGGTGTGGCGGCCTTGGTTCTTCATCCTCCTTGTCTTGATCGTTTGCATCTTCCCCTTGATCATTGCCGTCATCTTGAGGTGGCCCATCTCTTTGACCTTCTCCTTCATCAACTTGAGCCTCGTCCTCATTTTAGGTTGGTGGAGATGCTTGCGTGGAGGAGGATGGTTGATCTTGTGCATGTGGAGGCTCTTCGGATTCCTTAGGGCACACATCCCCAATGGACATGTTCCTTAGCGCGATGCACAGAGCCTGTTCTTCACCTATCTCATCAAGATCAACTTGCTCTACTTGAGAGCCGTTAGTTTCATCAAACACAACGTCACAAGAAACTTCAACAAGTCCTGAGGACTTGTTAAAGACTCTGTATGCCCTTGTGTTTGAGTCATATCCTAGTAAAAAGCCTTCTACAGTTTTAGGAGCAAATTTAGATTTTCTACCTCTTTTAACAAGAATAAAGCATTTGCTGCCAAAAACTCTAAAATATGAAATATTGGGCTTCTTACCGGTTTGGAGTTCATAGGATGTCTTCTTGAGGATTCGGTGTAGATATAACCGGTTGATGGCGTAGCAGGCGGTGTTGACTGCCTCGGCCCAAAACCGATCCGAAGTCTTGTACTCATCAAGCATGGTCCTCGCCATGTCCAATAGAGTTCTATTCTTCCTCTCCACTACACCATTTTGTTGTGGCGTGTAGGGAGAAGAGAACTCATGCTTGATGCCCTCCTCCTCAAGGAAGCCTTCAATTTGTGAATTCTTGAACTCCGTCCCGCTGTCGCTTCTAATTTTCTTAATCCTTAAGCCGAACTCATTTTGAGCTCGTCTTAAGGATCCCTTTAAAGTCTCTTGGGTTTGTGATTTTTCCTGCAAAAAGAACACACAAGTGAAGCGAGAATAATCATCCACAATAACTAGACAGTACTTACTCCCGCCGATGCTTATGTAAGCGATCGGGCCGAATAAATCCATGTGTAGGAGCTCCAGTGGCCTGTCAGTCGTCATGATGTTCTTGTGTGGATGATGAACACCAACTTGCTTCCCAGCTTGGCATGCGCTACAAATCCTGTCTTTCTCAAAATGAACATTTGTTAATCCTAAAATGTGCTCTCCCTTTAAAAGCTTATGAAGATTCTTCATTCCAACATGGGCTAGTCGGCGGTGCCAGAGCCAACCCTGAAAGGGAAATGTGCCCTTGGGCCATTTCTAAGTATTTTGGTGATTGAGTGCCAACACATGTGCTTAATTGTGAATTTATGTACATGGATGAACAAGGTGCAAATCATGAGATAAAGGTATGTTTCTAAGCCTTAGTACATTGGTTTTGTGTACTGATATATTTGTCTAAGTGTTAGAAACAGAAAGAAGAAGAAGAGAGAAGAGGAGAAAATGACTTGGCTGTGTGCAGCCAAGACTCAGCTCGGTCTGGAGCACCGGACTGTCCGGTGTGCACCGGACAGTGTCCGGTGCGCCAGGCTGGCTCGAAGCGAACTGGCCGCTCTCGGGAAACTGGCCGACGGCGTACGGCTATAATTCACCGGACTGTCCGGTGTGCACCGGACTGTCCGGTGAGCCAACGGTCTGCCGGGCCAACGGTCGGCCGCGCAATCTGCGCGGGACACGTGGCGGAGCCAACGGTCGGAAGACGGCACCGGACTGTCCGGTGTGCACCGGACATGTCCGGTGCGCCAACGGCTCGCAGATCTCCAACGGTCTGCAACGGTCGGAAGCGCCAGATATGGAAACAAATCGGGCACCGGACAGTGTCCGGTGTGCACCGGACTGTCCGGTGCCCCCGTCGACAGAAGGCAAGGATGGCCTTCCGGATTTGCTCTCAACGGCTCCTAGCTGCCTTGGGGCTATAAAAGGAGCCCCTAGGCGCATGGAGGAGATACACAAGCAACCTTTGAGCATTCCTGATCATCCACACTAAGTCTCTGCGCATTCGTTTGTGTTTCTAAGTGATTCGAGCTCTGTTCTAAGTGAGAACTCTGAGATAGTCTTGTAAGCTCGATTCTTGGCTGTGTGTGTGCGCTTTTGCTGTGGATTTGTGTGTGTTGCTTCCCTCCCTTACTCTGTGCTTTCTTTGTGATCATATACTTGTAAGGGCAAGAGACTCCAATTTGTGGAGATTCCTTGCAAACGGGATAGTGAAAGGAACAACAAAACACCGTGGTATTCAAGTGGGTCTTTGGACCGCTTGAGAGGGGTTGATTGCAACCCTCGTCCGTTGGGACGCCACAACGTGGAGTAGGCAAGCGTTGGCTTGGCCGAACCACGGGATAAACCACTGTGTCACCTCTGTGCTTGATCCTTTGTGGTATTGTGTTTTGTTGAGACTTCATCTTAGCCACTTGGCAATAATCGTGCTAACACTTAACAAGTCTTTGTGGCTTAAGTTTGAAGTTTTTACAGGATCACCTATTCACCCCCCCCCCCCTCTAGGTGCTCTCAATTGGTATCAGAGCCGTTCTATTCACAAAGGGACTAACCGCCCGAATAGATGGATCCTAAGGGGAAGGGTATAGTGATCAACGACAAAGAGAAGGAGACCTTCGTCAACGAGCCGAAGGACGACAAGCCTACCGACTCCGGCTCGGGCCATAGACGGAAGGAAGGGAGGAAGAAGAAGACAAGGCGCATCAAGGAGATCGTCTACTACGACAGCGATGAGTCTACTTCCTCCCAAAAGGACGACCACAGCGACTACGAGAGGAAGAAATCGGTTAATTCGAACTTTTCTTTTGACTACTCTCGTATTCCGCAAAGTTCACATTCACATTTGCTCTCCATTCCACTCGGCAAGCCCCCACACTTTGATGGAGAGGACTACGGATTTTGGAGCCACAAAATGCGTAGTCACCTATTCTCTCTCCATCCTAGTATTTGGGAGATTGTAGAGAGTGGAATGCATTTTGATAGTTCGGATAGTCCCATGTTCATTAATGAACAAATTCATAAGAATGCACAAGCTACTACTGTTCTTCTAGCTTCCTTGTGCAGGGATGAATACCATAAGGTGAGCGGCTTGGATAACGCCAAGCAAATCTGGGACACCCTCAAGATTTCTCATGAGGGGAACGACGTCACCTTACTCACCAAGATGGAGTTGGTGGAGGGCGAGCTTGGACGGTTCGCAATGATAAGGGGCGAGGAGCCGACGCAAACATACAACCGGCTCAAGACCCTTATCAACAAGATTAGGAGCTACGGAAGCACACGATGGACGGACCACGACGTCGTCCGCCTAATGCTCAGGTCATTTACCGTTCTTGATCCTCACTTGGTGAACAATATACGTGAAAATCCCAGGTACACCAAGATGTCGCCCGAAGAAGTTCTTGGGAAATTCGTTAGCGGGCGAATGATGATCAAGGAGGCGAGGTATGTGGACGACGCCTTGAATGGTCCGATCAACGAGTCGCAACCCCTTGCTCTCAAGGCAACACGAAGCAAGGAGGCGCTACCTAGCAAGGTGGCACAGATTGAGGCTGCCGGACTCAATGATGAAGAGATGGCTCTCATCATCAAGCGATTCAAGACGGCGCTAAATGGTCGCAAGGGGCAGCCAAGCAAGACCAAGACCAAAGGGAAGCGCTCATGCTTCAAATGCGGTAAGCTTGGTCATTTTATCGCTAACTGTCCCGATAATGAAAGTGACCAGGAAAAGGGGAACAAAAGAGAGAAGAAGAAGCAATACAAGAAGGCAAAGGGCGAGGCGCATCTAGGAAAGGAGTGGGACTCGGATTGCTCCTCCTCCGACTCCGACAACGAAGGACTCGCCGCCACTGCCTTCAACAAATCGGCTCTCTTCCCCAACGAGCGTCTCACTTGCCTTATGGCAAGGGAGAAGAAGGTGAGTACTCAAGACTCCACTTATGCTTCCTCTAGTGATAGTGAGTCTAGTGATGATGACATAGATTATTCATGCTTGTTCAAAGGCTTAGATAGATCTAAGATAGATAAAATCAATGAATTGATTGATGCTTTGAATGAGAAGGATAGGCTTTTAGAGAAGCAAGAGGATTTATTGTATGAGGAACATGATAAATTTGTAGGTGCACAAAATTCTCTTGCTCTAGAAATTAAAAGAAATGAAATGCTTTCTAGTGAACTATCTACCTGTCATGAAACCATTTCTACCTTACAAGGTGTTAACAATGATTTAAGTGCTAAATTAGAAGTAGCATATAAATCTAATTCCTGTGTTGAACATGTTGAAATTTGTACTAGGTGTAAGGATCTTGATGTTAATGCTTGTAGTGAACACTTAGTGTTAATTTCAAAACTAAATGATGAAGTGGCTAGTCTTAATGCCCAACTTAAGACTAGCAAGAATGAAATTGATAAAATAAAATTTGCAAGGGATGCCTACACGGTTGGTAGACACCCCTCAATTAAGGATGGGCTTGGCTTCAAGAGGGAAGCCAAGAACTTAACAAGCCATAAGGCTCCCATCTTCGTCAAGGAGAAGGGGAAGGCCCCTATGGCTAGTAGTGCGAAAAAGAACCATGCCTTTATGTATAATGATAGGAGAAATGCTAGAAATGCTTATAATGATTTTGTTTCACATGTCTATGATTCTCATGCCATGTTTGCTTCTAGTTCCTCTTATAAGCATGATAGGGATATGTGTAGAAGAAATGTTGTACATATGCCTAGGAGAAATATTGCTCATGTGCCTAGAAAGAATGTTATTCATGCTCCTAGGAAAGTAGTGAATGAACCTTCTACCATTTATTATGCTTGCAATACTCCCTTTGCTATTTGTAGAAAGGGTAAGAAGGTAGTTGCTAGGAAATTAGGGGCTAGATGCAAGGGAGATAAATCTTGCATTTGGGTCCCTAAAGATATTTGTGCTAACCTTGCAGGACCCAACATGAGTTGGGTACCTAAGACCCAAGCCTAAATTTGCCTTGCAGGTTTATGCATCCGGGGGTTCAAGCTGGATTATCGACAGCGGATGCACAAACCATATGACGGGGGAGAAGAAGATGTTCACCTCCTACGTCAAGAATAAGGATTCCCAAGATTCAATCATATTCGGTGATGGGAATCAAGGCAAGGTAAAAGGGTTAGGTAAAATTGCAATTTCTAATGAGCATTCTATCTCAAATGTATTCTTAGTGGAGAGTCTTGGATATAATTTGCTATCTGTTAGTCAATTATGTCAAATGGGATATAATTGTTTATTTACAAATGTAGATGTGACTGTCTTTAGAAGATGTGATGGTTCACTAGCTTTTAAGGGTGTACTAGACGGCAAGCTTTACCTAGTTGATTTTGCAAAAGAAGAGGCCGGTCTAGATGCATGCTTAATGGCTAAGACTTGCATGGGCTGGCTGTGGCATCGCCGCTTAGCACATGTGGGGATGAAGAACCTCCACAAGCTTCTAAAGGGAGAACACGTGATAGGTCTAACAAATGTGCATTTCGAAAAAGATAGACCTTGTGCAGCTTGTCAAGCAGGTAAACAGGTGGGAGGAGCGCATCACAGCAAGAATGTGATGACCACGTCAAGACCTCTGGAGCTGCTGCATATGGACCTCTTCGGACACGTCGCCTATCTAAGCATAGGAGGAAGTAAGTATGGTTTAGTTATTGTTGATGACTTTTCCCGCTTCACTTGGGTGTTCTTTTTGCAGGATAAGTCTGAAACCCAAGGGACCCTCAAGCGCTTCCTCAGGAGAGCTCAAAATGAGTTTGAGCTCAAGGTGAAGAAGATAAGAAGCGACAACGGGTCCGAGTTCAAGAACCTTCAAGTGGAGGAGTTTCTTGAGGAGGAAGGGATCAAGCACGAGTTCTCCGCTCCCTACACACCACAGCAAAATGGTGTGGTAGAGAGGAAGAACAGGACGCTAATCGATATGGCAAGGACGATGCTTGGAGAGTTCAAGACCCCCGAGTGCTTTTGGTCGGAAGCCGTGAACACGGCTTGCCACGCCATCAACAGGGTCTACCTTCATCGACTCCTCAAGAAGACTTCGTATGAGCTACTAACCGGTAACAAACCCAATGTATCTTACTTTCGTGTTTTTGGGAGCAAGTGCTACATTCTAGTGAAGAAGGGTAGAAATTCTAAATTTGCTCCCAAAGCTGTAGAAGGGTTTTTATTAGGTTATGATTCAAATACAAAGGCGTATAGAGTCTTCAACAAATCATCGGGTTTGGTTGAAGTCTCTAGCGACGTTGTATTTGATGAGACTGATGGCTCTCCAAGAGAGCAAGTTGTTGATTGTGATGATGTAGATGAAGAAGATGTTCCAACGGCCGCTATACGAACCATGGCGATTGGAGACGTTCGGCCACAGGAACAAGATGAACGAGATCAACCTTCTTCCTCAACGACGGTGCATCCCCCAACTCAAGACGATGAACAGGTTCATCAAAAGGAGGCGTGTGATCAAGGGGGAGCACAAGATGATCATGTGATGGAGGAAGAAGCGCAACCGGCACCTCCAACCCAAGTTCGAGCGATGATTCAAAAGGATCATCCCGTCGACCAAATTCTGGGTGACATTAGCAAGGGAGTAACTACTCGGTCTCGACTAGTTAATTTTTGTGAACATTACTCTTTTGTCTCCTCTATTGAGCCTTTCAGGGTAGAGGAGGCCTTGCTAGATCCGGATTGGGTGTTGGCCATGCAAGAGGAACTTAACAACTTCAAGCGCAATGAAGTTTGGACGCTGGTGCCTCGTCCCAAGCAAAATGTTGTGGGAACCAAGTGGGTGTTCCGCAACAAACAAGACGAGCACGGAGTGGTGACGAGGAACAAGGCTCGACTTGTGGCAAAAGGTTATGCCCAAGTCGCAGGTTTGGACTTTGAGGAGACTTTTGCTCCTGTGGCTAGGCTAGAATCAATTCGTATCTTGCTAGCATATGCCGCTCACCATTCTTTCAGGTTGTACCAAATGGATGTGAAGAGCGCTTTCCTCAACGGGCCAATAAAGGAGGAGGTGTACGTGGAGCAACCCCCTGGCTTCGAGGATGAGCGGTACCCCGACCACGTATGTAAGCTCTCTAAGGCGCTCTATGGACTTAAGCAAGCCCCAAGAGCATGGTATGAATGCCTTAGAGATTTCTTACTTGCTAATGCTTTCAAGGTTGGGAAAGCCGATCCAACTCTTTTTACAAAGACATGTGATGGTGATTTGTTTGTATGCCAAATTTATGTTGATGACATAATATTTGGTTCTACTAATCAAAAGTCTTGTGAAGAGTTTAGCAGGGTGATGACGCAGAAATTCGAGATGTCGATGATGGGCGAGTTGAACTACTTCCTTGGGTTCCAAGTGAAGCAACTCAAGGACGGCACCTTCATCTCCCAAACGAAGTACACGCAAGATCTGCTAAAGAGGTTTGGGATGAAGGACGCCAAGCCCGCAAAGACTCCGATGGGAACCGACGGACACACCGACCTCAACAAAGGAGGTAAGTCCGTTGATCAAAAAGCATACCGGTCAATGATAGGGTCTTTACTTTATTTATGTGCTAGTAGACCGGATATTATGCTTAGCGTATGCATGTGTGCTAGATTTCAATCCGATCCTAAGGAGTGTCACTTGGTGGCGGTGAAGCGAATTCTTAGATATTTAGTCGCTACGCCTTGCTTCGGGATCTGGTATCCAAAGGGGTCTAACTTTGACTTGATTGGGTACTCAGATTCCGACTATGCTGGATGTAAGGTCGATAGGAAGAGTACATCGGGGACGTGCCAATTCTTAGGAAGGTCCCTGGTGTCATGGAACTCTAAGAAACAAACCTCCGTTGCCCTATCCACCGCTGAGGCCGAGTATGTTGCCGCAGGACAGTGTTGCGCGCAACTACTTTGGATGAGGCAAACCCTCCGGGACTTTGGCTACAATCTGAGCAAAGTCCCACTCCTATGTGATAATGAGAGTGCTATCCGAATAGCGGAAAATCCTGTTGAGCACAGCCGCACAAAGCACATTGACATCCGGCATCACTTTTTGAGAGACCACCAGCAAAAGGGAGATATCGAAGTGTTTTATATTAGCACCGAGAACCAGCTAGCCGATATCTTTACCAAGCCTTTAGATGAGAAGACCTTTTGCAGGCTGCGTAGTGAGCTAAATGTCTTAGATTCACGGAACTTGGATTGAATGTAGCAGACATGTATTCATGCTTTTGATCATGTTCTTTCTGCATTTTGTTGCTTATTATGGTGCTCAAGTTGTGCAAACACTCCCTGGACCTCACAAGTCCGTTGCAAAGTGATGCACATGTTTAGGGGGAGATGTGTTACAACTTGATCCCTTGAGACTAACCAAATGTTTGAGTCTGTTTGTTTTAGTCTCAAAGGAGAATTGAAAGGGAAAAGGTGGACTTGGATCATGCAAGACTTCCACTGCACTCCGATGAGAGGGTAACTTATTTCAAGTCCATCTCATTAACTCTTATTGCCATTTGCTCTTAATTGAAGATTTTGGTGAGGCAATGGGGTTAAAGGGCCAAGATTGATCCCGTTTTGGTGCTTGATGCCAAAGGGGGAGAAAATAAAGGCCAAAGCAATAAATGGATCAACTACCACTTGAGAGATTTTGAAAATAGTAGAATAGAGTTTTTGGTTTGTCAAAATTCTTATGTTGTCAATTACTCTTGTCAATTACTGGCTTCTTGTGGGGAGAAGTATTGATTATGGGAAATAGGGGGAGTTTTTGAAATCTTTGATCAATCTCTTTTGGAATAACTCTCTTTATGCTTCAACATGTGTGTTTAACTTAGAGATAGAGATTTGAGTTTGATTTGCAAAAACAAACCAAGTGGTGGCAAAGGATGATCCATATATGCCAAAATTGAATAAAACTTAAATTTATTTTATTTGAAGTGAGTTTGCACTTGTTCTAGTTGCTTTATGTAGTGTTGGCATAAATCATCAAAAAGGGGGAGATTGAAAGGGAAATGTGCCCTTGGGCCATTTCTAAGTATTTTGGTGATTGAGTGCCAACACATGTGCTTAATTGTGAATTTATGTACATGGATGAACAAGGTGCAAATCATGAGATAAAGGTATGTTTCTAAGCCTTAGTACATTGGTTTTGTGTACTGATATATTTGTCTAAGTGTTAGAAACAGAAAGAAGAAGAAGAGAGAAGAGGAGAAAATGACTTGGCTGTGTGCAGCCAAGACTCAGCTCGGTCTGGAGCACCGGACTGTCCGGTGTGCACCGGACAGTGTCCGGTGCGCCAGGCTGGCTCGGAGCGAACTGGCCGCTCTCGGGAAACTGGCCGACGGCGTACGGCTATAATTCACCGGACTGTCCGGTGTGCACCGGACTGTCCGGTGAGCCAACGGTCTGCCGGGCCAACGGTCGGCCGCGCAATCTGCGCGGGACACGTGGCGGAGCCAACGGTCGGAAGACGGCACCGGACTGTCCGGTGTGCACCGGACATGTCCGGTGCGCCAACGGCTCGCAGATCTCCAACGGTCTGCAACGGTCGGAAGCGCCAGATATGGAAACAAATCGGGCACTGGACAGTGTCCGGTGTGCACCGGACTGTCCGGTGCCCCCGTCGACAGAAGGCAAGGATGGCCTTCCGGATTTGCTCTCAACGGCTCCTAGCTGCCTTGGGGCTATAAAAGGAGCCCCTAGGCGCATGGAGGAGATACACAAGCAACCTTTGAGCATTCCTGATCATCCACACTAAGTCTCTGCGCATTCGTTTGTGTTTCTAAGTGATTCGAGCTCTGTTCTAAGTGAGAACTCTGAGATAGTCTTGTGAGCTCGATTCTTAGCTGTGTGTGTGCGCTTTTGCTGTGGATTTGTGTGTGTTGCTTCCCTCCCTTACTCTGTGCTTTCTTTGTGATCATATACTTGTAAGGGCAAGAGACTCCAATTTGTGGAGATTCCTTGCAAACGGGATAGTGAAAGGAACAACAAAACACCGTGGTATTCAAGTGGGTCTTTGGACCGCTTGAGAGGGGTTGATTGCAACCCTCGTCCGTTGGGACGCCACAACGTGGAGTAGGCAAGCGTTGGCTTGGCTGAACCACGGGATAAACCACTGTGTCACCTCTGTGCTTGATCCTTTGTGGTATTGTGTTTTGTTGAGACTTCATCTTAGCCACTTGGCAATAATCGTGCTAACACTTAACAAGTTTTTGTGGCTTAAGTTTGAAGTTTTTACAGGATCACCTATTCACCCCCCCCCTCTAGGTGCTCTCAAACCCATGTTAGTCTTAGCAATTAAGCAAGTGTCGAGTTCAGCTCTATCAAAATCTACCAAGTATAGCTGACCCTCTAACACTCCCTTAAATGCTATTGAATCATCACTTCTTCTAAAGACAGTGACACCTACATCAGTAAATAGACAATTG
Source organism: Zea luxurians (assembly GCA_029449295.1). Taxonomy (NCBI): domain Eukaryota; kingdom Viridiplantae; phylum Streptophyta; class Magnoliopsida; order Poales; family Poaceae; genus Zea; species Zea luxurians. Next base: position 18,155,119 of record JAOPSE010000009.1, read on the forward strand.
TAGCCCATTTGACATAATTGAGATACGGAAAGCAAATTGTAGTCTAATGAATCAACAAGAAAAACATTGGAAATGGAATGGTCAGGAGATATAGCAATTTTACCCAAACCTTTGACCAAACCTTGGTTTCCATCCCCGAATGTGATAGCTCGTTGGGGATCTTGGTTTTTCTCATATGAGGAGAATATCTTTTTCTCCCCTGTCATGTGGTTTGTACACCCGCTATCGATGATCCAACTTGAGCCCCCGGATGCATAAACCTACAAAACAAGTTTAGTTCTTGACTTTAGGTACCCAAACGGTTTTGGGTCCTTTGACATTAGAAACAAGAACTTTGGGTACTCAAACACAAGTCTTTGACCCCTTGTGTTTGCCCCCAACAAACTTGGCAACTACCTTGCCGGATTTGCTAGTTAAAACATATGATGCATCAAAAGTTTTGAATGAAATGCTATGATCATTTAATGCACTAGGAGTTTTCCTTTTAGGCAACTTAGCACGGGTTGGTTGCCTAGAGCTAGGTGTCTCACCCTTATACATAAAAGCATGGTTAGGGCCAGAGTGAGACTTCCTAGAATGAATTCTCCTAATTTTGCTCTCGGGATAACCGACAGGGTACAAAATGTAACCCTCATTATCCTGAGGCATGGGAGCCTTGCCCTTAACAAAATTAGACAATCTTTTAGGAGGGGCACTAAGTTTGACATTGTCTCCCCTTTGGAAGCCAATGCCATCCTTGATGCCAGGGCGTCTCCCATTATAGAGCATACTTCTAGCAAATTTAAACTTTTCATTTTCTAAGTTATGCTCAACAATTTTAGCATCTAATATTGCTATATGATCATTTTGTTGTTTAATTAAAGCCATGTGATCATGAATAGCATCAACATCAATATCTCTACATCTAGTGCAAATAGTGACATGCTCAATGGTAGATGTAGAGGGTTTGCAAGAATTAAGTTCAACAATCTTAGCATGTAATATATCATTTTTATCTCTAAGATCGGAAATTGTAACATTGCAAACATCAAAATCTTTGCCCTTAGCAATCAATTTCTCATTCTCATTTTTAAGGCTAGCAAGAGAAACATTCAACTCATCAATCTTAGCAAGTAAATCAACATTATCATTTCTAGGATTAGGAGTTGAAACATCACAAACATGTGAATCAACCTTAGCTAACAAATTAGCATTCTCATTTCTAAGGTTGTCAATGGTCTCATGGCAAGTGCTTAGCTCACTAGACAATTTTTCACATTTTTCAACTTCTAGAGCGTAAGCATTTTTAACCTTAACATGCTTCTTATTTTCTTTAATAAGGAAGTCCTCTTGAGAGTCCAGGAGATCATCCTTCTCATGAATAGCACTAATTAATTCATTTAATTTTTCCTTTTGTTGCATATTTAGGTTGGCAAAAAGAGTACGCAAATTATCTTCCTCATCACTAGCATTATCATCACTAGAGGATTCATATTTAGTGGAAGATTTGGATTTAACCTTCTTCTTTTTGCCGTCCTTTGCCATGAGGCACTTGTGGCCGACGTTGGGAAAGAGAAGTGCCTTGGTGACGGCGATGTTGGTGGCGTCCTCGTCGGAGGAGGAGTCGGTGGAGCTCCGTCGGAGTTCCATTCCCGGCACACATGGGCATCGCCGCCCTTCCTCTTGTGATATCTCTTCTTCTCCTTTCTTCTCCCCTTCTTGTCATTGTCCCTGTCACTATCACTTGATAATGGACATTTAACAATAAAGTGACCGGACTTACCACACTTGTAGCAAACCTTTTTGGAACGGGATTTGTAATCCTTCCCCTTCCGTTGCTTGAGGATTTGGCGAAAGCTTTTGATGATGAGCGTCATTTCCTCGTTGTCGAGCTTGGAGGCGTCGATGGGTGTTCGACTTGGTGTAGACTCCTCTTTCTTCTCCTCCGTTGCCTTAAATGCGACCGGTTGTGCTTCGGATGTGGAGGGATCGTCAAGCTCGTTGATTTTCTTTGAGCCCTTGATCATGTACTCAAAGCTCACAAAAGTCCCAATTACTTCCTCGGGAGTCATTAGTGTATATCTAGGATTACCACGAATTAATTGAACTTGAGTTGGGTTAAGGAAAACAAGTGATCTTAAAATAACCTTAACCATTTCATGGTCATACCATTTCTTGCTCCCGAGGTTGCGCACTTGGTTCACCAAGGTTTTGAGCCGGTTGTACATATCTTGTGGCTCCTCCCCTTTGCGAAGCCGGAAGCGACCGAGCTCCCCCTCGATCGTCTACCGCTTGGTGATCTTTGTTAGCTCATCTCCTTCGTGCGCGGTCTTGAGCACGTCCCAAACTTCCTTGACGCTCTTTAATCCTTGCACCTTGTTATACTCCTCTCGACTTAGAGAAGTGAGGAGTATAGTTGTGGCTTGGGAGTTGAAGTGCTCGATTTGGGCTACCTCGTCCTCATCAAAATCTTCATCCCCTACGGATGGTACCTGTACACCAAACTCAACGACATCCCATATACTTTTGTGGAGTGAGGTTAGATGAAATCGCATTAAATCACTCCACCTTGCATAATCTTCACCATCAAAAGTTGGTGGTTTGCCTAATGGGACGGAAAGTAAAGGTGTATGTTTAGGAATGCGAGGATAGCGCAAGGGGATCTTACTAAACTTCTTGCGCTCATGGCGCTTAGAAGTTATGGAGGGCGTGTCGGAGCCGGAGGTAGAAGGTGATGAAGTATCGGTCTCGTAGTAGACCACCTTCCTCATCTTCTTTTTCTTGTCGCCACTCCGATGCGATTTGTGGGAAGAGGATTTCTTCTCCTTCCCTTTGTTGGAGGAGTTTTTCTTCTCCTTCCTCTTGTTGCGGGACTCTTCGGATGAAGTCGACCCGTGGCTTGTAGTGGGCTTGTCGCCGGTTTCCATCTCCTTCTTGGCGTGATCTCCCGACATCACTTCGAGCGGTTAGGATCTAATGAAGCACCAGGCTTTGATACCCATTGAAAGTCGCCTAGAGGGGGGTGAATAGAGCGAAACTGAAATTTACAAAATTAATCACAACTACAAGCCGGGTTAGCGTTAGAAATAATAATGAGTCCGAGAGAGAGGGTGCAAAACAAATCGCAAGCGAATGAAGAGTGTGACATGTGGATTTGTTTTACCGAGGTTCGGTTCTCGCAAACCTACTCCCAGTTGAGGTGGTCACAAAGACCGGGTCTCTTTCAACCCTTTCCCTCTCTCAAACGGTCCCTCGGACCGAGTGAGCTTCTCTTCTCAAATTAACCGGGAACAAAACTTCCTCGCAAGGACCACCACACAATTGGTGTCTCTTGCCTCGGTTACAATGGAGTTTTGATCACAAGATCAAGTGAGAAAGAAAGAAGCAATCCAAGCGCAAGAGCTCAAAAGAACACGACAAATCTCTCTCACTAATCACTAAAGCCTTGTGTATAATTGGAGAGGATTTGATCACTTGGGTGTGTCTAGAATTGAATGCTAGAGCTCTTGTAAGGTGTTGAAGTGTGAAAACTTGGATGCAATTGAATGTGGGGTGGTTGGGGTATTTATAGCCCCAACCACCAAACTAGCCGTTTGGTGGAGGCTGTCTGTCGCATGGTGCACTGGACAGTCCGGTGCACACCGGACATGTCCGGTACGCTAGCCACGTCACTAGGCCGTTAGGGTTCCGACCGTTGGAGCTCTGACTGCTGGGCCCGCCTGGATGTCCGGTGGCGCACCGGACATGTGAAAGTCGCCTAGAGGGGGGGTGAATAGGCGAAACCAGAAAATTAAAACTTTATCCCCCAACTACATCCCTTGATTAGTGGTTAGAACAAGATATACAAATATCGGAGAATAGAAACTAAGTTCTTGCTTGAAAAGAGTATTGCTAAATAATGCGGGAGAGATAAATCAATACAACTAATAAGTTATAGAATAACAAAGCAAGAACCCTTAGATGAGAAGAGCACTAGGACAAGATCTTTCTTGCAACGTGTTGCTTTCACTAAATGGGAATTTAACTTGAAGCAACACCAAATGATATTAGCAAATAATGGTGCAAGAAAACTTAGAGCAAGGGAAAACAAACAAATCACAAGCAATAAACACAATGGACACGGGTGATTTGTTTTACCGAGGTTCGGCCCTCGAAGGCCTAGTCCCCGTTGAGGAGTCCACTTAAGGACGTGTCTTTTTTAACCCTTTCCCTCTCTCCCCCGATCACACAAGGATCGATGAGCTCTTCTTCTTCTCAAGGATCACTCTCGATCCCGCAAGGACCACCACACTCTTTGGTGTCTCTTGCTAGCTTTTACAAGCCTCCAAAACTTTGGAGGAAGTTTAATGGGAGTCAATACTCCACGCACAAATGAACACAAAGATGTAGCACACACTATCTCTCAATGAATCTCACAAGGCGCTAGAGCTAAACTCAAATGAGAAGCTCTCTTGCTTGCTCTCTCTTTTGTGGCACTTGTGTTGGTTGTAGTGGCCTAAATCTTGTGTATAGGATGTATCAATGAATGTATGTGGTTGGGAGGGCTTGAGTATGTCAACCAAATGACTTGGAATGTTGCTTGGACTCCCATACCTTGAAGTGGCCGGTTGGGGTGGTATTTATAGCCCTCAACCACCCATATAGCCGTTGGGGCGCATCTGCCAAAAATTGCACTAGCGGACGGTCCGCGGATAGGGCCCGGACGGTCCGCGACCCTCCAACGGTAGATTTTGACATCTTCAACGAATACTTCTGACAGATCAACGGTTAGATCAACGGCTATCTGCCTTGGTGACACCACGGGGATGGTCCGCCCTTGGTTTCAGACGGTCCGCGCCAGCTCTATAATTCCTTTTGCTCAACTTGTCACCTTCGGGCTTTTCGGTTCTGCACCGACCGGACGGTCCGCGCCTGAGGCCGGACGGTCCACGCCTGGTCTCGGACGGTGCTTGCTTTTCCATCGGACGGTCCGCAGTAGAGACATGTGTTTTTGCATTGGTTCTGTCCGAGGGTTATCCTGGTGTCGCGGACGGTCCGCCGCATGGGCCCGGACGGTCCGCGCTTAGCCTGATTTTCCAAAAAGCTTCTCCTGTCCGGAATAATCTATGGTATTCCGAACAGTCGACTTAGAATAATTGTAGATGAACTTATGCACCTGTGGAATGATCAACTAGAGCAAACTAGTTAGTCCAATTATTTGTGTTGGGCATTCAACCACCAAAATTATTTAGGGAAAGGTTTGAAGCCTATTTCCCTTTCAATCTCCCCCTTTTTGGTGATTGATGCCAACACAAACCAAAGCAAATACATATGAGAATAATTGAACTAGTTTGCATAAGGTAAGTGCAAAAGTTATTTTGAAATGAAGACATTTCTAAGCAGATAAGTTTGATATGATAATTTTAACATTTTGGACCACATTTGCACCACGAGTTTTGTTTTTGCAAATTCTTTGTGAAATTATTTTCAAATACATTTTGCAAATAGTCAAAGGTATATGAGTAAGAGTTTGAGAAGCATTTTCAAGATTTGAAATTTTCTCCCCTATTTCAAATGCTTTTCCTTTGACATAAACAAAACTCCCCCTCAATAAATTCTCTTCTTAGTGTTCAAGAGGGTTTTAAGATATCAATTTTGAAAATACTACTTTCTCCCCCTTTTGAATAAGATACCAATTTGAAATTTACCAATTTGAAAATCATTAGTTTTTAAACTTAGGGTGGTGCGGTCCTTTTGCTTTGGGCTAATACTTTCTCCCCCTTTGGCATGAATCGCCAAAAACGGATTCTTGAGTGAAATATAAGCCCTATTATAAGAGTTCTCCCCTTTGGCAAACAGTATATGAGTGAAAGATTGTACCAATGTGGAGAACGATGCGGAGTACCGGCAAAGAGTAGATAATACCGATGGAGTTGAGTGGAAGCGTCGTCTTTGCCGAATACAACATTTCCCTTTCAATCTACGACTTAGTATAGAAATATACTTGGAAACATATTAGTCGTAGTTATGGTACGAGAATAATAGGATATATGCATTTTTACCAAAATGAAAGAGACATGATCAAGAGATATATCAATTAAGCATGATCATAGTTCTATATAACATAGATTGCTCCCCCTAAAAATGTGCATGGAGAGGAACACATATTATGGCCTTAAATGTCAATTTGCACATAATTAGGTTAATGAGAACATATCTATACTATACAGAATGTGAAGTGCATTGTGTCATAGTATAAGTGTGAGGCTCATGACAATTTATGCACTTATGAAAGCATGTTATGAACAATTTAAGCATTTTCCCTTAAGGATTTCAAAGAGACTTAAGGACCATCCACCTTTGGCACAAAGGCAGCTTATCCTCGTTACAAGGTTAAGCTTTAAGCTCTTTGACAATAAAATCACTTCATCTAGTTTTAACAAAGGATGCATTAATGCAGGAGTGAGATTTTTGAGAAGTTAAACTAGGTATGAAGCAGGGTTAATGCATGGACATGCTTTCTCTTCCTTCTATACAAGATATGCGAGGAATGTATACAAAAGGAAGATTTAGGTACATATGTAAATGAATGGAAGTAGTTTTACCATTTTGTACCTTCACATAGAGACGCTCTCTTCATTGTGCTTTGTCCTTTGTCTTAGTTGCTTAAGACCTATTCTTAAGACAATATATGGAAATATTTTGCACAAAAGAGAGTTTTACAACTAGTGATCCTTTTCTAAGTCATGATTAGCATGTATCAAGTGGATCACAAATTGCATAGACGAATCATGAATTCTCCTATTAACTTAGTGCATTTCAAGAGATATTGATTGATAGTATATGCGGCACTAAGAAGCATGATTGTTAACAGAAGTCATTCAATGATCAAACAAATAACAGATGTGATCAAGAGAACAACATACACAATAAATTATCAATTAAGCTTAGAGTAGGAGAATCCAGCAAATATGCTACTTTAGAGTGAAAGACAAGAATTTAAAAATAGTAGCATACTTTATGAGAAACTCATTCTCATGCAAGAGACTATATGAAATTACTGAGATAAAGCAATAGTCTCAACGCAATCAAGATGTAGATAGAGACTCCCCCTAGAGATATGCATCAAGTATTTGAGTTGAATGGATGCATTTACTTTAAAGACAAATATGGAGAAACATTATACATCTTGATTAAGGCTCATAAAATTTTGCTATAAACAACTTAAGCCTAGCATTCTCATTATGAAAGAATTTAGACTACTCACAACCACACCATTGATTGTTTTGTAGATCTTACTATCCAAGTAGGTGGTGTTGTTCTTGATGTCCTCCTCTTTCATTTGAGAATCCTCCCTTTGCAGTGGCTTCTTTTTCCTTTCAAACTTATTGAAAATACTCAAGAAAGATGTTAGTAATACAAGGGAGTATATAATGAAGGATGATTTCTTTTAGATAGGAAATAAGCATAATTCATCATCCATAAGTCACACAGACATGAAGTAAAATCCTTAACATTAGTGCACTTATACTTGAAAAGAGGAACATGCACTATTTAACAATTTGATTACTCATAGGAATTTACTTCTTCATATTGAACTTTATTATCATGACTTAGAAGCGCATCAATATGAGAATGGATATAGCAAAGGCATGAATTAGATTCTAATGGACAAACGCATTTATGAATATGATATTTTAGATTAAATACCCATTGAGATGGGAACCAAACTTAATTAAGAAGATGAGTTCCCATACCTTTGCTTTTACCTTTCTTCTTTTGGGTGAAGATCAACCCATGAGGCTTGTGTACTTTCTCTTTTGTAGATATTCGTAAGTAAGCTCAAGAGATACGTTGTTAGTAACACAAGCACTAGTTTCCATTTTTGTAACCATTTTTGATAAGGAACGAAAAGCTAGATTACTAAAACATGGAAACTTCATAGCATGAACTAGATTATCCATAGATGATGTTATGCTCAATTTTAACTCATAAAACAAACATAAATAATCCTTTGAGATTATAGGAATAAATCTAATTCATGATTTGGAAAGCGATAAATGTGAAAGGATCATATCCAATTTGAGCAAGTAAAAATACATCGTAAAACATTGGATTGATTTTTCTTTTCATGTTATATTACACGCTTCCAAAGAGAAACTTATTCTCTACAAGTGAGACTACTTTGGGTTACTTAAATCAATAGTCTCACTAATCTAGTTATAGAGAGTTTTCCTTTTATAAGTGTCCTAAGGATTTGAATTCCTTACATAACACCTTGTTCTTTTAGGAACTTGAAATATCTCTCTATATCTAGAAACATGGCAATAATAAGATAATTTAGCGAAAAACATGCCATGTGGTACTTCCAACAATTTAAAGCATGTAGATTGCCATAGAATGGAAATGATAAGAATGCAATCTACCATATGAGAGGAAATTCTTTCAAAGAATGGTAACATAAATTTAAAGACATTTGAAGTGCTATATATTTCTATGTGACTACACAAGACACATAAGAAATGATAGTTTAAAATACTTGCACTTAAGAGCATAGAAGTTGCTATCCTTTGACTTTCCTCCATGTTGTAGGCCTTGATTTTTCGTACATGATATTTCTTCATTTCCTACAACATATAATATCTTCCCCGAGATGATATGAATTTTAGACATAACAATTTGAAAAATAACCTTGGGTCAATCATGGATATAGATCATTGAAGATTGATAGCTTGAATGGACTCTCTCAAGCACACCAAGGCTTCATATCATCTCCTTCCCCTACAAAGCTTGTCAAGTATATTTTGGTACCCATCGCTTGATGGGTCCATCACGGTTAGTCAACAAAGATCTAGGAACCCAAAAGTCCTTTGTGCTAGCACTAGGTAAACTCATTACCTTTCTAGCACAAGTTGCAATTTTGGGTTGCCTAGTTACATGAGAAGTAATTGACAAGCTAGGAGTGGGGTTGTTACCAATGGGACAGTCTTTGCATTGATGTCCCTTCTTTCGGCATATGTAGCATAGGCGATCTTCAAGCCTTGAAGATTTCTTCCTTCCTTGTTTCTTGCTTGCTATATGGTTAGTGAATGTTTTCTTTTCTAACCCTATGCCCTTTTGTTTTAAATGGGGACAAGATCTAAGTAAGTGTCCCTTCTTGGAGCATTTAAAACAAAGTCTATTATCCTTGTTAATAATCAAGCCATTTTTAATGTAGGGACATGACCTAATCAAGTGCCCCTTTTCAAAGCATTCACTACACCTCTTAATGTGAAGTGTGGCTTGATCATTACCTTGGATGTTACCTTTTGAGGAGGCATGGTTGAGGCTTTTGGAGGAGGTGTTGAATTTCATCTTTTGTTTCTTCCTCTTGGCAATCCTCAAATCCTTGACATTTTCTTCAAGAGATGTAGTGCATGTCACGGTTGTTCCCGTCTCAAGCTTCTTCACCATGTGGTCATGGTTATCTTGAGAAGGTTGAGCAATGCACTTCCCTTTTAGTTGTGTCAAGCTCATTTTTAGCCTCTCATTTTCTTCTTTGAGCTCTTGATATGAATCATCATTTGTTCCTGCAAATTCTAGCTCAATGGAAGATTTGCTTGTTGACGGACAACAAGCATTAGCACATGGTAATATAGTATCAATTTGAATACATGTGCATGAGTGAGGTTGTTGAGATTTTAAGTTTTCTATCACAACCTCATGAGCAATATTTAATATGATATGATCATCTCTAAGATTTTCATGAGAGCATAGGAGCATATCATATTTTTTTTGAAAAGCTAGATTTTCAATTTTTAGCTTTTCTACTTGGTCCTTAAGCAAGGTATTCCTATTTACTAATTGAGCGATACAATGTAAAGCGTTATCATGCTCAATTGAAACAGTTTCATACCTTTGGACCAAATTAACATGTGAGCACTTTAGCTCCTCATGTTCTTTAGTCAATTCGTCAAAGTGTAGCATTTTCATGGAGAGAACATCTTCTAGCCTTTGACGAGCTTCGCTTTGCTCTCTCGCTCTTTCTAGAAGTTTGAGCATGACCGCCTTATCTTCTTGGCTTAGGCGAGCGTAGAGTTGCACAAAGCTTATTTCTTCCTCCTCATCCTCATTTGTGCTTCCACTGTCATTTTCATTAGCCACACAACATATGTGGGAATCGAAATGGGAAGATAAACCTTTTGGAGAGGTGGATTCATCGTTTGGTCTCCATCGTTCATTGTCTTCTTCTTCCTTCAAAGGGTTAGTATCATAAGAACTAAAGGAAGTAGAAGCACAAAACAAACTATCATGTTTGGACTTATCAAATTTGCTTTTAATTCTAGTCCAAATATCATGCGCATCATGGATGGATTCATCATAATTTGATATGAAGGCACGATAATCTTCTTTGCTAAGAGAATTGCTTAAGATGTCAAAAGCTAGGTAGTTTAGGCGAAAACATCTTTGATTATCCTCGCAAATAATTTCTTTATTATAACTAGAGGTGAAGATACTCTTGTTTATAATTTGATCTAATTGAGGATCTACGGTCCTAAAAGCATTTATTACCCTAGTGGACCATGAATCATAATTAGAACAATCGGGAAGTAATATCTCAAGAGTTACCTCCATGTTCTCCTTGGAAGATGTCTTCTTGTTCTTTTGGGATCTTTTACGAGCCATCACTTCGAGTTGTTAGACTCACAATGAAGTGCCTAGCTCCGATACCAATTGAAAGTCGCCTAGAGGGGGGGTGAATAGGCGAAACCTGAAAATTAAAACTTTATCCCCCAACTAGATCCCTTGATTAGTGGTTAGAACAAGATATACAAATATCGGAGAATAGAAACTAAGTTCTTGCTTGAAAAGAGTATTGCTAAATAATGCGGGAGAGATAAATCAATACAACTAATAAGTTATAGAATAACAAAGCAAGAACCCTTAGATGAGAAGAGCACTAGGACAAGATCTTTCTTGCAACGTGTTGCTTTCACTAAATGGGAATTTAACTTGAAGCAACACCAAATGATATTAGCAAATAATGGTGCAAGAAAACTTAGAGCAAGGGAAAACAAACAAATCACAAGCAATAAACACAATGGACACGGGTGATTTGTTTTACCGAGGTTCGGCCCTCGAAGGCCTAGTCCCCGTTGAGGAGTCCACTTAAGGACGGGTCTTTTTCAACCCTTTCCCTCTCTCCCCCGATCACACAAGGATCGATGAGCTCTTCTTCTTCTCAAGGATCACTCTCGATCCCGCAAGGACCACCACACTCTTTGGTGTCTCTTGCTAGCTTTTACAAGCCTCCAAAACTTTGGAGGAAGTTTAATGGGAGTCAATACTCCACGCACAAATGAACACAAAGATGTAGCACACACTATCTCTCAATGAATCTCACAAGGCGCTAGAGCTAAACTCAAATGAGAAGCTCTCTTGCTTGCTCTCTCTTTTGTGGCACTTGTGTTGGTTGTAGTGGCCTAAATCTTGTGTATAGGATGTATCAATGAATGTACGTGGTTGGGAGGGCTTGAGTATGTCAACCAAATGACTTGGAATGTTGCTTGGACTCCCACACCTTGAAGTGGCCGGTTGGGGTGGTATTTATAGCCCTCAACCACCCATATAGCCGTTGGGGCGCATCTGCCAAAAATTGCACTAGCGGACGGTCCGCGGATAGGGCCCGGACGGTCCGCGACCCTCCAACGGTCGATTCTGACATCTTCAACGAATACTTATGACAGATCAACGGTTAGATCAACGGCTATCTGCCTTGGTGACACCACGCGGACGGTCCGCCCTTGGTTTCAGACGGTCCACGCCAGCTCTATAATTCCTTTTGCTCAACTTGTCACCTTCGGGCTTTTCGGTTCTGCACCGGCCGGACGGTCCGCGCCTGAGGCCGGACGGTCCGCGCCTGGTCTCGGACGGTGCTTGCTTTTCCATCGGACGGTCCGCAGTAGAGACATGTGTTTTTGCATTGGTTCTGTCCGAGGGTTATCCTGGTGTCGCGGACGGTCCGCCGCATGGGCCCGGACGGTCCGCGCTTAGCCTGATTTTCCGAAAAGCTTCTCCTGTCCGGAATAATCTATGGTATTCCGAACAGTCGACTTAGAATAATTGTAGATGAACTTATGCACTTGTGGAATGATCAACTAGAGCAAACTAGTTAGTCCAATTATTTGTGTTGGGCATTCAACCACCAAAATTATTTAGGGAAAGGTTTGAAGCCTATTTCCCTTTCAACATGTACTGTAGAGTGTCCGGTGCGCGTGTTCGCGCGTGCCTGACTTCTGCGCGCTCTGGCGCGCATTTAATATGCTGCAGGTGACCGTTGGTGCCGAAGTAGCTGTTGCTCCGCAGTTACACCGGACAGTCTGGTGCACACCGGACATGTCCGGTGAATTATAGCAGAGTAGCCGTCACGAATTCCCGAAGCTGGCGAGTTCGGAGTTGCTTCATTCCTAGAGCACCGGACATTGTCCGGTGTACACCGAACAGTCCGGTGAATTATAGCGGAGCGACTCTGTGTTTTCCCGAAGGTGAGGAGTTCAGTGAGTGGAGAACCCTGGTGCACCGGACATGTCCGGTGGTGCACTGGACAGTCCGGTGTGCCAGACCAGGGTGCCTTCGGTTGTCCCTTTGCTCTTTTTGTTGAACCCTTTTCTTGGTCTTTTTATTGGCCTTTGTGAACCTTTGGTACCTGTAGAACTTATGAACTTGGGCAAACTAGTTAGTCCAATTATTTATGTTGGACAATTCAACCACCAAAATCAATTTAGGAAATAGGTGTAAGCCTAATTCCCTTTCACATATGTAATAGCATTTCGAGTACTTACCTTCTTCTCCTTTGCCATGAGGTAGGTGTGATGCTCGTTGGGGAAGAGAGACGATTTGTTGAAGGTGGTGGCGGCAAGTACTTCGTCGTCGGAGTCAGACGAAGAGCAATCTGAATCCCACTCCTTTCCAAGGTGTGCCTCGCCTTTAGCCTTCTTGTAAACCTTCTTGTTCTCTCTTTTCCTATTCTTTCCTTGTTCCTGGTCACTATCATTATTGGGACAGTTAGCAATAAAGTGACCAACCTTACCGCACTTGAAGCAGGAGCGCTTTCCCTTCGTCTTGTTCTTTTTGGGATGCTCCTTGCGGCCCTTTAGCGCCGTCTTGAAGCGCTTGATGATGAGGGCCATTTCTTTCTCATTGAGCCTCGCCGCCTCAACTTGTGCCACCTTGCTAGGTAGCGCCTTCTTGCTACTCGTTGCCTTGAGAGCAATGGTTTGAGGCTCATGAATTGGACCATTCAATGCCTCATCGACGTATCTTGCCTCCTTGATCATCATCCGCCCGCTTACGAACTTTCCAAGTATTTCTTTGGGCGACATCTTGGTGTACCTAGGATTTTCACGAATATTGTTTACAAGATGTGGATCAAGGACAATGAAAGACCTTAGCATTAGGCGGACGACATCGTGGTCCATCCATCGTGTGCTTCCATAGCTCCTTATTTTGTTGATGAGGGTCTTGAGCCTGTTGTATGTTTGGGTTGACTCCTCCCCCCTGATCATTGCGAACCTCCCAAGTTCGCCCTCCACCAACTCCATCTTGGTGAGCATGGTGACGTTATTTCCCTCATGAGAGATCCTGAGGGTGTTCCAGATCTGCTTGGCGTTATCCAAGCCACTCACCTTATGGTATCCATCCCTGCACAATGACGCTAAAAGAACAGTAGTAGCTTGTGCATTTTTATGAGTTTGTTCATTGATGAATATGGGACTATCCGTACTATCAAAGTGCATTTAATTTTCTACTATCTCCCATATACTTGGATGGAGAGAGAACAAGTGGCTACGCATTTTGTGACTCCAAAATCTGTAGTCCTCTCCATCAAAGTGAAGAGGTTTATCGAGGGGAATGGAAAGCAAATGAGCATTGGAACTTTGCGGAATACGAGAATAATCAAAGGAAAAGTTCGAATTAACCGTCTTCTTTTTCTCGTAGTCGTTGTCGTCGTCGTCCTTTTGGGAAGAAGAGGACTCGTCGCTGTCGTCGTAGTAGACGATCTTCCTGATACGCCTCTTCTTCTTCCCGTCCTTCTTCTTTTGACTTGAGCCCGAGTCAGTGGGCTTGTCGTCTTTCAGCTCATTGATGAAGGACTCCTTTTCCTTGTCATTGTTGATCACTATCCCCTTGCCCTTAGGATCCATCTCTTCGGGCGATTAGTCCCTTTCGTGAAGAGAACGGCTCCGATACCAATTGAGAGCACCTAGAGGGGGGGGGGGGGTGAATAGGTGATCCTGTAACAACTTGAGACTTAAAGCCACAAAACTTGATTAGGAGTTAGCACAATAAAATCAAGTGGCTAAGGAGAGCTCTTGTGAAGCACAATAGACATAGTGAGAACAAGCACAAGAGACACGAGGATTTATCTCGTGGTTCGGCCAAGTATAACACTTGCCTACTCCACGTTGTGGCGTCCCAATGGACGAGAGTTGCACTCAACTCCTCTCAAATGATCCAATGATCAACTTGAATACCACGGTGTTCTTCTTTACTTTACTCTTTCCCGTACGCTGTTGACTTGGTTCCCGAGAGCGGCGACTTCGCCACAGCCGACTCACCGGACAGTCCGATGATTTATAGCCGTACGCCGCCGTCGAGACCCGAGAGCAGCCAGTTGATCAGATGCCAGTCTGGCGCACCAGACACTGTCCGGTACACCACCGGATAGTCCGGTGCACCCAGACTAAGCAGAGTCTTGGCTGCTCGAGCCAAGTCTTTTTCAAATGAATTTTCTCTGATTTTAGCACTCAGACAAATATGTTAGTCCCAAAAACCAATGTACTAAGTCTAGAATCATACCTTTGTGTTGACTTTGCACTTCTTCCACCATATGACATAGTTTCACATTAAACCATTTGTGTTGGCACTTGATCACCAAAATACTTAGAAATGGCCCAAGGGCACATTTCCCTTTCAAATACTCCACGGCAAAATGAAATCAAAATTAGCATTTCAAGAGAACACCATTCTTCCGTTTTTAAGATCACACAACACAATAATATATCATCAACTACAATCTTTTCAGTTTAATTAACCTATCACAATACTTTCATGTAATTAAACTAGATTGAAGAAAAAATGGCACAGTCTGATGCTCCAAAATCACTCCATTCTACACACTATCATTTACTCCATATGCACAATTCATATGTAACAAATAATATTGGTAAGAAGAAATTGAAGAAAATTACAACAACATGTTGTTCCATAACAGTTTAGTACATAAATTATTCTTATCATAAATGATAGCATTCCTTGTTCTTAAATCTAAACTATTTTCTCTTCATATTCAAACACTGTATTAAATTTTGATACTTGTAACTAATAGACACAGTTATATATAATACTGCTTCACACTTCATTAACATTTAACAAATACCATTATCTTCTTGCCACTTATTTATAAATAATTTTTACATATACAACATGATGCAATGCTTGGCGACAAAGGAAAAGGTTCAGCGGCTACAATTCAATCTCCACCCAAAAGGTTATACTCTACTATACAATATCCTACATGTATTATTTTCTATCTATTATAAAAAGTATCATTCCATTTTTATTTGGTGGTTATTGCGACTACAAAAGTGAATTATCCAAAACTATATTTCTTTCACACATATTTTCCCTATATTTAACTTATCCAAGATTTAATACCACATATACATGCAAATAGAAAATAGAAATAAATTGTAGTAACCATTTATGCTGAACACTTCCATCCCTTTCTCTTCTCCTTCTATAAACGAAGACATTAAAATTATTTGTTTTCCAAATACACAGGTTCAAAGATGGATCTCTGCGCATCAAAGAAAAGTCGGACACCAGATCTTCTAAGAACTGAAGATTTTCTTAGATTATCAGCAACTTTTTAGGCCGTAAAATGCCATCTATATAATTATATATAATTGCTCAATTCTTCTGAAGACATTTTATGTAAATATAACAATGTAACTTTAAATATTGCAACAAACATATTACCTTCTACTAGTGCTCACTTAACTCTATTTTATTTTATATAAATCTGCTGTGCTCTAAACTGTCTTTTGTGCTGTATCATCTAAAAAAACTCCCTCGCTTTATTAGTCTGGCAATACTGCATAACATTTACCAGTCGCGCAAGGCGCGCACCGTCCAACACCAAACTTCCTCCGGTCCTCCCAAACTGTGAGAAGACCATCTCACCACCATGTGGGTCCCACGTACGTTTGGACTGGACCCACCCGACATCGGGCCAACGCGGCAAACAAACAGGCAAACAGCGTAGCAGTAGCAGTTCCCGCAAAACTTCTCCCTCCCAAGTTCGGAAGTTCCAGACATCGCGCCTCCCGCTCGCCCTAGTCCCCTTCAAAACCCCACTGCTCTCCCCGCCTCCACCACAAAACACGAAATCGGCAAATCCATTCCGCCCGCCTATTCATCCCTCACCAATATCCGGGGCCCACATGGCAGCCACCCGCAAGCTCCACGCCTCGTCCGCCGCCACCAGCGGCGACCACCTCCGCTTCCTCCGCCCAGGGGCCCTCGCCCGCCTCCGCGACGCCAGGCTCCGCCGTGGGAGTCGCGCCGCCCGCCTGCCCCCTCCCTCATCGCCGGCTCCGGCGCCGGCGTCCCCCTCATCGCTTCCTCCTGCGGCTGGAGACGGCGAGGGCATCGTGGCCGTGCCGTACTTCACGCCCGCCTCGAGGCTGCTCGCGCCCCGGTGCCCGCAGCGGAAGAAGCTCGCGGCGGCCAAGTCTGTGGTGCTCTTCGCTCCGCCGCCTCCCAGCACCGATCTGCCCATCGAGGCGGTTATCGAGTTCCTCAGCGCGCCTGACATGGTGGTCGCCGCCCACTAGAGTGTCTCGCCGTACTTTTGTGTTAGCCTTGTAGATCTATTCGTCGCTTATCTTGTTAGCTTAGTGCCTTAGGGTGGTATGAAATTTTCGTTGTTTGTTTGTACTGATCTGGATGTGAAAATAGAGTCATATACAAGGAAGCGTATGCTTGATATGTAGTAATACAGAATACTAAAAAATTGGGTAACGAAAACTCCCAGTATGATGTCAAATTCCTGTTATGAATTTGTGGACTGAGATCATTTAGCTTATGGTCCTTACATGGGCATATATGTTCATAGAACTAGGCTCATTCAATTGCTTGTTACGTGCGAATGCGATCATGTGATCGGATGTCGGCGATTTTTTATTACTCCTACACTCTGAATTTGTTATGTTTTCTCGGATGGTACTTCAAAAATTATGGCGACCAAGTGGCATTAGTGATTAGTCTGAGTTGCCTTTGGTTGACCATTGCTCATCTTCTGTTTTATGTTTGTCCACATGATTTGTTGATATGCTAATTCAATGTCTCTTTTGTATGAACTCTTTAATTAACAGTTCCTTCACATCTTATTATCTCTACTTAAGGTGTTTTTTCCCTCCTACCTCAAGATGCTATTCTAGTGCTTGCCACCTGTCAGGTGTTTGACATATGCTCAACATTTTAGTTGCCTTGTTTGTTCCATGATAACTTCTGGTATAATTCTTGATGTTACCATTTCTGTAGCTTCATTATGATATGTTCGATGAAGTGTCAACAAGGCTTACTCATTGACTTTTATCTCAACTGCAATCACCTTCCCCATCTGTAGTTAACAAGGCCATTTGCCCACTACCTGGAAGGAAGACTCACTACTATGTTCACTTCGTATTATGATATGTTGGATGATCTACGGATATAGAACTAGGCTCATTCAAGTGCTGGTTACTTGTGAATTTGATCTCGTTGATCGAATTTAGTATGTCTACCAGATTGTACTTCAGAAATTATGTTAAGTGGCATCAGTGATTAGTCAGAGTTGCCTTTAGTCGAACATTGTCCATCTTCTATTTTATATTTGACCATTCCATTTGTTGATATGCACGAACTATTTAATTAGCATTTCCTTCACATCTAACGCTACTTAAGGTGGCTTTTTGCCTACGTGAAGATGCTATTCTAGTTCTTGCCACCTGTCAGGCGATTTGATGTATGCTCAGCATTTTAGTTTCCTTTTTTTCGTTGATATGATCATTTATGGTATAATTCTGGATATTACCGTTTCTTGTTTTATTATGAATTTATGATCGTGTAACCTAGGCTTACTCAATTACTTCTACCTTATTCAATTGCAACCATCATCCTCATCTGAAGCTAACGTGTCCACTCCCTGATCAGAGGTGAATGTATATCTCGTACTATCAGTGTTGAATTATACCATTAATGGCTCATATCAATATCATCAACATTTTTTCACCACTGTTTTCATTTCATACTAGCTGCTTTCAGTTTCTGATGGACTGCGTAACGTCATCGTTGGCAACAAACATTATGAAACCGCGCAGAGTTAAGGAAACTTTACAACATTACAAAGAACTTCAGGACATTATCACAATTCTTGGATTGGATGAATTATTGGAGGAGGATCGTTTAACTGTAGCAAGAACACGAAAAATCGAGCGATTCTTATCACAACCGTTCTTTGTGACAGAAGTTTTTACCAGTTCTCCAGGAGAGTATGTTGGGAAAGACGCCAAATGTGAGTGTTACCACTTTCCATGTCTTGCACATCTTGTTTATTTTATAAAAAAACAATTGCATAGTGAACCTGTGGGGTCTGAATATCCTACCAACTAACATATTATTTGATTTTTTAGGGCTAGTTTGACAACTTTATTTTTTGGGATTTTCATTATCTCAAGGGAAAATGAACTAATTTTCCTTGGAAAAATGAAAACCCTTTGAAAAAATGGGTTGCCAAACTAGTCCTTATTGTCCGAAATAACCCTCACATGTTACTCCAGCTGAACATAGCACTATCTTGAGTTATTTGTTTGCTGTCCATTGCTGTTGTACTTTCCGTCTGAAGTTGACACTCAGAAGTCCCTCTCCAACTGAACGTAGTTGATATTCGACAAGACATCATCGTTTTCAACCACTCAATTCAACAGTTTGTTTCTGACAGCCAAATAAACAGACCAATTTGTCTTCCCCGTAACAAAAATACCAACTGCTTCTGTTAGGTACGAAGTGTTGGGTTCATTTCGATGACTTTCATAGTAGTAACTGTTTCATGCCTATTGCCTTTCTTTTTGTCTAAACAATCCATTCTCTCCTGGTAGTCGAATCCACGAGTGGGGAACTAGCTGTGCTATGAAAAGGATGCTTATAGTTATTGCATTCTCCAATAATCGTTGCAGCAAATCTCAAGTTCGAGTTTGAGTATAGCTTTGTTAACAATGTTAGAAGACATGACATGAACCTGATTAGAGAACTATATTTTCTACTTGAGCTTGAGCTGTGTCTTGTTTGGGATGGAATATTTGTCATTATCTTGTTGTGAACCAGCTATGTTGCTATGCCCTTGAGTTACACTGACGGGGATGATCTCACACCTTTTTATTATGCTTTGATGGTCGTCAACTCTGTAGAGCAATAAAAGGTGAGTCCATAATCTCTAAATTCTATAGAGTAATACCATACTATTCTTTTTCTCCACTTTTCTTACATCCACTTCATAAATAGTTAGATGGCTTGATTTAGTCATTCTATGTTTGCTATGTTGCACGGTTTATTTTTGTCCTATATACTCCTTGTGCATAAGTGCATTTCTATAATGCTGTGCTGGTTGCTTTAGGATCTGCTTGCTGAATTTGCCAAACGGTCTTCTGACCAAAGGACACTGTTACTAGCAGTATCCAGTAAACATTGATGTTTTCATGTTCTTGGATTATCTGATATCTGATCTCAACCTGGCTAACTTGCACATAGAAAAAGTCGTATGTGCCCGCGTGCTTGCCCCCACTTGTCCTCAGGATCGATACGACTATCCACTTACGTCACCTTCTTTTCTCTGTTACGCAATGATTAACTTATCAGCATTGCTAATATTTGCCAAGGTGAGATCAATCTACAGTGCACTAACTCTTCATTATTCATGGACACCGCACTGTCCGTTAGTAGTACTAGTTTTTTTTAAAACCTTTTAGGAGTACTCACCTTGGCAAATAACTAGTACGGTGTATACAGAATACTAGTTAGGTTTAAAAAAACGTTTTTCTTTATACAGGATGACGTGTCTAATTTTCTGCATCATGTGCTTGGATACGCTCAAGAACAGATCTCTCGTGCTAGTGTCTCAGTAGGGGTCACATGTATGGTTCCTGATAACCCGACTCAGTGTTGTCCTAGGCAAGGTGTTATGTTATTGTGAAATTCATTTTTTTAATTAAAAACCAGTGAAATATAAGCAGAATGTTCCGGAATTGTACCCAGGCGAGCAGAGGCATCAGCAGGCAGGCGAAAGCAACACGAGTCGTGGTTGGCTCCTTGCACCTTGCTCCGTCGATCCGGTGGGCGGTGGCCCCGTTCCCAACTTCCCATATCTTTCCCGACCAAGAGCACCCGTCCGTCGCGCAACGCTGGCCCCACACTCCTTTGTATCGCGGTCGCGCGGCAGCGAGCAGGGTCCCCGAGTCTGGAGCCACATTGGATCCATCTCTCTGCACGTGGGGCCTGCGCGTTCCCCGTGGCGGCAGCACCCCAACGCCGTCCACACATTTCCCAGAGAAAAATCCTTTCCCACCAAAAAAATAAAAATGGAGTCATGGAGGCAGGCAGGCTGCAGTCACACTTAGTGACTCACACATGTGCGCGGGCACGGGAAAAGCACGAGTCTCCTTTTCCCTTTCGATATGCGGCCGAGGAGAGCCTCTCTGGCGAATGGCGAGTGGCGAGCGATTCTTCTAGACTCTAGACAGCCCGGCTGCGCATTTCGATGCAAATACGTGGAGGATGGAGTAAAATACTGAGTAAGTGAGAGAGAGGATAGAGGAAGGAGAGGGTCTTTTCTTTTCTTGACCCAAGGTCCAAGGAGGGGATCAGGGGGGAGTGAGCGAGGGGGAGGTTTTGCCGCCGGCAATGGAGACGAATCTCCGGGCTCAGAGCCCGCTCTGCTCCCGGAGCCGCCCCGCACTCGCCGTGCGCCCGGACGCTGCCGCCTCTGGCCTCACGCTGGTGAGTTACGGCCTTTTCCCGTTGTTTCCTTCCCCCTTCCGCTTTCTGGTCCGTGCTGTTTGTTCGTTGCTGGATGCGCTGATTGGTGGGTGTGGGCGTCCGGGAAAAGCCGTTGCTCTGTATGTGGGAATGGGGAGCGAAGTGGCTGGGCTGGGTTTAACAGGCTACGTGGAAACAAAGATTGGTCGCAGAGTAACATAACTTGTTGTGATACCGAAAGATCAGTCGTGGAGCTCGTGACGCTGACACTTTTGTTGTACCTTTGTTTGCTGTCACAGTCTGTCATAAGGCGCAGCCGATTTACGAGAGGCGGGCTCGTTCGATGCATGGTGTCAAGTTCAGGTTTGAGGAACGTTTTTGGTTACAGCAATCTCACCGCTTCTACTGCTTAGCTCATGTTTCTTTTTTTCTTCTTCTGACACTGTGTTACTCAGATTATCATAAGAGTAGTCCGAGAAGGGCGCAGGCTTCTAAGAGCAAGGGCGTCCCTTCCGGAGGGTATGCTTCAAGACCTACTGCTGAATCCAGCACGAAGAAGATAGAACAGAGCAGCGACGATGAAGGTGATTTTAGCAGAACCAATGGGTCACTCTATGGTGAGGCAGCGGAGCAGGCAAGTACTGCAGAAGAGTCGTCTCAGGTTTACTCGACAGGAGACATTTCAAGTAGCGCAGAAAGGTGCGAAGCTGGGACCGAAGAAGAGGCTGACCAAAATCAATCTTCAGCGTTGTTTTCTGTATCTGTGGATGATGACTCAATCGATAGGAAACTTGATGAGTACCGTGGTAAAATAAGTGCACTAGCAAGTTCGAAACCTAAATCTTCATCACTTGCAAGTGTTTCTGGACAAAACGAACCAGTTGGCGGGCAAGAGGAACCTATAACTGGTTCCGAGGAACATGACAGTTCAATTGTTGATGCACCCATAAGAGGCAGACCATTTGCTGAGGCTGTTGTGGGATATAAGGATTTTACTGAATCAGTAGCAGGAATGGCAGCCAGCAAGAATGAGGAAGAACAACTTGTCTCGTTAGAAGATGTGGTGGGGATAAGTACAGATGCAGATATAGAAGCACCGGTTGAGGATGATGTTGATCCAGAAGTGCTACTGAGGAGGCTTCAAGAGCTTGCTGATGAGAATTATTCGATTGGGAACAACTGTTTTGCTTTCCCTGAAGTAGTGATGGCTGATTCGATGATTGATATTTACTTAAACCGCAGCATGTCGGCCTTAGCTAGGGAGTCCAATGTTTTTGTAAAAGGAGCATTCAATGGTTGGAGATGGAACGCTTTCACTGAAACAATGCATAAAAGTGAATTAAGAGGGGATTGGTGGTGCTGCAAGCTCTACATTCCCAAGCAGGCATACAGATTAGACTTTGTATTCTTTAATGGTGACACTATCTATGAAAACAACAATCACAATGATTTTTTCCTGGAAATAGAAAGTGGCATAGATGAACACTCATTTGAGGATTTCTTGGTTGAAGAAAAACGAAAGGAACTCGAGAGGCTAGCTGCACAAGAAGCTGAAAGGAAAATACAAGCTGAGGAGGAGCGGAAGCGAAAGGAAGAAAGGGCCGCGATGGAGGCTGACAGAGCACAAGCAAGATCCGAGGTTGAGATGAAGAAAGAGAAATTGCGCCAGTTGTTGAGTTCAGCCAGTAGATATGCTGATAACTTATGGTACATAGAACCTAACACCTACAGAGGAGGGGACAGGGTTAGATTGTACTATCACAGAAGCTCAAGACCACTAATGCATAACACTGAGATTTGGATGCATGGAGGTTACAACAACTGGATTGATGGACTCTCAATAGCTGAAAGACTTGTCAAATCTCATGAAAAGGAAGGTGATTGGTGGTATGCAGAAGGTATGTGTAGTTACTTTTTTCATCCCTTAGGATTTATATTACCCATTCTGTTCAATTTCAGATGATGCTACTCTTTTTTTCCTTTCATGATCTCCAACCCCGGTTTGTTCTCAGACCTTTTCCTCTTTCTTAATATATAAATACGCAGCTCTCCTACGTGTTTCGAGAAAAAAATGATCTCCAACCTGAGACATTACTTTGACATATTACTACATGTTATATTAGTAGATATTGATAATGTATGTACTAGAAAGCCCTTAAAAATCTATTAGAAACCTGTTCTAACAAAAATAGAACCTAATGATACAGCTTTCATGTGGCCAACCTATGTGGCTCTAAAATGTGGACGGCCATATTTTAGAAAGTTTGACCAAAAGGTTGTAAAATGTAATGGAAACCAAACCATTATATCGATGAAAGAGCTCTTCCTGATGTCCAGTTGGCGCTTCAAGCTGTAACTAATGAGGGTGTCCTTTGGCGCATGGCGGGAGCATCTGCTCTAAAGCAGATGCTTCTTTAACTAACCAGGGAGTAGTGTTTTAGTTTTAGTGTACTGAGGTGTGAGTGTGGCTTTGGGAGCTTCTCTCCCTTGTTGTAGGAGTAGACTCTTGTATCTCGGAACTTCTATTTGTTCTTAATGAAATGACATGCAGTTCTCCTGCATTGTTCTGTTCGAGAAAAAACACTATATCATGGCGTAGGTTGTACTGCAACAAGTTAAAATTGTTCAATGGATAAATAGGCATGGTTGCCTGAAACCCTTATGGCTATAAGTTACCTACTGAAGGTTGTATTTTCAAGTACATGCTTATCTCATGAATGAATCTGAAGATCTGTTATGTGCTTGATCTTTGGTGTTTAGCTTCTCTTTTGTCTGTTATGCATAAATCTTACTTTTGTCTGTTATGAATATAGTTACATTACCTGAAAGGGCATTGCTGTTTGATTGGGTTTTTGCTGATGGGCCACCTGGGAATGCAAGGAATTATGATAACAATGGAAGACAGGATTTCCATGCTATCGTTCCGAATAACATATCGGATGATATCTTTTGGGTGGAAGAAGAACTTAGGATCTTTACAAGGCTTCAACAAGAGAGAAGAGAAAGGGAGGGCGCTGAAAGAATAAAGGTTAGCTTAGAATAGGCTCTGTATATAGTAGGGGCAATGCTTGTACCTAGTAACCTAGATAGTTACCAAACAAAATGCAATTCTTTTGATACTCTTTCAACTACATAATTGTCAAAAAGATGAATTTATTGTTGCTTTCTTTCCCCAAATAGGCTGAGAGATCTGCAAAAATGAAGGCTGAGATGAAGGAAAAGACTATGAGAGCGTTTCTACTTTCACAAAAACATATTGTGTATACTGAGCCGCTCGAAGTACGTGCAGGAACCACTGTGGACATTCTTTATAACCCTTCTAACACAGTGCTGAATGGAAAGACGGAGGTTTGGTTCAGAGGTTCCTTTAACCGTTGGACTCATCCAAGTGGTCCCTTACCACCACAGAAGATGGTAAAGGCTGAGAATGGTTCACACTTACGAACAACAGGTGTGCAAAACATACAGTGCATTGCAACTTTTCAATGGACAAATTTTTATATTATTAATACTACTTTTTTTTTCTCGAAAGCACAAGAGAGCTGCGCGAAAATATATTAAGAAGGAGAAAAAAGTCCAAAAGGACCCCAAGATACAGATAAGGCCGCCCTACGGCGGCCAATAACAAGCATAAATGAAACCATCCATGACAAAAACACTGCTACCAAAACAGCACTACACCTATCTAGCTAACAGGGAGACCTGGGATGGGGGCAGTAAGCAAGGACAACTTCTTTGCACCAGCCATAACCCAAAGATCAATCTTCAAACCAACACTTCTAATAGCAACAGCAACACTAGGACTCTTATTGTAAAAAACACAGCCATTGCGATGTTTCCAAAGGGTCCAAACACCAAGAATGACAAGAGAGTTAAGACCATTTCTTGCAATCCCAGGAATCTTGGTGCTCAAGTCTTGCCACCAATCCATAAAAACCCCTTCACAGGACTGATGGGCCAAGTGTTGTAGATTTACAAGAAGCAGCTTGAACCAAAATTCTCTAGCAAAAACGCAGCCCAACAGCATATGATTTAAGGTTTTCTGATCCTGATCACATAATGGACATCTCTCCGGATGATCCATACCTCTTCTTTGCAACCTATCAGCTGTCCACACCTTCTTACGACCAACCACATGAAAAACTTAGATTTCGGAGGAGCCCAAGTCTTCCATAAGGCTCAAACTCAATTGACCCAATAAAGAAACCCCTATAAGCTTCCTTGGAAGAATATTTTCCATTGGCAACAAGGCGAAAGAAATGCTTGTCTTCAACATGAGGTCTTAGCTGAACCAAATCTACTAAATCCCACAGGAGGAGATACTCGTTGATAACACCCACTGAAAGGCCCCCTTGAATATCTGAAATCCAGCTGTGATTGGAAAGAGTGTTCAATACTGTTCTCCGATTAGCCCTTTGCTTAGAAATAGTTCTGAATAACCGTGGAGTCAAATCTGCAATTCTATGTCCCGACAACCACCTATCTGTCCAAAAAACGTAGAAGCACCATTACCAATATCAGTTTGCATAGCCATTGAGAAGAAATCTTTTACTTTCTTAGGAACTTGGATGGAAATAGAAGTCCAAGGGCGAGTTGGATCAGTTTTTGCCAACCATAACCAACACATTCTAAGTGACCAAGCAAGCTCTTTTAAGCTCGAAATACCAAGGCCACCCAGCTCAATAGGCCTGCAAACAGTCCCCCAGCCACATGACAGTGTCCACCTCTTGCATCTTTTCGCCCTCTCCATAAAAACCCACGACGAATCTTGTCAATAGCTTTGAGCACCCAAGCTGGAAGATCCATAGCCATAGCAAGATAAATGACCATCCCTGTGAGAACATACTGGACGTGGATTTTACGACCAGATTTAGTCAATAAATCAGCCTTCCAACCAGCAAGTTTATTTGCAATCTTATCAATGATGGGCTGAATCAGATCTCTAGTGACATTTTTAATAGCTAGCGGTAGACCCAAGTACCGACAAGGAAAATCAGCCACCTCGCAAGGTAGCAAGTCATGAAGCACAGCAAGGTCTTGATCGTCACATCTAATAGGATATATGCTGCTCTTCTGGAAGTACTAGGTGGCCTTCAAAAGTAACTTTACCCTAAGCTACTTGTGTAATCTATCTTGTATGGTGAACTAGTTGGTATATTTTGGTATTGGATATGTTTCTATAAATCTTGGGTTTAAAAACTCTTCAGCATCCAAACTCCTCACTGTTAACTGTAGCCCTTGGGGCCAAATATATATATTTTTAATAACAGTAAAGGCCAAATATACAAGCGATCTATGTATACACATATGCATGGAAACCCTTGCAGTCCTGAACTATGAAGAAATGGAAACAAGTAAATATGTTATCTAGTACTCACTTGTTCCCTTGGTTATCAGAAGAGATATGATAAGCATGTGAATATGTTATATAGCTAAAACTAAAACAGACTTTTATTTTCCTCAAACCTATCGAATTCATGTTCACACATTGTTGAATTGTTGTTGCGAATATTGATCAATCTTTACTGATTTCTCTCTGATTTCTCTCTAATTTATCTGTTTGTTTTTTTCCCAGTCAGGGTTCCCTTGGATGCATATATGATGGACTTTGTCTTCTCTGAGTCAGAAGGTGGAATATATGACAATAGGAATGGGATGGACTATCATATTCCTGTGTCTGATTCTGTTGCAAGGGAACCTCCAATGCATATTGTACACATTGCAGTGGAAATGGCTCCTATCGCGAAGGTAGATTTACGTTTCATATTTTGTGACACAATTGATGATGGTACTTGACAATTACCAATATGGAGACAGGTCGGAGGCCTTGGTGATGTTGTTACAAGCCTTTCACGAGCTGTTCAAGATTTAGGCCATAAAGTTGAGGTTATTCTGCCGAAATATGATTGTTTAAACCTTAACAGTGTAAGTTTTTCTACTGGTGTAAAATGTCCTGCGTCTTTTTTTCTTTCCTTTTTTTATCTACCTCCTCACCTTTCTTTCATTTCCAATTTCCAATTTCAGCGTCTTTTTCACTTCAATGAAGTTGAGTTCATTTAGTTTTAAAAAACATGAATTTAATGGAGGGAGAATATTCTTAATGTGTGCTGTTCTTAAGGCGTCGCCTAGGCGTTGCCTAGGCGTCCGGGTGGTGGTCTAACGCCTAGGCGCCTTGCCCGCCTACCTCGCCTAGGCGCCGCCTAGGCGTCCAGGCAGTGCTCCAACGCCTTGGACCGCCTTACCGCTTTAAAAACCATGATGTGTGCTCTTTCATATTTAATCTGCAGTACCTTTTTATGTTATTTATGGAGAGTTCATGTGTATGGATGGATGACCAATGGTAGTTGGTGGATATCAATTTTCTTCATTATGTTGGCGTCCTTTGGTTGCAGGTGAGGGATTTACACTACCAACAAAGTTTTACTTGGGGTGGCACAGAGATAAAAGTATGGTTTGGAAAGGTTGAAGATCTCCCTGTTTATTTCTTGGAACCACAAAATGGGTATGCATTACTTCATTCTCTATTTTACAGGGATACTTGATTTCTCAGTTGTCATTGGCTGCATTGTCTTTTTTATATATAAATGGTCTTATACTTTGTTTTAATTACTTTTCACTTTTTAGTTATCATTACTGGTTCCTTGTCTTGCGTTTCAGTATGTACTCCCTCCAGTGCAGTAAAGGTAGTCGTTTAGGACATGATTGTGCATACCAAGGAGTGATTAATTATCATAGAGTTTTCCCTGTTTGCCCCTATTAAATAGGGATATGGGTGCATTAACGTCACTAAAACAATCAGGCTTGATTGGTTTCTGCAGCAGCTCCAAGGCATTCTAGACTGGAGGTCTCAAGTTCGATTCCTCTTAAATGCATCTTTTTTTGTGCAATTACTAGGGGCAACAACGTCCAAATCCCAGACCCACACGCGCTATGACTTCTTTTTTGCACGTTCGGTCACGCGCAGGATGACTTCTTTTACTGCACCGGAGGGAGTATTTAGATTAGCTGTCACATTGTTAGACCAGCTCATGCTCAAGTACAAGGTGTTGATGGTGGCATCAGTAAATTCTGAATATTGTCGTATTATATTTTGCCAAAAAAACATGCTACATTGTACTACTATTTTATGTAAGATCCAAATTTTCTGTTCTGAGTAGGTTCCTTTTTTTTGGTTGCTCCAACAAATTTTGGAGTGGATTTAACTCTAGGCTTTATTTGATATTTCTTTCTGCAGGATGTTTTGGGTTGGATGTGTCTACGGGAAGAATGATGAGAGTAGATTTGGCTTCTTCTGTCATTCTGCTCTGGAGTTTTTGCTCCAAAAAGGATCTTCTCCTGTGAGTACATGATTGTTCAGCAAAATTTCACTTTAATTATTGTTGCTTACCATTTCCATCACATTTGCTCTTTTTTCCTGCTGCTGGGGCATAATAACAGTTAATTTATCATGTGATTTGTTATTATTGTAATAACAGAGCAATTTTTCTTTCAGTTTCTAGTTGCCAAATTATTTCTAACAGCAGCTGTCTTTCTCTAAGATGTGGAACATTACAACATGTGTTGCATATTGTAACCTTGTTGACTGCTCCTTTTTTTCCCCAAAAAACTTCTCAAGGGGGTGCTATATTCTTATTCTTGCAGGATATCATACATTGTCATGATTGGTCAAGTGCTCCCGTTGCTTGGCTGTACAAGGAACATTATGCTCTTAATGGGATCGGAAATGGTCGGATTGTATTTACCATCCACAATCTTGAGTTTGGAGCGCATCACATTGGCAAGGCAATGGCACATTGTGACAAAGCTACAACTGTGCGTACATTGTTTTCTTTATTGTTGTGTTTGTACAGTTGTGTTGTACAAATCCTTCAAATTTCTCAGTTGTGCTCCTGTTTGTCTGATCTAAAATTTTAAACTGTTTTGTCCATCTCTTCCAGGTATCCGATACATACTCGAAGGAAGTGGCTGGACATGGAGCTATTGCACCTCACTACTATAAATTCCATGGAATTCGAAATGGAATTGATCCTGATATTTGGGATCCATATACTGACAAATTTATTCCGGTACACTAATGATCACGAACTTTTTTCATATACAATTTTATTAATTGCATTAAGTTAAAAGCTTAAGTTGATAGAAAAAGGTGGATAAATTCACTTATATTCCTACATTCCTCCTCATGTCGAGGCTCTCTTAGGTCTTAGATATGGAATATGAGCAAGCAACAGTTATTTTATTTAATTGTGCTAACTTGAATTTGAACTCGAGACCTTTGGCTTTGATACCATGTTAAGTTGCATGTACCAACGAATTCAACCCAAACGGTTAAGTTGATTAGAAATGGTGGACAATTCACTTATATTCCAACATATTGATATACATTTGACATTTTACTACCTCGTTGGACTTGTAAGCTTGCGTCAAGAGTGCAGCTCTAGATAAACTTACCTTTTATTGTATCATATGGAACAGCTTACACATTTGCTAATTTTCCTGGGATTTTTCAAAAATATCTTGGGCTATGCGAGGCTAGAGAATTCTATTGCAATTAATTTGAATTTAATGTTTGTTGTACCACTACCACTGGCATACTTCATTTACATCGAATGTAGATCAACGATGCAACTTCTGTTTCAGTACCATTATGTACAGTTCTGGTTCAATTCTTTTTTGCTGCGTTCTATTTCAGGTCCATTATACATCAGAGAATGTTGTTGAGGGCAAGAGTGCTGCAAAAAAGGCATTGCAGCAGATGCTTGGATTACAGCAAACTGATACCCCTGTTGTTGGAATCATCACTCGTCTAACAGTTCAGAAGGGAATCCACCTTATCAAACATGCAATGCATCGTGCTCTTGAACGCAATGGACAGGTCTTATCTTTTTCTTGCTCAGGAATTGCAAGTTTGTTATGTTTCATTTACACTATGTTCAGATTTCTCAGAACTGATGCATGTGTTTCTATGGTAGGTGGTTTTACTGGGTTCTGCACCAGATCCTCGCATACAAGGTGACTTTACAAATTTAGCCAGTAAGCTGCATGGTGAATACCATGGCCGAGTGAAGCTATGTCTAACCTATGACGAGCCACTGTCACATTTGGTTAGTTTCAGATCTGCCAATAACCCCGTGTATTAGAATTAAAAAATTGATGGGTGCTGAAGTTATGGTCATGTTGTAGATATATGCTGGCGCAGACTTCATTCTTGTTCCTTCCATCTTCGAACCTTGTGGTCTGACACAGCTTATTGCTATGCGCTATGGATCCATCCCAGTTGTTCGGAAAACTGGAGGTTTGTATATGAACTTAATAATGATATTCCCTTGGCATTGCATTTCCAGGAGGACAGATCTGGTGCAGTAGTGAGAACTCTCACTGAGTCACCAGGTCGTGGGTTCGAAGCAGCCTCTCCGCATTGCGGGGAGAAGGCTTGTCTTGATTTATCCTTTCTATACCTTCCTTAGTATTGCATTTCAATTTGGCAACTAAAAGTTCTTCCATGAATGCTGCAGGCCTGTACGACACCGTTTTTGATGTCGACAATGATAAGGATCGGGCTCAAGCACAAGGTCTCGAGCCAAATGGATTCAGTTTCGAAGGAGCTGATAGCAGTGGTGTGGATTATGCTCTCGACAGGCAAGTATAAATCCATCTGAAGTTGTGTAAACTAAAATGCTGTATCGCTTATTCCACCTGTCGTCATTTTATTTCAGAGCCATAACCACATTTTATGATGCACGCGACTGGTTCAATTCCCTTTGCAAGAGGGTAATGGAGCAAGATTGGTCATGGAACAGACCTGCCCTAGACTACATGGAGTTGTACCATTCTGCTCGCAAAAGCTGATACCTTTTATCACTAGGGAAAACAGGCTCGTTTTGCCCAGGTTAGGAGCATCTCAGCCTCAGGCGGCCTTGTGCAAATTCATTTGTGCACTGGGAAGAAAAGAGTACCGACTGGCCTTGAGCATGCCCGCCGTCCAAGGATGCAACACACACCGTGTATAGTTAGAGAATGCTACTCGTCGTACGTTTCATGCATGTGTTTTGTGTATACACCTCATGTAGCTTGCAAAACAACAGTACGACGTATCCCGGCCGTCTACCATGCCTGAGGCGTATATAGGATATAGGCTTATGCAAAGCATGTACCATTAATTAATTAATTAATTAATTAATTAATTATTACATAGTCTTTTTATGTCAAAGTAGTGGAGGCAACCATGATCTTCCTTCACCGCTCCTCCCCCGTTCTATCCCCGGTGGTTGATGGTAAGTCGGTTGTACCAGACTCAAGAGTAACAGATGTCGTGGGTCGTGGCCCACGGGTCCCCTTCCTTCCACCTTTCTCTTCTCGGTGGTTGTTGGCTCCGTGTTGTAGCAATGATTGTTGTTGCCGTAAATTTATATCTATGTTCCCTTATTTCTCGATACTGTCACATGCATGATTTATGTTCCTTTTACACTGATTGTCATAGATCTCGCTGGTTGTTTGGATCCGTAGCCATATCCTTCGATTTTGTGGTATGTAGCCTAGATGATGTTTAAACTTGCTTTGTTCACATGGATCTGGTATATGATGGTGTGTATTCTTGATGATTTGTTCACATGGGCTGTTATGTTTTTACTCATGTTCGATGGTAGACCTTTCCATATTTCTATATTTCTGAGCAATGTATGAGCTGGTCAATGATGGATCTAGGTATACTTGAATGTGAAAATTAGTTGGTCCGCCTAAAAGCACTTGGAGGCACAATCGTTGTTGTTGCAGTCGTGCTAAATGTATCCTACACTAGTTACCCGTTGGCACATGGCTTATCAATCCTAAAATACACTATCATGTACCAGTCTGCTCGTCGTCGTCGTCTGATTATGAGGGGAGTTGCTCTTGTCATCTTGTGTTAGTTATCACTTCTTGGTTGCTCGCTAGGTTTAAGCGTCGTGAATCTGTAACTCTGAATATGTCCCTCTGCATCTGTTACTTGCAATCGGTTACTATGAAGATATTGAACTGTTATTTTGAGTATTTTATGGCTGATGATGAAATTGATAACAACTTGGGAGCTACTTGATTAAACTGATCAAATCGATGCTACTTTTTTTGGGTTTTTTTCCTGACTGTCGATGATTCTTCTAATCCGAGGCCAAAAAAAAAAAAAAAATCAATTCGTACTTTCATGTGTTACAATTGCCATCTTATATATTCAGGGTTGGCATGCTATGTGGTATTTTGAGGAAGAAAATCAGGGGGTTTAATTTGATTGGGCCACTTGTAATGACCAAGTTTGTGAGTACAGTCATGCCTCTTACCTAAAATATGGTAGTGAGCATGAAGCAAACAATGCATTCAATTCATATATGCATAGTCAAGGTGAAGAAGTTGGAAAAACAGTTCTACAAGCATGTTGCTGCACCCATTAGTAATCAAGACAAGTATGGTTTGTGTAGTTGGAAGGATGTAGTTATCATTGTTTAGAGTATTGTAATTCTTGTGCTCCTTTATTTACTGATGTAACAAAGTCTTCATTGTTCATGTCCCTATTGAATTAAGTGATGGGGTATGAACACTTATGTGAGGACTATTAACTAGTAATGAGTACTTGTGGTTGCAGAACAATAATGTCTTTGTTATGAACAATTATGTGAGGACTATTGAATTGACTGAGTTTTCACTATTTGAGGAACCAACCATGGTTGGTAAACTCAACATAGGTATATAAGGGGTGACGCGACCAATTACTTGTGCAGGCAACCAAATAGAATATGCAAGGAAAGCAGGGACTCGTTCTATGCAGGAAAGTTTGCGTAGGCAACCAAACAAGGCCTCCTGCCTAAGTGGATGCAAGCCAGAAGCAACCTATCTAGTTAGTAGAACAGGCCCTCTAGCTAATCTACCAAACACATTCTTATTGTATATATCGCTGTACTATCTGATGAGGAAATTTATCAATGAGGTTACCATTGTCTATTTTCTTTCTTTGGTCAAGTAGTATTATACGCTGCCTTGCATTATTGGATCATCATGACTCGGGTTTTCTTACGCGAAAGCAGCCGTGCCTGTTTTGTGTTTTCTCTAATCAACAACAACAAGTTTCCTGGGCGTTACGTCTCATGCGCTTGTGGCCTTTTACATAAGCAACCCCCCGACCTCTTTTCCCTACCGTCTCTTTCGTTACCTACAGGTTACAGCTCCCGTCTCTCCGCCGCTTGCTTGGAAAACGAAGAAACCCTCCTCCACCAACCCAATCCAGCTACATCCGGTGAGTCCCGTGCGTCTCTTGTATGCTCTTCCATCAATCGGCCCAGGTTTTCCTCCGATTGCCTTCCGCCGATCTGGTGTCTGTTTTGTGGTTTTAATCTCCAGGGCCAGGAGCAGTTCGCCGCCTTCGTTCGCATCACCTACGCGGTTCAATCCAACTGGTAAGGTTTCACTCGATTGGCTTTAGTTTTTGCTGATCGGCTCGATTGATGTGCGGTTTTCTCGGTGATTTATTTTTGGGATTGGTTGGTGCCTGTAGGCAGGAACGTGATGGCCAAGACGAGCTCGTTCAAGCTGGAGCACCCCCTTGGTTCGTATAATGTTCCCCAATCCCCCTTTAGTTTTGGCGATTCTGTTTTTTTTTTGGGGGGGGGGTGGTGGTGGTAACCATAGTACAGATTTAAGAGGGTAACTTTGCGGATTGGGTAATACTCTAAGGAACTGAACAACTATCTAGTTGTAGTTCAATAAATTTGTGATCAATCGTGATCGGTGGAGTTTCCTTATGTGATTTACTTTGATTTACGGCCAAGTTCACCTATCTTCAAAAACTAGCAACTGCAGGTTAAATTATACATATCTCGTGCCAAATTTTTTGAGCTGGGTGTGATTATGGTGCGATCATGGTGAGCAGATTGTGATTATAATGGAAGTATGGTGCTGTTGTTGATTGGATAGTAATGCGTGACTGCAATTATGTGCTTCGACTGAGTGTTCTTCCATTCAAGTTTATGTTAGACAGTGATATTCAGTAGTTGTACATGATACAAGTGGCTAGTCAATCTGTAAATCCAAACTGATCATTGGGTAAGAGTTTTCTGAAGTGGTTCCTTATCTTGACAATCATAGTTTAGATTTAATTACTACTATGTATCACATAATACTTTTGACTTAGAATAATTTTGTACTTCTACAATACTTTGGGCAGCTGTAAAATGCTCTTTAATGGGAAGCTGCAATTGTCCTTTTAAAACTGTATTTGGTATTGAAAGGTTGCTGACGGTTAACAATGTGGTCATGCCCTTGACAAGTTACGGAGGGTGCTTTTGTCGTAGGTTGTTTACTATTTTCTAGCTGAACTTTTATGTTTTTTCCTATCCTTTATGGTTGAATTGTCATGAGTCGGCTGAGCTGGTTACCTCAATTGATTGACATGTGCAGCCTACTTGACCTGGATAATATCAGTTTTTCTTATTTTCCATAAGAAGCAGATAGGGTTAAATAAATTTGTGCTTGACAATATTCGATGACTCTATTAGTTGTAGTTCCCCTTGCACAAAGACATTTCTATGTTCCAGCTGTGATGTTCCCAGTTGCTACGGCCTTGTTCCATCATTTTCCTGCAATACAATTTAGCTTCTTTATTCAGGTTACATAACTGAACCCTTAATCTGTGTGATGCCTTTTCTTACAGAGAAGAGGCAGTCTGAGGCTAATCGGATCAGAGAGAAGTACCCTGACAGAATTCCAGTAAGCTTCTACCCTTCTGTATGCACTGTTTCTTTCTTCATTTGCTTTTATCCAATTTATGACTATTTGTATAATGCAGGTGATTGTTGAGAAGGCTGAGAGGAGTGACATTCCTGACATCGACAAGAAAAAGTCAGTTCTCAACTTTTCT
Organism: Zea luxurians; assembly: GCA_029449295.1. Taxonomy (NCBI): domain Eukaryota; kingdom Viridiplantae; phylum Streptophyta; class Magnoliopsida; order Poales; family Poaceae; genus Zea; species Zea luxurians. Next base: position 18,190,013 of record JAOPSE010000009.1, read on the forward strand.
AAGTTAATCATAAGTTCATAACTGCTATACAGATATGTTCATCTTCAAATGTTTTTTATGAGTTAATGCCAGTGAGATTTCTACGTTTTCCTGATAACTGATGGTAGTTGGTGCCATCCATTTTGCGTTATATTGGGCTGCCCTTATATAACTGCGCAACATTATTGCATTGTGGCTGTTTATGCACATATATTATTTCAGTCAATTACTATATCATGATTTATGGCGCAATAGAAATTGTTTGATAATTGCAAGAAATTGACACTATTCCTAATCAACAGACTTGTTGAGTTGAATATTTACTATATCATGATTTTAAAAAGGTCTTACCATTCTGTATAAAAAATACTTCATTAAAGCACCATTGCACACATCAAAGTGTTATGTGCCGTGTCAACCATAGTAAGCAATAAGCTGTTCTGATTGTCATAACTTTGCAGGTACCTTGTCCCTGCTGATCTTACGGTTGGACAATTCGTGTATGTTGTTAGGAAGAGAATCAAGCTCAGTGCTGAGAAAGCTATCTTCATCTTTGTGAAGAACACCCTTCCACCAACAGGTCTGGAATATAAATACAGTGACAACATACTTCTGACTCTGATTTTTGCTTCCTATAAGAATTGATGGCATTCGTTGAGTATTTGGGGACATGATCCCCCATCCTCACTTGATCTTACTTGCATTGATTTTACTTGCTTCCCTGAACCTGTGCAGCTGCTCTGATGTCTTCAATCTATGAAGAGAACAAGGATGAAGATGGGTTCCTCTACATGACCTACAGTGGTGAGAACACCTTCGGGCTGCTCTAGATGGCTCACCACAATCGGGTCTGCCTTGCCCTTGCTTCCCTACTGATGCCCTGCCTCCTGTAAATAAGACCTGCCAAGCAATTGTGTATATTCTGGTTTCCTCGCTCAACTGCTGGAAGTCTAAAACCTACCTTATCAGATGTCGTCGATGTAATGGACACCGTTTAAATTAAGTAATTGACTGGACCTGAATCTGGGGGGTCCTATGACCTATGTCGTTTACGGTTACTGGTCCTTGTAAATGCTGTAACGAGGTCAATTGGATTCGCAGTATGCTATTGAATCCGATTGCTGTTGCCGTTTTATTGCTTGCCTGGTGCCTGCAGCCTGCTTCTTGGTGTCTGCTGCCGACAGCAGCAAGGCTCACCGGCAGGCACGAGGGCCTTATGTCGCTGGTGCCATTACTGCGTTTGGGCTCTGTTGCTGATGGCGGCAGAGTCTGGATGGTGATGGGCGTGTCAGGATGAATGCATGGAATCCTGGTTCTTGCGTTGGCGCTATATGGGCTGGTCTGTTGATGTTAGTCTGCTACTAGCATTTAGTTGCGGCTGTTATTGTTCTGGAATTTTGATTTTGGCCGTATGGTTTGTTGGCTGATTGCCAATGGTTGAGTGAATTATTGGCTGGTAGGAGAAAGATCGGCCTCACAGTATTAAATTAAGAAGAAAAATTAATCCCATAATATTAAATTAAGAAGAAATATAATTGGATTCTTGGCCGAGAAAGGTTATGAAAGCTGGCCCTGTGCAATATGAGAGTTCGTTCCCTGTGCAATATGAGAGTTCGTTCCCTATAGGTTAGATCTTTATTTATGTTTTGAGCATTTCTAGCCCCTGTAGGAGGATCAACTTTTATAGGTCAGTTCATCTCGTGTGCATATAACCACGTAACCAGAGTAATCATTCGTTGAGTGCTATTCAGACTATTTAACTAACTTAGTTAGAGACCCTTCGCCTGATGATTGAGTGAACGATGGCATATACACGTTTCAAACCCATTTTACGACGTACAGTTGCTGATGGCAAGTTTGAACCCTCTCGATGGCCTCAGCTGAAATTGCAGCAACAGTTGATAGATAATCGGCAGTTGATAGTATATGTCACAGCATACGTACTAGTATAGCCCATGTTAAGTTTGAATCTTTTTGTCCAGTTAGTTATGAATTACTCCCTCATCGACCGGCGGTACGGTAACGCAGTGAGCAGTGACGGATCCACATCTTCCTCTGATTCCTAAGCTAGAGCCGCCTGCATGCAGAGACCAGGCTCTGTACCTGCTTATTTCTCTCGTGTGGTCATCGTGGTGCGTGCCAGTGCCACTGCAAGCGGGGTACATCCGTGGTGCGCATGCATGCTGCTCCGATCCATGCCTCGTACGTACACGCAGTAATTGTACGTATCTCCGTCCCCCTGGCGGCTTTCCCACATATGTTGTCAGAGTGTCAGCTACCAATTGAAGCACGTAGGTTCCACATGTGATCTGCGTGAGACTAATTAGTGCTGCCTCCATCCTTAACATTTGTGTTAGTTACGACTTAATTAGGACTGCCGCACACCCAATATAGGATCGGGCATGCATGCTATGTTTATATAGACATATGAAGCAACCATATGGTTTTGTGGATCCTACGCATCCGCAGTTTTTGTGTAAGCTTGACCCCAATCTTCATCATGAGTACCATGCAAAAAATGCATTCTGGACACCAATTTGATGAACTAGTGCATTGCGCGCGCTTGCGCGCGTGTTGGACCTTTTTTTGTTTTTTTACAAGCATGTTTTATTTCAAATAAAGTTTGAACAGGTGCTGTGTCACGTATGTGCTTCGAATAGAATCAGACTCAAACGAACTATGTTGGCACACATTTTTTTGATACGCATGTGTCAGTAAAAGGAGTTTCTGCAACAACATGGGGAATGGTTGTTGTAAGATAAATAAGTATCTAAGAACAAGATCAGAGGTAAGCAAATTACGTTTACCTGCAGTAATTGGTACTAACAGCAGTAGTAATACAAACTTAGATTACAATAGATAGCGTAGTTCAGTATCCGTTAACGTGTTTGTAAAGTTTGCATAAACAAATACAGTTCTTTGGAAGGTGCTGAAGTTTACTAAATTTTATTCTATATTCAGGTGCAAAGATGAATAACTAAGGTCTCAACAATAGAAAGCAAACTGGATCTTTATCTTTTCAAAATTTCAGAAACCTGAATTAGTTGAGGCTGGATTAAGAAATCACACACAAACACAGACCTCAACATTTGATCGATGGAATTAGAAAGCATTAATACTGCATTTGTTCGATAGTTGGGCAGTAATGAAGCTTCCGAACATGTTCCTCAAGAGGAGGGCTGGGAAGTTAAAAAATATATCTCATTATCAAATGATAGAACATGTTTATGGTGGAGATTACGTTGATTTATTAATTCAGATGTACGTTGATTTATTAGACATGAATGAATCGTGATAAATCTAAACGCTATGAAACCGAACTACTCGTGAAAAGATGCAATGACTTAGAATTGAATTACAAGCAAAGGCAAGAGCCATTTACCACTTTGGATAAACACTGGATATACGATTTTCTTGCATGTATGGAAACACCATTTGGTCGTTGCCTGTTCACGGACATTCCCTGCAGGAGAAGGGGATTAGATTCTGGAATCCCAGAAAGGTATAAAGTTATTGGTACAAATTACTGAAAACACAACGCTAATCCTCTTTGAAAAGTCAATCCTAATCACATTTAATATGCGGCCACCGGTCCAAAAAATGCAAAGGAAAAATGATTTTTTTCCAATGCATGGCACTGATGAAGGAACATGTCTCTGAAAGTCGCCTAGAGGGGGGTGAATAGGGCGAAACTGAAAATCACAAAAATAATCACAACTACAAGCCGGGTTAGCGTTAGAAATATAATAGAGTCCGCGAGAGAGGGCGCAAAACAAATCGCAAGCGAATAATGAAGTGAGACACGCGGATTTGTTTTACCGAGGTTCGGTTCTCTCAAACCTACTCCCCGTTGAGGAGGCCACAAAGGCCGGGTCTCTTTCAACCCTTCCCTCTCTCAAACGGTCCCTCGGACCGAGTGAGCTTCTCTTTCTCAAATCACTTGGGAATCAAACTTCCCGCAAGGACCACCACACAATTGGTGTCTCTTGCCTCAATTACAAGTGAGTGTTTGATCACAAGAAAGAATGCCAAAGAAAAAGAAGCGATCCAAGCGCAAGAGCTCAAATGAACACTACAAATCACTCTCACTAGTCACTAGTGCTTTGTGTGGAGTTGGGAGTGGATTTGATCTCTTTTGGTGTGCTTTGCAATGAATGCTAGCTCTTGTATATTGGTTGGAAGTTGGAAAACTTGGATGCAATGAATGGTGGGGTGGTTGGGGTATTTATAGCCCCAACCACCAAACTTGACCGTTGGTGGAGCTGTCTGTCGTATGGTGCACCGGACAGTCCGGTGCACACCGGACATGTCCGGTGCCCCGCCACGTCATCAATGCCGTTGGATTCTGACCGTTGGAGCTTCTGACTTCTGGGACCGCCTGGGTGTCCGGTGCACACCGGACAACCACTGTTCATTGTCCGGTGCGCCAGTATGGCGCGCCTGACCTCTGCGCGCGCTGCGCGCGCATTAAATGCAGCGCAGGTAGCCGTTGGCGCCGAAATAGCCGTTGCTCCGCTGGTACACCGGACAGTCCGGTGCACACCGGACATGTCCGGTGAATTATAGCGGAGCGGCTACCGCGCGAACCCGAGGCTGGCGAGTTGCGGAGGCTGCGCTTCCTTGGGGCACCGGACACTGTCCGGTGTACACCGGACAGTCCGGTGAATTATAGCGGAGCGCCTTGAGAAATTTCCGAACGTGGCGAGTTCGAGTTGGAGTCCTCTGGTGCACCGGACACTGTCCGGTGTACACCGGACAGTCCGGTGCCTCCAGACCAGAGGTGCCTTCGGTTGCCTCTTTGCTCCTTTGTTGAATCCAAAACTTGATCTTTTTATTGGCTGAGTGTGAACCTTTTGCACCTGTATAACTTATTCACTAGAGCAAACTAGTTAGTCCAATATTTGTGTTGGGCAATTCAACCACCAAAATTATTTAGGGACTAGGTGTAAGCCTAATTCCCTTTCAATCTCCCCCTTTTTGGTGATTGATGCCAACACAAACCAAAGCAAATATAGAAGTGCATAGTTGAACTAGTTTGCATAATGTAAGTGCAAAGGTTGCTTGGAATTGAGCCAATATAAATACTTACATGATGCGCATGGATTGTTTTCTTTGTTTTTGACATATTGGACCAAATTCACACCACAAGTTTTGTTTTTGCAAACTCTTTTGTAAATTCTTTTCAAAGTCCTTTTGCAAGATAGTCAAAGGTAAGTGAATAGGATTTTGCAAAGCATTTTCAAGTTTTAAAATTTTCTTCCTTTGTTCCAAATGCTTTTCCTTTGACTAAACAAAGCTCTCCCTCAAATAAGGTCTCCTCTTAGTGTTCAAGAGGGTTTTAAGACATCAATTTGGAAAATACTACTTGCTCCCCCTTTAGAATACAAAGAGATACCAATTTTGAAATTTACCAATTGAAAATCATCAATTTTAAAAATTAGGGTGGTGGTGTGGTCCTTTTGCTTTGGGCTCATACTTTCTCCCCCTTTGGCATGAATCGCCAAAAACGGAATTATTAGAGCCCTTAGAAGTACTTTCTCCTCCTTTGGTCATAAAATAAATGAGTGAAGATTATACCAACGTTGGAGAGTGATGCGGAGTGACGGCGAAGGATGAGTAGTAGAGCGGAGTGGAAGCCTTTGTCTTCGCCGAAGACTCCAATTCCCTTTCAATATACCTATGACTTGGTTTGGAATACACTTGAAAATACATTAGTCATAGCATATAAAAGAGACATGATCAAAGGTATTCTTATGAGCTATGTGTGCAAGTTTAGCAAAAGAAATTCCTAGAATCAAGAATATTAAGCTCATGCCTAAGTCTGGTAAAAGATTGTTCATCAAGTGGCTTGGTAAAGATATCGGCTAATTGATCTTTAGTGTTAATGTATGAAATCTCGATATCCCCCTTTTGTTGGTGATCCCGAAGAAAATGATACCGAATGGCTATGTGTTTAGTGCGGCTATGCTCAACGGGATTATCCGCCATGCGGATTGCACTCTCATTATCACAAAGAAGAGGAACTTTGGTTAATTTATAACCGTAGTCCCGCAGGGTTTGCCTCATCCAAAGCAATTGCGCGCAACAATGGCCTGCGGCAATATACTCGGCTTCGGCGGTAGAAAGAGCGACCGAATTTTGCTTCTTTGAAGCCCAAGACACCAAGGATCTTCCCAAGAACTGGCAAGTCCCCGATGTGCTCTTCCTATTAATCTTACACCCTGCCCAATCGGCATCCGAATAACCAATCAAATCAAAAGTGGATCCCCGAGGGTACCAAAGCCCAAACTTAGGAGTATAAGCCAAATATCTCAAGATTCGTTTTACGGCCGTAAGGTGTGATTCCTTAGGGTCGGCTTGGAATCTTGCACACATGCAAACGGAAAGCATAATGTCCGGTCGAGATGCACATAAATAAAGCAATGAACCAATCATCGACCGGTATACCTTTTGATCCACGGACTTACCTCCCGTGTCGAGGTCGAGATGCCCATTTGTTCCCATGGGAGTCTTGATGGGCTTGGCATCCTTCATTCCAAACTTGCTTAGAATGTCTTGAGTATACTTTGTTTGGCAAATGAATGTGCCCTCTTGGAGTTGTTTGACTTGAAATCCTAGAAAATACTTCAACTCCCCCATCATAGACATCTCGAATTTCTGTGTCATGATCCTACTAAATTCTTCACATGTAGATTTGTTAGTAGACCCAAATATAATATCATCAACATAAATTTGGCATACAAACAAATCATTATCAAGTGTTTTGGTGAATAAAGTAGGATCGGCTTTACCGACTTTGAAGCCATTTGCAATAAGGAAATCTCTAAGGCATTCATACCATGCTCTTGGGGCTTGCTTGAGCCCATAAAGCGCCTTAGAGAGCCTATAAACATGGTTAGGGTACTCACTGTCTTCAAAGCCGGGAGGTTGCTCAACATAGACCTCTTCCTTGATTGGTCCATTGAGGAAGGCACTTTTCACATCCATTTGATAAAGCTTAAAGCCATGGTAAGTAGCATAGGCTAATAATATGCGAATTGACTCAAGCCTAGCTACGGGTGCATAGGTTTCACCAAAATCCAAACCTTCGACTTGTGAATACCCCTTGGCCACGAGTCGAGCTTTGTTCCTTGTCACCACACCATGCTCATCTTGCTTGTTGCGGAAGACCCATTTGGTTCCTACAACATTTTGATTAGGACGTGGAACTAAATGCCATACCTCATTCCTTGTGAAATTGTTGAGCTCCTCTTGCATCGCCATCACCCAATCCGAATCTTGAAGTGCTTCCTCTACCCTGTGTGGCTCAATAGAGGAAACAAAAGAGTAATGTTCACAAAAATGTGCAACACGAGATCGAGTAGTTACCCCCTTATGAATGTCGCCGAGGATGGTGTCGACGGGGTGATCTCGTTGTATTGCTTGGTGGACTCTTGGGTGTGGCGGCCTTGGTTGTTCATCCTCCTTGTCTTCATCATTTGCATCTCCCCCTTGATCATTGCCGTCATTTTGAGGTGGCTCATCTTCTTGATCTTCTTGTTCAACATCTTGAGCCTCATCCTCAATTTGAGTTGGTGGAGATGCTTGCATGGAGGAGGATGGTTGATCTTGTGCATGTGGAGGCTCTTCGGATTCCTTAGGACACACATCCCCAATGGACATGTTCCTTAGCGCTATGCATGGAGCCTGTTCTTCACCTATCTCATCAAGATCAACTTGCTCTACTTGAGAGCCGTTAGTCTCATCAAACACAACGTCACAAGAAACTTCAACAAGTCCTGAGGACTTGTTAAAGACTCTATATGCCCTTGTGTTTGAGTCATATCCTAGTAAAAAGCCTTCTACAGTTTTGGGAGCAAATTTAGATTTTCTACCTCTTTTAACAAGTATAAAACATTTGCTACCAAAAACTCTAAAATATGAAATATTTGGCTTTTTACCGGTTAGGAGTTCATAGGATGTCTTCTTGAGGATTCGGTGAAGATATAACCGGTTGATGGCGTAGCAAGCGGTGTTGACCGCTTCGGCCCAAAACCGATCCGGTGTCTTGTACTCATCAAGCATGGTTCTTGCCATGTCCAATAGAGTTCGATTCTTCCTCTCCACTACACCATTTTGTTGTGGAGTGTAGGGAGAAGAGAACTCATGCTTGATGCCCTCCTCCTCAAGGAAGCCTTCAATTTGAGAGTTCTTGAACTCCGTCCCATTGTCGCTTCTAATTTTCTTGATTCTTAAGCCGAACTCATTTTGAGCCCGTCTCAAGAATCCCTTTAAGGTCTCTTGGGTATGAGATTTGTCCTGCAAAAAGAACACCCAAGTGAAGCGAGAATAATCATCCACAATAACTAGACAGTACTTACTCCCGCCGATGCTTATGTAAGCAATCGGGCCAAATAAATCCATGTGTAGGAGCTCCAGTGGCCTGTCACTCGTCATGATGTTCTTGTGTGGATGATGAGTGCCAACTTGCTTTCCGGCTTGGCATGCGCTACAAATCCTGTCTTTCTCAAAATGAACATTTGTTAGTCCTAAAATGTGTTCTCACTTTAGAAGCTTATGAAGATTCTTCATTCCAACATGGGCTAGTCGGCGGTGCCAGAGCCAACCCAAGTTAGTCTTAGCAATTAAGCAAGTGTCGAGTTCAGCTCTATCAAAATCTACCAAGTATAGCTGACCCTCTAACACTCCCTTAAATGCTATTGAATCATCACTTCTTCTAAAGACAGTGACACCTACATCAGTAAATAGACAGTTGTAGCCCATTTGACATAATTGGGATACGGAAAGCAAATTGTAATCTAAAGAATTTACAAGAAAAACATTGGAAATAGTATGGTCAGGTGATATAGCAATTTTACCCAATCCTTTGACCAAACCTTGATTTCCATCCCCGAATGTGATAGCTCGTTGGGGATCTTGGTTTTTCTCATATGAGGAGAACATCTTTTTCTCCCCTGTCATGTGGTTTGTGCACCCGCTGTCGAGTATCCAACTTGAGCCCCCGGATGCATAAACCTACAAAACAACTTTAGTTCTTGACTTTAGGTACCCAAACGGTTTTGGGTCCTTTAGCATTAGAAACAAGAACTTTGGGTACCCAAACACAAGTCTTGGAGCCCTTGTGTTTGCCCCCAACAATCTTGGCAACTACCTTGCCGGATTTGCTAGTGAGCACATAAGAAGCATCAAGAGTTTTAAATGAAATAGCATGATCATTTGATGCATTAGGAGTTTTCTTTCTAGGCAACTTGGCACGGGTTGGTTGCCTAGAACTAGATGTCTCACCCTTATACATAAAAGCATGATTAGGGTCAGAGTGAGACTTCCTAGAGTGAGTTCTCCTAATTTTGCTCTCAGGATAGCCGGCAGGGTACAAAATGTAACCCTCGTTATCCTGAGGCATGGGAGCCTTGCCCTTGACAAAGTTAGATAAATTCTTTGGAGGGGCATTAAGTTTGACATTGTCTCCCCTTTGGAAGCCAATGCCATCCTTGATGCCAGGGCGTCTCCCATTGTAGAGCATACTTCTAGCAAATTTAAACTTTTCATTTTCTAAGTTATGCTCGGCAATTTTAGCGTCTAATAATGCTATATGATCATTTTGTTGTTTAATTAAAGCCATGTGATCATGAATAGCATTGATATCAACATCTCTACATCTAGTACAAATAGAAACATGCTCAACATTAGATGTAGAGGGTTTGCAAGATTTTAGTTCACTAACCTTAGCATGTAATAAATCATTTTTAGTTCTAAGGTCGGAAATAGTGGCATTGCAAACATCAAAATTCTTAGCCTTAGCAAGCAATTTTTCATTCTCAATCTTAAGGCTAGCAAGAGACTCATTCAACTCATCAATTCTAGCAAGTAAATCAATATTATCATCTTTAGAATTGGAAGTTGAAATATTGCAAACATGTGAATCAACCTTAGCAATTAATCTAGAATTTTCATTTCTAAGGTTGGCAATAGTGTCATGGCATGTGCTTAGCTCACTAGTTAATTTCTCACATTTTTCAATTTCTAGAGCATAAGCATTCTTGACCTTAACATGCTTCTTATTTTCTTTAATAAGGAATTCTTCTTGAGAATCCAAGAGATCATCCTTCTCATGTATAGCACTAATCAATTCATTTAATTTTTCTTTTTGTTGCATGTTGAGGTTAGCAAAAAGAATGCGCAAGTTATCCTCCTCATTTTTATCATCATCCTCATCACTAGATGTTTCATATTTAGTGGAGGACCTTGATTTTACCTTCTTTTTGCCGTCCTTGGCCATGAGACACTTGTGGCCGACGTTGGGGAAGAGAAGGCCTTTGGTGACGGCGATGTTGGCGGCGTCCTCGTCGTCGGAGGAGGAGTCGGTGGAGCTCTCGTCGGAGTTCCACTTTCGGCAAACATGGGCATCACCGCCCTTCTTCTTGTAGTACTTCTTCTTTTCTCTCCTCTTTCCCTTCTTGTCGTCGCCCCTGTCACTGTCACTAGACATAGGACATTTTGCAATAAAATGACCGGGCTTACCACATTTGTAGCACACTTTCTTGGAGCGGGGTTTGTAGTCCTTCCCCCTCCGTTGCTTGAGTATTTGGCGAAAGCTTTTGATGATTAAAGCCATCTCCTCATTGTCGAGCTTGGAGGCGTCAATTGGTTGTCTACTTGGTGTAGACTCCTCCTTCTTCTCCTCCGTTGCCTTGAAGGCCACCGGTTGCGCCTCGGATGTGGAAGGTTCGTCAAGCTCGTTGATCTTCTTTGAGCCTTTAATCATGCATTCAAAGCTCACAAAATTCCCGATAACTTCCTCGGGGGTCATTAGTGGATATCTAGGATTACCACGAATTAATTGAACTTGAGTGGGGTTAAGGAAAATAAGTGCTCTTAAAATAACCTTAACCACCTCGTGGTCATCCCATTTTTTGCTCCCGAGGTTGCGCACTTGGTTCACCAAGGTCTTGAGCCGATTGTACATATCTTGTGGCTCCTCCCCTTGGCGAAGACGGAAGCGACCGAGCTCCCCCTCGATCGTTTCCCGCTTGGTGATCTTGGTGAGTTCATCACCCTCGTGCGCGGTCTTGAGTAGGTCCCAAATCTCCTTTGCATTCTTCAACCCTTGTACTTTGTTGTATTCCTCCTTGCTTAGAGAGGCGAGGAGAATGGTTGTGGCTTGGGAGTTGAAGTGCTCGATTTGGGCCACTTCGTCCGTGTCATAATCCTCATCCCCTATTGATGGTACCTGTGCTCCAAACTCAACAACATTCCATATACTTTTGTGGAGTGAGGTTAGATGAAATTTCATTAAATCACTCCACCTAGCATAATCTTCGCCGTCAAAAGTTGGCGGTTTGCCTAATGGAACGGAAAGTAATGGAGTATGTCTAGATGTACGGGGATAGTTTAAGGGGATCTTACTAAACTTCTTGTGCTCTTGGCGCTTAGAAGTTACGGACGGTGCATCGGAGTCGGAGGTGGATGTTGATGAAGTGTCGGTCTCGTAGTAGACCACCTTCCTCATCCTCTTGTGCTTGTCGCCTTTCCGATGCGACTTGTGAGAAGAAGATTTTTCCTTCTTCTCATTGTGGTGAGAAGAGGAAGATCTTTTCTCCTTCCGTTTGGAGGAGCCCTTCTTCTTCTCCCGCTTCTTGGTGCGGGACTCTTCCGATATCACTTCGAGCGGTTAGGCTCTAATGAAGCACCGGGCTCTGATACCAATTGAAAGTCGCCTAGAGGGGGGGTGAATAGGGCGAAACTGAAAATCACAAAAATAATCACAACTACAAGCCGGGTTAGCGTTAGAAATATAATAGAGTCCGCGAGAGAGGGCGCAAAACAAATCGCAAGCGAATAATGAAGTGAGACACGCGGATTTGTTTTACCGAGGTTCGGTTCTCTCAAACCTACTCCCCGTTGAGGAGGCCACAAAGGCCGGGTCTCTTTCAACCCTTCCCTCTCTCAAACGGTCCCTCGGACCGAGTGAGCTTCTCTTTCTCAAATCACTTGGGAATCAAACTTCCCGCAAGGACCACCACACAATTGGTGTCTCTTGCCTCAATTACAAGTGAGTGTTTGATCACAAGAAAGAATGCCAAAGAAAAAGAAGCGATCCAAGCGCAAGAGCTCAAATGAACACTACAAATCACTCTCACTAGTCACTAGTGCTTTGTGTGGAGTTGGGAGTGGATTTGATCTCTTTTGGTGTGCTTTGCAATGAATGCTAGCTCTTGTATATTGGTTGGAAGTTGGAAAACTTGGATGCAATGAATGGTGGGGTGGTTGGGGTATTTATAGCCCCAACCACCAAACTTGACCGTTGGTGGAGCTGTCTGTCGTATGGTGCACCGGACAGTCCGGTGCACACCGGACATGTCCGGTGCCCCACCACGTCATCAATGCCGTTGGATTCTGACCGTTGGAGCTTCTGACTTCTGGGACCGCCTGGGTGTCCGGTGCACACCGGACAACCACTGTTCATTGTCCGGTGCACCAGTATGGGCGCGCCTGACCTCTGCGCGCGCTGCGCGCGCATTAAATGCAGCGCAGGTAGCCGTTGGCGCCGAAATAGCCGTTGCTCCGCTGGTACACCGGACAGTCCGGTGCACACCGGACATGTCCGGTGCACACCGGACATGTCCGGTGAATTATAGCGGAGCGGCTACCGCGCGAACCCGAGGCTGGCGAGTTGCGGAGGCTGCGCTTCCTTGGGGCACCGGACACTGTCCGGTGTACACCGGACAGTCCGGTGAATTATAGCGGAGCGCCTTGAGAAATTTCCGAACGTGGCGAGTTCGAGTTGGAGTCCTCTGGTGCACCGGACACTGTCCGGTGTACACCGGACAGTCCGGTGCCTCCAGACCAGAGGTGCCTTCGGTTGCCTCTTTGCTCCTTTGTTGAATCCAAAACTTGATCTTTTTATTGGCTAAGTGTGAACCTTTTGCACCTGTATAACTTATTCACTAGAGCAAACTAGTTAGTCCAATATTTGTGTTGGGCAATTCAACCACCAAAATTATTTAGGGACTAGGTGTAAGCCTAATTCCCTTTCAATCTCCCCCTTTTTGGTGATTGATGCCAACACAAACCAAAGCAAATATAGAAGTGCATAGTTGAACTAGTTTGCATAATGTAAGTGCAAAGGTTGCTTGGAATTGAGCCAATATAAATACTTACATGATGCGCATGGATTGTTTTCTTTGTTTTTGACATATTGGACCAAATTCACACCACAAGTTTTGTTTTTGCAAACTCTTTTGTAAATTCTTTTCAAAGTCCTTTTGCAAGATAGTCAAAGGTAAGTGAATAGGATTTTGCAAAGCATTTTCAAGTTTTAAAATTTTCTTCCTTTGTTCCAAATGCTTTTCCTTTGACTAAACAAAGCTCTCCCTCAAATAAGGTCTCCTCTTAGTGTTCAAGAGGGTTTTAAGACATCAATTTGGAAAATACTACTTGCTCCCCCTTTAGAATACAAAGAGATACCAATTTTGAAATTTACCAATTGAAAATCATCAATTTTAAAAATTAGGGTGGTGGTGTGGTCCTTTTGCTTTGGGCTCATACTTTCTCCCCCTTTGGCATGAATCGCCAAAAACGGAATTATTAGAGCCCTTAGAAGTACTTTCTCCTCCTTTGGTCATAAAATAAATGAGTGAAGATTATACCAACGTTGGAGAGTGATGCGGAGTGACGGCGAAGGATGAGTAGTAGAGCGGAGTGGAAGCCTTTGTCTTCGCCGAAGACTCCAATTCCCTTTCAATATACCTATGACTTGGTTTGGAATACACTTGAAAATACATTAGTCATAGCATATAAAAGAGACATGATCAAAGGTATTCTTATGAGCTATGTGTGCAAGTTTAGCAAAAGAAATTCCTAGAATCAAGAATATTAAGCTCATGCCTAAGTCTGGTAAAAGATTGTTCATCAAGTGGCTTGGTAAAGATATCGGCTAATTGATCTTTAGTGTTAATGTATGAAATCTCGATATCCCCCTTTTGTTGGTGATCCCGAAGAAAATGATACCGAATGGCTATGTGTTTAGTGCGGCTATGCTCAACGGGATTATCCGCCATGCGGATTGCACTCTCATTATCACAAAGAAGAGGAACTTTGGTTAATTTATAACCGTAGTCCCGCAGGGTTTGCCTCATCCAAAGCAATTGCGCGCAACAATGGCCTGCGGCAATATACTCGGCTTCGGCGGTAGAAAGAGCGACCGAATTTTGCTTCTTTGAAGCCCAAGACACCAAGGATCTTCCCAAGAACTGGCAAGTCCCCGATGTGCTCTTCCTATTAATCTTACACCCTGCCCAATCGGCATCCGAATAACCAATCAAATCAAAAGTGGATCCCCGAGGGTACCAAAGCCCAAACTTAGGAGTATAAGCCAAATATCTCAAGATTCGTTTTACGGCCGTAAGGTGTGATTCCTTAGGGTCGGCTTGGAATCTTGCACACATGCAAACGGAAAGCATAATGTCCGGTCGAGATGCACATAAATAAAGCAATGAACCAATCATCGACCGGTATACCTTTTGATCCACGGACTTACCTCCCGTGTCGAGGTCGAGATGCCCATTTGTTCCCATGGGAGTCTTGATGGGCTTGGCATCCTTCATTCCAAACTTGCTTAGAATGTCTTGAGTATACTTTGTTTGGCAAATGAATGTGCCCTCTTGGAGTTGTTTGACTTGAAATCCTAGAAAATACTTCAACTCCCCCATCATAGACATCTCGAATTTCTGTGTCATGATCCTACTAAATTCTTCACATGTAGATTTGTTAGTAGACCCAAATATAATATCATCAACATAAATTTGGCATACAAACAAATCATTATCAAGTGTTTTGGTGAATAAAGTAGGATCGGCTTTACCGACTTTGAAGCCATTTGCAATAAGGAAATCTCTAAGGCATTCATACCATGCTCTTGGGGCTTGCTTGAGCCCATAAAGCGCCTTAGAGAGCCTATAAACATGGTTAGGGTACTCACTGTCTTCAAAGCCGGGAGGTTGCTCAACATAGACCTCTTCCTTGATTGGTCCATTGAGGAAGGCACTTTTTACATCCATTTGATAAAGCTTAAAGCCATGGTAAGTAGCATAGGCTAATAATATGCGAATTGACTCAAGCCTAGCTACGGGTGCATAGGTTTCACCAAAATCCAAACCTTCGACTTGTGAATACCCCTTGGCCACGAGTCGAGCTTTGTTCCTTGTCACCACACCATGCTCATCTTGCTTGTTGCGGAAGACCCATTTGGTTCCTACAACATTTTGATTAGGACGTGGAACTAAATGCCATACCTCATTCCTTGTGAAATTGTTGAGCTCCTCTTGCATCGCCATCACCCAATCCGAATCTTGAAGTGCTTCCTCTACCCTATGTGGCTCAATAGAGGAAACAAAAGAGTAATGTTCACAAAAATGTGCAACACGAGATCGAGTAGTTACCCCCTTATGAATGTCGCCGAGGATGGTGTCGACGGGGTGATCTCGTTGTATTGCTTGGTGGACTCTTGGGTGTGGCGGCCTTGGTTGTTCATCCTCCTTGTCTTCATCATTTGCATCTCCCCCTTGATCATTGCCGTCATTTTGAGGTGGCTCATCTTCTTGATCTTCTTGTTCAACATCTTGAGCCTCATCCTCAATTTGAGTTGGTGGAGATGCTTGCATGGAGGAGGATGGTTGATCTTGTGCATGTGGAGGCTCTTCGGATTCCTTAGGACACACATCCCCAATGGACATGTTCCTTAGCGCTATGCATGGAGCCTGTTCTTCACCTATATCATCAAGATCAACTTGCTCTACTTGAGAGCCGTTAGTCTCATCAAACACAACGTCACAAGAAACTTCAACAAGTCCTGAGGACTTGTTAAAGACTCTATATGCCCTTGTGTTTGAGTCATATCCTAGTAAAAAGCCTTCTACAGTTTTGGGAGCAAATTTAGATTTTCTACCTCTTTTAACAAGTATAAAACATTTGCTACCAAAAACTCTAAAATATGAAATATTTGGCTTTTTACCGGTTAGGAGTTCATAGGATGTCTTCTTGAGGATTCGGTGAAGATATAACCGGTTGATGGCGTAGCAAGCGGTGTTGACCGCTTCGGCCCAAAACCGATCCGGTGTCTTGTACTCATCAAGCATGGTTCTTGCTATGTCCAATAGAGTTCGATTCTTCCTCTCCACTACACCATTTTGTTGTGGAGTGTAGGGAGAAGAGAACTCATGCTTGATGCCCTCCTCCTCAAGGAAGCCTTCAATTTGAGAGTTCTTGAACTCCGTCCCATTGTCGCTTCTAATTTTCTTGATTCTTAAGCCGAACTCATTTTGAGCCCGTCTCAAGAATCCCTTTAAGGTCTCTTGGGTATGAGATTTGTCCTGCAAAAAGAACACCCAAGTGAAGCGAGAATAATCATCCACAATAACTAGACAGTACTTACTCCCGCCGATGCTTATGTAAGCAATCGGGCCAAATAAATCCATGTGTAGGAGCTCCAGTGGCCTGTCACTCGTCATGATGTTCTTGTGTGGATGATGAGTGCCAACTTGCTTTCCGGCTTGGCATGCGCTACAAATCCTGTCTTTCTCAAAATGAACATTTGTTAGTCCTAAAATGTGTTCTCACTTTAGAAGCTTATGAAGATTCTTCATTCCAACATGGGCTAGTCGGCGGTGCCAGAGCCAACCCAAGTTAGTCTTAGCAATTAAGCAAGTGTCGAGTTCAGCTCTATCAAAATCTACCAAGTATAGCTGACCCTCTAACACTCCCTTAAATGCTATTGAATCATCACTTCTTCTAAAGACAGTGACACCTACATCAGTAAATAGACAGTTGTAGCCCATTTGACATAATTGGGATACGGAAAGCAAATTGTAATCTAAAGAATTTACAAGAAAAACATTGGAAATAGTATGGTCAGGTGATATAGCAATTTTACCCAATCCTTTGACCAAACCTTGATTTCCATCCCCGAATGTGATAGCTCGTTGGGGATCTTGGTTTTTCTCATATGAGGAGAACATCTTTTTCTCCCCTGTCATGTGGTTTGTGCACCCGCTGTCGAGTATCCAACTTGAGCCCCCGGATGCATAAACCTACAAAACAACTTTAGTTCTTGACTTTAGGTACCCAAACGGTTTTGGGTCCTTTAGCATTAGAAACAAGAACTTTGGGTACCCAAACACAAGTCTTGGAGCCCTTGTGTTTGCCCCCAACAATCTTGGCAACTACCTTGCCGGATTTGCTAGTGAGCACATAAGAAGCATCAAGAGTTTTAAATGAAATAGCATGATCATTTGATGCATTAGGAGTTTTCTTTCTAGGCAACTTGGCACGGGTTGGTTGCCTAGAACTAGATGTCTCACCCTTATACATAAAAGCATGATTAGGGTCAGAGTGAGACTTCCTAGAGTGAGTTCTCCTAATTTTGCTCTCAGGATAGCCGGCAGGGTACAAAATGTAACCCTCGTTATCCTGAGGCATGGGAGCCTTGCCCTTGACAAAGTTAGATAAATTCTTTGGAGGGGCATTAAGTTTGACATTGTCTCCCCTTTGGAAGCCAATGCCATCCTTGATGCCAGGGCGTCTCCCATTGTAGAGCATACTTCTAGCAAATTTAAACTTTTCATTTTCTAAGTTATGCTCGGCAATTTTAGCGTCTAATAATGCTATATGATCATTTTGTTGTTTAATTAAAGCCATGTGATCATGAATAGCATTGATATCAACATCTCTACATCTAGTACAAATAGAAACATGCTCAACATTAGATGTAGAGGGTTTGCAAGATTTTAGTTCACTAACCTTAGCATGTAATAAATCATTTTTAGTTCTAAGGTCGGAAATAGTGGCATTGCAAACATCAAAATTCTTAGCCTTAGCAAGCAATTTTTCATTCTCAATCTTAAGGCTAGCAAGAGACTCATTCAACTCATCAATTCTAGCAAGTAAATCAATATTATCATCTTTAGAATTGGAAGTTGAAATATTGCAAACATGTGAATCAACCTTAGCAATTAATCTAGCATTTTCATTTCTAAGGTTGGCAATAGTGTCATGGCATGTGCTTAGCTCACTAGTTAATTTCTCACATTTTTCAATTTCTAGAGCATAAGCATTCTTGACCTTAACATGCTTCTTATTTTCTTTAATAAGGAATTCTTCTTGAGAATCCAAGAGATCATCCTTCTCATGTATAGCACTAATCAATTCATTTAATTTTTCTTTTTGTTGCATGTTGAGGTTAGCAAAAAGAATGCGCAAGTTATCCTCCTCATTTTTATCATCATCCTCATCACTAGATGTTTCATATTTAGTGGAGGACCTTGATTTTACCTTCTTTTTGCCGTCCTTGGCCATGAGACACTTGTGGCCGACGTTGGGGAAGAGAAGGCCTTTGGTGACGACGATGTTGGCGGCGTCCTCGTCGTCGGAGGAGGAGTCGGTGGAGCTCTCGTCGGAGTTCCACTCCCGGCAAACATGGGCATCGCCGCCCTTCTTCTTGTAGTACTTCTTCTTTTCTCTCCTCTTTCCCTTCTTGTCGTCGCCCCTGTCACTGTCACTAGACATAGGACATTTTGCAATAAAATGACCGGGCTTACCACATTTGTAGCACACTTTCTTGGAGCGGGGTTTGTAGTCCTTCCCCCTCCGTTGCTTGAGTATTTGGCGAAAGCTTTTGATGATTAAAGCCATCTCCTCATTGTCGAGCTTGGAGGCGTCAATTGGTTGTCTACTTGGTGTAGACTCCTCCTTCTTCTCCTCCGTTGCCTTGAAGGCCACCGGTTGCGCCTCGGATGTGGAAGGTTCGTCAAGCTCGTTGATCTTCTTTGAGCCTTTAATCATGCATTCAAAGCTCACAAAATTCCCGATAACTTCCTCGGGGGTCATTAGTGGATATCTAGGATTACCACGAATTAATTGAACTTGAGTGGGGTTAAGGAAAATAAGTGCTCTTAAAATAACCTTAACCACCTCGTGGTCATCCCATTTTTTGCTCCCGAGGTTGCGCACTTAGTTCACCAAGGTCTTGAGCCGATTGTACATATCTTGTGGCTCCTCCCCTTGGCGAAGACGGAAGCGACCGAGCTCCCCCTCGATCGTTTCCCGCTTGGTGATCTTGGTGAGTTCATCACCCTCGTGCGCGGTCTTGAGTAGGTCCCAAATCTCCTTTGCATTCTTCAACCCTTGTACTTTGTTGTATTCCTCCTTGCTTAGAGAGGCGAGGAGAATGGTTGTGGCTTGGGAGTTGAAGTGCTCGATTTGGGCCACTTCGTCCGTGTCATAATCCTCATCCCCTATTGATGGTACCTGTGCTCCAAACTCAACAACATTCCATATACTTTTGTGGAGTGAGGTTAGATGAAATTTCATTAAATCACTCCACCTAGCATAATCTTCGCCGTCAAAAGTTGGCGGTTTGCCTAATGGAACGGAAAGTAATGGAGTATGTCTAGATGTACGGGGATAGTTTAAGGGGATCTTACTAAACTTCTTGTGCTCTTGGCGCTTAGAAGTTATGGACGGTGCATCGGAGTCGGAGGTGGATGTTGATGAAGTGTCGGTCTCGTAGTAGACCACCTTCCTCATCCTCTTGTGCTTGTCGCCTTTCTGATGCGACTTGTGAGAAGAAGATTTTTCCTTCTTCTCATTGTGGTGAGAAGAGGAAGATCTTTTCTCCTTCCGTTTGGAGGAGCCCTTCTTCTTCTCCCGCTTCTTGGTGCGGGACTCTTCCGATATCACTTCGAGCGGTTAGGCTCTAATGAAGCACCGGGCTCTGATACCAATTGAAAGTCGCCTAAAGGGGGGGGTGAATAGGGCGAAACTGAAAATCACAAAAATAATCACAACTACAAGCCGGGTTAGCGTTAGAAATATAATAGAGTCCGTGAGAGAGGGCGCAAAACAAATCGCAAGCGAATAATGAAGTGAGACACGCGGATTTGTTTTACCGAGGTTCGGTTCTCTCAAACCTACTCCCCGTTGAGGAGGCCACAAAGGCCGGGTCTCTTTCAACCCTTCCCTCTCTCAAACGGTCCCTCGGACCGAGTGAGCTTCTCTTTCTCAAATCACTTGGGAATCAAACTTCCCGCAAGGACCACCACACAATTGGTGTCTCTTGCCTCAATTACAAGTGAGTGTTTGATCACAAGAAAGAATGCCAAAGAAAAAGAAGCGATCCAAGCGCAAGAGCTCAAATGAACACTACAAATCACTCTCACTAGTCACTAGTGCTTTGTGTGGAGTTGGGAGTGGATTTGATCTCTTTTGGTGTGCTTTGCAATGAATGCTAGCTCTTGTATATTGGTTGGAAGTTGGAAAACTTGGATGCAATGAATGGTGGGGTGGTTGGGGTATTTATAGCCCCAACCACCAAACTTGACCGTTGGTGGAGCTGTCTGTCGTATGGTGCACCGGACAGTCCGGTGCACACCGGACATGTCCGGTGCCCCGCCACGTCATCAATGCCGTTGGATTCTGACCGTTGGAGCTTCTGACTTCTGGGACTGCCTGGGTGTCCGGTGCACACCGGACAACCACTGTTCATTGTCTGGTGCGCCAGTATGGGCGCGCCTGACCTCTGCGCGCGCTGCGCGTGCATTAAATGCAGCGCAGGTAGCCGTTGGCGCCGAAATAGTCGTTGCTCTGCTGGTACAACCGGACAGTCCGGTGCACACCGGACATGTCCGGTGAATTATAGCGGAGCGGCTACCGCGCGAACCCGAGGCTGGCGAGTTGCGGAGGCTGCGCTTCCTTGGGGCACCGGACACTGTCCGGTGTACACCGGACAGTCCGGTGAATTATAGCGGAGCGCCTTGAGAAATTTCCGAACGTGGCGAGTTCGAGTTGGAGTCCTCTGGTGCACCGGACACTGTCCGGTGTACACCGGACAGTCCGGTGCCTCCAGACCAGAGGTGCCTTCGGTTGCCTCTTTGCTCCTTTGTTGAATCCAAAACTTGATCTTTTTATTGGCTGAGTGTGAACCTTTTGCACCTGTATAACTTATTCACTAGAGCAAACTAGTTAGTCCAATATTTGTGTTGGGCAATTCAACCACCAAAATTATTTAGGGACTAGGTGTAAGCCTAATTCCCTTTCAGTCTCCTTCCTTTTTCGTTTTCCATAACTTTTCCAAACTATAAACCCTAAATTTGTGGGATAAGAAGCAAAGAACACAACCGTACCAAAATAAAAAATAAAGTCATTTGTGTCGTGGGAAAAAAGGAGAATAAAAAAGCCAACATTTCTCCTTTTCATAATATTTCCAAACCGTAAACCCTAAATGTGTGGAAGAAACCTTAGCAACCACCATATAAGCAGCAAAGAACACCAACCGTAACAAAAGGAAGAAATGAAGTCATTTGCTGGAAGTGTGGTGATGAACTTAGAGAGGAAAATCTGTTTTTTCAGCTGAAGGGAGCCAACGAATGCAAAAGTATCAGATCTGAATCGTAAGAACCGACTTGGCAAAAATGCTAGAACACCAAGCGGATTGCAGGTGGATAAGACGGAGGGAGCAAGGACAAACAGGCGCGTGGCGAAGACGGAAACAATGAGGAGGAAGCTGGACCAAACCAGGTGATGGAACCTGCAGAGGCACCAGATGGAGGAAACGAGGAGGAGAAAACGGAGCAAGAGCAGTGGTGAGAGGAAGAGAGAAGACAGAGGAAAACGAACGAGGCGAGTGAGGGACAGTAGAAGTCTCCAGAGGCGAGGTGCGCACGAGAGAGCAGGTGAGTAGGTGAGTAAAGTGAGCCAAGGATCCACGATCCAACGGCTACGAATTTTTGGAGCGACGTGGATAGGCTTAGAGGCGTCGTTTCCATCTGGCTTTAATAATAAGAATACTCCAATCCTTTAGACACTTGTCGGCGTT
Organism: Zea luxurians; assembly: GCA_029449295.1. NCBI lineage: Eukaryota > Viridiplantae > Streptophyta > Magnoliopsida > Poales > Poaceae > Zea > Zea luxurians. Next base: position 18,211,860 of record JAOPSE010000009.1, read on the forward strand.
TTGAGACCGGGGGGTCCCTAGGCCGACGAGTGAGTGTGCCGCATGCCCCAGCCCAGATGGGTCGAGCGCGTGGGCGAGCGCGAAGGGGGGAAGAGCGAGGTGGCCGGAGCCGGGTCGTGAAGGAGGCGGAGATCCCGCGGCCTTTGTGTTCGTCCCGCGCCCAGGTCGGGTGCGCTTGCAGTAGGGGGTTACAAGCGTCCGCGCGGGTGAGGGGAGCGAGCGGCCCCAAGAGAGCGCCTGCCCCTGCCCTCGTTCCCGCGAGGCCAACCTCCTCTAAGAAGGCCCTGGTCCTTCCTTTTATAGGCGTAAGGAGAGGATCCAGGTGTACAAATGGGGGTGTAGCAAGGTGCTACGTGTCTAGCGGGGGAGAGCTAGTGCCCTAAGTACATGCCAAGGTGGCAGCCAGAGAGATCTTGGCACCCAGCTGGTGTGGCGTCGTGGCCGTCGGAGAAGCAATGGAGCCTGGCGGGGGGACAGCTGTCGGAGTGGTTGGGCCCTTGCTGACGTCCCCCTGCTTCCGTAAGGGAGCTGAGAACCGCCGTCGTCATGGGTCCAGCGGGGCGCCATCATTGCCTATCTGGCAGAGCTAGCCAGATGGGACGTCGGTCCTGTTTTCTGCGGCCCGAGTCGGCTCGGGGTAGGGTGATGATGGCGCTTCCTGTCGACGTGGCGGACCTGTGCCCTAGGTCGGGCGACGTGGAGGCTCCTCCGAAGCCGAGGTCGAGTCTGTCCTGCATGGCCGAGGCCGAGGCCGAGCTTCTGGGTCGGGCGAGGCGGAGGTCGTTCGGCAGAGGCTAGGGCGGAGTCCGAGCCCTGGGTCGGGCGAAGCGGAGTTCGTCGTCTTCCGGGGCCTTAGCCCGAGTCCGAGCCCTGGGTCGGGCAGAGCGGAGTTCGTCGTCTTCCGGGGCCTTAGCCCGAGTCCGAGCCCTGGGTCGGGCGGAGCGGAGTTCGCCGTCTTCCGGGGCCTTAGCCCGAGTCCGAGCCCTGGGTCGGGCGGAGCGGAGTTCGCCGTCTTCCGGGGCCTTAGCCCGAGTCCGAGCCCTGGGTCGGGCGGAGCTTCCTATGGTGCTTTTGGCCAAGCCTGGCCGCCCGTCAGTCTCACTCTTTGCGTTAAATGCCCCAGTGACTTGGTCGGACGGCGCAGTGATTTAGTCAGGGTTGCTTCTTAACGAAGGCAAGGCCTCGAGCGAGCCGGAGATGCGTCTACCGTAAAAAAGGGGGCCTCGGGCGAGACGGAAACACCTCAGGGTCGGCTGCCCTTGCCCGAGGCTAGGCTCGGGCGTGGCGTGATCGAGTCGCTCGTATGGACTGATCCCTGACTTAATCAAACCCATCAGGCCTCTGCAGCTTTATGCTGATGGGGGTTACCAGCTGAGAATTAGGCGTCTTGAGGGTACCCCTAATTATGGTCCCCGACAGTAGCCCCCGAGCCTCGAAGGGAGTGTTATCACTCGCTTGGAGGCTTTCGTCGCACTTTTTTGCAAGGGGACCAGCCTTTCTCGGTTGCACTTTGTTCCGGTGGGTGCGCGCGAGCGCACCCGCCGGGTGTAGCCCCCGAGGCCTCGGAGGAGTGGTTTCACTCCTTCGAGGTCTTAATGCCTTGCGTAATGCTTCGGCTGGTCTGGCGGTTCCCTCATGCGAACAGGCCGTAGCCCGGGTGCACTGTCGGGGCCCAAGTTCTCGGGCTGGTATGTTGACGCTGTCAACGGTTCGGCCGGAGCCGGGTTTGCGAGAGCAGCCCCCGAGCCTCCGCACAGAGCGAGAGGACGATCAGGGACAGACTCGGCTTTTTTACATACGCCCCTACGTCGCCTTTCCGCAAGGAGGAGGGGGGGAGAGCGCCATGTTACCCTCGATGGGCACCGAACATGGTGTCTCCGGTGAGCTGCAATCGGGTAATCCGAGTGGACGTCCGTGCCCCGTTCGTTGGGGGTCGGCTAGGGGCCCGGAGGCACGCCCAAAAGTACCTGCGGGTGACCTGCCGGACCCGGTCCCCTGGCGACGGGGTCCGAGGGCTCGATGCCTCCCTCCGATGGGATTCCGTTACAGGATCGTTCCCGCTGGTCTCGGAAATGTCCTAGGGTACCTCGGGAGCGCAGCCCGAGCCTTGGTTATGTATCGAACGTACCCCTGGTCATCCCTCGCTCGGTGTCTGAGGTGACTGTGAACCCTTCGGGGGGCCAGCCTTCGAACCCCTGATCAGTAATGGGCGCGGAGCCCGAGTAGCCTGAGGCGGTCGTGGAACCTTTCGGGGGGCCGACCTTCGAACCTCTGACCAGTAGTGGGTGTCGGGCCCACGCGATCTGAGGCGGCTGTTGAACCCTTCGGGGGGCCAGCCTTCGAACCCCTGATCAGTAAGGAGGCTCGGAGCCTAGTTCCTTCACGGGGAAGGATCCCTTTGGGGGTATTCCCTTTCCCGGTCCCTGTTGCAAGAGATAGAGAAAGAGAAAAAAGGGAAAAAGGATACGAAATTGAACGACGTGGCGTACCTTTTTTGGTGTGGTCGTTTTGGCGAAGGCGAAACGTCGCCAGCTGCTTCCGCCAGAAGCGCTGCCCGTCGAGCCGTGGAGTTAATGCGCCGGGGCGAGTAGTTGGCGAGGCTGCCGTTGCGCGTGCGCGAGCCGTTCGAGGAACGGGTCACGGGCGTGTCGTCTTCACACCGTGAGAGGGGGTTCTCTCGCTGCCTCCGGATGGGACGTGAGCTTGGCTGATGGCGTGACCGCTGCTCTTGCGCGCCTGCCACCGTCATTACTGCCGGCCCACTTTTGACCGCGTTTGACCGCTGCGTCAGGCTGGCGCTGCTGGGTCGCGCGCTGGGTCGCCTCGGGTCGCGGTATTGGTTCCGCAACCGACGAGGTGCGGTGGTGGCGCAAGTGGTACAGTTGCTTGCATGCAGCATCCGGCGCGCCGGTCGCGCGACGCGTGGGCTTGGGCCTCCGTGCTGGCAGGTTAGGAGTCGGAGAAGCGCGTCCACTTGGCGCGGTTGCATGCCGCCTGCATGGCTGCCCGCCCCTTTCGCCCGTTGGTCTGGGCAAAAGTGGAGGGTCACTTGTAACCGCTGGGTGGTTGCGCGCGCCGTGCGCGGCGGTTCGGCTTCTTCTGCTCGGAGCCGGTCTGCATGACATGTGGGTCCCAGCCCCCGCGTCGCGGGGGAGGGCTTTGGAGGCGTGTTGGAGAAGACTCAGCCCGTGACGGTTGGGGGCGCAAGCAGGGAGAGTTGCCTTTAAAAGGAGGGCGACCCCTTTCGTAAGGCGTCCATGTCTTCTTCCTCCCTTATGCATCGTGTCTTTCCACCTTTCAAGGCCCCGGATGGGGGAAACCGCCGTCTCCGTGCCTCATCGTCGGAGGACACTACTCCGTGGGAGTGGGTACCTTTCGGCCATCGTTCGACTTCAAGGATTTTCATCATGCAGCCCGGCTGCACTCCTCCACCGGCGGTCACCCAAGAGGGTGACCTCCGGCTTGATGGTGGGGGAAAGCGAGCCGGGCTGCGGCCTCTGCCCCTCTCTCAGCCTCAAGGATTTTCATCACCAGGGCTGAGGAGGGGAGTGTGCCGAGTTGGGGTCGGCCCCTGCGCGGGCGGTGGCCCGCTCCTTCCTTCAGTGATCGGGGGGAAGGGCGGGAGTCGTCCGTGGCGCTAACAGCTGCACCGTGCCCGGCTCTCTGAGCCGAGCAGTTTCGGAACCGCTCCCGGTGCCGCCTCCCGCCACGGCAGCTGGAAGAGGTTCTTCCGCCGGCGCGACAGCCAAGGTTGGCCATGGGCCGACCTCCAACTCTACGGCCTTCTGCCCGTCCTTGCCTCTCGAGTTTGGGCAAGGGCGGGGGCCTCCTAGCAGCAGCATCCGCCCTGAGGCCATCATTGCTGCTGTTCGGCCCCCCGGGGCAGAAGTCTTCATCGTCGCCGCTGTCGGGGCGGGCGGCGACATGCCGTTCGTCGGTCTTCTGTTGCCCCGCAAGCCCACCCCTATCGAGTGGGGTTGTTCGTACCTGCGGGGGGAACCAGAGTTCCGTTTGTAATGGCACTTCGAGTGCCGGGTTTTTTGTTCATTTCGGCTTTCGGGGCCTGAACATGTATGTAACGTCGGCACGGAGCCGTGTTTTTTCTTCATTTTTGAGCGCTAAGACTCGCCTGCTGATTGTCTGAACCGCTTCACCAAGCATGAGTCGCCCCGTGTCAAGGTGACAAGTGAGGTATCCGTATCCCGGAGGCGTAGGAGTCCCTCGGCTCGGTCGGCCCTGCTGTCCGAGGCTCCTCTAGCTTAGTTAAAGAGACCCCTCGGCCGCTCTTCGACGAGCCGAGGCCAGGGGTAGCGATATCAGCATGAGCAGAGGCGGAGTTGGCTCGAAAATGAAACCTGGTTGGCCGGGGCCTAGCCGAGTTGTCCGTCGGCAGGATCGACGCCGGAGTTGGTCAGCCGAGGCTTCGGACCGGGCTGGTGCCCTCGGAAGGTGGCTGGCCGAGGCCCCGGAGGTGGCCGGCCGAGCCGCCCGCTCGGGCCGGATTCCCGGAGAAGTCCCTGACAGCGATTGCCCGGGCGTGGTGATGACGTCGTCCTTCGGAGCGGAGGCCCTCGGACCGCGTCGCCGTCTGCGGCTAGGTCGGGCCTCGCCGAAGGTGCCGTCGATGCCGAGGGTGTCGCTGCCCCCTTCCAGCGTCAAGACCCGAGCCTGCAGGATTAGCTTGTCTTGTAGTGTGTGCTTTGTGCGACCGTTGAGGCTAGAACACACACCCTTGTCACGTGTTAAGCTGCGTCTCTCTTCCTCTTGTTTCGAGTGTCTGGACTTTTTGTCGGTAACAGGGATGTTTGTGCGAGCGAAAGTTGCTTCTCGCGGAAGGTGAGGAGTGAGGTATCCGTATCCCGGAGGCGTGGGAGTCCCTCGGCTCGGTCGGCCTTGCCGCTTATGCGTACTTTTACTCGTCCATGAGGCCCTATCACCGACTTGGTCGAGAAAACTCGAAGAATCGCTTCGACAGAAGGGCTTCCGAACGTAGAGACTTGTTCGATCCGCGGAGTCACCTTATCCGAACGCGAGTTACTTATCGCAGAAGGTGATGAGTGAGGTATCCGTATCCCGGAGGCATAGGAGTCCCTCGGCTCGGTCAGCCTTGACTGCTTACGTGTACCCCGTCGTTTCCAGGACCCACTTTTCGAAGTAGTCAAAAAGCACGAAAGATATTCTGGTAAAAGAGATTTTCTGTTCGAGGAAAATTTTGACGCAGAGGGGGTTTCCCCCCTTTTAGCCCCCGAGGGAGGGTCGGGCTTTGCCGAGGCGAGGCCGACCCTTCCTTGTTGACTAAACTTTGCGTGGGTGCGAGGTATATGAACAACTTGGAAACATCTTAAGGGTAGAAGCGACGTAGCTGTTGGATGTTCCAAGCGTTGCCGTAGACCTCGCCTTGACTGTTGGCCAGCTTGTATGTTCCGGGCTTCAGAACTTTGGCGACGACGAATGGCCCCTCCCAGGGGGGCGTGAGCTTGTGCCTCCCTCGGGCGTCTTGCCGCAGCCGAAGCACCAGGTCGCCCACCTGAAGGTCTCGGGGTCGGATCCCTCGGGCGTGGTAGCGTCGCAGGGACTGCTGATACCGCGCCGAGTGTAGTAAGGCCCTGTCCCGAGCCTCGTCCAGCTGGTCCAGCGAGTCTTCTCGGCTAGCTTGGTTGCTTTCATCGTCGTAGGCCCTCGTCCTCGGGGAGCCGTATTCTAGGTCAGTGGGCAAGACGGCCTCGGCCCCGTAGACCAGGAAGAACGGCGTGAAACCTGTGGCTCGGCTCGGCGTCGTCCTCAGGCTCCAGACCACCGAGGGGAGTTCCTTCATCCATCGCTTGCCGAACTTGTTGAGATCATTGTAAATCCGAGGCTTGAGCCCTTGTAGAATCATGCCGTTGGCACGTTCTACTTGCCCATTTGACATGAGATGAGCTACGGCGGCCCAGTCTACCCGGATGTTGTGATCCTCGCAAAAATCCAAGAATTTTTTGCCGGTGAACTGGGTGCCGTTGTCGGTGATGATGGAGTTCGGGACCCCGAAGCGATGGATGATGTTGGTGAAGAACGCCACCGCCTGCTCGGATCTGATGCTGTTCAGGGGTCGGACCTCGATCCACTTGGAGAATTTGTCGACGGCGACCAGCAGGTGCGTGTAGCCCCCGGGCGCCTTCTGCAGAGGGCCGACGAGGTCCAGACCCCACACAGCGAAGGGCCAGGTGATGGGTATCGTCTGTAGAGCCTGAGCGGGCAGGTGGGTCTGCTTCGCATAGAATTGGCACCCTTCGCAGGCGCGGACAATTCTAGTGGCGTCAGCCACCGCCGTCGGCCAGTAGAAGCCTTGGCGGAAAGCGTTCCCGACGAGGGTTCGAGGTGCTGCATGATGGCCGCAAGCCCCCGAGTGTATTTCCTGCAGGAGTTCCTGACCTTCGGCGATGGAGATGCATCGCTGGAGGATGCCCGAGGGGCTACGGTGGTAGAGCTCCTTCTCATCGCCCAGCAAGACGAACGACTTGGCGCGTCGCGCTACCCGCCGAGCCTCGGCTCGGTCGAGGGGCAGCTCTCCTTGGCGGAGATATTGCAGGTACGGGGTCTGCCAATCTTGATCTGGCGTGACCTCGCTCCGCTCCTCTTCGATGCGCAGTGCTTCGCCCTCGGGGGCCGAGGGTTCCTCGGGCTGAACCGAGGATGGCTCGGGCTGGGCCGAGGCCACCTCGGACGGGGCCGAGGGCGCCTCGGGCTCGGGCGTGTCGCTGATCTTGACGGAGGGCTGGTGCAGATCCCGGGAGAAGATGTCCGGGGGAACCGTCGTTCGCCCCGAGGCTATCTTTGCCAGCTCGTCCGCAGTCTCGTTGTAGCGCCGGGCGATGTGGTTAAGCTCGAGCCCGTAGAACTTGTCTTCTAGGCGTCGAACCTCATCACAATAGGCCTCCATCTTCGGGTCACGGCAGTGGGAGTTCTTCATGACTTGGTCGATGACGAGCTGCGAGTCGCCGCGAGCATCGAGGCGTCGGACCCCTAGCTCGAGGGCGATTCGCAATCCGTTGATCAGAGCCTCGTACTCAGCCACATTGTTGGATGCCGGGAAATGGAGGCGGAGCACGTAGCGCAGGTGTTTCCCGAGGGGCGAGACGAAGAGCAGGCCCGCGCCGGCTCCCGTCTTCATCAGCGACCCGTCGAAAAACATGGTCCAGAGCTCCGGTTGGATCGGAGCCGTCGGCAACTGGGTGTCGACCCATTCGGCTACGAAGTCCGCCAGTACCTGGGACTTGATGGCCTTCCGAGGGGCGAACGAGATTGTCTCGCCCATGATTTCCACCGCCCACTTTGCGATCCGTCCCGAGGCTTCTCGGCACTGGATGATCTCCCCCAGGGGGAAGGATGACACCACAGTCACCGGATGAGACTCGAAGTAATGTCGCAGCTTTCGCCTCGTCAGGATCACTGCATACAGCAGCTTCTGGACTTGTGGGTAGCGGATCTTGGTCTCGGACAGCACCTCGCTGACGAAGTAAACTGGCCTCTGAATGGGCAAAGCATGCCCCTCTTCCTGCCTTTCGACCACGATCGCGGCACTGACCACCTGAGTGGTAGCGGCGACGTAGACCAAGAGGGCTTCTCCATCAGCTGGGGGTACCAAGACGGGCGCCTGGGTGAGGAGCGCCTTCAGGTTCCCTAGAGCTTCCTCGGCCTCGGGAGTCCAAGTGAAGCACTCGGCCTTCCTTAAGAGACGGTACAGGGGCAGACCTCTTTCGCCGAGGCGCGAGATGAAACGGCTCAAGGCCGCGAGACATCCCATGACCCTCTGTACGCCTTTTAAGTCTTTGATGGGCCCCATGCTTGTGATGGCTGCGATCTTCTCCGGGTTGGCTTCGATGCCCCGCTCGGAGACGATGAATCCCAAGAGCATGCCTCGGGGCACCCCAAAGACGCACTTCTCAGGATTGAGCTTGACGCCCTTCGCCTTGAGACACCGGAATGTCACTTCAAGGTCGGAGAGAAGGTCGGAGGCTTTCCTCGTCTTGACTACGATGTCATCGACGTAGGCCTCGACCGTGCGACCGATGTGTTCGCCGAACACATGGTTCATGCACCGCTGGTACGTTGCACCCGCGTTCCTCAGACCGAACGGCATGGTGACATAACAGTACATGCCGAAGGGCGTGATGAAAGAAGTCGCGAGCTGGTCGGACTCTTTCATCTTGATTTGATGATACCCTGAGTAGGCATCGAGGAAAGACAGGGTTTCGCACCCTGCAGTGGAGTCCACGATTTGATCGATGCGAGGTAGAGGGTAGGGGACCTTCGGACATGCTTTGTTGAGACTAGTGTAGTCTACACACATCCGCCATTTCCCCCCTTTCTTCCTCACAAGTACAGGGTTGGCAAGCCATTCGGGATGGAATACCTCTTTGATGAACCCTGCTGCCATCAGCTTGTGGATCTCCTCGCCTATCACCCTGCGCCTTTCCTCGTCGAATCGGCGTAGAGGCTGTCTGACCGGTCGGGCTCCGGCCCGAATATCCAGCGAGTGCTCGGTGACATCCCTTGGTATGCCGGGCATGTCCGAGGGACTCCACGCAAAGACGTCGGCGTTTGCGCGGAGAAAGTCGACGAGCACTGCTTCCTATTTGGGGTCGAGCCCGGAACCGATCCGGATCTGCTTGGAGGTGTCGCCACTGGGGTCGAGAGGGACAGCCTTAACCGTCTCCGCTGGCTCGAAGTTGCCGGCGTGTCGCTTCACGTCCGGCACCTCTCGGGAGAGGCTTTCCAGGTCGGCGATGAGGGCCTCGGACTCGGCGAGGGCCTCGGCGTACTCCACGCACTCCACATCGCATTTGAATGCGTGTTTGTACGTGGGGCCGACGGTGATGACCCCGTTGGGGCCCGGCATCTTGAGCTTCAGGTAGGTGTAGTTGGGGATGGCCATGAACTTCGCGTAGCATGGCCTTCCCAATACTGCGTGGTAGGTTCCTCGGAACCCGACCACCTCGAACGTCAAAGTCTCCCTTCGGAAGTTGGAGGGTGTTCCGAAGTAGACAGGAAGGTCTAGCTGTCCGAGGGGCTGGACGCGCTTCCCAGGAATGATCCCGTGGAAGGGCGCAGCGCCTGCTCGGACGGATGACAGATCGACGCGCAGGAGCCTGAGGGTCTCGGCGTAGATGATATTGAGGCAGCTGCCCCCATCCATCAGGACCTTGGTGAGCCTGACGTCGCCGATGACGGGATCGACGACGAGCGGGTACTTCCCCGGGCTCGGCACGTGGTCGGGGTGGTCATCCTGGTCGAAGGTGATGGGCTTGTCGGACCAGTCTAGGTAGACTGGCGCCGCCACCTTCACCGAGCAGACCTCCCGACGCTCTTGCTTACGATGCCGAGCCGAGGCATTCGCCGCATGCCCTCCGTAGATCATGAAGCAGTCGCGGACCTCGGGGAACTCTCCTGCTTGGTGATCTTCCTTTTTGTCGTCGTCGCGGGCCCTGCCACCCTCTGCGGGTGGCCCGGCCCGGTGGAAGTGGCGCCGAAGCATGACGCACTCCTCGAGGGTGTGCTTGACGGGCCCCTGATGGTAGGGGCACGTCTCCTTGAGTGCCTTGTCGAAGAGGTTGGCGCCTCCGGGGGGCTTCCGAGGGTTCTTGTATTCGGCGGCGGCGACAAGGTTCGTGCTGGCGGCGTCGCGTTTCGCTTGCGACTTCCTCCTGCCTTTCTTCTTGGCGCCGAGCGGAGTAGACGCCTCGGGAGCATCCTCCGATGGGCGGCCCTGGGGCTGCTTGTCCTTTCGGAAGATGGCCTCGACCGCCTCCTGACCAGAGGCGAACTTGGTAGCGATGTCCATCAGCTCGCTCGCCCTGGTGGGGGTCTTGCGACCCAACTTGCTCACCAGGTCATGGCAGGTGGTGCCGGCAAGGAACGCGCCGATGACATCGGAGTCGGTGATGTTGGGCAGCTCGGTGCGCTGCTTCGAGAATCGCCGGATGTAGTCCCGAAGAGACTATCCCGGCTGTTGCCGGCAGCTTCGGAGGTCCCAGGAATTCTCGGGGCGCACGTACGTGCCCTGGAAGTTGCCGGCGAAAGCTTGGACCAGATCCTCCCAGTTGGAAATCTGCCCCGGAGGCAGGTGCTCCAACCAAGCGCGAGCAGTGTCGGAGAGGAACAGGGGGAGGTTGCGGATGATGAGGTTGTCGTCGTCCGTTCCACCCAGTTGACAGGCCAGGCGGTAGTCCGCGAGCCACAATTCCGGTCTCGTTTCCCCCGAGTACTTTGTGATAGTAGTCGGGGGTCGGAATCGGGGCGGAAACGGCGCCCGCCGAATGGCCCGGCTGAAGACCTGCGGACCGGGTGGTTCGGGCGAGGGACTCCGATCCTCCCCGCTGTCGTAGCGTCCCCCACGCCTGGGGTGATAACCTCGGCGCACCCTTTCGTCGAGGCGGGCCCGACGGTCGCGATGAGGGTGCTCGTCGCCGAGGTGGCCTGGGGCCGCAGGCGCGGTGTTGCGCGTGCGCCCGGTGTAGACCGAGGCTTCCCGCATGAGTCGGGAAGTCGCAGCACGAGGTTCCGAGGGGTACCCCTGCCTTCGGGAGGCAGAGCTCTCGGCCCGCCGGGCCGCAGCGCCTTCCAGGAGATGCTTGAGCTCTCCCTGGATTCGCCGACCCTCGGTGGTTGATGACTCCGGCATCGCGCGGAGGAGCATCGCTGCGGCGGCCAGGTCCTGACCGGTTCCGCCGGATGCGGGTGGCGGTCTGTCCCTGGCATCGTTGGCGATGCGGTGCTGGAGACCCTGGGGCAGGTGACGTATTTCTCCGGCCGGGGGCTGGCCCGCCCATACCTGCCCGACGTCCCGGCGGATTGCCTCGAGCGCTTCTGCTCCCTCATCGAGCCCGGCCCGCGCCCCGCGGACTTGCTCGAGCTGTGGGTCGTGACCCCCGCCGGAACGGGGACCACAGCTAGCTCCCGCGGGATGTCGGCGCGAGGCGCTGGCCTAGGGGGATCGCCATCCTCCGGCATGCCGAGACAGCTGCCTCCGGAGGGATCCCCTAGCTCGACGTGGAAACATTTGCGGCTCGGGCCGCAGTCCTTGTCGTCAAGGCTGCGGCTGCCGTCGGAACAGTCGGAGAGGCAGTAGTTGCATGCGGTCATGAAGTCCCGCATGGCACTGGGGTTGCCAGATCCAGAGAAATCCCAGCAGATGCTGGGGTCGTCATCTTCCTCGGACCCAGAGGGTCCATAGGTCGAGACGCCCGTCAATCGGTCCCAAGGCGACCGCACACGAAACCCGAAAGGGGTTGCACTCGCCTCAACGTGAGCGCCCGCCAGAGCGAGGTCACTAGGCGGGTTGAGGTCGAGTTGAAATGACAAAGGATGGGAATCAGCCGGTACCTTTTGGTCGACGAGGAGCGACGAAGTCACATCGGGGGCTGATCGCGCCGTCGTCCTGGGTGCGAGGGCGACGTCCTGCAGGCCCTCCGTGAGCGCGCTGGCGTCGTCCACTTGCTCGGGGTCGGCGTGTCGCGGGGGGACGGCGCTCGTCTTCGCCTCAAACGCGAGGGTGATGCCCGACGCGTCCTCCGTTGGGGCGCTGGGGATGTCGATTTGCTCGACAGCCGACTGAGCGCAGCCTCCCGCTCGGCCCTGGCTGCCCCGCCTCCTCCTCCGATGGCGAGGGAGAGGATGGGGCGAGCTCGAAAGTTGTCCTTCCCCCACGCGGGAAAGACGTCGTCGATTCCGCCGCCGGCGGGCGGGCTGTCCGCCACCATTGTCGCTGTCACGCGGCGGTGGAAGGAGTATCATGTCGTAGCTGCCGTCGAAAGACATGAACTCGAGGCTCCCGAAACGGAGCACTGTCCCGGGTTGAAGAGGTCGTTGGAGACTGCCCATCTGGAGCTTGACGGGAAACTGCTCGTCAACACGCAGTAGGCCCCTACCTGGCGCGCCAACTGTCGGCGTTTCGAGACCGGGGGGTCCCTAGGCCGACGAGTGAGTGTGCCGCGTGCCCCAGCCCAGATGGGTCGAGCGCGTGGGCGAGCGCGAAGGGGGGAAGAGCGAGGTGGCCGGAGCCGGGTCGTGAGGGAGGCGGAGATCCCGCGGCCTTCGTGTTCGTCCCGCGCCCAGGTCGGGTGCGCTTGCAGTAGGGGGTTACAAGCGTCCGCGCGGGTGAGGGGAGCGAGCGGCCCCAAGAGAGCGCCTGCCCCTGCCCTCGTTCCCGCGAGGCCAACCTCCTCTAAGAAGGCCCTGGTCCTTCCTTTTATAGGCGTAAGGAGAGGATCCAGGTGTACAAATGGAGGTGTAGCAAGGTGCTACGTGTCTAGCGGGGGAGAGCTAGTGCCCTAAGTACATGCCAAGGTGGCAGCCGGAGAGATCTTGGCACCCAGCTGGTGTGGCGTCGTGGCCGTCGGAGAAGCAATGGAGCCTGGCGGGGGGACAGCTGTCGGAGTGGTTGGGCCCTTGCTGACGTCCCCCTGCTTCCGTAAGGGAGCTGAGAACCGCCGTCGTCATGGGTCCAGCGGGGCGCCATCATTGCCTATCTGGCAGAGCTAGCCAGATGGGACGTCGGTCCTGTTTTCTGCGGCCCGAGTCGGCTCGGGGTAGGGTGATGATGGCGCTTCCTGTCGACGTGGCAGACCTGTGCCCTAGGTCGGGCGACGTGGAGGCTCCTCCGAAGCCGAGGTCGAGTCTGTCCTGCATGGCCGAGGCCGAGCCCGAGCTTCTGGGTCGGGCGAGGCGGAGGTCGTTCGGCAGAGGCCAGGGCGGAGTCCGAGCCCTGGGTCGGGCGAAGCGGAGTTCGTCGTCTTCCGGGGCCTTAGCCCGAGTCCGAGCCCTGGGTCGGGCGGAGCGGAGTTCGCCGTCTTCCGGGGCCTTAGCCCGAGTCCGAGCCCTGGGTCGGGCGGAGCGGAGTTCGCCGTCTTCCGGGGCCTTAGCCCGAGTCCGAGCCCTGGGTCGGGCGGAGCTTCCTATGGCGCTTTTGGCCAAGCCTGGCCGCCCGTGACTTGGTCGGACTTGGTCGGTCGGCGCAGTGATTTAGTCAGGGTTGCTTCTTAACGAAGGTAAGGCCTCGGGCGAGCCGGAGATGCGTCTGTCGTAAAAAAGGGGCCTCGGGCGAGACGGAAACACCTCAGGGTCGGCTGCCCTTGCCCGAGGCTAGGCTCGGGCGTGGCGTGATCGAGTCGCTCGTATGGACTGATCCCTGACTTAATCAAACCCATCAGGCCTCTGCAGCTTTATGCTGATGGGGGTTACCAGCTGAGAATTAGACGTCTTGAGGGTACCCCTAATTATGGTCCCCGACAACACTGCAAGAGAGAGAAAGGAGTACACAAATAGTAGCTGGTTTAACAACAGGACTGAACATGTCGTCATAATCAAAATACCTTAATGTTACTTATAAAGTCCTTTGCAACTAACCGCGAGCTTTGTATCGATCAACACATCCATCTAGACTGTACGTAGTAGGGCTAGGGCGTGATGGCGAGTACGTTTTACCACATAACTGCATCGCATTTTACCGCGGCCTCCCCCAGCATACAGCAGTGCCGCGCTGCCGCTTATATCGGAATTCTTCTTTGAATGCTCCCGTCCGGCATATCCATCTCTAGCTCTCTGGCGCTCGAGGCATCTCGTTGCGCTCGAGAGAGTGTGACCTGTGAGGCTATCCGCAGCCGTTACCCCTAAATTTTTCTCCCTATATCATTTTTCCCCCTATTTTTCCCCCTATTTTTTCATCTCCCGCAGCGGTTCCCTCTAAATACTCCCCATATACCCCACTACCACTATAAAATATCATTTTGTATACCAACTATCAATTTTTTATCTACTAACAATTACTCGTGGACACACAGCACAGTGTTTAGGGTGATGAACAGTGACACGCTAGATATGGGGGGAGAGAGAAGGGGACCGACACGTAGGGGACGCTGTAGGGGGCACCGCTGTGGCCATAGGGTGCCCCCTACAGCCGACATGCAAAGGGAGGGAGAGCGGTAGGGTAGACCGCTGCGGTCAGTCTGACGACGAGACTCGCCCGGCCGCCTCCGGGCTCCGATCCGCCCCCCCGGCCCTCCGGCCTCCGCCCCCCGCGCGCCGTCTGTTCAATTCAATGTGGCACTTCAATTCTCCAACCTCCTCTTTGTTGGGTTGTTGCAGCATTCAACACTCGAGCTCGCTCGTCGCCTCGCCGCTACCACGCACCTAGGCTAGGCTAGCTCAGGCACTGTGGGTGCTTCAATTCGGCGTTGCTGTCCGTCCCTGTCCCTCCATCATAGTATCAAAGCCAGTCACACGTACTACCGTGCTTTGCATGCATGCATGCATGCTCCCCCGGCCTCGCACGCTTATTTTAATTATTTCAGTCAAAATATGGGACAAGGAGGTGAGCTTTAGCTAGTTCGTAGGCGGGCTCCAGCAAGGGTCTCTAAATGCTTGTCTAACCTAGATACAGAGGATCAAACGGTCATCTACGCTATTTAACATCATTTTCTAAACAGTCCTTTAAATTTAGAGTACGCTGATGGATTTTCTATATATAAAGTTTCTCTAAATGATCCTCTATCCATGTGAATACTTTAAATAATCGGTTTAACAAAACTAAAATATGTATAATACATTTGAGAGTATGACAAATATGTATGTATAAAAAATAAAAATAAAAATGTCTCTAATATAGGTATTTGAGTATAGAGGACGTTGTTGGAGAGTAAGTAGATATAGATGATGGATCTTTTAGAGGAGACTGTAAAGGACGGATATAGAAGACGTTGCTAGAGACACTAATTGAGTTGCGGATGGGAGGTCCATGTGATTTATGCATTTAACCATCTACTATACGTTTTTATCTAGTTCTCCCTAAACTCGAGTTTAGTTTTTTTTCTCTCCTTCTTAATGAAAAAAACATCTTGACTGTTAGTTACATCTTTCAATGCACGCCAAACAACCACTTACACACAAGCCGGCATCAAGCCTGCCAAAATATATAGCAAATAAGTATCTCACGAGCCAAACAGTATGCTGAATATTGTCCGTGATAACCGATAAACACAAACCAGGGACTCAATCCAGCAAGAAACTAAATGCTTGAGCAAAGAACACCAAAACTCCAAAGTGATGGTCTCAACTTCAACAAAAAGAGTACAAACTCAAATCACAACTGGTGGTTTAACGACAAAAAAGTTTCTGGGCAACTTATTGAGAAGAAGCTACAGAACAAGCAGATCAATAAACAGACACCTAGCTAGAACACAGAAAAAAGCGCTCCAAACAACAACTGCACATCAAAAATATGCATGGTCTACTAGTCAGCATGGAAAATCGGACTGGCCGAATTGTTGTCAAGCGTTGCCCAAAGCCGATCTGGCTAGGATGAACCGATGAAGGCTTGGCCTAGCTAGGTTTGCCTCTGTGCACATGCTCAAAGCTGGCCTAGCCGACAGCCGGTCCATGTGTTGGGGCTGATGTTTAGCGGTGCACCTCGAGTACTCTCCAAAAGTTCCATTTTAAATTGAATTTCAATAAAACCTTGGTACAAGGCTTCTCAATTAAGGAGGTTAGAATAATATCTAGAAAGTTTCAACCTATCACATCGATCGAATCAGTGGAAAAAGGAAAACTCGTTCTCTGGATTGGGGTTTTCTTTATAACCAGCAAAAAGACAACTTGATACTCATGTGAATTCTACTCAAACCAACTTGCAGATATGACCTAAGGGGGGTCAGAGCACCTTGTGAAGGCCAATAAACCAATGCAAAACACACACACACACACCAATCGGAACACCAAAAAATAGCTAAAAAGAGGGCACCATAATGGAAAAGCTCAACGAGAACAAAACACAAGATCTTAAGGCACCATAAACATAAGAGTTTAAGTCCTCGGTTGTCACAATGTTGACATGCTACAAGACCATATTGCATAGATGAACGAATACCATATATAGTGTCTAAATCATATGCGGATTTCAATAGACTAGAGTCTAGAGAGGGAGGGAAAATCTAGCAAGGATGAAAATAAGTGAAGTGTTGGAGAGATATGGTCGGTTGGATCAATATCCCCTTATTTATAAAGCTATTATATATCTTCAACTTTCTCCTAGATAATTAGAGCCAAACCACTTAACCTCAAGGGTGTTATGGTCCAACACAAGATCTATAAACTCAACCAAAGCCGATTATCCCTTTTACAATCGCTTGTCATACTTAAACACCATGAGCACGTATCAACCACATGTTCGCAAATAGACAAGTTCCATGCCAACAATAAGGAACCTTGGGCTGTACCCTCCATTTGGAGGGACAAAGCCAGAACTTGGTATCTATTATCTAAAAAAAACAATAAGGAACATTAATTAGACCCCCACCCCCACCTTCCCTTCCCCTTCTACAGTCCTACACTCACACACTCCTTTGCATCGATCGCCTCCGACGAGGCCTATTAAAGAACCCCGTGACTTGCCCTCTCGTCCTGCTCTCTCGCTCTTCTTTCACCTTCAAATCCTCTGACCCGCATGAAACAAAATGATGAGTGCCTTCGCACTGTGCGTTGTTCCTTCCCTCAACAACTGTGTTCTAGCTCGTTGATCGAGCAACTTCGCTTAATCAGTCTCTTATATTGGTGTTCTTCAATTCTCGTTCGCAGTCAGCTTTTTTCCTCGCTCTCGCGCCCCTTCAATTCATTCGGCTCTGCTGCCATATCGATCTCCTCCGACGAGTACGTATGTACGCGCGCGGTAAGAATGCTGTGGTTGACCCAATAGACGACGATCTCTGGGGAGTCGAAAACCTACGGGATATTGGTGCGGTTCAATCAGAAAGCTTGCGCTCCAAAGCCCAGGGGCTCCACTCTTTGACTGAGCCGTGCCAATATCACGTCCTCGATCGCTTTGCATGCCCATGCATCCTCATTCCTTCTCAATCTTTTGCCAATTACTCGTCCATGCATTATGTACCTGAGTTTTTACATCTCCGCCCTCTCGCGATGACTGCGGTGTTTTTTTTTTATTTTGTCATGCCGCGCGCAACCTTTCGCTTCTGTGTGAGAAATCATGTGTTAATGTTGTTCTTCATCATTTCATGCTTGCGAGTTGCATCCTAGTTCTCTCGTATATATATGCAAGTTTTCTGTTGTGCGTACTTCATCGTGTGTGACGGAGTTCTTTAATTTGCTCTTATTTTTAATGGGTAACAACTGTAACAAATTGTCTGTGAAATTAATAAGATGGTTTACACGATTGTATGTACGTATGTGTAGCATTCCTCTCGAAAAGGCGAAGACAAGTACTGTCGTGTATTTATTAGCATGATTCTTTAATTTGTTAAGCTGCGTCCAGCAATTTTGCAGATATATATCATGTGTGTTTGTATTGTAGCTAGCACTATAGGGGCTGCTGGGAGTCAAGACTCAAGAGAATGTACTCTTGACTAGATTCTTAATCTGAAGATAGACGATGACAGTTCAGAATTTACTAGTGTCTGAAGCACTCGGTAAAATCTGGAAAACACTCGGCAAAGCCGATAGTATACATAATACGTGTGGAATTAGCTCTGGTTAAGTTTTCCACTCTTTCATGCGATTCAGCCCTACACCACAATTTTCGAAACTTTTCCATTGTTTTTCTTTGCACATATATAGCTAACAGTGTGCAGGGGGTGGAAATGCTAGATATAGCTAGCTAGCTAGCTAGCTAGTACATCAACGACAGTTCATGCCCAGTGTATAGCATGCATGCATGCATGCTGTTTTCGAAGAACAGCACAGAAATGCAGTTCTCTCTTGGAGACCTAATAATGCTAGGATACATGCGTATTATTGTTGCTAAGCTACACTGTTCGTTCTGCGAGGATGCACTCTAGCCTTTCCCTGACAGTACGTACTATATATGTTGCTAGACCTTCCCTGACATGCTTAATTATCGATCAGCAGAAATACACCCTAGTGTAACAAGAAAACATGGAAACCTCTTGTTTATCTGTCTATATATGCATTGTTTTGTTTGTTTGTTTGTTTGGAGAGGACCGCACTGCATGCATTGTGTGTACATATTTGGGTGATAAAATTTGGTGCTCCGATCCCTCCTGTCTTCTTTTATCAGTCGTGTTATCGCTTTTCTGATAAATCATGGACGACGTAGAGAGGATTAATTAGGACGCAGATTATGATTGATTGTGTATTGGCATCTGCAATCCCTTTTATAAGTTAGTTAATGCATGGCTGGATGGACGACGTAGTACTGTGCTACATACTCCCTCCGGTGCAGTAAAAGAAGTCATCCTGCGCGTGACCGAGCGTGCACAAAAAGAAGTCATAGCGCGCGTGGGTCTGGGATTTGGACGTTGTTGCCCCTAGTAATTGCACAAAAAAAGATGCATTTAAGAGGAATCGAACTTGAGACCTCCAGTCTAGAATGCCTTGGAGCTGCTGCAGCAACCAATCAAGCCTGATTGTTTTAGTGACGTTAATGCACCCATATCCCTATTTAATAGGGGCAAACAAGGAAAACTCTATGATAATTAATCACTCCTTGGTATGCACAATCATGTCCTAAACGACTACCTTTACTGCACTGGAGGGAGTATATATTGTAGGCACATAGGCACATGCATGCTTTGTATTTGGGAAAAGAAGGCTTATTAGGCAGGCATACATGAAATGTCATGTCAACCGTAAGACAATCTCGATCACAGAAGTTACAGTTGCAATGCTTAACCAATCTGCCAAGAACAAGCCGCAACAAAAAGAGAAACGCAAGGCGTCCCTCTGTACAACAATATAATCTACTACGAGGGCTTGTAGTACTTGGTGGGCACGAACGGCATCTTGGTGACCACGGCGTCGTACGACTTCCCGCGAACGACCACCTTCAACTCCGTCCCAGCCTTGTGCATTCCCGACTTCACGTAGCCCATAGCGATGTTCTTCTTCAGGCACGGGCTGAACCCTCCGCTGGTCACCTCGCCGATCCTCTCCCCCGAGCCGCTCACCAGCTCGCTGTGGCTCCGCGCGGGCGGCCCCTGCGTGACCATGCCCACGCGCCTGATCTTTGGCCCTTCCTGGAGCTGCTTCAGGATCACGTCTGCCCCCAGGAAACCGCCCTCTGCCCTCCTCCTCTTGCCGATCGCCCATGAGAGGCCGGCTTCCACCGGCGTGATGTGCTGCTCCATGTCGTTGCCGTACAGGCACAGGCCTGCCTCCAGTCGGAGACTGTCACGGGCGCCCAAGCCGGTCAGCCGCACCTTGCCTTCGGATCTCTCTAGGATGGCCTCTGCAAGATCCACTGCATTCTCTGACGGAACAGAGATCTCAAAACCATCTTCGCCGGTGTAGCTGAAATAAGAAATAAGACAATCCTTACTGAAGCTGATGTTTGATTCTTCTGAAACAGATGTAGTTAATTAGGGCTTCATCTAGTTTTCAAGAAAGTATCAGAACGTATGAGGTGTGGGCTTTTAAAATAAATAAATAATGGCGGTAAAGAATCAAAGTAATACCCAGTTCTCGTCAGAAAGCATGCATATCCATTGATGTCAATCATCTTGAAGTCACTGAAGTACATTTTGCTCAAATCTTCTTTCGTCAGCAACTGCAGAGTTGGTGCAGCAAGAGGACCCTGCTTACATTTACATCAATGAACAAGTTATAATGCTGCCCTTTTATGAACTTGGAACCTGGTACACATCAGGACTCTAGAAATGAACTTTCTACTTGCCATTAAAGTGAAAGTTGGATGCTTCTGTTACATGATATTAGGCATGCCTAGGGAGAGTATAGATTTGAAGGTAAAAAAAAAAAAACATACGGATCATGCATATTGAGTCCACCCATGATTAGCAGTGTGAACAACTAGCTACCTACCCCATGAAGAAAGTAGGATTTGTGAACCATGAATCAGGTTGATTTTTTTTTTAAAAAAAAAATCACCATGAACCCAGTTCCATGTGTTGCATTAACAATTTCACAGGACATTGGAATGGAATGTTTTACAGTGAACACCAGGCATTTCTTAACCACAAAAGCAAGACCATGGAGGAAGTTTTACTTCCACCGACCAAGAAAAGGACAGTCAGACCTGCTCAACTGTTAACAGGGCCGTTCCTGACTTTTTAGGGGCCCGGTGCGAAATCAGAAATGAAGGCCCCATCCACACACAATATATATAATATTCAACTTATACAAATTATTATGCACTATTTTCAAGTTTATAAGATGACAAATATAAAATATAGCAAAAACACGTACTTGTTATCCGATGCCATTAAAAATATCTTCTAACATTTTGTGATACAAATCATCGCTTATACTATTAAGATCAATCTCATCCAACAACTTCTTTTAGATACATATAATCGCCAAGCCATTTAACCTCTCTTAAGTCATTGTTGACCTTAAACAGTTCAAAAAATATTTCAAGTTTAAAAATCTTCTCTCCGTCGATGCAACCATCATGTGTATAGTAAATAATACTCGCTCTGTATCAAAATAGAATTTATTTTGCTTTTCTAGTTGATTCCTCATCATCTAGTTGAATATAGACATAAAAATCAAGAGTTAAAACAAATACTATTTTGGAACGAAGTGAATATTAGATAAGTAATTGAGACATTAGTTTAATAATCTAAACGAAACTGATCGATAGTGCATCGCTCTTGCGTATTTATATCTAGGGTAGATATGCTTAGCGGGAAAAAAGTGCTAACGTCCGGTGGCCAGAGGGGCCCTCTGTTTTTGCGGGCCTGGTGCGGCCGCACCCGCCGCATCCCCTCAGGGCCGGCCGTGACTGTTACCTAAGATAAACCAATCAAGTGAAGCAAAGAAGGCACTCTGAAGTAATCAAGATTTGATTTAGCTACTATCAAGCAAGCACCAATGTTTGATACCTAAATCAACTAGTGATACAACTAAACAGCATTGATGTCTCTCTTAGTCTCTTATGATTCATCAACCTGAAAATCACCATAGATGATTGTAAAGAAGACCACCAGATACATAACATCACAAAGGATATATATATCAAGATCAAACTTCTGGTCTTCATACTGAACTACTGTCACGCCACCGCTTAGGTAGGCTATTGACCAAACACAACAGTCTTGTGTGTTGCTAAAAAGAGTCATGACACTTAATATTGACACAAAAATTCAAACACGACAGACCATCACAGTGCAAACACAATTCACTATCCTAGCACTCAAGTTCATAGCATCACTGGGCACATAATGAAAATAAAAATCCTATATATGCCAATAGCTGAAACAACAAAGCAGAAAACCGTCTTTCTGGGAACAATCTACATTCAGTCATAAATTCCAATTGCAGCCATTGATATATTAGATTAAAACTGCATTGTATCAAACAAACAAGCCTCTCCATCTATCTAGCGATCCTGCTGCACGATTGAAATCAATCGTATCTTTTCCCCCCTTCAAACACAGCACAACAATTGCTTGGCCTGTCGTCATTCTATCGTCAGCATATCTCAGTATCCTAAAAATTTCATCCCCCAAAGCAAAGCAATCGTATAAATAAGCACAGATACCGTTGAGGAATATAATATACTCTAGTATTTACCCATCGCAGTCAGTCATGAATTGAATCGGAGCATAGACGGCCGCAGGTTGCAAGCCAAGAGGGCAAGAAAGAAACGGGCAGTGACCTGCAATGCGAGCAGCGATCGGTCGTCGTGGATGTGCCACTTGACGTCCCCGCCCTTCTTGTTGAAGGCCTCCATGTGCGCCTCGATGTGGGCGAGGTCCTTGTCCCTGCATCCGGCGTTGACGACGATGTAGATGTGGTGGTCGGTGACCTTGGCGATGACGGAGTCGTCGATGGCGCCGCCCTGCTCGTTGGTGAAGACGGTGAGGGTGCCGGTGCCGTCCCTGAGCGCGGCGACGTCGGCGACGACGAGGGACTCGAGGAAGGGGATGGCCCCGCGGCCCTTGAGGCTGAGGCCGCACATGTGGGCCACGTCGAAGAGGCTGCCGTTGGCGCGGCAGTTGACGGTGGAGTCCATGATGGAGTCCCTGTACTGGATGGGCATGCTCCAGCCGGCGAACGGCACCATCTTGCCGCCGTGGGCGACGTGGAAGTCGTAGAGCGCCGTCCTCTTGAGCTCGGCCTCCGCCGCCTCCGCGGCGCCCGCCAGGTGGCGGACGCGCGCGGGCGCGGAGGAGGCGGCGGCGCGGCGTGCGAGGGTGGCGCACGCGAGGAGGCCTCTCATCGTGGCGAGCCCCGGCGGGTGAGCTAGCACGGGGCTGTCTTGATTGATTAGATGCTGTTGGAGATTGGTGGGAAGGGGTCGGGGTGGAGACGGTGAGATCGGGATCGGGTGGGGGTGGGGGTGTGGGTGGTGGATGGTGGTGGTGGTGCGCGCGCTCGTAGGTCGAGCTCGAGCAGCAGGTTTGGTGGGGTGCTGACGGATCAGCGAGTTATCAGTGCTCGGCTTTGCTGTTTGTGGGTCCCAATTTTTTTTGCAAGTCTTTTGTCGCGTTTGGTGGTGGATCGTGACGGATCCTCGACTAACCAAACCTCACCCACTCGGTTCCATCCACGCTGTGGAGCTCTCGAATCGGGATAAAAAAGTTTGATTGGAGCCATTGTTCAGTTGAGTTGTGGTCCTGTAAAACAAATGAAAGATTCTTCAGCACAACATTGCTGGTTTGGTTGGTAGCACATATATAAGGATGTTTTTTTTTGTTATAGAATTTGAGATTTCAAGCACTTGAGAAATGGTGGTGGCAGCAGAACCAGTGAACAAGATGAATAAAGGAAACTATAGACAGACTAGCTCATATGTTTGCGAGTTTCTCTGGTTGGTGGAACCAAACAGGTCCACAGTGTCTGGCCAGATGCCATATCCTCACTGTTCAACCACCAACCCTCTTGAAACTATATAAATTATATTCTAATGATAACCCTTCAACTTGTTTGTCCGTGATCTTTGCATTCTACTTAGTTTTATCTTGTGTCTTAGACTTTTGCACGTGCTTGTAGGTATTCATCAAGGCTTCTAATATCTTGCTTGGGATGTTGATCATCCAGATCACCACTTTTTCTAAATACATGGATTGAATTATTTCCAAAACCACTAATAAATAATATTAATTTAAATGATTATATTGACCACCAAGCACTAAAATCAAACTTAAATGAACAATATAGTACATTTTTATTACAGCTCTTAAGGGCATACGCCCTATATAGATCGATCGATGCACATGGGGCATATATTCTTAGGGGGGGGATTGAGTTCAAAACTTCGAGAGATGATTTAATTACATTTTTTAAAGTTTAACACCTTAAAAAAGATGATGTGTTACTAGTTTATGCACCAACCATCTTGAAATTACATTGTGATGATCACTGACACTAAACAGAAAAGCAACTAGATAAACATAGCCTTCAGTCTACGGCAACCCTAATCGCAAACTCCGATGATACTCTGTAGTCCATACTGAATTCTGTCAGTACCAGTGAGCCTTGCAAATTGCACCAGGTTTTGATGACAAGATCTACTGTAAGATGTTATTTGATTCACGCATTTTTCAACGCTACCTGATCACACAGTGAACAAATGGTGATGCAATTTGCTTCACCATTAATAGGATCCAAGATCCGATAGCAGGATAATCACCATTGAGAGAGGATGCCATAGCAGGATAATCGATCTCGTGCTTCAAGCACTCCGATTACGCCCGATTTGAGCTGCAAACGATTGCGCATTTGCACTACCGTCCACCCTGCTACCACGGGTGAACCAAACAAAACACATACCATGTGTTTGGTTGCCTGTATTTATTGGTGCTTGCATCGCGGGATGCAATGAACTAGTGTTTGGTTGTTGTCAATCAGGCTCTACGCGTGCAATATGTGTATTTGCTTACCTGCGTGCAGATGTGGAGTCAGGCTCACACGATACTTAAAGCACACTGAGCCAGGCTCTGCAGACACGAGTAAATTGGTCGCATCTCTAGACCTAGACTCCTGCCGGCCTGGCTCATACAGCCAGGCTACGGGGAGAAACCAACCAAACAGACAATAATCCATTCTATTCCCATTCCAGCGACGAAGATGTTCCCTAACAAACTCCACTACCGTTATGCAATAAAAGTTCAAAGCTGTGCATTTTCGTTAATGGCAATCAGGGCAGCACAGCGCCTCATATTCACCTCAAAACTCTGCTTCAAAAAATGTTAGCATCGATGACACGGCTCTATAAAAGTGTATTCACAGGCTTTCATCTCCCAGACACAAATTCGGATAAAAACCAGATAAGAAAAAAACTCACGACACTCTAATTAGTCTGGCGGTGCGGTAACAACAGAAGGGAGAAGACACTGATTTCTGCGAGCGCCTTATGACTTGGACCCCGAAGATTTCTTTGAAGATGCTTTCTTCTGCTTCTTGGGTGCGGTCTCAATTGCCTTCTCAGCATCTGCAGCCTTCTTCTTGTCTTTCCTCTCCCTTTTCTTCAGAGCATGCATATGGGCCTTAAGAACTGTTGCGTATGAAGCTTGGAACTTTGTGTACTCCTTTAGAGAAACCTGGAGGACACCAGAAGTTGAATTACAGTAGGTTTCGTGAACTCATTCCACGAACCATGCAAATGACTTGAGAATAAACAGAGTTCCAACAAGTTGGGATAGTGTTTACGGAGCAGGATGGATACATGGATTTCTCATGCATTAACATTAAGCATCAGGACAACAAAAGAAATTGCGAATGAGTATAGACATCCAAATGGGCCTCCCGGGCTGGGCTGGACTGGCACAGGCCTGGCCATGGCCTTACCTGTTTAGGCCCAGCAAGTTTAGGAGCACCTATGTCAACGGGTCGTGTTGTGCCAGCCCAAGATCGGCACGCGGCAGCCTATTCGGGTTGTGGCTCAGCCCAAGGCACGACAGGCCCACCAGGCCTCTCATAAGAGCTTCTGCAGCACATAATAACAAGTATACCAAGCTTAGGCTATCTCCAACAACTTACACATCCACATCTCTCATTTCCAACTCTACTCTGTGAATAGTGTATTCTATAGGGCAAAACCGTGTTTTGTATGGCCATATGCTATGGCCATAGCCTTACACATGTTTATTGGGATATAGTTGACATATATATTCACAACTATAAATTAAATTCTCTAGAAAATTAAACAGGCCGTGCCTACACCAGCCCACCGTGCCACACCTTCGGTCCAAGCATGGCACAACAAGCAAGCTGGGCCAGCACGGGCCCAATGTCCACCATGCCAGGTTGTGTTCATGCAAGTCTAAACCCGTGAAACGCCTCAAGCCGCACGATGAACCTGGCCTGTTTGGACATTTATACAAATGAGTGTGCTCACCTTGGAATACATTGCATGGAAAATACCAATGTCAATTGTCAACATCTAGGTGAATATAACACTAACAGGCTTATTGATCTCTAGTGAAGCATTTGGTCAAGAAGATGCCTTTTTGGCTGTGCATAATTTTGATACAAGTTCAAGTAAATGTGCACAATATAGAACAAAACTAATCACATACTTAATCTGTGTTACCATAATACAATTTGCCTTGCAGTCACAGTTCCATGATGAAGAAATGGCTAAGTTACTAATATTGTTTGTGATTACGTTCTTATGTGAACATGGAGTTCACAAATATTCTGGATCCAAGTACCAAAATTTTATCCTTAAATATGGAATAGTTCATATCATCACATCACATCATTAAATACAAGTTCAAGGAAATTACTTATTTAGAAGAGGAATAAGAACTCTAAACACGCATGCATGTCCATGTAATGTAACAACTGGAAAGGCGTCCACACTGACTGTTTATATGAATATTATTATACACACATAAAAAAAGCTGCACGCCTCACTGTTTTGAGGCAAAAAATTAGCATATAACCTTGATAAAGGATTTCGCCAACAGCTAAAATGTAGAAAACAATGAGCATCATCACTGTTAAATGCAATTACAAATTAAATGGAGCAAGTAAATGGCTCTCACTCTTTATACATTTGATGCTTCTAAGTGAGATATCTCAAGTTCTCCATACTTGATGAAAGAAAGTGGTGGGGGCATGAAAAGATGCAATACTTAGGGATTCACAAACCTAGGAACTAACAACAGATACAACTGTTAAGCATATGTTGTAACCTTAAACATTGCCTTTAGATCAACTAGCTGAATGTTAGCATATTGCTTGCTCGTGTCATGCACCAAAGTTTGCAAGAATTACAACAACAGAAACCAAACAATGTTTATGTTCTTTCATCGTTAAGAAAGTACAAATTAGAAAACACAAATTTATAAATGATATACATTAGCAGGAATGATATCATAGGGATCCCAGTACTAAGAAGCTGATTCTGTAGTTTCTCTCTACTTTCCATTATGATAATATGCTATAGAAGAGCAGCTCCACACATTGCCAAAGATATATGCTCTACCTCATGTGGCCATGGCCCTTACTCCACTAGTTGTCACATGATTACTAAAGATTGAGGACACTGTCTTGATTTACTAAGCCTGTAGGGTTTCCATCTACCTTTCTACATCCATACATTCGCTATGACCTAGTGCCAGGGGCTGCAACATGAGTGGGTCTGGGGAAGGTATAAAGAGGCAAGCCTTCCACCCACAAATGTAGAGAGGCTGAGACAGCTCTCACCATTGCACCAGGCCTACCCTTCCAGCCATTCTCTATGAGAGAAAGAGAACACAAAATGGCACACCCTACCACTATGTGTCCATAATCGATAAACAGATGTTTTAGCACATTCACAAATATATATGAAAATATCTGATCCTAATTCATACTCATAGCAACTGAATCCACATAATCATCAACTAATTTGCTAGCAAACAGCTGACCAATCACCACTACACAGTATGCACAAAACCAGCAATCTTATCCAAAACTAATCACAGCAGCACAAGGATGGTCACAGTACCGAGGTGGAGATGTTCTTCTTGCCATTGGAGGCGCGGACGAGGCACCTGTGCTCTACCTCCTGCCCCTTATTCTCCATCTTCCGCAACTGTGCCTTGCCCTTGAGAGTTGCTGCCCACCAAAAAAAAGTGCATCAGATCAGGCCTCGATTCCTCAGTCCTCAACCACTCCAATCTGCAAATCAACAAACACCAGACAGAGCACTCACATCGCTTCATGGTGACCCAGACGGAGCCCTTCTCCGTGCTCCGCTCGTACATGCTCGTCAGCTCGCTCAGGAACCGATCTGGTTGAAGGACCACCTGAACAAAGCCACACAGATCAGGGGCAGACCCAATAAAGGACACGGGTGCACGCATCTATGCCCGATAACTTTTTCGCAAAATAGTCGAAGTTAATAGGCATAATTCATGTCTACACTGCGATTAGATCAGGTCCGACTACGGATAGCCGAATAGCTTAGGTCAGGCTTTGGGTGCTGCTCGGTTTCGCACATCAGGAAGAGAAGAGAGGGGGCGTGCATACCATCTTTGGGTGCTCGTTGCCGGAGAAGATGACGATGAAGATCTGAGCCGTAGGGCGGCGACGGCGTTACCGTAATCGTCGCGCTGAGAGAGGCGAGAGACGGAGCACGCCGGGAGAACGAATATAGCCCACTCGGGGCTGTTCGGTCGTCGGACCGCACCGTAACCGGGCCTTCTTCTCCTGCATATGGGCCCGTTCACTGTTTCAAACAATTCGTTACAGTTTTTTTTATTATTTCTTTCATGCTTTTTAGTTTGTATTCTTTCTATGATTGGTATTTACTCTTTTCGTGGAACCATCGATATTTTTTTTGTTTTAAATTAGTGGAGCTTGATGATACGTAGTAATATTGATTGGAACATTACAATTCTGGTGTTGAGCTCCAAAATGAGCTGCGGATGGTCCGCGCCTGTGGGCCGGACGGTTCTTGCGTGCGTAGAGTAGATTAGGCTTCCGAGTTTTGTGCTACGGTCGTTAGCTAGATTCGTGGAATTAGCTCGGAAGATTAGTTTGTAAAGGATCCAGCCCCCTCCTCTATAAATAGAAAGGTATACGGTCGATTTGTAATCATCAATCGAATCAATAATACTTCTATCTCGCATTTATTTCCTGTACAATTAGGAGTAGTTTTAGTCTAGTTCTAGTTTAGCCTCTCAATCCCCAAATTCTCCACTTCTCTTCGACTCTACGTCGATTAGAGGAGTCTAGGTCGTCCTGCCTGAGCCTAGACAACTCCTAGGATCTCTTCTCCCCGACGGGGTCCCTCCCGGGAGCGAGATCTAGACGCCACCGGCGACCTTCCGCCGCCCCTGCACACGCGCGGACCGTCCGACCCTATGGCGCGGACCGTCCGGCCGTTAGGCAGGGAACCCTAGTGAAAGTCGCCTAGAGGGGGGGTGAATAGGCGGAATCTGAAAATTATAAACTTAAGCACAACTACAAGCCGGGGTTAGCGTTAGAAATATAAGCGAGTCCAAAAGAGAGGGCGAAAACAAATCACAAGCAAATAAGAATGGATGACGCGGTGATTTGTTTTACCGAGGTTCGGTTCTTGCAAACCTACTCCCCGTTGAGGTGGTCACAAAGACCGGGTCTCTTTCAACCCTTTCCCTCTCTCAAACGGTCACCTAGACCGAGTGAGCTTTTCTTCTCAATCAAATGGGACACTAAGTCCACTACAAAGACCACCACACAATTGGTGTCTCTTGTTTTGATTACAAGTGTTATGGAAACAAGAACGAGGAAGAAGAAAAGCAATCCAAGCGCAAAAGCTCAAAAGAACACAAATGTCTCTCTCTAGTCACTAATTTGTTTGGAGTGATTCTGGACTTGGGAGAGGATTTGATCTCTTTGTTTGTGTCTTGTATTGAATGCTATAGCTCTTGTATGAAGTTTGAAGGCTGAAAAATTGGATGCATTGAAGTGTGGTGGTTGGGGGTATTTATAGCCCCAACCACCAAAAGAACCGTCGGTGAGGGCTTCTGTCGAATGGCGCACCGGACAGTCCGGTGCGCCACTGGACACTGTCCGGTGCGCTAGCCACGTCACCAAGCCGTTGGGTTCCGACCGTTGGAGCTCTGACAAGTGGAGCCACCGGACAGTCCGGTGGTGCACCGGACAGGTCCTGTAGACTGTCCGGTGCGCCTTCTGGCGCTGCTCTGACCTCTGCGCGCGCAGGCGTGTATTTAATGCTTGTTGCAGACGACCGTTGGCGCGAAGTAGCCGTTGCTCCGCTGGCACACCGGACAGTCCGGTGTTACACCGGACAGTCCAGTGAATTATAGCGGAGCGGCTCCCCAAATTCCCGAAGCTGGCAAGTTCAACGTCGATCTCCCTGGTGCATCGGTCACCGTCTGGTGGTGCACCGGACACTGTCCGGTGGCACAACGGACAGTCCGGTGCGCCAGACCAGGGCTGCCTTCGGTATAATTTGCTCCTTAGTTTTGAACCCTTTCTTTTGACTTATATTAGTTTGTTGTGAACTTTTGGCACCTGTAGAACTCATAATCTAGAGCAAACTAGTTAGTCCAATAATTTGTGTTGGGCAATTCAACCACCAAAATTCATATGGAAAATGTTTGACCCTATTTCCCTTTCAATCTCCCCCTTTTTGGTGATTGATGCCAACACAAACCAAAGCAAGTATAAAAGTGTTGAATTGAACTAGTTTGCATAATGTAAGTGCAAAGGTTGCTTGGAATTGAAACCAATATACTTTTTTCAATAGATATGCATGGATGGTTTTCTTCTTATTTAAAATTTTGGACCACGTTTGCACCACGAGTTTTGTTTTTGCAAATCCTTTGTAAAATTCTTTTCAAAATCATTTTGCAAATAGTCAAAGGTATATGAATAAGATTGAACGAAGCATTTTCAAGATTTGAAATTTTCTCCCCCTGTTTCAAATGCTTTTCCTTTGACTTAAACAAAGCTCCCCCTAAATAAAACTCTCCTCTTAATGTTCAAGAAGGTTTTGCAAGTTTTGAAAATACTACTTTCTCCCCCTTTTGAACACAACAAGATATCAATTTAAAAACTTCATTTTAAAATTCAGTGGTGGTGCGGTCCTTTTGCTTTGGGCTCATACTTTCTCCCCTTTGGCATGAATCGCCAAAAACGGATACTTGTGAGTGAAATATTGAGAGCACCTATGTAACACCCGGATTTTAGGGGTCCAAAACCCGGGCGTAAACATAATCACCAGGTGTGCTGGGACCAAGTCTCACACATATGATGAATCATGGCACAGGATCGAATGTCACATCTTTACTATATAACAGGAGTCCTATACAAAATAAATAATTACATTATAAGGAGACAACGGTCCAGCAACCCAAAGTTGACTGGGAGACGACGACCTAGACCTCTCACGAACACTTCACAGCATCCTCCATGCGCCTCATCCTGCGGTACCTGTTCTTGACCTGTGGGGGGGTGTGAGACAGCAAGAGTGAGCTCACATACGTTCATCGCTCAACAAGTTGTGGGGAATAATGTGCATGAACTCGCCAAAGGTGGGAGCTCACGTGAAGTGTAAGGCTTACCAAAGAAGATGGTTAGAGCTGAGCATTGCTTTTAAAGTTGGTCAAAATTTTATTAGCAGTTACTAAGTATAAGTAAATACCAACCCAGTCAAATAGTAGAACAAAAGTAACAACTTCACCTGCGATGCAATGCATATGACAAATTGAGTTTAAGTTCCATAATTTAATCATGTGAGTGTCCGAGCCGCTCATGACCGTGAGCACGGCTAGTATACCAGTTTTACACTCTGCAGAGGTTGCGCATCTTTACCGACAAGTCGTGTATCCCATGTCGCCAGGGTTTGCAAGGCCCTTAGACACTACCGAGGTGAATGGCTAGGGATCCACTACGAGGCCTTTACAAAGTTCCACTAGCTTCCGAAAACCCGCTACAGTTTATAGGAAGTTCCAATGCAGGAATCCCTTGCAGGACCGCCATCGCAGCAAAATCCTCCCGAGGGCCTCCCTACACTGACCACTCCCCTACTGCCCTTGCCCCTTTCGGGTAAGGTAGTCTTCCACTAGCTTTCCTAATTAATCAGCCAAGGGGTCCCATTCCTCCCTTGTGGTAGCACTGTTTTCCCGGGTGGTTCTCCATGTTCCAATTAACATAATGATCTTAACATGAACAGTAATAATAAACAGATAACAAAAGTATAATCATGAATATTGTATCTTCATACCCAAAACCACATAAAGCACTAGCAAGTACTACCCAGAAGGTTCAGTGGTAAACAAGGTATAAAGATAGACAAACTAGGGTAACCTATTGGGTCCCATCAAAATTTACCTATGCAGATCATTATGATTAATTAGAACATGAGTGGATAAAAAGAAGTGATCAAGGGCACAACTTGCCTGGGCCTTGAGATTCCAGGTACCAGGATGATTCTTCAGATCCTCGTGGCCTCACTGCTAAACGTAGCAATACAGACATACATGGTATAGGCAAAATTAATATTACACCAAACATGTATGCCAAAATACATATTAATAATCTACATATTAAAATGAGATCACAGGAAAAAGAATTATTAATTTTGGAGTTGTAGATTTTAAGTTATGAATTTTCAAAGGTTTTATGTGTTTAAAATGGATTAAGTGAGAGATTAAATTTCTAATTGTTTTCATGACAAAACAGAGGCACTAAATGACGAAGAATATTATTACAAAATTTTAGAAACTGGAATGGTTCAATTTGGAGCTAAAATGAATTTTCTATGAATTATCTAAGTTCTAACAATTATTTTCATATTAAAAATCTATTTTCTATTTTATTTATTCAATTTAAACGATCACTGGATTGGGCCTCATTTACTAGGAAGCACAGGGTTCTCGGCGCAAAATTCCCGAGACTCAGTCAACAGTGCCCATGGACGGCGGGTTTATTATGTGAAAACAGAGGGTCTCTTTATGAAGTTTGCCACGCGAAGGGGTATTCTCTAATTTCAGCCGTAGGATCCTGATCTAGAGGCCGAGATTAGATCACGGTTATTAAAAAAAAGCGCACCTAGACTACCACTGGATCATGATCGGACGGCGCACTATCTCTCACCCGCCCACGACCGCAGGATCACGGATCCACGGCCCAAATCGAAATCTCGAAACGGTATGCTTCGGATCTAATCGTAACCGTACAACCCGAGATCAACGGCCCAAACACTTTCCCCTTCCTCCCGGTCGAGCGGACGGCGGCGCCGCCCACGGACGCGGTGAAGCCCGCCGGCGAGGATTCAATCGGCCATTCCCGAGCGCCGTTTACAAATTGGACCGAGCTACACGATGTATGAACAAGGGCGAACACGTTAACGGCAAAACGTACCCAAGATGGTAGCGCAGAGATGCTTGCCCACGGTGCGAGCGGATCCGCGGCGATTTGCGCACTCCGGTGAGGGATTCCCGGCCGGTCAATGTCGCGTCCCCCCGGTAACTGCCCCGTGCGTGTTCCGTGCAACCTCCCGAACGCCCAGGACGAGGCAATCGAAGCGGAGGGGCAACGGCGGCGCGGTTCAACGGCGGCGGCACTCACGACGCAGTGCGCAGCTCTCTCTCTCTCTATTCCTCGGCGTTCGATGGCTGATGGGCAAGCGAGGTGCTCCGGCTTTATATCCCAAAGCCATGGAAAGCGGAGTCCGAAGGGGAGGAAGGTTGTTATGCCCGCCCAATGTCTCCGATTTGTTTTGGCGGAGTACGGAATTCAAATCCAGCCGAGAGCTCCGCGGTCTGTTTAGGGGGTCGTTACGAGGTAGGAGAAGAGTCTTCGGTGCGGGGCCCACATAAAGCGGCAGTAGCGAAGCTGAAGCGTGAATCCGGGAGCGGGAGATCACCGGCGGTGAGTTCGCGTGCTTCGGTTATGGGGTTGGGGATGACTCCGACGCGTGGGTCCCACCGGACAGCGTCATGGTGGCGTGTGTGCGTGCGAGTGACAAGTGGGCCCCGGCTGTCAGCGTTGAGCGCGCGCGCGTTGGCGAGTTTGGGCCGCGCGGGGTTAAATGGCTGTTGGGCCGAATTCCAGGTACGTGGCCCAGGTAAGGTTTTTAATCTTTTTCTTTTTATTTTCTTTCCTATTTTTCCATTCCAATTATCCAACTCAATTCAAATTTAAATTCCAATTTAAATCCAAAGTTTGTGGCGAATTTGTCTTCATTTAAATGTTCAATGTGAATATAGCATGGATAAATTTTATTTATTTATAGATTTATTTTGCTTTGCATGGTATTCTCTCTTGCCTTATATATATTATTTCCTATTTCCTAAAGTGCACCCCATTTGGGTTAACTTCACATTCTCAATTCCATTATTATATTTTATTATTATTTTAAATGCACATACAATTAAAACTCCATCATGAGTGCCAAATATGGTTCTATTTATTATTTTATTCACTTAAGCAAATGCTTTTAAATAGGGAGATGAGTCTTCAAATGTTATGAGAGTTCTAAAGAGAGAGAAAAAGAAAAATTCTAATGCAAGATCTTTGAAAATTTTTACTATATTCTCAAAATGAGATTTAGGGTGTTACAAATCCAACCCCCCTTAAAAATTAATCTCGTCCTCGAGATTTGTAAGAAAAGGGATGTATACTCATATTGTTCTCGGAACATATGCACAAACAAAGAAATCTCGGCATGATGCATAATTCTTTAACAAAACATAGGTTTAATAGACCTTATTGTTCCTTCTTAAAATAATATCATATCATCTACTAACTAAAGTAACATCTAGATCTTACAAATCATCATAATTTATATCTATGTAGCTTGGTGGAGCTGGTGGTGGTGGTGGAGGTTGTTGTTGTTGTTGTCTCTCCAACCGTGCTTGCCTTATTTCTTGGCGGGCCTGACGTATTTCCTCGCGTTGTTGTCTTATCTGATTCTGCATCTCGGTCACCAGGTCTGTTAACTGTTGTATTACCAGTCTTTGGGTAGCAACCACTTGATCGATTTCAACAGGTGGAGGATTTGGAGGATTCATTTTCTGTTTGTTGTTACGTGATAATCTTTCCTTTCCTGGTATTGACCATGAAAGTTAGAAGTATATGGTAATAGTTTTGCAAAGGAAATTATTCAATAAGCGGAATGAATACGCTAGTAGCTGGTTATAATCTAAAGATTCTTTGGTAGGGCTTAATCTTTGTTTTTGTCCAGATTGGGGTAACCAATCATATAAGGTGAATATCCAAGGGTAAGATAGAATCTGTCAAGATGAGAGATATATATAGGTGAGATAGACTACAAGATGTAGTTTAAAAGTTTGTTTGTTGTTAGGTGGGAATAAAAAGGTTATACCATTTATCATGGCTCTATGGGTTGGGTTAGCTCATGGTTGAGTTGATCCAATGTGCTAAGTTAAGTTAATACATGGCTAGTGGGGTCTAATCTCTTCTACTAGTGTCATTAATCTGTTTAAGTGGACCACATTAAGTTAGATAACATTAGATCACACTAGATCAGGTCACATTAGGCAAGATAAGATCTAGATTAGATTGGATATGACTAGGTTAGATTAGTTTTAGGTTAGATAGGTCCTACAGGGTAGATATGTTAGGATGTTTTGAGATTAGTTAGATATGTTATGATAAGATAGAATCTCTTCAAGATAAGATGAATTTATTAAGGTAAGAAGAACCTTCTAAGATGAGGTGGATCTAGTAAGATATGAGGGAATACGATGAATCTATTATGATATGGGAGAGTCTTTTAAGATTAGAGGGATCTCTATGAGATAGATACATTTTAATGGAGGATAATCTAAATTGCTTAGTTTTCTTATGAATTCTATTTAAGCCTATGCAGATGTAATTGTGGACATTACTCCACAACTAATCACACTTAATCAAAGATCCAAATCATACAAGTATCATAAGAACAAACATTCAAGTTCATAGATATCCATAAAAATAGTTTTGTTTTTGTTCCTAAGAGTAGGTCCCCTATTCCTAAAGGTCACTTCAGTCACAGGATTTCAAAGTGTAAAATCCACCTTTGTCTTTTAGAAAGAAAAGATAAGAATAATCAGAGTAAAGCGGAATTAGATGAGAAAAGATTAAGAAAAGTTTAGAAAGAATCAGAGTGGCAAAGGTAAGTAGGTATTGGTTGTCCAGTTCTATCTAGGTTTCGTCCTACAGTCAACATTCTTCTGATACCACTTCTGTAACACCCGGATTTTAGGGGTCCAAAACCCGGGCGTAAACATAATCACCAGGTGTGCTGGGACCAAGTCTCACACATATGATGAATCATGGCACAGGATCGAATGTCACATCTTTACTATATAACAGGAGTCCTATACAAAATAAATAATTACATTATAAGGAGACAACGGTCCAGCAACCCAAAGTTGACTGGGAGACGACGACCTAGACCTCTCACGAACACTTCACAGCATCCTCCATGCGCCTCATCCTGCGGTACCTGTTCTTGACCTGTGGGGGGGGTGTGAGACAGCAAGAGTGAGCTCACATACGTTCATCGCTCAACAAGTTGTGGGGAATAATGTGCATGAACTCGCCAAAGGTGGGAGCTCACGTGAAGTGTAAGGCTTACCAAAGAAGATGGTTAGAGCTGAGCATTGCTTTTAAAGTTGGTCAAAATTTTATTAGCAGTTACTAAGTATAAGTAAATACCAACCCAGTCAAATAGTAGAACAAAAGTAACAACTTCACCTGCGATGCAATGCATATGACAAATTGAGTTTAAGTTCCATAATTTAATCATGTGAGTGTCCGAGCCGCTCATGACCGTGAGCACGGCTAGTATACCAGTTTTACACTCTGCAGAGGTTGCGCATCTTTACCCACAAGTCGTGTATCCCATGTCGCCAGGGTTTGCAAGGCCCTTAGACACTACCGAGGTGAATGGCTAGGGATCCACTACGAGGCCTTTACAAAGTTCCACTAGCTTCCGAAAACCCGCTACAGTTTATAGGAAGTTCCAATGCAGGAATCCCTTGCAGGACCGCCATCGCAGCAAAATCCTCCCGAGGGCCTCCCTACACTGACCACTCCCCTACTGCCCTTGCCCCTTTCGGGTAAGGTAGTCTTCCACTAGCTTTCCTAATTAATCAGCCAAGGGGTCCCATTCCTCCCTTGTGGTAGCACTGTTTTCCCGGGTGGTTCTCCATGTTCCAATTAACATAATGATCTTAACATGAACAGTAATAATAAACAGATAACAAAAGTATAATCATGAATATTGTATCTTCATACCCAAAACCACATAAAGCACTAGCAAGTACTACCCAGAAGGTTCAGTGGTAAACAAGGTATAAAGATAGACAAACTAGGGTAACCTATTGGGTCCCATCAAAATTTACCTATGCAGATCATTATGATTAATTAGAACATGAGTGGGTAAAAAGAAGTGATCAAGGGCACAACTTGCCTGGGCCTTGAGATTCCAGGTACCAGGATGATTCTTCAGATCCTCGTGGCCTCACTGCTAAACGTAGCAATACAGACATACATGGTATAGGCAAAATTAACATTACACCAAACATGTATGCCAAAATACATATTAATAATCTACATATTAAAATGAGATCACAGGAAAAAGAATTATTAATTTTGGAGTTGTAGATTTTAAGTTATGAATTTTCAAAGGTTTTATGTGTTTAAAATGGATTAAGTGAGAGATTAAATTTCTAATTGTTTTCATGACAAAACAGAGGCACTAAATGACGAAGAATATTATTACAAAATTTTAGAAACTGGAATGGTTCAATTTGGAGCTAAAATGAATTTTCTATGAATTATCTAAGTTCTAACAATTATTTTCATATTAAAAATCTATTTTCTATTTTATTTATTCAATTTAAACGATCACTGGATTGGGCCTCATTTACTAGGAAGCACAGGGTTCTCGGCGCAAAATTCCCGAGACTCAGTCAAC
Organism: Zea luxurians; assembly: GCA_029449295.1. Classification (NCBI taxonomy): domain Eukaryota; kingdom Viridiplantae; phylum Streptophyta; class Magnoliopsida; order Poales; family Poaceae; genus Zea; species Zea luxurians. The sequence continues at coordinate 18,248,695 of JAOPSE010000009.1, forward strand.
AGTGCCCATGGACGGCGGGTTTATTATGTGAAAACAGAGGGTCTCTTTATGAAGTTTGCCACGCGAAGGGGTATTCTCTAATTTCAGCCGTAGGATCCTGATCTAGAGGCCGAGATTAGATCACGGTTATTAAAAAAAAGCGCACCTAGACTACCACTGGATCATGATCGGACGGCGCACTATCTCTCACCCGCCCACGACCGCAGGATCACGGATCCACGGCCCAAATCGAAATCTCGAAACGGTATGCTTCGGATCTAATCGTAACCGTACAACCCGAGATCAACGGCCCAAACACTTTCCCCTTCCTCCCGGTCGAGCGGACGGCGGCGCCGCCCACGGACGCGGTGAAGCCCGCCGGCGAGGATTCAATCGGCCATTCCCGAGCGCCGTTTACAAATTGGACCGAGCTACACGATGTATGAACAAGGGCGAACACGTTAACGGCAAAACGTACCCAAGATGGTAGCGCAGAGATGCTTGCCCACGGTGCGAGCGGATCCGCGGCGATTTGCGCACTCCGGTGAGGGATTCCCGGCCGGTCAATGTCGCGTCCCCCCAGTAACTGCCCCGTGCGTGTTCCGTGCAACCTCCCGAACGCCCAGGACGAGGCAATCGAAGCGGAGGGGCAACGGCGGCGCGGTTCAACGGCGGCGGCACTCACGACGCAGTGCGCAGCTCTCTCTCTCTCTATTCCTCGGCGTTCGATGGCTGATGGGCAAGCGAGGTGCTCCGGCTTTATATCCCAAAGCCATGGAAAGCGGAGTCCGAAGGGGAGGAAGGTTGTTATGCCCGCCCAATGTCTCCGATTTGTTTTGGCGGAGTACGGAATTCAAATCCAGCCGAGAGCTCCGCGGTCTGTTTAGGGGGTCGTTACGAGGTAGGAGAAGAGTCTTCGGTGCGGGGCCCACATAAAGCGGCAGTAGCGAAGCTGAAGCGCGAATCCGGGAGCGAGAGATCACCGGCGGTGAGTTCGCGTGCTTCGGTTATGGGGTTGGGGATGACTCCGACGCGTGGGTCCCACCGGACAGCGTCATGGTGGCGTGTGTGCGTGCGAGTGACAAGTGGGCCCCGACTGTCAGCGTTGAGCGCGCGCGCGTTGGCGAGTTTGGGCCGCGCGGGGTTAAATGGCTGTTGGGCCGAATTCCAGGTACGTGGCCCAGGTAAGGTTTTTAATCTTTTTCTTTTTATTTTCTTTCCTATTTTTCCATTCCAATTATCCAACTCAATTCAAATTTAAATTCCAATTTAAATCCAAAGTTTGTGGCGAATTTGTCTTCATTTAAATGTTCAATGTGAATATAGCATGGATAAATTTTATTTATTTATAGATTTATTTTGCTTTGCATGGTATTCTCTCTTGCCTTATATATATTATTTCCTATTTCCTAAAGTGCACCCCATTTGGGTTAACTTCACATTCTCAATTCCATTATTATATTTTATTATTATTTTAAATGCACATACAATTAAAACTCCATCATGAGTGCCAAATATGGTTCTATTTATTATTTTATTCACTTAAGCAAATGCTTTTAAATAGGGAGATGAGTCTTCAAATGTTATGAGAGTTCTAAAGAGAGAGAAAAAGAAAAATTCTAATGCAAGATCTTTGAAAATTTTTACTATATTCTCAAAATGAGATTTAGGGTGTTACAACCTAGAGGGGGGGGGGTGAATAGGTGATTCTGTAAAACTTAAACTAAAGCCACCAAAAACTTGATTAGGTGTTAGCACAATAATGCCAAGTGGCTAGAGAGGAGTCTCAACAAAACACAATAACCACAAAGATATCAATCACAGAGATGGCACAGTGGTTTATCCTGTGGTTCGACCAAGACCAACGCTTGCCTACTCCACGTTGTGGCGTCCCAACGGACGAGGGTTGCAATCAACCCCTCTCAAGCGGTCCAAAGACCCACTTGAATACCACGGTGTTTTGCTTCGCTTTCCTTTATCCCGTTCGCGAGGAATCTCCACAACTTGGAGCCTCTCGCCCTTACACTTGAAGTTCACAAAGAAGCACAGAGTAAGGGATGGATAAGCAACGCACACAAGACACAAAATCAGAATGTCAACACGCACACAAGTCGCAACAAGAGCTCGCAACACAACCCGACGAGTTCACAACTCAACTACAGCTTAAGATGCTATCACGAAGAAACAAATGCGTGGAATCGAAGTCTCGGTGCTTAGGAATGCTTTGAGTATGCTTGGTGTATTCCTCCATGCGCCTAGGGGTCCCTTTTATAGCCCCAAGGCAGCTAGGAGCCGTTGAGAGCATTCCAGGAAGGCTTGAAAGGGAATTAGGCTTACACCTATTTCCTAAACTAATTTTGGTGGTTGAATTGCCCAAAACAAATAATTGGACTAACTAGTTTGCCAAGTTTATGAATTCTACAGGTACCAAAGGTTCACCATAAGCCAATAAAAAGACCAAGAAAAAGGGTTCAAACAAAGGAGCAAAGGGACAACCGAAGGCACCCTGGTCGGGCGCACCGGACTGTCCGGTGTGCCACCGGACAGTGTCCGGTGCACCAGGGAAGATCAACTTCAAACTCTTCACCTTCGGGAATTCTCAGAGCCGGGGCGCTATAATTCACCGGACTGTCCGGTGTACACCGGACAGTGTCCGGTGCTCCAAGGGGACGCGGCTCTAAACTCGCCAGTCTCGGGAATTCGCATCGGCTGCTCCGCTATAATTCACCGGACATGTCCGGTGTAACTGCGGGGCAACGGCTACTTCAGGCGGCAACGGCTACCTGCAGCGCATTAAATGCGCGCCAGCGCGCGCAGAGGTCAGACACGCCCATGCTGGCGCACCGGACACCCTACAGTTCATGTCCGGTGCGCCACCAGACATCCAGGCGGGCCCAGCGTCAGAGCTCCAACGGTCGGAACCCTAACGGTCTGGTGACGTGGCTGTCACACCGGACATGTCCGGTGTGCACCGGACTGTCCGGTGCGCCATACGACAGACAGCTTCCACCAAACGGCTAGTTTGGTGGTTGGGGCTATAAATACCCCCAACCACCCCACATTCAAGTCATCCAAGTTTTCCACTTCTCAACCACTTACAAGAGCTAGGCATTCAATTCTAGACACACTCAAGTGATCAAATCCTCTCCAATTCCACACAAGGCTTTAGTGATTAGTGAGAGAGATTTGTCGTGTTCTTTTGAGCTCTTGCGCTTGGATTGCTTCTTTCTTTCTCACTTGTTCTTGTGATCAAAACTCCATTGTAACCGAGGCAAGAGACACCAATTGTGTGGTGGTCCTTGCAGGGAAGTTTTGTTCCCGGTTTGATTTGAGAAGAGAAGCTCACTTGGTCCGAGGGACCGTTTGAGAGAGGGTAAGGGTTGAAAGAGACCCGGCCTTTGTGGCCTCCTCAACGGGGAGTAGGTTTGCGAAAACCGAACCTCGGTAAAACAAATCCGCGTGTCACACTCTTCATTCGCTTGCGATTTGTTTTGCACCCTCTCTCTCGGACTCATTATTATTTCTAACGCTAACCCGGCTTGTAGTTGTGATTATATTTGTAAATTTCAGTTTCGCCCTATTCACCCCCCCTCTAGGCGACTTTCAATTGGTATCAAAGCCCGGTGCTTCATTAGAGCCTAACCGCTCGAAGTAATGTCGGGAGATCACGCCAAGAAGGAGATGGAGACCGGCGACAAGCCCACTACAAGCCACGGGTCGACTTCATCGGAAGAGTCCCGCAACAAGAAGGAGAAGAAGAACTCCTCCAACAAAGGGAAGGGGAAGGAGAAGAAATCCTCTTCTCACAAGTCGCATCGGATAGGCGACAAGCACAAAAGGATGAGGAAAGTGGTCTACTACGAGACCGACACTTCATCAACGTCGACCTCCGGATCCGACGTGTCGGGGACCATAATTAGGGGTACCCTCAAGACGCCTAATTCTCAGCTGGTAACCCCCATCAGCATAAAGCTGCAGAGGCCTGATGGGTGCGATTAAGTCAGGGATCAGTCCATACGAGCGACTCGATCACGCCTCGCCCGAGCCTAGCCTCGGGCAAGGGCAGCCGACCCCGAGGGGTTTCCGTCTCACCCGAGGCCCCCTTTTAACGGCGGACACATCTCCGGCTCGCCCGAGGCCTTGCCTTCGCTAAGAAGCAACCCTGACTAAATCGCCGCGCTGACCGACCGAGTCGCAGGAGCATTTAACGCAAAGGTAGCCTGACACCTTTATCCTGACGCGCGCCCCCCGGCAGAGCCGAAGTGACCGCCATCACTTCGCCGCTCCACTGACCGGTCTGACAGAAGGACAGCGCCGCCTGCGCCATTCCGACTGCAGTGCAACTTGACAGAGTGAGACTGACAGGCAGTCAGGCCTTGCCAAAGGCGCCATAGGAAGCTCCGCCCGACCCAGGGCTTGGACTCGGGCTAAGACCCCGGAAGACGGCGAACTCCGCTCCGCCCGACCCAGGGCTCAGACTCGGGCTAAGGCCCCGGAAGGCGGCGAACTCCGCTCCGCCCGACCCAGGGCTCGGACTCGGGCTAAGGCCCCAGAAGACGGCGAACTCCGCTCCGCCCGACCCAGGGCTCGGACTCGGGCTAAGGCCCCGGAAGACGGCGAACTCCGCTCCGCCCGACCCAGGGCTCGGACTCGGGCTAAGGCCCTGGAAGACGGTGAACTCCGCTCCGCCCGACCCAGGGCTCGGACTCGGGCTAGGCCCCAGAAGACGACGAACTCCGCTTCGCCCGACCCCAGGGGTCGGACTCCGCCCTGGCCTCTGCCGAACGACCTCCGCCTCGCCCGACCCAGGAGCTCGGGCTCGGCCTCGGCCATGAAAGACAGACTCGACCTCGGCTTTGGAGGAGCCTCCACGTCGCCCGACCTAGGGCACAAGCCCGCCACGTCAACAGGAAGCGCCATCATCACCCTACCCCGAGCCGACTCGGGCCGCAGAGAACAAGACTGGTGTCCCATCTGGCTAGCTCCGCCAGATAGGCAATGATGGCGCCCGCTAGCCCCGTGACGACGGTGGCTCTCAGCTCCCTTACGGAAGCAGGGGGACGTCAGCAAGGACCCAACCGCTCCGACAGCTGTCCCTCCGCCAAGCTCCGTTGCTCCTCCGACAGCCACGACACCACACCAGCTAGGTGCCAAGATCTCTCCGGCTGCCACATTGGCATGTACTTAGGGCGCTAGCTCTCCCCCGCTAGACACGTAGCACTCTGCTACACCCCCATTGTACACCTGGATCCTCTCCTTACGCCTATAAAAGGAAGGACCAGGGCCTTCTTAGAGAAGGTTGGCCGCGTGGGGACGAGGACGGGGCAGACGCTCTCTTGGGGCCGCTCGCTTCCCTCACCCGCGTGGACGCTTGTAACCCCCTACTGCAAGCGCACCCGACCTGGGCGCGGGACGAACACGAAGGCCGCGGGATTTCCACCTCTCTCACGCCCGTCTCCGGCCACCTCGCTTCCCCCCTTCGCGCTCGCCCACGCGCTCGACCCATCTGGGCTGGGGCACGCGACACACTCACTCGTCGGCTTAGGGACCCCCTGGTCTCGAAACGCCGACAGTTGGCGCGCCAGGTAGGGGCCTGCTGCGTGTTGACGAGCAGTTTCCCGTCAAGCTCCAGATGGGCAGTCTCCAACGACCTCTCCAACCCGGGACGGTGCTCCGTTTCGGGAGTCTCGAGTTCATGTCTCTCGACGGCAGCTACTACATGATACTCCTTCCACCGCCGCGCGACGACGACAATGGCGGCCGACAGCCCGCCCGCCGGCGGCGGAATCGACAACGTCTTCCCCGCGTGGTGGAAGAACAACATTCGAGCTCGCCCCGTCCTCTCCCCCGCCATCGGAGGAGGAGGCGGGGCAACCAAGGCCGAGCGGGAGGCCGCGCTCCGTCGGCTGTCGAGCGAATCGACGTCCCCAGCGCCCAAACGGAGGGCGCGTCGGGCGTCGACCTCGCGTTTGAGACGAAGGCGAGCGTCGTCCCCCCGCGACACGCTAATCCCGAGCAAGTGGACGACGCCAGCACGCTCGCGGAGGGCCTGCAGGACGTCGCCCTCGTACCCAAGACGACGGCGCAATCAGTCCCCGACGTGACTATTTCGCTCCTCGTCGACCAAAAGGTACCGACTGATTCCCATCCTACGTCATTTCGACTCGGCCTCAACCCGCCTAGCGACCTCGCTTTGGCGGGCGCTCACGTTGAGGCGAGTGCAACCCCTCTGGGGTTTCGTATGCGGTCGCCTTGGGACCGATTGACGGACGTCTCGACCTACGGGCCCTCTGGGTCCGAGGAAGATGACGATCCCAGCGTCTGTTGGGATTTCTCTGGATTTGGCAACCCCAGTGCCATGCGGGACTTTATGACCGCATGTGACTACTGCCTCTCCGACTGTTCCGATGGCAGCCGCAGCCTTGACGACAAGGACTGCGGCCCAAGCCGAGAATGTTTCCACGTCGAGCTAGGGGATCCCTCCGAAGGCAACCATCTCGGCATGCCGGAGGACGGTGATCTCCCTAGGCCGGTGCCTCGCGCCGACATCCCGCGGGAGCTAGCTGTGGTCCCCGTTCCGGCGGGGGGTCACGACCCACAGCTCGAGCAAGTCCGCGGGGCGCAGGCCAGGCTCAACGAGGTAGCAGGAGCGCTCGAGTCGATCCGCCGGGACGTCGGGCAGGTATGGGCGGGCCAACCCCCGGCCGGAGAAATACGTCACCTGCCCCAGGGTTTCCAGCACCGCGTCGCCAACGATGTCAGGGACAGGCCGCCACCCGCATCCAGCGGGGTCGGTCAGAACCTGGCAGCCGCAGCGATGCTCCTCCACGCGATGCCAGAACCATCAACCACCGAGGGTCGGCGAATCCAGGGAGAGCTCAAGAATCTCCTGGAAGGCGCTGCGGCCCGGTGGGCCAAGAGCTCTGCCTCCCGAAGGCAGGGGTACCCCTCGGAACCTCATGCCACGACTTCCCGATTCATGCGGGAAGCCTCGGTCTACACCGGGCGCACGCGCCACACCGCGCCTGCGGCCCCGGGCCACCTCGGCAACGAGCACCATCGTCGCGACCGTTGGGCCCACCTCGACGAAAGGGTGCGCCGAGGCTACCACCCCAGGCGTGGGGGACGCTACAACAGCGGGGAGGATCGGAGTCCCTCGCCCGAACCACCCGGTCCGAAGGCCTTCAGCCGGGCCATCCGGCGGGCGCCGTTTCCGGCCCGGTTCCGACCCCCGACTACTATCACAAAGTACTCGGGGGAAACGAGGCCGGAATTGTGGCTCGCAGACTACCGCCTGGCCTGCCAACTGGGTGGAACGGACGACGACAACCTCATCATCCGCAACCTCCCCCTGTTCCTCTCCAACACTGCTCGCGCCTGGTTGGAGCACCTGCCTCCGGGGCAGATCTCCAACTGGGATGATTTGGTCCAAGCCTTCGCCGGCAATTTCCAGGGCACGTACGTGCGCCCCGGGAATTCCTGGGACCTCCGAAGCTGCCGGCAACAGCCGGGAGAGTCTCTTCGGGACTACATCCGGCGATTCTCGAAGCAGCGCACCGAGCTGCCCAACATCACCGACTCAGATGTCATCGGCGCATTCCTTGCCGGCACCACCTGCCGTGACCTGGTGAGCAAGTTGGGTCGCAAGACCCCCACCAGGGCGAGCGAGCTGATGGACATCGCCACTAAGTTTGCCTCTGGCCAGGAGGTGGTCGAGGCCATCTTCCGAAAGGACAAGCAGCCCCAGGGCCGCCCGTCGGAAGAGGCTCCCGAGGCGTCTACTCCACGCGATGCCAAGAAGAAAGGCAAGAAGAAGTCGCAAGCGAAACGCGACGCCGCCGACGCGGACCTTGTCGCCGCTGCCGAGTACAAGAACCCTCGGAAGCCCCCCGGAGGTGCTAACCTCTTCGACAAGATGCTCAAGGAGCCGTGCCCCTACCATCAGGGGCCCGTCAAGCACACCCTCGAGGAGTGCGTCATGCTTCGGCGCCACTTCCACAAGGCCGGGCCACCCGCAGAGGGTGGCAGGGCCCGCGACGACGACAAAAAGGAAGATCACCAAGCAGGAGAGTTCCCCGAGGTCCGCGACTGCTTCATGATCTACGGAGGGCATGCGGCGAATGCCTCGGCTCAGCATCGCAAGAGAGAGCGTCGGGAGGTCTGCTCGGTGAAGGTGGCGGCGCCAGTCTACCTAGACTGGTCCGACAAGCCCATCACCTTCGACCAAGCTGACCACCCCGGCCACGTGCCGAGCCCGGGGAAATACCCGCTCGTCGTCGACCCCATCATCGGCGACGTCAGGCTCACCAAGGTCCTGATGGATGGGGGCAGCTGCCTCAACATCATCTACGCCGAGACCCTTAGGCTCCTGCGCGTCGATCTGTCCTCCGTCAGAGCAGGCGCTGCGCCCTTCCACGGGATCATTCCTGGGAAGCGCGTCTAGCCCCTCGGACGGCTCGACCTTCCTATCTGCTTCGGAACGCCCTCCAACTTCCGAAGGGAGATTTTGACGTTCGAGGTGGTCGGGTTCCGAGGAACCTACCACGCGGTATTGGGGAGGCCATGCTACGCGAAGTTCATGGCCGTCCCCAACTACACCTACCTGAAGCTCAAGATGCCGGGCCCCAACGGGGTCATCACCGTCGGCCCCACGTACAAACACGCGTTCGAATGCGACGTGGAGTGCGTGGAGTATGCCGAGGCCCTCGCCGAGTCCGAGGCCCTCATCGCGACCTTGAGAACCTCTCCAGAGAGGTGCCAGGCGTAAAGCGACACGCCGGCAACTTCGAGCTAGCGGAGACGGTTAAGGTCGTCCCTCTCGACCCCAGTGGCAACACCTCCAAGCAGATCCGGATCGGTTCCGGGCTCGACCCCAAATAGGAAGCAGTGCTCGTCGACTTTCTCCGCGCAAACGCCGACGTCTTTGCGTGGAGTCCCTCGGACATGCCTGGCATACCGAGGGATGTCGCCGAGCACTCGCTGGATATTCGGGCCGGAGCCCGACCGGTCAGGCAGCCTCTGCGCCGATTCGACGAGGAGAAGCGCAGAGTGATAGGCGAGGAGATCCACAAGCTAATGGCAGCAGGGTTCATCAAAGAGGTATTCCATCCCGAATGGCTTGCCAACCCTGTGCTTGTGAGAAAGAAAGGGGGGAAATGGCGGATGTGTGTAGACTACACTGGTCTCAACAAAGCATGTCCGAAGGTTCCGTACCCTCTACCTCACGTCGATCAAATCGTGGATTCCACTGCTGGGTGCGAAACCCTGTCTTTCCTCGATGCCTACTCAGGGTATCATCAAATCAAGATGAAAGAGTCTGACCAGCTCGCGACTTCTTTCATCACGCCCTTCGGCATGTACTGCTATGTCACCATGCCGTTCGGTTTGAGGAACGCGGGTGCAACGTACCAGCGGTGCATGAACCATGTGTTCGGCGAACACATCGGTCGTACGGTCGAGGCCTACATCGATGACATCGTAGTCAAGACAAGGAAAGCCTCCGACCTCCTCTCCGACCTTGAAGTGACATTCCGGTGTCTCAAGGCAAATGACGTCAAGCTCAATCCCGAGAAGTGTGTCTTCGGGGTGCCCCGAGTCATGCTCCTGGGTTTCATCGTCTCCGAGCGGGGCATCGAAGCCAACCCGGAGAAGATCACAGCCATCACCAGCATGGGGCCCATCAAGGACTTAAAAGGTGTACAGAGGGTCATGGGATGTCTCGTGGCCTTGAGCCGTTTCATCTCACGCCTCGGCGAAAGAGGCCTGCCTCTGTACCGCCTCTTAAGGAAGGCCGAGTGCTTCACTTGGACCCCTGAGGCCGAGGAAGCTCTCGGGAACCTGAAGGCGCTCCTCACCAAGGCGCCTATCTTGGTACCCCCAGCTGATGGAGAAGCCCTCTTGGTCTACGTCGCCGCGACCACTCAGGTGGTTTGCGCCGCGATTGTGGTCGAAAGGCAAGAAGAGGGGCATGCATTGCCCGTTCAGAGGCCAGTTTACTTCGTCAGCGAGGTGCTGTCCGAAACCAAGATCCGCTACCCACAAGTTCAGAAGCTACTGTATGCAGTGATCCTGACGAGGCGAAAGTTGCGACATTACTTCGAGTCTCATCAGGTAACTGTGGTGTCATCCTTCCCCCTGGGGGAGATCATCCAGTGCCGAGAGGCCTCGGGCAGGATCGCAAAATGGGCGGTGGAAATCATGGGCGAGACAATCTCGTTCGCCCCTCGGAAGGCCATCAAGTCCCAGGTATTGGCGGACTTCGTAGCCGAATGGGTCGACACCCAGCTGCCGACGGCTCCGATCCAACCGGAGCTCTGGACCATGTTTTTCGACGGGTCGCTGATGAAGACGGGAGCCGGCGCGGGCCTGCTCTTCATCTCGCCCCTCGGGAAACACCTACGCTACGTGCTGCGCCTCCATTTCCCGGCGTCCAACAATGTGGCTGAGTACGAAGCTCTGATCAACGGATTGCGAATCGCCATCGAGCTAGGGGTCCGACGCCTCGACGCTCGCGGCGACTCGCAGCTCGTCATCGACCAAGTCATGAAGAACTCCCACTGCCGCGACCCGAAGATGGAGGCCTACTGCGATGAGGTTCGGCGCCTGGAAGACAAGTTCTACGGGCTCGAGCTTAACCACATCGCCCGGCGCTACAACGAGACTGCGGACGAGCTGGCAAAAATAGCCTCGGAGCGAACGACGGTTCCCCCGGACGTCTTCTCCCAGGATCTGCACCAACCCTCCGTCAAGATCAACGACACGCCTGAGTCCGAGGTACCCTCGGCCCAGCCCGAGGCGTCCTCGGTTCAGCCCGAGGTACCCTCGGCCCCCGAGGGCGAGGCGCTGCGCATCGAGGAGGAGCGGAGCGGGGTCACGCCTGATCGAGATTGGCAGACCCTGTACCTGCAATATCTCCGCCAAGGAGAGCTACACCTCGACCAAGCCGAGGCTCGGCGGGTAGCGCGACGCGCCAAGTCGTTCGTCTTGCTGGGCGATGAGAAGGAGCTCTACCACCGCAGCCCCTCGGGCATCCTCCAGCGATGCATCTCCATCGCCAAAGGTCAGGAACTCCTGCAAGAGATACACTCGGGGGCTTGCGGCCATCATGCAGCGCCTCGAGCCCTCATCGGGAACGCTTTCCGGCAAGGCTTCTACTGGCCGACGGCGGTGGCTGACGCCACTAGAATTGTCCGCACCTGCGAAGGGTGTCAATTCTATGCGAAGCAGACCCACCTGCCCGCTCAGGCTCTGCAGACGATACCCATCACCTGGCCCTTCGCTGTGTGGGGTCTGGACCTCGTCGGCCCTCTGCAGAAGGCGCCCGGGGGCTACACGCACCTGCTGGTCGCCGTCGACAAATTCTCCAAGTGGATCGAGGTCCGACCCCTGAACAGCATCAGGTCCGAGCAGGCGGTGGCGTTCTTCACCAACATCATCCATTGCTTCGGGGTCCCAAACTCCATCATCACCGACAACGGCGCCCAGTTCACCGGCAGAAAATTCTTGGATTTTTGCGAGGATCACCACATCCGGGTGGACTGGGCTGCCGTAGCTCATCCCATGTCGAATGGGCAAGTAGAGCGTGCCAACGGCATGATTCTACAAGGGCTCAAGCCTCGGATTTACAACGACCTCAACAAGTTCGGCAAGCGATGGATGAAGGAACTCCCCTCGGTGGTCTGGAGCCTGAGGACAACGCCGAGCCGAGCCACGGGTTTCACGCCGTTCTTCCTGGTCTACGGGGCCGAGGCCGTCTTGCCCACTGACCTGGAATACGGCTCCCCGAGGACGAGGGCCTACGACGATCAAAGCAACCAAGCTAGCCGAGAAGACTCGCTGGACCAGCTGGAAGAGGCTCGGAATAGGGCCTTACTACACTCGGCGCGGTATCAGCAGTCCCTGCGACGCTACCACACCCGAGGGGTCCGACCCCGAGACCTCCAGGTGGGCGACCTGGTGCTTCGGCTGCGGCAAGACGCCCGAGGGAGGCACAAGCTCACGCCCCCCTGGGAGGGGCCATTCGTCATCGCCAAAGTTCTGAAGCCCGGAACGTACAAGCTGGCCAACAGTCAAGGCGAGGTCTACGGCAACGCTTGGAACATCCAACAGCTACGTCGCTTCTACCCTTAAGATGTTTCCAAGTTGTTCATATACCTCGCACCCACGCAAAGTTTAGTCAACAAGGAAGGGTCGGCCTCGCCTCGGCAAAGCCCGACCCTCCCTCGGGGGCTAAAAGGGGGGAAACCCCCTCTGCGTCAAAATTTTCCTCGAAAAAAAAAATCTCTTTTACCAGAATATCTTTCGTGCTTTTTGACTACTTCGAAAAGTGGGTCCTGGAAACGATGGAGTACACGTAAGCAGCCAAGGCTGACCGAGCCGAGGGACTCCTACGCCTCCGAGATACGGATACCTCACTCATCACCTTCTGCGATAAGTAACTCGCGTTCGGATAAAGTGGCTCCGCGGATCGAACAAGTCTTTACGTTCGGAAGCCCTTCTGCCGAAGCGATCCTTCGAGCCTTCTCGACCGAGTCGGCGACAGGGCCTCACGGACGGGTGAAAGTACGCTTAAGCGGCAAGGCCGACCGAGCCGAGGGACTCCCACGCCTCCGGGATACGGATAACTCACTCATCACCTTCTGCGAGAAGCAACTCTCGCTCGCACTAACATCCCTGTTACCGACAAAAAGTCCAGATACTCGAAACAAGAGGAAAAGAGACGCAGCTTTACAGCGCAGCGAGGGTGTGTGTTCTAGCCTCGACGGCCGCACAAGGCACACGCTACAAGACAATCTGATCCTGCAGGCTCGGGTCTTGACGCTGGAAGGGGGCAGCAACACCCTTGGCATCGACGGCACCTTCGGCGAGGCCCGACCTAGCCTCGGACGGCGACGCGGTCCGAGGTTCTCCGCTCTGAAGGACGACGTCATCACCACGCCCGGGCAATCGCTCCCAGGGACTTCTCCGGAAATCCGGCCCGAGTAGGCGGCTCAGCCGGTCACCCCTGGGGCCTCGGCCAACCATCTTCCGAGGGCGCCAGCCCGGTCCGAAGCCTCGGCTGATCAACTCCGATGTCGATCCTGCCAACGGACAACCCGGCTAGGCTCCGACCAACCAGGTATCATTTTCGAGCCGACTCCACCTCTGTTCATACTGATATCGCTACCCCTGGCTTCGGCTCGTCGAAGAGCGGCCGATGGGTCTCTTTAACTAAGCTAGAGGAACCTCGGACAGCAAGGCCGACCGAGCTGAGGGACTCCTACGCCTCCGGGATACGGATACCTCACTCGTCACCTTGACACGGGGCGACTCATACTTGGTGAAGCGGTTCAGATAATCAACGGACGAGTCTTAGTGCTCAAAAATGAGGAAAAAACACGGCTCCGTGTCGAAGTTACATACATGTTCAGGCCTCGACAGCCGCAATAAACAAAAAACCCTGGCATTCGAAGTGCCATTACAAACGGAACTCCGGTTCCCCCTCCGTAGGTACGAACAACCCCACTCGATAGGGGTGGGCCTGCGGAGCAACAGAAGACCGACGAACGGCTTGTCATCGCCCGCCCCAGCAGTGGTGACGATAAAGACTTCTGTCCCGGGGGGCCGAACAGCAGCAGCGATGACCTCAGGGCGGATGCTGCTGCCAGGAGGCCCCCGCCCATGCCCAAACTCGAGAGGCAAGGACGGGCAGAAGGCCGTAGAGTTGGAGGTCGGTCCATAGCCAGCCTTGGCTATCACGCCGGCGGAAGAACCTCTTCCAGCTACCGTGGCAGACGCCGGCGCCGCGAGCGGCTCCGAAGCCACTCGCGTCCGAAAGCCAGGCTCGCTGCAGATGCCAGCGCCATGGACGACAACCGCTCCTCCCTCCGATCACTGAGTGAAGGAGCAGGCCGCCGCCCACGCGGGGGCCGACCTCAACTCGGCACACTCCCCTCCCCAGCCCTGGTGATGAAAATCCTTGAGGCTAAGGGAGGGGCAGAGGCCGCAGCCCGGCTCGCTTTCCCCCGCCATCAAGCCGGAGGTCACTGCCTTGGGTGACCGCCGGCGGAGGGGTGCAGCCGGGCTGCATGATGAAAATCCTTGAAGCCAAACGATGGCTGAAAGGTACCAACTCCCACGGGGTTGCGTTCCTCCAATGATGGTGCGAAAAGACGGCGGTTTCCCCCATCCGGGGGCTTGAAAGGTGGAAAGACACGGTGCATAAGGGAGGAAGAAGACATGGGCGCCTTACGAAAGGGGTCGCCCTCCTTTTAAAGGCGACTCTCCCTGCTTGCACCCCCAACCGTCATGGGCTGAGTCTTCTCCAACACGCTCCAAAGCCCTCCCCTGCGGCGCGGGGGCTGGGTCCCGCATGTCATGCAGACCGGCTCCGAGCAGAAGAAGCCAAACCGCCGCGCGTGGTGCACGCAACCGCCCAGCGGTTACAAGTGACCCTCCACTTTTGCCCAGACCAACGGGCGAAAGGGGCGGGTAGCCATGCAGGCGGCATGCAACCGCGCCAAGTGGACGCGCTTCTCCGACTCCCGACACGCCAGCATGGAGGCCCAGGCCCACGCGTCGCGTGACCGGCGCGCCGGATGCTGCATGCAAGCAACTGTACCGCCTGTGCCACCACCGCGCCTCCTCGATTGCGGAACCAATACCGCGACTCGAGGCGACCCAGCGCGCGACCCAGCAGCGCCAGCCTGACGCGGCGGCCAACACGGCCAAAGGTGGGCCGGCAGTAATGACGGTGGCAGGCGCGCGGGAGCAGCGGCCACGTCGTCAGCCAAGCTCACGTCCCATCCGGGGGTAGCAAGAGAACCCCCTCTCACGGCGTGAAGACAACGCGCCCGTGATCCGTTCCTCGAACGGCTCGCGCACGCGCAACGGCCGCCCTGCCAACTACTCGCCCCGTCGCATTAACTCCGCGGCTGGACAGGCGGCGCTTCTGGCAGGAGCAGCGGGCGACGCTTCGCCTTCGCCGAAACAACCGCGCCAAAAAAGGTACGCCGCGTCGTTCGGTTTCGTATCCTTTTTCCTTTTTTCCTCTTTCTCTATCTCTTGCGACAGGGACCGGGAAAGGGGGATACCCCGAAAGGGATCCTTCCCCGTGAAGGAACTAGGCTCCAAGCCTCCTTACTGATCAGGGGTTCGAAGGCTGGCCCCCCGAAGGGTTCAACAGCCGCCTTAGATCGCGTGGGCCCTACACCCACTACTGGTCAGAGGTTCGAAGGCTGGCCCCCCGAAGGGTTCCACGGCCGCCTCAGGCTACTCGGGCTCCGCGCCCATTACTGATCAGGGGTTCGAAGGCTGGCCCCCGAAGGGTTCATAGTCGTCTCAGACACCGAGCGAGGGATGACCAGGGGTACGATCGATACATAACCAAGGCTCGGGCTGCGCTCCCGAGGTACCCTAGGACATTTCCGAGACCAGCGGGAGCGATCTTATAACGGAATCCCATCGGAGGGAGGCATCGAGCCCTCGGACCCCGTCACTAGGGGACCGGGTCCGGCAGATCACCCGCAGGTACTTTTGGGCGTGCCTCTGGGCCCCTAGCCGACCCCCAACGAACGGGGCACGGACGTCCACTCGGATTACCCGCTTGCAGCTCACCGGAGACACCATGTTCGGTGCCCATCGAGGGTAACATGGCGCTCTCCCTCCCTCCTCCTTGCGGAAAGGCGACGTAGGGGCGTATGTAAAAAAGCCGAGTCTGTCCCTGATCGCCCTCTCGCCCTGTGCGGAGGCTCGGGGGCTGCTCTCGCAAACCCGGCTCCGGCCGAACCGTTGACAGCGTCAACATACCAGCCCGAGAACATGGGCCCCGACCGTGCACCCGGGCTACGGCCAGTTCGCATGAGGGAACCACCAGACCAGCCGAAGCATTACGCAAGGCATTAAGACCTCGAAGGAGTGAAACCACTCCTCCGAGGCCTCGGGGGCTACACCCGGCGGGTGCGCTCGCGCGCACCCACCGGAACAAAATGCAACCGAGAAAGGCTGGTCCCCTTGCAAAAAAGTGCGACGAAAGCCTCCAAGCGAGTGCTAACACTCCCTTCGAGGCTCGGGGGCTACAGTCGGGGACCATAATTAGGGGTACCCTCAAGACGCCTAATTCTCAGCTGGTAACCCCCATCAGCATAAAGCTGCAGAGGCCTGATGGGTGCGATTAAGTCAGGGATCAGTCCATACGAGCGACTCGATCACGCCTCGCCCGAGCCTAGCCTCGGGCAAGGGCAGCCGACCCCGAGGGGTTTCCGTCTCGCCCGAGGCCCCCTTTTAACGGCGGACACATCTCCGGCTCGCCCGAGGCCTTGCCTTCGCTAAGAAGCAACCCTGACTAAATCGCCGCGCCGACCGACCGAGTCGCAGGAGCATTTAACGCAAAGGTAGCCTGACACCTTTATCCTGACGCGCGCCCCCTAGCAGAGCCGAAGTGACCGCCGTCACTTCGCCGCTCCACTGACCGGTCTGACAGAAGGACAGCATCGCCTGCGCCATTCCGACTGCAGTGCCACTTGACAGAGTGAGACTGACAGGCAGTCAGGCCTTGCCAAAGGCGCCATAGGAAGCTCCGCCCGACCCAGGGCTCGGACTCGGGCTAAGACCCCGGAAGACGGCGAACTCCGCTCCGCCCGACCCAGGGCTCGGACTCAAGCTAAGGCCCCGGAAGACGGCGAACTCTGCTCCGCCCGACCTAGGGCTCGGACTCGGGCTAAGGCCCTGGAAGACGGCGAACTCCGCTCCGCCCGACCCAGGGCTCAGACTCGGGCTAAGGCCCCGCAAGACGGCGAACTCCGCTCCGCCCGACCTAGGGCTCGGACTCGGGCTAAGGCCCCGGAAGACGGCAAACTCCGCTCCGCCCGACCCAGGGCTCGGACTCGGGCTAGGCCCCAGAAGACGACGAACTCCGCTTCGCCCGACCCCAGGGGTCGGACTCCGCCCTGGCCTCTGCCGAACGACCTCCGCCTCGTCCGACCCAGGAGCTCGGGCTCGGCCTCGGCCATGAAAGACAGACTCGACCTCGGCTTCGGAGGAGCCTCCACGTCGCCCGACCTAGGGCACAAGCCCGCCACGTCAATAGGAAGCGCCATCATCACCCTACCCCGAGCCGACTCGGGCCACAGAGAACAAGACCGGTGTCCCATCTGGCTAGCTCCGCCAGATAGGCAATGATGGCGCCCCGCTAGCCCCGTGACGACGGCGACTCTCAGCTCCCTTACGGAAGCAGGGGGACGTCAGCAAGGACCCAACCGCTCCGACAGCTGTCCCTCCGCCAAGCTCCGTTGCTCCTCCGACAGCCACGACACCACACCAGCTGGGTGCCAAGATCTCTCCGGCTGCCACATTGGCATGTACTTAGGGCGCTAGCTCTCCCCCGCTAGACACGTAGCACTCTGCTACACCCCCATTGTACACCTAGATCCTCTCCTTACGCCTATAAAAGGAAGGACCAGGGCCTTCTTAGAGAAGGTTGGCCGCGCGGGGACGAGGACGGGGCAGGCGCTCTCTTGGGGCCGCTCGCTTCCCTCACCCGCGTGGACGCTTGTAACCCCCTACTGCAAGCGCACCCGACCTGGGCGCGGGACGAACACGAAGGCCGCGGGATTTCCACCTCTCTCACGCCCGTCTCCGGCCACCTCGCTTCCCCCCTTCGCGCTCGCCCACGCGCTCGACCCATCTGGGCTGGGGCACGCGGCACACTCACTCGTCGGCTTAGGGACCCCCCGGTCTCAAAACGCCGACACGACGCGCCGTCCGTCACTTCTAAGCGCCAAGAGCGCAAGAAGTATAGTAAGATTCCCCTACGCTACCCTCGCATTCCTAAACATACACCTTTACTTTCCGTCCCATTAGGCAAACCACAAACGTTTAATGGTGAAGATTATGCTAGGTGGAGTGATATGATGCGATATCACCTAACCTCACTCCACAAAAGTATATGGGATGTTGTTGAGTTTGGTGTACAGGTACCATCCATAGGGGATGAAGATTATGATGCGGACGAAGTGGCCCAAATCGAGCACTTCAACTCCCAAGCCACCACTATACTCCTCACCTCTCTAAGTCGAGAGGAGTATAACAAGGTGCAAGGGTTGAAGAGTGCCAAAGAGATTTGAGACGTGCTAAAGACCGCGCACGAAGGAGATGAGGTGACCAAGATCACCAAACGGGAAACGATCGAGGGGGAGCTCGGTCGCTTCCGTCTTCGCTAAGGGGAGGAGCCACAAGACATGTACAACCGGCTCAAAACCTTGGTGAACCAAGTGCGCAACCTCGGGAGCAAAAAGTGGGATGACCACGAAGTGGTTAAGGTTATTCTAAGATCACTTGTTTTCCTTAACCCTACTCAAGTTCAATTAATTCGTGGCAATCCTAGATATACACAAATGACCCCCGAGGAAGTTATAGGTAATTTTGTGAGCTTTGAGTTGATGATCAAAGGCTCAAAGAAGATCAACGAGCTTGACGGCCCCACCACGTCCGAAGCACAACCGGTCGCATTCAAGGCGACGGAAGAAAAGAAGGAGGAATCTACTCCAAGTCGAACACCCATCGACGCCTCCAAGCTCGACAACGAGGAGATGGCGCTCATCATCAAGAGCTTCCGTCAAATCCTCAAGCAAAGGAGGGGGAAAGACTACAAGCCCCGCTCCAAGAGAGTTTGCTACAAGTGTGGTAAGCCCGGTCATTTTATAGCAAAATGTCCACTATCTAGTGACAGTGACAGGGGCGACGACAAGAAGGGCAAGAGAAGAGAAAAGAAGAGGTACCACAAGAAGAAGGGCGGCGATGCCCATGTTTGCCAGGAGTGGGACTCGGACGAGAGCTCCACCGACTCCTCCTCCGACGAGGACGCCGCCAACATCGCCATCACCAAGGGCCTCCTCTTCCCCAACGTTGGCCACAAATGCCTCATGGCCAAGGATGGCAAAAGGAAGAAGGTAAAATCAAGATCCTCCACCAAATATGAAACATCTAGCTACGAGGATGATGCTAGCAATGAGGAGGATAACTTGCGCATTCTTTTTGCCAACCTAAACATGCAACAAAAAGAAAAATTAAATGAATTAATTAGCTCTATTCATGAGAAGGATGATCTCTTGGACTCTCAAGAGGACTTCCTTATTAAAGAAAATAAGAAGCATGTTAAGGTTAAAAATGCTTACGCTCTAGAAGTTGAAAAATGTGAAAAATTGTCTAGTGAGCTAAGCACTAGCCATGAGACCATTGACAACCTTAGAAATGAGAATGCTAATTTGTTGGCTAAGGTTGATTCACATGTTTGTAATGCTTCAATTTCCAATCCTAGAGATGATAATGGTGATTTACTTGCTAGGATTGATGAGTTGAATATTTCTCTTGCTAGCCTTAGAAATGAGAATGAGAAATTGATTGCTAAGGCTAAAGATTTTGATGTTTGCAATGTTACAATTTCCGATCTTAGAGATAAAAATGATATATTACGTGCTAAGATTGTTGAACTTAATTCTTGCAAACCCTCTACATCTACCGTTGAGCATGTGTCTATTTGTGATAGATGTAGAGATGTTGATATCAATGCTATTCATGATCACATGGTCTTAATTAAACAACAAAATGATCATATAGCAAAATTAGATGCTAAAATTGCCGAGCATAACTTAGAAAAATGAAAAGTTTAAATTTGCTAGAAGTATGCTCTATAATGGGAGACGCCCTGACATCAAGGATAGCATTGGCTTCCAAAGGGGAGACAATGTCAAACTTAGTGCCCCTCCTAAGAAATTGTCTAACTTTGTTAAGGGCAAGGCTCCCATGCCTCAGGATAACGAGGGTTACATTTTGTACCCTGTCGGTTATCCCGAGAGCAAAATTAGGAGAATTCATTCTAGGAAGTCTCACTCTGGCCCTAACCATGCTTTTATGTATAAGGGTGAGACATCTAGCTCTAGGCAACCAACCCGTGCTAAGTTGCCTAAGAAGAAAACTCCTAATATATCAAATGATCATGACATTTCATTCAAAACTTTTGATGCATCATATGTGCTTACTAACAAATCCGGCAAGGTAGTTGCCAAGTTTGTTGGGGGCAAACACAAGGGCTCCAAGACTTGTGTTTGGGTACCCAAAGTTCTTGTTTCTAATGCCAAAGGACCCAAAACCGTTTGGGTACCTAAAGTCAAGAACTAAACTTGTTTTGTAGGTTTATGCATCCGGGGGCTCAAGTTGGATCATTGACAGCGGGTGCACAAACCACATGACAGGGGAGAAGAAGATGTTCTCCTCCTACGAGAAAAACCAAGATCCCCAACAAGCTATCACATTCGGGGATGGAATCCAAGGTTTGGTCAAAGGTTTGGGTAAAATAGCTATATCTCCTGACCATTCCATTTCCAATGTTTTTCTTGTTGATTCACTAGATTACAATTTGCTTTCCGTTTCGCAATTATGTCAAATGGGCTACAACTGTCTATTTACTGATGTAGGTGTCACTGTCTTTAGAAGAAGTGATGATTCAATAGCATTTAAGGGAGTGTTAGAGGGTCAGCTATACTTGGTAGATTTTGATAGAGCTGAACTCGACACTTGCTTAATTGCTAAGACTAACATGGGTTGGCTCTGGCACCGCCGACTAGCCCATGTTGGAATGAAGAATCTTCATAAGCTTCTAAAGGGAGAGCACATTTTAGGTCTAACAAATGTTCGTTTTGAGAAAGACAGGATTTGTAGCGCATGCCAGGCCAGGAAGCAAGTTGGCACTCATCATCCACACAAGAACATCATGACAAGTGACAGGCCACTAGAGCTCCTACACATGGATTTATTCGGCCCGATCGCTTACATAAGCATCGGCGGGAGTAAGTACTGTCTAGTTATTGTGGATGATTATTCTCGCTTCACTTGGGTGTTCTTTTTGCAGGAAAAATCTCATACCCAAGAGATCTTAAAGGGATTCTTGAGATGGGCTCAAAATGAGTTCGGCTTAAGGATCAAGAAAATTAGAAGCGACAACGGGACGGAGTTCAAGAACTCACAAATAGAAGACTTCCTTGAGGAGGAGGGCATCAAGCATGAGTTCTCTTCTCCCTACACCCCACAACAAAATGGTGTAGTGGAGAGGAAGAATCGAACTCTATTGGACATGGCAAGAACAATGCTTGATGAGTACAAGACGCCGGATCGGTTTTGGGCCGAGGCGATCAACACCGCTTGCTACGCCATCAACCGGTTATATCTTCACCGAATCCTCAAGAAGACATCCTATGAACTCCTAACCGGTAAAAAGCCCAATATTTCATATTTTAGAGTTTTTGGTAGCAAATGCTTTATTTTGTTAAGAGAGGTAGAAAATCTAAATTTGCTCCTAAAACTGTAGAAGGCTTTTTACTAGGATATGACTCAAACACAAGGGCATATAGAGTCTTTAACAAGTCCTCAGGACTCGTTGAAGTTTCTTGTGACGTTGTGTTTGATGAAACTAACGGCTCTCAAGTAGAGCAAGTTGATCTTGATGAAATAGGTGAAGAACAGGCTGTGTGCATCGCGCTAAGGAACATGTCCATTGGGGATGTGTGCCCTAAGGAATCCGAAGAGCCTCCAAATGCACAAGATCAACCATCCTTCTCCACGCAAGCATCTCCACCAACCCAAAATGAGGACGAGGCTCAGGTTGATGAAGGAGAAGATCAAAGTGATGAGCCACCTCAAGATGACGGCAATGATCAAGGGGGAGATGCAAATGATCAAGACAAGGATGATGAAGAAACAAGGCCGCCACACCCAAGAGTCCACCAAGCAATCCAACGAGATCACCCCATCGACACCATCCTCGGCGACATTCATAAGGGGGTAACTACTCGATCTCGTGTTGCACATTTTTGTGAGCATTACTCTTTTGTTTCCTCTATTGAGCCACACAGGGTAGAGGAAGCACTTCAAGATTCGGATTGGGTGATGGCGATGCAAGAGGAGCTCAACAACTTCACTAGGAACGAGGTATGGCATTTAGTTCCACGTCCTAACCAAAATGTTGTAGGAACCAAGTGGGTCTTCCGCAACAAACAAGATGAGCATGGTGTGGTGACAAGGAACAAAGCTCGACTTGTGGCCAAGGGATACTCCCAAGTCGAAGGTTTGGATTTTGGTGAAACCTATGCACCCGTAGCTAGGCTTGAGTCAATTCGTATATTATTAGCCTATGCTACTTACCATGGCTTCAAGCTTTACCAAATGGACGTGAAGGGTGCCTTCCTCAATGGACCAATCAAGGAAGAAGTCTATGTTGAGCAACCTCCCGGCTTTGAAGACAGTGAGTACCCTAACCATGTCTATAGGCTCTCTAAGGCGCTTTATGGGCTCAAGCAAGCCCCAAGAGCATGGTATGAATGCCTTAGAGATTTCCTTATTGCAAATGGCTTCAAAGTCGGCAAGGCCGATCCTACTTTATTTACTAAAACTCTTGACAATGATTTGTTTGTATGCCAAATTTATGTTGATGATATCATATTTGGGTCTACTAACGAATCTACATGTGAAGAATTTAGTAGGATCATGACACAGAAATTTGAGATGTCTATGATGGGGGAGTTGAAGTATTTTCTAGGATTCCAAGTCAAGCAACTCCAAGAGGGCACCTTCATTAGCCAAACGAAGTATACTCAAGACATTCTAAGCAAGTTTGGAATGAAGGATGCCAAGCCCATCAAGACTCCCATGGGAACCAATGGACATCTCGACCTCGACACGGGAGGTAAATCCATCGATCAAAAGGTATACCGATCGATGATTGGTTCATTGCTTTATTTATGTGCATCTCGACCGGACATTATGCTTTCCGTTTGCATGTGTGCAAGATTCCAATCCGACCCTAAGGATTCCCACCTTACGGCCGTAAAACGAATCTTGAGATATTTGGCTTATACTCCTAAGTTTGGGCTTTGGTACCCTCGGGGATCCACATTTGATTTGATTGGTTATTCGGATGCCGATTGGGCAGGGTGTAAGATTAATAGGAAGAGCACATCGGGGACTTGCCAGTTCTTGGGAAGATCCTTGGTGTCTTGGGCTTCAAAGAAGCAAAATTCGATCGCTCTTTCTACCGTCGAAGCTGAGTATATTGCCGCAGGCCATTGTTGCGCGCAATTGCTTTGGATGAGGCAAACCCTGCGGGACTATGGTTACAAATTAACCAAAGTTCCTCTTCTCTGTGATAATGAGAGTGCAATCCGCATGGCGGATAATCCCGTTGAGCATAGCCGCACTAAACACATAGCCATTCGGTATCATTTTCTTAGGGATCACCAACAAAAGGGGGATATCGAGATTGCATACATTAATACTAAAGATCAATTAGCCGATATCTTTACCAAGCCACTTGATGAACAAACTTTTACCAAACTTAGGCATGAGCTCAATATTCTTGATTCTAGGAACTTCTTTTGCTAATTTGCACACATAGCTCATAAATATACCTTTGATCATGTCTCTTTTATATATGCTGTGACTAATGTGTTCTCAAGTGTATTTCAAACCAAGTCATAGGTATATCGAAAGGGAATTGGAGTCTTCGGCGAAGACAAAGGCTTCCACTCCACTCTACCACTCATCCTTCGCCGTCGCTCCGCTTCACTCTCCGTATTTGGTATAATCTTCACTCCTATGTTTTATTTGCCAAAGGGGAGAAAGTAGTTATCACGGGCTTATATATCACTCAAAGTATCCGTTTTTGGCGATTCATGCCAAAGGGGGAGAAAAGTATGAGCCCAAAGCAAAAGGACCGCACCACCACCCTAATTTTAAAATTAATGGTTTTCAATTGGTAAATTTCAAATTGGTATCTCTTTGTGTTCTAAAGGGGGAGCAAGTAGTATTTTTCAAAATTTGATGTCTTAAAACCCTCTTGAACGCTAAGAGGAGAATTTATTGAGGGGGAGTTTTGTTTTAGTCAAAGGAAAGACATTTGAAACAAGGGGAGAAATTTTCAAATCTTATAAATGCTTCTCAAAATCTTACTCATTTACCTTTGACTATTTTGCAAAAGGACTTTGAAAAGAATTTACAAAAAGAATTTGCAAAAACAAAACATGTGGTGCAAACGTGGTCCAAAATGTTAAAAATAAAGAAACAATCCATGCATATCTAGTAAGTAATATTTATTGGCTCAATTCTAAGTAACCTTTGCACTTACATTTTGCAAACTAGTTCAATTATGCACTTCTATACTTGCTTTGGTTTGGGTTTGCATCAATCACCAAAAAGGGGGAGATTGAAAGGGAATTAGGCTTACACCTATTTCCTAAACTAATTTTGGTGGTTGAATTGCCCAACACAAATAATTGGACTAACTAGTTTGCCCAAGTTTATGAGTTCTATAGGTACCAAAGGTTCACCATAAGCCAATAAAAAGACCAAGAAAAAGGGTTCAAACAAAGGAGCAAAGGGACAACCGAAGGCACCCTGGTCGGGCGCACCGGACTGTCCGGTGTGCCACCGTACAGTGTCCGGTGCACCAGGGAAGATCAACTTCAAACTCTTCACCTTCGGGAATTCTCAGAGCCGGGGCGCTATAATTCATCGGACTGTCCGGTGTACACCGGACAGTGTCCGGTGCTCCAAGGGGACGCGGCTCTGAACTCGCCAGTCTCGGGAATTCGCGTCGGCTGCTCCGCTATAATTCACCGGACATGTCCGGTGTACACCGGACTGTCCGGTGTAACTGCGGGGCAACGGCTACTTCAGGCGGCAACGGCTACCTGCAGCGCATTAAATGCGCGCCAGCGCGCGCAGAGGTCAGACACGCCCATGCTGGCGCACCGGACACCCTACAGTTCATGTCCGGTGCGCCACCAGACATCCAGGCGGGCCCAGCGTCAGAGCTCCAACGGTCGGAACCCTAACGGTCTGGTGACGTGGTTGTTGCACCGGACATGTCCGGTGTGCACCGGACTGTCCGGTGCGCCATACGACAGACATCTTCCACCAAACGGCTAGTTTGGTGGTTGGGGCTATAAATACCCCCAACCACCCCACATTCAAGTCATCCAAGTTTTCCACTTCTCAACCACTTACAAGAGCTAGGCATTCAATTCTAGACACACTCAAGTGATCAAATCCTCTCCAATTCCACACAAGGCTTTAGTGATTAGTGAGAGAGATTTGCCGTGTTCTTTTGAGCTCTTGCGCTTGGATTGCTTCTTTCTTTCTCACTTGTTCTTGTGATCAAAACTCCATTGTAACCGAGGCAAGAGACACCAATTGTGTGGTGGTCCTTGCGGGGAAGTTTTGTTCCCGGTTTGATTTGAGAAGAGAAGCTCACTCGGTCCGAGGGACCGTTTGAGAGAGGGTAAGGGTTGAAAGAGACCCGGCCTTTGTGGCCTCCTCAACGGGGAGTAGGTTTGCGAAAACCGAACCTCGGTAAAACAAATCCACGTGTCACACTCTTCATTCGCTTGCGATTTGTTTTGCACCCTCTCTCTCGGACTCATTATTATTTCTAACGCTAACCCGGCTTGTAGTTGTGATTATATTTGTAAATTTCAGTTTCGCCCTATTCACCCCCCTCTAGGCGACTTTCAAGGCTGATCTTGCCTTCTGTCGCCTGGCGCACCGGACAGTCCGGTGCACCACCGGACACTGTCCGGTGCGGATATCCTTCCTTATTTGGCGAAGCCGACCGTTGGGGTTTGAGAGCCGTTGGCGCACCGGACACTGTCTGGTGCACACCGGACAGACCGGTGCCTCCTTCTAGCCGTTGGCTCGTCCACGTGTCCCGCGCAGATCGCGCGGCCGACCGTTGGCCCGGTCGACCGTTGGCTCACCGGACAGTCCGGTGCACCATCGGACAGTCCGGTGAATTTTAGCCGTACGCCGTTAATCATCTCCCGAGAGCAACGAGTTCGCCTGTGAACGGCTCACCGGACAGTCCGGTGCGCCACCGGACAGTCCGGTGAATTTTAGCCGTACACCACCGTCGAAGTCCCGAGAGCAGCAAGTTCGCCAGAGTCAGTCTGGCGCACCGGACACTGTCCGGTGCACCACCGGACACTGTCCGGTGCACCCAGACTGAGCAGACTTTGGCAGAACAAAGCCATCTCTTCTCTAAATTGATTTTTCCTGTTTCTAGCACTTAGACACAATACATTAGTCCATAAAACAATGTACTAAGTCTAGAAACATACCTTTTGACATGATTTGCACTTTGTCCACCACTTTGCATAGATTAACACAAAATCACTTGTGTTGGCACTCAATCACCAAAATACTTAGAAATGGCCCAAGGGCACATTTCCCTTTCAATCTCCCCCTTTTTGGTGATTTATGCCAACACAACATAAAGCAACTAGAACAAGTGCAATATCAATGCAAATGAAAACTCAATATAGTTTTGATTCATATTTGGCATATATGGATCACTCTTTGCCACCACTTGGTTGGTTTTTGCAAATCAAACTCAATTTCCTATCTCTAAGTCAAATTCACTTGTAGAGACATAAAGAGAGGTATTCCAAAAGAAATTGATCAAGGATTTCAAAAACTCCCCCTTTTTCCCATAATCAACACTTCTCCCCACAAGAGGCCAACTTTTGACAAAAGAGACAATAAAAGAGTTTTGACAAACCAAAAGCTCTATTCTACTATTTTCAAAATTTCTCAAGTGGTAGCTGATCCATTTATTGCTTTGGCCTTTATTTTCTCCCCCTTTGGCATCAAGCACCAAAACGGGATCAATCTTGGCCCTAGAACCCCATTGCCTCACCAAAATCTTCAAATAAGAGTACATGAGATGAACTTGGAATAAGTTACCCTCTCGTCGGAGTGCAGTGGAAGTCTTTCATGGTCCAAGTCCATCTTTTCCCTTTCAAACCTCCTTTGAGACTAAATTAAGCAAACTCAAGCACACGGTTAGTCTCAAAGGGTCAAGTTGTAGCACAACTCCCCCTAAATATGTGCATCACTTGCAAAAGGACTTGTGAGGTCCGGGGAGTGATTATACAACTTGAGCACCACAGTAAGCAACAAAATGCATAAGGAACATGATCAAAGGCATAAATACATGTATGCTACAAATCAATCCAAGTTCCGTGAATCTAGGATATTTAGCTCACTACGCAGCCTGCAAAAGGTCTTCTCATCTAAAGGCTTGGTAAAGATATCGGCTAGCTGGTTCTCGGTGCTAACATGAAACACTTCGATATCTCCCTTTTGCTGGTGGTCTCTCAAAAAGTGATGCCGGATGTCAATGTGCTTTGTGCGGCTGTGCTCAACAGGATTTTCCGCTATTCGGATAGCACTCTCATTATCACATAGGAGTGGGACTTTGCTCAGATAGTAGCCAAAGTCCCGGAGGGTTTGCCTCATCCAAAGTAGTTGCGCGCAACACTGTCCTGCGACAACATACTCGGCCTCAGCGGTGGATAGGGCAACGGAAGTTTGTTTCTTAGAGTTCCATGACACCAGGGACCTTCCTAAGAATTGGCACGTCCCCGATGTACTCTTCCTATCGACCTTACATCCAGCATAGTCGGAATCTGAATATCCAATCAAGTCAAAGGTAGACCCCTTTGGATACCAGATCCCGAAGCAAGGTGTAGCGACTAAATATCTAAGAATTCGCTTCACGGCCACCAAGTGACATTCCCTTGGATCGGACTGAATCTAGCACACATGCATACGGTAAGCATAATATCCGGTCTACTAGCACATAAATAAAGCAAAGGACCTATCATTGACTGGTATGCCTTTTGATCAACGGACTTACCTCCTTTGTTGAGGTCGGTGTGTCCGTCGGTTCCCATCGGTGTCTTTGCGGGCTTGGCGTCCTTCATCCCAAACTGCTTTAGCAAGTCTTGCGTGTACTTCGTTTGGGAGATGAAGGTGCCGTCCTTGAGTTGCTTCACTTGGAACCCAAGGAAGTAGTTCAACTCGCCCATCATCGACATCTCGAATTTCTGCGTCATCACCCTGCTAAACTCTTCACAAGACTTTTGATTAGTAGAACCAAATATTATGTCATCGACATAAATTTGGCACACAAAAAGATCACCATCACAAGTCTTAGTGAAAAGAGTTGGATCGGCTTTCCCAACCTTGAAAGCATTAGCAATTAAAAAGTCTCTAAGGCATTCATACCATGCTCTTGGGGCTTGCTTAAGTCCATAGAGCACCTTAGAGAGCTTACACACGTGGTCGGGGTACCGTTCATCCTCGAAGCCAGGGGGTTGCTCCACGTACACCTCCTCCTTGATTGGCCCATTGAGGAAAGCGCTCTTCACATCCATTTGGAACAACCTGAAAGAATGGTGAGCAGCATATGCTAGCAAGATACGAATTGATTCTAGCCTAGCCACAGGAGCGAAAGTCTCCTCAAAGTCCAAACCTGTGACTTGGGCATAACCTTTTGCCACAAGTCGAGCCTTGTTCCTCGTCACCACCCCGTGCTCGTCCTGTTTGTTGTGGAACACCCACTTGGTTCCCACAACGTTTTGCTTGGGACGAGGCACCAGTGTCCAAACTTCATTACGCTTGAAGTTGTTGAGTTCTTCCTGCATGGCCAACACCCAGTCCGGATCTAGCAAGGCCTCTTCTACCCTGGAAGGCTCAATAGAAGAGACAAAGGAGTAATGCTCACAAAAATTAACTAATCTAGAACGAGTAGTTACTCCATTGCTAATATCCCCCAATATTTGGTCGACGGGATGATCCCTTTGAATCGTCGCTCGAACTTGGGTTGGAGGTGCCTGAGGTGCTTCTTCCTCTTCAACTTGAACATCCTATGCTCCCCCTTGATCATGAGCCTCCACTTGAGGTACCTGTTCGTCATCTTGGGTTGGGGGATGCACCATTGTTGAGGAAGACGGTTGATCTTGCTCCAATTATTCCTAAGGCCGCACATCTCCAATCGCCATGGTGCGTATTGCGACTATTGGAACGTCTTCTTCTTCTACATCATCAAGATCAACAACTTGCTCTCTTGGAGAGCCATTAGTCTCATCAAATACAACGTCGCTAGAGACTTCAACCAAACCTGATGATTTGTTGAAGACCCTATACGCCTTTGTATTTGAATCATAACCTAATAAAAACCCTTCTACTGCTTTGGGAGCAAATTTAAAAGTTCTACCTTTCTTCACAAGAATATAACACTTGCTCCCAAATACACGAAAATAAGACACATTGGGTTTGTTACCAGTTAGCAGCTCATACGAAGTATTCTTGAGGAGGCGGTGAAGGTAGATCCGGTTGATGGCGTGGCAAGCCGTGTTCTCGGCTTCCGACCAAAAGCGCTCGGGGGTCTTGAGCTCTCCAAGCATAGTCCTCGCCATATCGATGAGCGTCCTATTCTTCCTCTCTACCACACCATTTTTTTGTGGTGTGTAGGGAGCGGAGAACTCGTGCTTGATCCCCTCCTCCTCAAGGAACTCCTCCACTTGAAAGTTCTTGAACTCGGACCCGTTGTCGCTCCTTATCTTCTTCTCCTTGAGCTAAAACTCATTTTGAGCTCTCCTGAGGAAGCGCTTGAGGGTCCCTTGGGTTTCAGATTTGTCCTGCAAAAAGAATACCCAAGTGAAGCGGGAAAAATCATCAACTATAACAAGACCATACTTACTTCCTCCTATGCTTAGATAGGCGACGGGTCCGAAGAGGTCCATATGAAGCATCTCCAAGGGTCTTGATGTGGTCATCACATTTTTGGTGTGATGAGAGCTTCCCACCTGTTTCCCTGCTTGACAAGCTGCACAAGGTCTATCTTTTTCGAAATGCACATTAGTTAGACCTATCACGTGTTCTCCCTTTAGAAGCTTGTGGAGGTTCTTCATCCCCACATGTGCTAAGCGGCGATGCCACAACCAGCCCATGCAAGTCTTAGCAATTAAGCATGCATCTAGACCGGCCTCTTCTTTTGCAAAATCAACCAAATAAAGTTTGTCGTCTAGTACACCCTTAAAAGCTAGTGAACCATCACACCTTCTAAAGACAGACACATCTACATTTGTGAATAGACAATTATATCCCATATTGCATGATTGACTAACAGATAACAAATTATATCCAAGAGACTCAACTAAAAACACATTAGATATAGAGTGCTCAGATGAAATAGCAATTTTACCTAACCCTTTTACCTTGCCTTGGTTCCCATCACCGAATATTATTGAATCTTGGGAATCCTTGTTTTTGACGTAGGAGGTGAACATCTTCTTCTCCCCCGTCATATGGTTTGTGCATCCGCTGTCGATAATCCAGCTTGAACCTCCGGATGCATAAACCTGCAAGGCAAATTTAGGCTTGGGTCTTAGGTACCCAACTCTTGTTGGGTCCTACAAGGTTAGTCACAATGGTCTTAGGGACCCAAATGCAAGTTTTGTCTCCCTTGCATCTTGCCCCTAACTTCCTAGCAATCACCTTCTTATTCTTTCTACAAATGGCAAATGAAGCATTGCAAGCATGATATATTGTAGAAGGTTCATTAACTTTCCTAGGAACATTAACAACATTCCTCCTAGGCATATGATGAATAACATTTCTCCTAGACATATCTCTACCATGCATATAGGAAGAACTAGAAGCAAACATGGCATGGAAATCAGAAGCATCATAAGCATTACAACTCCTATAAGCATTTCTAGACTGTCTCCTATCATGGTACATAAAAGCATGATTCTTTTTAGCACTACTAGCCATAGGGGCCTTCCCTTTCTCCTTGGCGGAGATGGGAACCTTATGGCTTGTCAAGTTCTTGGCTTCCCTCTTGAAGCCAAGTCCATCCTTAATTGAGGGGTGTCTACCAATCGTGTAGGCATCCCTTGCAAATTTTAACTTATCAAATTCACTTTTGCTAGTCTTAAGTTGGGCATTAAGACTAGCCAATTCATCATTCAATTTGGAAATTGAAACTAGGTGTTCACTACAAGCATCAATGTCAAAATCTTTACACCTATTGCAAATCATAACATGTTCTACACAAGAGTTAGATTTACTTGCTACTTCTAATTTAGCATTTAAATTATCATTAACACCTTTTAAAGTAGAAATGGTTTCATGACAAGTAGATAGTTCACAAGAAAGCATTTCATTTCTTTTAACTTCTAGAGCAAGTGAATTTTGTGCACTAACAAATTTATCATGCTCTTCGTATAAAAGGTCCTCTTGTTTCTCTAAAAGTCTATCCTTTTCATTCAAGGCATCAATCAATTCATTAATCTTATCTATTTTAGTTCTATCCAATCCCTTGAACAAACTAGAGTAATATATTTCTTCATCACTAGACTCATCATCACTAGAAGAATCATAAGTAGTACTGTCTCGAGTACATACCTTCTTCTCCTTCGCCATGAGGCATGTGTGACGCTCGTTGGGAAAGATGGATGACTTGTTGAAGGCGGTGGCGGTGAGTCCTTCATTGTCCGAGTCGGAAGAGGAGCAATCCGAATCCCACTCCTTTCCGATATGTGCCTCGCCCTTGGCCTTCTTGTAATTCTTCTTCTTCTCCCTTTTGTTCCCTTTTTCCTAGTCACTTTCATTATCAGGACAGTTAGCAATAAAATGACCAATCTTACCACATTTGAAGCATGAGCGCTTCCCCTTTGTCTTGGTCTTGCTTGGCTGTCCCTTGCGACCCTTAAGCGCCGTCTTGAAGCGCTTGATGATGAGGGCCATCTCTTCATCATTGAGCCCGGCCGCCTCAACTTGTGCCACCTTGCTAGGTAGCGCCTCCTTGCTCCTCGTTGCCTTGAGAGCAATGGGTTGAGGCTCATGGATTGGACCGTTCAACGCGTCGTCCACGTATCTCGCCTCCTTGATCATCATTCGCCCGCTTACGAACTTCCCAAGGACTTCTTCGGGCGACATCTTGGTGTACCTAGGATTTTCACGAATATTGTTCACCAAATGTGGATCAAGTATAGTAAAGGACCTTAGCATTAGGCGGACGACGTCGTGGTCCGTCCATCGCGTGCTTCCGTAGCTCCTTATTTTGTTGATAAGGGTCTTGAGCCGGTTGTATGTTTGGGTTGGCTCCTCTCCCCTTATCATTGCGAATCTTCCAAGCTCGCCCTCCACCAACTCCATTTTGGTGAGCAAGGTGACGTCGTTCCCCTCATGAGAGATCTTGAGGGTGTCCCAGATCCGCTTGGCATTGTCCAATCCGCTCACCTTATGGTACTCGTCCCTGCACAAAGAGGCTAACAACACAGTAGTAGCTTGTGCATTTTTATGAATCTGTTCATTAATAAATATAGGACTATCCGAGCTATCAAATTTCATTCCATTCTCAACAATCTCCCATATGCTTGGATGGAGAGAGAACAAGTGACTACGCATTTTGTGACTCCAAAATCCGTAGTCCTCTCCATCAAAGTGTGGAGGTTTGCCAAGAGGGATGGAAAGCAAATGTGCATTTGAACTCTGAGGAATACAAGAGTAATCGAAAGAAAAATTCGAATTGACCGTTTTTCGTTTCTCGTAGTCGTAGTCGTCCTTTTGGGAAGAAGTGGATTCGTCGCTGTCGTCGTAGTAGACGATCTCCTTGATGTGCCTTGTCTTCTTCTTCTTCCCATCTTTCCGTTTATGGCCCGAGCCCGAGTCGGTAGGCTTGTCATCCTTCGGCTCATTGATGAAGGACTCCTTCTCCTTATCGTTGATCACAATTCCCTTCCCCTTAGGATCCATCTCTTCGGGCGATTAGTCCCTTCATAAAGAGAACGGCTCCGATACCAATTGAGAGCACCTAGAGGGGGGGTGAATAGGTGATTCTGTAAAACTTAAACAAAAGCCACCAAAAACTTGATTAGGTGTTAGCACAATAATGCCAAGTGGCTAGAGAGGAGTCTCAACAAAACACAATAACCACAAAGATATCAATCACAGAGATGGCACAATGGTTTGTCCCGTGGTTCGGCCAAGACCAACGCTTGCCTACTCCACGTTGTGGCGTCCCAACGGACGAGGGTTGCAATCAACCTCTCAAGCGGTCCAAAGACCCACTTGAATACCATGGTGTTTTGCTTCGCTTTCCTTTATCCCGTTCGCGAGGAATCTCCACAACTTGGAGCCTCTCGCCCTTACACTTGAAGTTCACAAAGAAGCACGGAGTAAGGGAGGGATAAGCAACGCACACAAGACACAAAATCAGAATGTCAACACGCACACAAGTCACAACAAGAGCTCGCAACACAACCCAACGAGTTCACAACTCAACTAGAGCTCTAGATGCTATCACGAAGAAACAATTGCATGGAATCGAAGTCTCGGTGCTTAGGAATGCTTTGAGTATGCTTGGTGTATTCCTCCATGCGCCTAGGGGTCCCTTTTATAGCCCCAAGGCAGCTAGGAGCCGTTGAGAGCATTCCAGGAAGGCTGATCTTGCCTTCTGTCGCCTGGCGCACCGGACAGTCCAGTGCACCACCGGACACTGTCCGGTGCGGATATCCTTCCTTATTTGGCGAAGCCGACCGTTGGGGTTTGAGAGCCATTGGCGCACCGGACACTGTCCGGTGCACACCGGACAGTCCGGTGCCTCCTTCTTGCCGTTGGCTCGGCCATGTGTCCCACTCAAATCACGCGGCCGACCGTTGGCCCGGTCGACCGTTGGCTCACCGGACAGTCCGGTGCACCACCAGACAGTCCGGTGAATTTTAGCCGTACGCCGTTAATCATCTCCCAAGAGCGACGAGTTCGCCTGTGAATGGCTCACCGGACAGTCCGGTGAATTTTAGCCGTACACCGCCGTCGAAGTCCCGAGAGCAGCAAGTTCGCCAGAGTCAGTCTGGCGCACCAGACACTGTCCGGTGCACCCAGACTGAGCAGACTTTGGCAGAACAAAGCCATCTCTTCTCTAAATTGATTTTTCCTGTTTCCAGCACTTAGACACAATACATTAGTCCATAAAACAATGTACTAAGTCTAGAAACATACCTTTTGACATGATTTGCACTTTGTCCACCACTTTGCATAGATTAACACAAAAGCACTTGTGTTGGCACTCAATCACCAAAATACTTAGAAATGGCCCAAGGGCACATTTCCCTTTCAAATATAAGCCCTTTTTATCAAAGTTTCTCCCCCTTTGGTAAACAAAAATATGAGTGAAGATTATACCATAGTGGAGGATGATGTGGAATACCGGCAAATATAATTGGAGTTGAGTGGAAGCGCCTTCTTTGCCGAATACTCCATTTCCCTTTCAACATCTATGACTAAGAATAATAATACACTTGAAAACACATTAGTCATAGACATAAAAGAGATATGATCAAAGGTATTGAGCAATATGTGCAAAGAATCAATCAAAATTCCTGGAATCAAGAATATTTAGCTCATTCCTAAGTTTGGTAAAGGTTTTCTCATCTAAAGGCTTGGTAAAGATATCGGCCAATTGATCTTTGGTGTTTATATAGGCTATCTCGATATCCCCCTTTTGTTGGTGATCTCTCAGAAAGTGATACCGAATGGCTATGTGCTTAGTGCGGCTGTGTTCAATGGGATTATCCGCCATGCAGATTGCACTCTCATTGTCACCTAGGAGAGGGACTTTGCTAAATTTGTAGCCAAAGTCCCTAAGGGTTTGCCTCATCCAAAGCAATTGCGCGCAACAATGGCCTGCGGCAATGTACTCGGCTTCAGCGGTAGAAAGAGCTACAGAATTTTGCTTCTTTGAAGCCCAAGACACCAGAGATCTTCCCAAGAACTGGCAAGTCCCTGATGTGCTCTTTCTATCGATCTTACAACCCGCCCAATCAGCATCTGAATAACCAATAAAATCAAAAGTGGATCCCCTGGGGTACCAAAGGCCAAACTTAGGTGTTTGAACTAAATATCTCAAGATTCACTTCACGGCCCTAAGGTGAACTTCCTTAGGATCGGCTTCGAATCTTGCACACATGCATACTGAAAGGGAAATGTGCCCTTGGACCATTTCTAAGTATTTTGGTGATTGAGTGCCAACACAAATGCTTTTGTGCTAATCTATGCAAAGGTGTGGACAAAGTGCAAAACATGTCAAAAGGTATGTTTCTAGACTTAGTACATTATTTTATGGACTAATGTATTGTGTCTAAGTGCTGGAAACAGAAAAAATCGAGTTGGAGAAGAGATGGCTAAGTTCAGCCAAAGTCTGCTCAGTCTGGGTTCACCGGACTGTCCGGTGGTGCACCGGACAGTGTCCGGTGCGCCAGGCTGGCTCTGGCGAACAGGCTGCTCTCGGGACTTCGACGGCGGTGTACGACTAAAATTCACCGGTCTGTCCGGTGGTGCACCGGACTGTCCGGTGAGCCATTCATAGGCGAACTCGTCGCTCTCGGGAAACCATCAACAGCGTACGGCTAAAATTCACCGGTCTGTCCGGTGGTGCACCGGATTGTCCGGTGAGTCAATGGTCAGCCGGGGCAACGGTCGGCCGATGATTCCGCGCGTGACGTGTGGCCGAGCCAACGGTCACATTGGTGCACCGGACTGTCCGATGTGCACCGGACAGTGTCCGGTGCGCCAACGGCTCTCAGACTCCAACGGTCGGCTTCGCCAAATAAGGAAGGAGATTTGCACCGGACAGTGTCCGGTGGTGCACCGGACTGTCCGGTGCGCCAGTCGATAGAAGGCAAGATCTGCCTTCCAGGAATGTTCTCAACGGCTCCTAGCTGCCTTGGGGCTATAAAAGGGACCCCTAGGCGCATGGAGGAGGTGACCAAGCATTCTTACAACATTCCTAAGCACCAAGACCTCGATTCCGCGCATTTGTTTCTTTGTGATAGCATATAGAGCTCTAGTGGAGTTGTGAACTCATTGGGTTGCGTTGCGAGCTCTTGTTGCGACTTGTGTGCGTATTGACACTCTGATTTTTGTGTCTTGTGTGCGTTGCTAATCCCTCCCTTGCTTCGTGCTTCTTTGTGAACTTCAAGTGTAAGGGCGAGAGGCTCCAAGTTGTGGAGATTCCTCGCAAACGGGATTAAGAAAAGCAAGCAAAACACCGTGGTATTCAAGTGGGTCTTTGGACCGCTTGAGAGGGGTTGATTGCAACCCTCGTCCGTTGGGACGCCACAACGTGGAGTAGGCAAGCGTTGGTCTTGGCCGAACCACGGTATAACCACCGTGCCATCTCTGTGATTGATCTCTTGTGGTTATTGTGTTTTGGCTCCTCTCTAGCCACTTGGCGATTATTGTGCTGACACTTAACCAAGTTTTGTGGCTTAAGTTTCAAGTTTTACAGGATCACCTATTCACCCCCCCTCTAGGTGCTCTCAATTGGTATCAGAGTCGTTCTCTTCACAAAGGGACTAACCGCCCGAAGAGATGGATCCTAAGGGGAAGGGTATCGTGATCAACGATAAAGAGAAGGAATCTTTTGTCAACGAGCCGAAGGATGACAAGCCTACCGACTCGGGCTCGGGCCATAGACGAAAGGATGGGAAGAAGAAGAAGACAAGGCGCATCAAGGAGATTGTCTACTACGACGACAGCGACGAGTCATCTTCTTCCCAAAAGGACAACGACGACAGCGACTACGAGAGAAGGAAACCGGTTAATTCGAACTTTTCTTTTGACTACTCTCGTATTCCACAAAGTACAAATACTCATTTGCTCTCCATTCCACTTGGCAAACCTCCTCACTTTGATGGAGAGGACTACTGATTTTGGAGCCACAAAATGCGTAGTCACCTGTTCTCTCTCCATCCGAGCATTTGGGAGATTGTAGAAAGTGGAATGAAATTTGATAGCTCGGATAGTCCTACGTTTATCAATGAACAGATTCATAGAAATGCACAAGCTACTACTGTGTTGTTAGCCTCTCTGTGCAGGGACGAATATCATAAGGTGAGTGGCTTGGACAATGCCAAGCAGATCTGGGACACCCTCAAGATTTCTCATGAGGGGAACGACGTCACCTTGCTCACCAAGATGGAGTTGGTGGAGGGCAAGATTGGACGATTCGCGATGATAAGGGGCGAGGAGCCAACCCAAACATACAACCGGCTCAAGACCCTTATCAACAAAATAAGGAGCTACCGAAGCACGCGATGGACGGACCACGACGTCGTCCGATTAATGCTAAGGTCCTTTACCGTTCTTGATCCACATTTGGTGAATAATATTCGTGAGAATCCCAGGTACACCAAAATGTCGCCCGAAGAAGTCCTTGAAAAATTCGTAAGCGGGCGAATGATGATCAAGGAGGCGAGGTACGTGGACGACGCGTTGAACGGTCCAACCCATGAGCCTCAACCCATTGCTCTCAAGGCAACAAGGAGCAAGGAAGCGTTACCTAGCAAGGTGGCGCAAGTTGAGGCGGCAGGGCTCAATGATGAAGAGATGGCCCTCATCATCAAGCGCTTCAAGACGGCGCTTAAGGGTCGCAAGGGACAGCCAAGCAAGACCAAGACAAAGGGGAAGTGCTCATGCTTCAAATGTGGTAAGCTTGGTCATTTTATTGCTAACTGTCCCGATAATGAAAGTGACCAGGAAAAAGGAAACAAGAGGGAGAAGAAAAAGAACTACAAGAAGGCCAAGGGCGAAGCACGTATCGGGAAGGAGTGGGATTCAGATTGCTCCTCCTCCGACTCCGAAAATGAAGGACTCGCCGCCACCGCCTTCAACAAGTCTTCCCTCTTCCCCAACGAGCGTCACACATGCCTCATGGCAAAGGAGAAGAAGGTATGTACTCGAGACAGTACTACTTATGATTCTTCTAGTGATAATGATTCTAGTGACGACGATGAAATAGACTATTCTAGTTTATTTAAAGGATTAGATAGAACTAAAACTGGCAAAATTAATGAGTTAATTGATGCCTTGAATGACAAAAATAGGTTACTAGAAAAGCAAGAGGATTTGTTATATGAAGAACATGATAAATTTGTAGAAGCACAAAAATCTCATGCTTTAGAAGTTAAAAGAAATGAAATGC
Organism: Zea luxurians; assembly: GCA_029449295.1. Classification (NCBI taxonomy): domain Eukaryota; kingdom Viridiplantae; phylum Streptophyta; class Magnoliopsida; order Poales; family Poaceae; genus Zea; species Zea luxurians. The sequence goes on from JAOPSE010000009.1 coordinate 18,286,532, forward strand.
TTTCTTATGAACTATCTACTTGTCACGAAACCATTGCTACTTTAAAAAGTGTTAATGATGATTTAAATGCTAAACTAGAAGTAGCTAGTAAATCTAACTATTGTGTAGAGCATGTTACTATCTGTAAGAGATGTAAAGATTTCGATGTTGATGCTTGTAGTGATCACTTAGTTTCAATTTCCAAATTGAATAATGAATTGGCTAGTCTTAATGCTGAACTTAAGACTAGCAAAAATGATTTTGATAAACTAAAATTTGCAAGGGATGACTACACTAGTGGTAGACACCCCTCTATTAAGGATGGTCTTGGCTTCAAGAGGGAAGCCAAGAACTTGACAAGCCATAAGGCTCCCATCTCCGCCAAGGAGAAAGGGAAAGCCCCTATGGCTAGTAGGGTGCAAAAGAACCATGCTTTTATGTACCATGATAGGAGACAATCTAGAAATGCTTATAGGAATTATAATGCTTATGATGCTTTTGATTCTCATGCCATGTTTGCTTCTAGTTCTTCCTATGTGCATGATAGAAATGTTGGTAGGAGAAATGTTGTTCATAATATGCCCAGGAGAAATATTATTAATGTTCCTAGGAAAGTTAATGAACCATCTACAATATATCATGCTTGCAATGCTTCTTTTGCCATTTATAGAAAGAATAAGAAAGTGATTGCTAGGAAGTTAGGGGCAAGATGCAAGGGTGACAAAACTTGCATTTGGGTCCCTAAGACTATCGTAACTAACCTTGTAGGACCCAACAAGAGTTGGGTACCTAAGACCCAAGCCTAAATTTGCCTTGCAGGTTTATGCATCCGGGGGTTCAAGCTGGATTATCGACAGCGGATGCACAAACCATATGACGGGGGAGAAGAAGATGTTCACCTCCTACGTCAAAAATAAGGATTCCCAAGATTCAATAATATTCGGTGATGGGAACCAAGGCAAGGTAAAAGGGTTAGGTAAAATTGCTATTTCATCTGAACACTCTATTTCCAATGTGTTTTTAGTAGAGTCTCTTGGATATAATTTGTTGTCTGTTAGTCAACTATAATGGGATATAATTGTCTATTTACAAATGTAGATGTGTCTGTCTTTAGAAGATGTGATGGTTCACTAGCTTTTAAGGGTGTACTAGACGGCAAACTTTATTTGGTTGATTTTGCAAAAGAAGAGGCCGGTCTAGATGCATGCTTAATGGCTAAGACTTGCATGGGCTGGTTGTGGCATCGCCGCTTAGCACATGTGGGGATGAAGAACCTCCACAAGCTTCTAAAGGGAGAACACGTGATAGGTCTAACTAATGTACATTTCGAAAAAGATAGACCTTGTGCAGCTTGTCAAGCAGGGAAACAGGTGGGAGGCTCTCATCACACCAAAAATGTGATGACAACATCAAGACCCTTGGAGATGCTTCATATGGACCTCTTCGGACCCGTCGCCTATCTGAGTATAGGAGGAAGTAAGTATGGTCTTGTTATAATTGATGATTTTTCCCGCTTCACTTGGGTATTCTTTTTGCAGGATAAATCTGAAACCCAAGGGACCCTCAAGCGCTTTCTCAGGAGAGCTCAAAATGAGTTTGAGCTCAAAGTGAAGAAGATAAGGAGCGACAACGGGTCCGAGTTCAAGAACCTTCAAGTGGAGGAGTTCCTTGAGGAGGAAGGGATCAAGCACGAGTTCTCCGCTCCCTACACACCACAGCAAAATGGTGTGGTAGAGAGGAAGAACAGGACACTCATCGATATGGCGAGGACTATGCTTGGAGAATTCAAGACCCCCGAGCGTTTTTGGTCGGAAGCCGTGAACACGGCTTGCCACGCCATCAACAGGGTCTATCTTCACCGCCTCCTCAAGAAGACTTCATATGAGCTGCTAACTGGTAACAAACCCAATGTGTCTTATTTTCGTGTATTTGGGAGCAAGTGTTATATTCTTGTGAAGAAAGGTAGAACCTCTAAATTTGCTCCCAAAGCTGTAGAAGGGTTTTTATTAGGTTATGATTCAAATACAAAGGCGTATAGGGTCTTCAACAAATCATCGGGTTTGGTTGATGTTGGGGGCTTGTTCTCAAATGCTAAGAATTAAGAACAAGGCAACATAGAAAATGTTAAGTGTTAAAGTCCTTCGTCCTCCAAATCATTATATCCCTTCAGGATATAAAGAATTTCGGACGAAGGTTACGAAGGACGTACCTTCGTGAGTATGATAATAAGCAACAGAATGTTCATACAAATCATGAGATATAAAATAAACATTTAAATATTATCATAGAATCATCTCCATTTTTATTATCATGGATGAATGTAAATGACTTCAAATTACAAATGTACCTTCGGTCCTGAGGAAGGCGAAAATACAAGTGTGATGCGAAAGCAAATGACAGGTTCGCGTGAACAGTACGGGGGTACTGTTCATCTATTTATAGACACAGGACACAGCCTGTGACGAATTACAATTATGCCCCTTACAAAAGTTTACAACATTGACTCAGACCTCTATGGATAAAAAGGTCATTCTATCTCTATGTCGGTTTGTACTGCCGAAGCTCCATGAAAAGGAACCTTCGGCTATCTCCTGGGGACAACTTCAGCCGAAGCTGCTTCTTCGTGTAAGACCTTCGGCGCAACGAAGCATGGCCCCAACAGTTGAAGTCTCTAGCGACGTTGTATTTGATGAGACTAATGGCTCTCCAAGAGAGCAAGTTGTTGATCTTGATGATGTAGATGAAGAAGACGTTCCAACGGCCGCAATGCGCACCATGGCGATTGGCAATGTGCGACCACGAGAACAATTGGAGCAAGATCAACCATCTTCATCAACTATGGTGCATCCCCCAACCCAAGATGACGAACAGGTACCTCAAGTGGAGGCGCATGATCAAGGGGGAGCACAGGATGATCAAATTGAAGAGGAAGAAGCACCTCAGGCACCTCCAACCCAAGTTCGAGCGACAATCCAAAGGGATCATCCCGTCGACCAAATATTGGGTGATATTAGCAAGGGAGTAACTACTCGTTCAAGATTAGTTAATTTTTGTGAACATTACTCCTTTGTCTCTTCTATAGAGCCTTTCAGGGTAGAAGAGGCCTTGCTAGATCCGGACTGGGTGTTGGCCATGCAGGAGGAACTCAACAACTTCAAGCGCAATGAAGTTTGGACATTGGTGCCTCGTCCCAAGCAAAATGTTGTGGGAACCAAGTGGGTGTTCCGCAACAAACAGGACGAGCACGGGGTGGTGACGAGGAACAAGGCTCGACTTGTGGCAAAAGGTTATGCCCAAGTCGCAGGTTTGGACTTTGAGGAGACTTTCGCTCCTGTGGCTAGGCTAGAATCAATTCGTATTTTGCTAGCATATGCCGCTCACCATTCTTTCAGGTTGTACCAAATGGATGTGAAGAGCGCTTTCCTCAACGGGCCGATCAAGGAGGAGGTGTACGTGGAGCAACCCCCTGGCTTCGAGGATGAACGGTACCCCGACCACGTGTGTAAGCTCTCTAAGGCGCTCTATGGACTTAAGCAAGCCCCAAGAGCATGGTATGAATGCCTTAGAGACTTTTTAATTGCTAATGCTTTCAAGGTTGGGAAAGCCGATCCAACTCTTTTCACTAAGACTTGCGATGGTGATCTTTTTGTGTGCCAAATTTATGTCGATGACATAATATTTGGTTCTACTAACCAAAAGTCTTGTGAAGTGTTTAGCAGGGTGATGACGCAGAAATTCGAGATGTCGATGATGGGCGAGTTGAACTACTTCCTTGGGTTCCAAGTGAAGCAACTCAAGGACGGCACTTTCATCTCCCAAACGAAGTACACACAAGACTTGCTAAAGCGGTTTGGGATGAAGGACGCCAAGCCCGCAAAGACTCCGATGGGAACCGACGGACACACCGACCTCAACAAAAGGAGGTAAGTCCGTTGATCAAAAGGCATACCGGTCTATGATAGGTTCTTTGCTTTATTTATGTGCTAGTAGACCGGATATTATGCTTAGCGCATGCATGTGTGCTAGATTTCAATCCAATCCTAAGGAGTGTCACTTAGTGGCTGTGAAGCGAATTCTTAGATATTTAGTCGCTACGCCTTGCTTCGGGATCTGGTATCCAAAGGGGTCTAACTTTGACTTGATTGGATATTCAGATTCCGACTATGCTGGATGTAAGGTCGATAGGAAGAGTACATCGGGGACGTGCCAATTCTTAGGAAGGTCCCTGGTGTCGTGGAACTCTAAGAAACAAACTTCCGTTGCCCTATCCACCGCTGAGGCCGAGTACGTTGCCGCAGGACAGTGTTGCGCGCAACTACTTTGGATGAGGCAAACCCTCCGGGACTTTGGCTACAATCTGAGCAAAGTCCCACTCCTATGTGACAATGAGAGTGCTATCCGAATAGCGGAAAATCCTGTTGAGCACAGCCGCACGAAGCACATTGACATCCGACATCACTTTTTGAGAGACCACCAACAAAAGGGAGATATCGAAGTGTTTCATGTTAGCACCGAGAACCAGCTAGCCGATATCTTCACTAAGCCTTTAGATGAAAAGACCTTTTGCAGGCTGCGTAGTGAGCTAAATGTCCTAGATTCGTGGAACTTGGATTGATTTATAGCATACATGTATTTATGCCTTTGATCATGTTCCTTATGCATTTTGTTGCTTACTATAGTGCTCAAGTTGTACAATCACTCCCCGGACCTCACAAGTCCTTGTGCAAGTGATGCACATATTTAGGGGGAGTTGTGCTACAACTTGACCCTTTGAGACTAACCGTTTGCTTGAGTTTGCTTGATTTAGTCTCAAAGGAGTTTTGAAAGAGAAAAGGTGGACTTGGACCATGAAAGACTTCCACTGCACTCCGATGAGAGGGTAACTAATTCCAAGTTCATCTCACGTCCTCTTATTGCCTTTGTGTTCTTATTTGAAGATTTTGGTGAGGCAATGGGGTTAAAGGGCCAAGATTGATCCTGTTTTGGTGCTTGATGCCAAAGGGGGAGAAAATAAAGGCCAAAGCAATAGATGGATCAGCTACCACTTGAGTAATTTTGAAAATGGTAGATTAGAGCTTTTGGTTTGTCAAAACTCTCTTATTGTCTCTTTTGTCAAAAGTTGGCCTCTTGTGGGGAAAAGTGTTGATTATGGGAAAAAGGGGGAGTTTTGAAATCCTTGAACAATTTCATTTGGAATAGCTCTCTTTATGTCTCTACAAGTGGATTTGACTTAGAGATAGGAATTTGAGTTTGATTTGCAAAAACAAACCAAGTGGTGGCAAAGTACGATCCATATATGCCAAAATTGAAACAAGACAATATTGAGTGTTCATTTGCTTAGATTTTGCACTTGTTCTAGTTGCTTTATGTTGTGTTGGTATAAATCACCAAAAAGGGGGAGATTGAAAGGGAAATGTGCCCTTGGGCCATTTCTAAGTATTTTGGTGATTGAGTGCCAACACAAATGCTTTTGTGCTAATCTATGCAAAGGTGTGGACAAAGTGCAAAACATGTCAAAAGGTATGTTTCTAGACTTAGTACATTATTTTATGGACTAATGTATTGTGTCTAAGTGCTGGAAACAGAAAAAATCGAGTTGGAGAAGAGATGGCTAAGTTCAGCCAAAGTCTGCTCAGTCTGGGTTCACCGGACTGTCGGGTGGTGCACCGGACAGTGTCCGGTGCGCCAGGCTGGCTCTGGCGAACAGACTGCTCTCGGGACTTCGACGGCGGTGTACGGCTAAAATTCACCGGTCTGTCCGGTGGTGCACCGGACTGTCCGGTGAGCCATTCACAGGCGAACTCGTCGCTCTCGGGAAACCATCAACGGCGTACAGCTAAAATTCACCGGTCTGTCCGGTGGTGCACCGGACTGTCCGGTGAGTCAATGGTCAGCCGGGGCAATGGTCGGCCGATGATTCCGCGCGTGACGCGTGGCCGAGCCAACGGTCACATTGGTGCACCGGACTGTCCGGTGTGCACCGGACAGTGTCCGGTGCGCCAACGACTCTCAGACTCCAACGGTCGGCTTCGCCAAATAAGGAAGGAGATCTGCACCGGACAGTGTCCGGTGGTGCACCGGACTGTCCGGTGCGCCAGTCGACAGAAGGCAAGATCTGCCTTCTAGGAATGTTCTCAACGGCTCCTAGCTGCCTTGGGGCTATAAAAGGGACCCCTAGGCGCATGGAGGAGGTGACTAAGCATTCTTACAACATTCCTAAGCACCAAGACCTCGATTCCGCGCATTTGTTTCTTTGTGATAGCATATAGAGCTCTAGTGGAGTTGTGAACTCATTGGGTTGCGTTGCGAGCTCTTGTTGCGACTTGTGTGCGTATTGACACTCTGATTTTTGTGTCTTGTGTGCGTTGCTAATCCCTCCCTTGCTCCGTGCTTCTTTGTGAACTTCAAGTGTTAGGGCGAGAGGCTCCAAGTTGTGGAGATTCCTCGCAAACGGGATTAAGAAAAGCAAGCAAAACACCGTGGTATTCAAGTGGGTCTTTGGACCGCTTGAGAGGGGTTGATTGCAACCCTCGTCCGTTGGGAGGCCACAACGTGGAGTAGGCAAGCGTTGGTCTTGGCCGAACCACGGGATAACCACCGTGCCATCTCTGTGATTGATCTTTTGTGGTTATTGTGTTTTGGCTCCTCTCTAGCCACTTGGCGATTATTGTGCTAACACTTAACCAAGTTTTGTGGCTTAAGTTTCAAGTTTTACAGGATCATCTATTCACCCCCCCTCTAGGTGCTCTCACATACAGAAAGCATAATGTCCGGTCGAGATGCACATAAATAGAGTAAAGATCCTATCATCGACCGGTATACCTTTTGATCTACGGATTTACCTCCCGTGTCGAGGTCGAGATGCCCATTGGTTCCCATGGGTGTCTTGATGGGCTTGGCATCCTTCATTCCAAACTTGGTGAGAATATCTTGAATATACTTTGTTTGGCTGATGAAGGTGCCCTCTTGGAGTTGCTTGACTTGAAATCCTAAGAAATACTTCAACTCCCCCATCATAGACATCTCGAATTTTTGAATCATGATCCTACTAAACTCTTCACAAATAGATTTGTTAGTAGACCCAAATATGATATCATCAACATAAATTTGGCATACAAACAAATCATTTTCAATGGTTTTAGTGAATAAAGTAGGATCGGCTTTACCGACTTTGAATCCATTAGTGATAAGAAAATCTCTTAGGCATTCATACCATGCTCTTGGGGCTTGCTTGAGCCCATAAAGCGCCTTAGAGAGTTTATACATGTGGTTAGGGTACTCACTATCTTCAAAGCTGGGAGGTTGCTCAACATATACCTCTTCCTTGATTGGTCCATTGAGGAAGGAACTCTTCACGTCCATTTGATAAAGCTTGAAGCCATGGTAAGTAGCATAGGCAAGTAATATATGAATTGACTCAAGCCTAGCTATGGGTGCATAGGTTTCACCAAAATCCAAACCTTCGACTTGTGAATACCCTTTGGCCACAAGTCGTGCCTTGTTCCTAGTCACCACACCATGCTCATCTTGTTTGTTGCGGAAGACCCACTTGGTTCCTACAACATTTTGGTTAGGACGTGTAACTAAATGCCATACCTCATTCCTTGTGAAATTGTTGAGCTCCTCTTGCATTGCCAACACCCAATCCGAATCTTGAAGTGCTTCCTCTACCCTGTGTGGCTCAATAGAGGAAACAAAAGAGTAGTGTTCACAAAAATGAGCAACACGAGATCGAGTGGTTACCCCTTATGAATATCTCCTAGGATGGTGTTCACGGGGTGATCTCGTTGGATTGCTTGGTGGACTCTTGGGTGTGGCGGTCTTGGATTTTGTTCATCCTCCTTATCTTGATCATTTGCATATCCCCCTTGATCATTGCCATCTTCTTGAGGTGGCTTATCTTCTTAATCTTCTTCTTCATCATCTTGAGCATCATCCTCATCTTGAGTTGGTGGAGATGCTTGCATGGAGGAGGATGGTTGATCTTGTGCTTGTGGAGGCTCTTCAACTTCCTTAGGACACACATCCCTAATGGACATGTTCCTTAGCGTGACACATGGAGCCTCTTCATCATCTAATTCATCAAGATCAACTTGCTCCACTTGGGAGCCATTAGTCTCATCAAACACAATGTCACAAGAAACTTCAACTAGTCCAGTGGACTTGTTAAAGACTCTATATGCCCTTGTGTTTGAATCATATCCTAGTAAAAAGCCTTCTACAGCCTTAGGAGCAAATTTAGATTTTCTACCTCTTTTAACAAGAATAAAGCATTTGCTACCAAAGACTCTAAAATATAAAACATTGGGCTTTTTACCGGTGAGGAGTTCATAAGATGTCTTCTTGAGGATTCGGTGTAGATATAACCGGTTGATGGCGTAGCAAGCGGTGTTGACCGCCTCGGCCCAAAACCGATCCAAAGTCTTGTACTCATCAAGCATGGTTCTTGCCATGTCCAATAGAGTTCTATTCTTTCTCTCCACTACACCATTTTGTTGTGGTGTGTAGGGAGAAGAGAACTCATGCTTGATGCCCTCCTCCTCAAGAAAGCCTTCAATTTGAGAGTTCTTGAACTCCATTCCGTTGTCGCTTCTTATCTTCTTGATCCTTAAGCCGAACTCGTTTTGAGCCCGTCTCAAGAATCCTTTCAAAGTCTCTTAGGTTTGAGATTTATCCTGTAAAAAGAATACCCAAGTGAAGCGAGAATAATCATCCACAATAACTAGACAGTACTTACTCCCGTCGATGCTTATGTAAGCTATCAGGCCGAATAGGTCCATGTGGAGGAGCTCAAGTGGCCTGTCAGTCGTCATGATGTTCTTGTGTGGATGATGAACACTTACTTACTTCCCTGCTTGGCATGCGCTACAAATCCTGTCTTTCTCAAAATGAACATTTGTTAGTCCCAAAATGTGCTCTCCCTTTAGAAGCTTGTGAAGATTCTGTTAGAAATATGCCCTAGAGATAATCATAGAGATGAGCATATTTCTTTGTATCCATGATATATATATTGCTTAATTGAATATCCATGGAAGGCACCTTGTATTGATTAGCAATTATGTGAATTGTTTGTGAGATTCTTTACTTATATGGTTATTCTAAATGATGTCCCTAGTCAGAGTCGATGACTAGCACATGTATTAGTTGATGACTACATTTCACAAGTCATGAACATGGAGATGTTAAATTAATAATGTGGGCGCATGTATGACATGAGGCTGGACCGACCCAACGTGAGATATTGTAATATAGTTCTCTTCTTGCAACATGAATATTGTATCCTTAGACCTGAGATTGTCGCATGTTCTCAAGATGTGAATTGACTTACTTAGGGACTATCAAACGCTATCCCGTAACTGGGTAGTTATAAAGGTAGTTTTGGGTTTGTCAGGAAGCATGCTATGAGGCATGGTAAGTCAAGATGGAATTTGTCCCTCTCTTTGTGAGAGAGATATCTCTGGGCCCCTCGAGTGATTGGATCAAGAAATGCATGGCCGTGCTAGGGTTAAGAGTTAACCATTGAAAGGATTCCAATTCACAGTATCGAGAAAGAGAGGTCAGCTTAGAGCCAGACCAAATATCGTGAGACAAAGGGAACAGCATGTACTTAATGTCGCAATGGTTCGTCTGATATGATCTTTACGTACACATAGGAGTTGACATGTCTTGCTAGAGGCCGCTGTCAATTATTGGGCCAAGTAAGAGTACTCGGGCTATGTCTATTTGTACGTGAACCTATAGGGTCACACACTTAAGGGGAAGGAAGCCTAATTCGGATTAGATCCGAAATTAGACTGGGCTTTAGGGTTAATGATGGGACTCGGCGTCAGAAGCCCACCATAACGCCTATATAATGAGGGGCGGGGGCGCGGTTAAGAGATAACCTAATTCGCCACCTGCAAATTAGCAGCCGCCGCTCGCCTCTCGCCCTCGCCAAGCCGCCGTCGCGAACCTAGCAGTTTGGTACGCGGCGCTTCCTCCCTGTACGTGTGGATACCTCGGAGGTGCTGCATCTGGAGCACTTGGACGAACCATGCGAGGACGTGAAGGACGCCGGCGACTGCACGGCACTGCTCGACGCGTTCGTCTACATCGAGACGTCTTCCGCTGCTCTGCGCGTCTAGTGGTAATTCCATGACCTATAACCGCAGTAGTTCTTGGTATTATGGGGATGAAAATTTTGTTTTGCGCTAGCGTAGCCTCCCCGTAATCCTACAGTGGTATCAGAGGTAGGTTCTGCGTAGTTTTAGGTCTGGATCTAGGTTCATGAGATGGATCTACTTGATGCACAGTTTGATTAGATCAATTGGTTATAAAGGGTTGAAGTAGATTACATCGAATATGACTGGAGAGATCAGTTCGTCCTTCTCTGTTATGTGCGCGACTTGCCCCTACCGGCTGGAATCACCATCGGGGCTAACTGCGTACACAACTAGCAGATTGATGTAACAGATCAACGTCATGAGTGTAATCTTCTTCGGGTCGAAAGTCTCGGATTTGGGTTGATTTGATCAACCGCATGAGATTTCCAGTGGAATTTCCATACATACGATGCATGGAATCCTGTGAGGTTTTGACCGCCGTGGCTATCTGCTGAAGTGGCGAACGTATAGAAACGTGTTTGTCTAACGTGTTTTTGCAGGACATCTTGTGATCGGTATGGCTATTGTGTATATGATGCATGTTAATAAATTATTCATGACCTGCGTGTCGTGACCAGGGCAATACGGCTGGAGCCACATGTATTGTCCAAATTTAATGTAATGACCTGCGTGTCAACATGTGATGATCCAAAGCGTATATGTAATTTGTTTACCAGCATACGTTAGATAGGTCTTGAAGGACTCATCACCTGTAGGATGGCATACCTATATCATGGAGATGGAGATCATCGTGATGGACAGATTATTGGAGATGGGGATCACCATGTGACAGCAAGCCATACCGAATCACAACTGTTGTGTGAATGCCATTCTTATTGTTCTACTTGTTTATATTGCATATATGTCCTTGCGTGCGATGTTATAAGTAGGACGATCCCTCATAAATGTTTAAGCTTTAATGCCTCTCCAAACCTTGCACTATCATAAGTCTTGTACAATTGGTGGTGGGTCTATGAAATTAGGGTGCCACCAGTTTTCCTTGACTAGATAGGTTTGTATCGGATACGAACTGCAGAAAGGGTTGGTTAACTTAAACAAAGTCAGCTTAATGGTTAAGGACTTTGAGGCATAAGGTTGGGAGCCGAGACATAGAGATGTCACCCAACAACAGGAGTCATATATATGATATGATTAGCAAGGAGTTGCTTACCGATCTACCTTGTCTTCTAGCGGTGATGCTAAAGCTCACTAGTAGACTTGTTAGTTGTGGGTTCTGAATCACTAAGTATCAATCGAGGGATATTGATTTTAGTGGGAGTAGACTATTAAATGTTTAATATGATTTACTCTGTCATGGATATTTTTGTCTTAGTATTTTGCATTATTTTGTTGTAGATAAATGGCACCTAGCACACCAACATTTACTTTGCGATCAATTCTTGAAAAGGATAAGTTAAATGGAACAAACTATACGGATTGGATCCGTAACCTGAGAATTGTTCTCAGGGCTGAAAAAAAGGAAGACGTTCTAGACACCCCACTACCAGAGGATCCTGGTGAAAATGCAACTGCTGCAGCTAAAACCGCTTACAAGAAAGCAATGGATACTAATCTTGAAGTGAGTTGCCTAATGCTTGCTTGCATGGAGCCTGAGCTGCAGATGCAGTTTGAGACAAACCATGAGGTGCACGATATGATCGTGGCGCTCAAGGATATGTTCCAGACTCAGGCTAGGACAGAAAGGTTCAATGTGTCCAAAGCCTTTCTGGAATGCAAGCTAGCAGAAGGCGCAGCAGTTGGGCCACACGTAATCAAAATGGTTGGTTACAGTCAGAGGTTGGAGAAGCTAGGCTTCCCAATAAGCCAAGAGTTGGCCACTGACTTCATTTTGGCATCTCTTCCGCCCAGCTATGGAAACTTCATCACGAACTACCATATGCATGGGGCGGAGAGGGGCCTCAATGAACTATGTGGCATGCTGAAAACAGCAGAGGGGGACATAAAGAAAAGCGCTGGCAGCAGCGGCCATGTGATGGCGGTCCAAAACAAACCCAACTTTAAGAAGAAGGGTAAATCTCAAAAGAAGAAGGGCAAGGCAAAGGATACAGTATCCAAGCCAAATCAAAAGCCCAAGGCTGGACCAGCTGCAGATGCAGAGTGCTTTTATTGCAAAGAACTTGGTCACTGGAAAAGGAATTGCAAGCAGTACTTGGCCTCTATTAAGGATCGCGGCGGTAAGGGTACAGCCGCAGCAGGTACACTTGCTATTCACATTACAGAAATTTTTCTTGCTGATTCTTATATTAATTCTTGGGTATTTGATACCGGATCGGTTGCCCATATTTGCAATTGGATGCAGGGAATGATAAGAAGTAGAAGCGTGAAAAGAGGAGAAGTTGATTTCCGGGTAGGCAATAATGCAAGAGTTGCTGCGTTGACCGTCGGGACGATGCAACTCCACCTCCCATCAGGATTTATTTTGGAGTTAAATAATTGTTATCTAGTTCCTAGTATGAGTCGAAACATTATGTCTCCTTCATGTTTGATGAAGGATGGTTATTCATTTGCGAGTGAAAACAATGGTTGTGTGATCTCTAAGAATGGCATGTTTGTGGCTTTTGCATCCATTATGAATGGGTTATTCATTTTAAATCTTGATGTTGCACCTATCTGTAATATTAGTGCTAAAAGGCCTCGGCCTAATGATTTAAGTCCTACCTACATGTGGCACTGTCGTTTGGGTCATATAAGTGAGAATCGCATGAAGAAGCTTCATTCTGATGGGCTTTTAACTTCGTTTGATTTTGAATCATACGAGACATGTGAAGCTTGCTTACTTGGTAAGATGACAAGGGCGCCCTTCACGGGTTTACCGGAGAGGACGTTAGATTTATTGGAACTCATACATACTGATGTGTGCGGACCAATGAGTACGACAGCTAGGGGAGGATTCCAATACTTCATAACCTTCACTGATGATTTTAGTAGATATGGGTATGTCTACTTAATGAAACACAAGTCTGAATCCTTAGAAAAGTTCAAAGAGTTTCATAATGAAGTAGAAAATCAGCGTGGCAAGAAAATTAAAGCACTGCGATCAGATCGTGGTGGTGAATATTTGAGTCATGAGTTTAGCAATCATCTAAAGAGTTGTGGAATTGTTGCACAGCTTACGCCGCCTGGAACGCCTCAGAGGAATGGCGTGTCTGAGCGACGTAATCGGGCTTTATTGGATATGGTTCGATCAATGATGAGCCAGTTGTGACGGAACCTCCCAAGTAATCAGGCCCACCTACAGTTGTCCTTGTCTAACAGACATCAGACACCCTGTAGATGTTCCTAAGTTACTTGACAAGCTCGGTATCTTTCCTTACCTCACCAGGAACGTTTCACCCGTCTTGCAGACATTACAGATCATCGGAGATGAAGATATGCGGAAGCGAATTACATAAACTTACATTTATTCAAAAAGCAAGCTTAAGTCGTTTATTTACAGACCAGGCTAAAATGAGTGCATAAAAGTAATAATTATACAAACCAGGGAGACACAAACCTCTCCCGAAAGACTATAAACAAAAGATTCTAGATGGAGGACCGAGTCCTCCCGCCTTTCAGTCTTGTTTTTCTTCGTTGGGAACCACCTTAGCACAGAAGCAGCAAAAGTCTGCTACTTCCCCACCTAAAAACAACAAAGGGATAAACCCTGAGTATGGAATTACTCAGCAAGTCTTACCCGACTAAGGAAAAGACTCTCAAGGGTATGCTGGATATATGGGAGTCAAGGTAAGGCTTCTCAATAGTCAAAGACTCTGTTTTGCAGAAATGCTTACTAAAGTGGATCCTTAAAAATCCAATTTTATTTGTCAAGTTAGGTAAAATTACCTGCACTAGAGTTCTTTCTACCCTAGTTCAATCACTGGTCCTGCACTAGCCAATTTCTTAACCAAAAACCCATCATCTTTAGTGGAATGCTACGTGTAGGTCAGTGAACAAGTCTTCATAACCGCGAAGGTACGGCGATCCGAATCGATTATACTCAGCTGAGGATCTCCAATCACACGACATATGTAGCACTTAACCCTTGCATATGTCAACCCGCCACCGGGGTTCTTAAGACCGGATCAGGTTCACACAAACCGAGAGCACAGATACACCACCGTCCAGCCTCTTGCCACGGAGGGTACACGCTACTCTCGCCACCGCTCCACTCCCATTTCGTGTTATCTTATTCCGGCCTTAGTCTGCCCGAGGCAAGGCTTACCCATGACGAGGCATGTGACCAGTTAAAGGGTCCTCGATCATCAAGCCTACATCGACAAGGTCCTTAATCGACTCAGACGGAGACACTACACCGAGACTCTCTTCTCGTGCAAGTCACCCGCCCGGTCTCAGCTTTCTCATTTCAAACCCAAAGTTTGGTACCTGACAGAGGTACATCTTTTCCGATGTTGAATCCATCACGGCCGTGATGGATCCACCACCAAGTTTTGTTTTCGAAAACATCCCTCCCACTTTGCCAAACATCTTTTGTAAAACAAATCCTTTTGTTTTTCTAAAGCAATACTAAGCATAGTAAAACCTTTTTATAAAAACAGGATTTCAAGGAGGGTAATCAAGATCAAGGAAGGTAATGCAGGAATTGTTTAATCAATCAACTCCTATCACCTAATGCATCAAACAAGTGAGAAAGATTTTAAAAACATCAAGGGAGGTGGCAAATGCACCGAGGCTTGCCTTTGTTATCAGAGGTGTCTTGCTCGGATCTACAGATATCAAAATAAAAGCAGTTATCCGCTTGAGGATCAGAGGTGGGTGGTATCCCTTCTTCAAAAACTTCTTCTTCTTCTTCTTGCTCTAATATAATCATATACATGCATAAGAATGGATGTCATGGAATGCTCATGAGGATGCAAAGGTAGCATAAACTTATTAGTTATGTCTTGAATACAACTTTCCTTCACGGTACTCCGAGAACCTAGGGTTTCCGGAGTCAGTAAAGGAGTTCATGGAGTAGGGGGGGTGGTTTTGGGTTTAGTGATCAAACAAGGTCCAAACCAACCCAAATTCTACCCAAGGCTTCTAAATAATGTGAAAAGCTCACATAAAAAGTTTGGGAAATTTTGGACTTATTATTTATTCTCTAAAAATCCAGAACCATTGGTTTAGGTTGTTTTAAATACCTTAAAATTCCCTGTTCAAACTAAAAATCATAAAACTATTTTTATTAAATACTATGGAAAATAACAAACCTAGGAAAATTGGTCTCATAATTTTACCATTTTTCTATAATTTTTAACAGGTTTCTAAAGCTCTGTGGAAAAAGAAAAAGGAAAAACTTTAACAGCAACGGGCCGAAACCAGCCCAGGTTGGCCCAAGCCCGAGCGAATGCGCGCGCGCGCCCGCGCTCGCGAGGCGACTTTGCGCAGAGGCCCTCGGGTTTTTGGTTAAACAGAAATAGATCCGTTTACTATTGTTTTAAGTCACTGACAGTTCACGAAAAGGTCCTCGGGTTTCTGTCAATTCACGATTACCAGTCCTCGACGCCGTTCACGCACGGCCGCGCTCCGGCGAGCATCTACGCCGGCCGAACGGGGCAACGGCTGGGTTCTCCGAGCGGTGGACACGAAATTGGGGTCGGCCTAACTACTTTCCCTAACTTAATTGCACTGTTGGTGGATCGTGGAGCTCCGGCCACGGTGACTGTAAGCAAAGCGGCGTAATGATGGCGTTCCCGGCGACCCAGGGTGGTCTAGCTTGATTCAATGCTTCGGTAAGCATCAAGAGGAAACAAGGTTGCTGAAACAAGAGAACCGAGGGTGAGACCGGACCTGAAACGGGCTGCCCACGGCGAGCTCACTTCTACGGCGGCGGAGAACCGGATTGGGGGAAACTCCGAATTCAAGCGCGTTGGTGGACGATCGAGCGTGGGAGCGGGTGCGATAGCTAGCAAAATACATGGCGCAACTGGCCTGGCCCTCAATTTATAGAAGGGCAAAGCGGTGGCCACGAATTTGAGGAGGACGCGCGGCGGCCGGAGGTAAGGAAGAAGTGCTGGCCGCGGTGAATACGTGTTCACCGCCGTGGCAACTCTCTCGGTGATGATGGGACAGCCGTAGGACGTTACGGCGGTGCTATGAACCGGGTAGGCCACGCGGCGCACGGTCGGGCAGCGGCGGTCGACGGCGAACTTATCGCCAGCCGCAAAGTCGAAGGAAGACAGGGGGAAGGGATCGTCGGAGTGATGGCCAGCTCACCGGTGACGAGGACATTACCGCGACAGACTTATCTAGTGACCGCCGAGCACGAATCACAGCGACGACGATCAACGACGACGGCCACCGGCGACGGGAAAGATCTTCATCAGGTTAACGGTTACTGTACCATGGTGAAGACTCATCAGTGCTTCTGACAGGCAATGTTGTGGGTCAATTTTCTCCCAAATTCCTGTGGCAACATGTCCAAGTCTCTGCACTAAAGTTGTAGTGCTACATACCAGCTACAACTCGACTATAAGACTTGATCACATTTGAGCACTGGATCATGCTCGGATTTGAGCTCAAAGTTGATGTCAGTTCACTGCTAAACAGAATTTCAGTTCAAAACAACCTGACAGCCGAACTTTGATGGAGTTTTTCTCTAAATTTCTCATAACAACTAATCTCACACTCTTTAACAAAGTTGTTCCCCTATGATTAGGCTTCAACTTTGATGTGGTGACCTAGGGCAAAAACCCTATACTTTGTAAATTACAAAGCCCCAAAGTTGAGCCCATTCACTGTTTTTCAGACTTAGAACAAAACTCAATTGAGGTCCATTTTGCATTTAAGTCCAAAACTTAGGGTTTGGCCTTCAAATCCACATATTTGTGATCCAATTGACTTAACACACTTATTTGACTTGGTTTTTGCACTTTAGTCCAAAAGTGGACTAATTTTGCACTTAGGCCCCTAGGGTTTGGTTTTAGGGTTTCCCAGGGTTCTGATTAGGGTTTTTAATATCCCAGGGGTATAAATGTGATTCAACTTTATTGTTGGGGTCACTTTATGACTTTTACCCTAAAGCCTTTAGGTTTTCTCAACTTTGGTTAAGTTTTACCCCTTTAACCACTATTTAGGGTTAAGTCCTTAAACTAGGGTCCAATTTGTAAAACAGTAAAACAATACAACTTGTTTGAAATTTTTGCCTAGTGAATGCACTCTAGGTGTGTCAAACATACGCAATGCCCATGCTCATGATGCCATGCTCAAGTTTTAGTTATAGTAACACCAGGGGTGTTACATCCTTCCCCCCATAAAAGAATCTCGTCCCGAGATTTAAAGTCCTAGGGTGAGTAATGGAAAAGGAAATGTGTCATGTTTTTATTTCCTGATTTCTGGTACAAGGCAGGGGTGGTGTGGGGGTTTATTCCTTTATTACATAGCTATACAAACTTTACAACTTACAAGAGGCTAGGAAGCCTGGGAAATTCTTATCTAAGAAATCTTGGGTTTCCCATGTAGCCTCATCTTCCGAATGCTGGTTCCACTGTATTTTATAAAACTTGAGAGTCTTTCTCTGGGTAACCCTGTCCTTTTGATCCAGAACTCGAATGGGATGTTCCGAGTACGTTAAATCTGGTTCCAGGACAACATCAGTCACTTCAACGGTTCGATCGGGAACCCGAAGACACTTCTTCAATTGTGACACGTGGAACACATTATGCACGGCAGACAATGTTTCGGGGAGCTGAAGTCGGTATGCCACTGGTCCACATTGCTCAAGTACCAGGAATGGACCAATGTACCTGGGTGCAAGTTTTCCTTTAATCCCAAAACGCGATACGCCTTTCATTGGTGAAACCTTTAAGTAGACGTAGTCTCCTTCCAAGAAGTATAAGGGCATTCGCCGTTTGTCTGCATAACTTTTCTGACGAGCCTGTGCCTTCTTCATATTATGAACTATTTTCTGAACCTTTTCTTCGGTTTCTTTTACCATATCAGGTCTAAAGAAATATCTTTCACCAGGTTCAGACCAATTTAGCGGAGTTCGACACCGTCGCCCATACAAAGCTTCAAAAGGTGCCATCTTGATGCTTTCCTGGTAACTGTTATTATATGAAAACTCCGCCAAGGGTAAGCATTCATCCCATTTCTGTGAGAAATCCAGGACACATGCCCGCAACATATCTTCAAGTATTTGGTTCACTCTCTCAGTTTGTCCACTGGTTTGAGGGTGATAGGCCGAACTGTGGAGCAACTTAGTTCCCAGGGATTTATGAAGTTCCTCCCAAAATTTGGATACGAACTGAGGTCCATGATCCGACACTATGGTCTTTGGAACACCATGCAAACTGAGAATACGAGCAATGTATAACTCCGCATAGGTAAGTACCGGGTAATATGTCTTGACCGGCAGAAAATGAGCAACCTTTGTAAGTCGATCAACAATCACCCAGATAGAGTCGTACCCTTTTGCGGTCCTGGGCAATCCCACAATGAAGTCCATGCTTATGTCTTCCCATTTCCATGTTGGTGTTGGTAATGACTGCAATGGACCGGCGGCTTTCATGTGTATGGCCTTGACACGTCTGCAAGTGTCACACTTAGCCACATAGCGTGCAATTTCAATCTTCATCTTCGTCCACCAATAGTGTTGTTTCAGATCATGATACATCTTAGTGCTTCCCGGATGAATGGAATAGCGACTAAGATGCGCTTCATCTAAGATTTGCTGGCGGAGTTCTTCATTCTTCGGCACTACTATGCGGTTGTTGAACCATAACACACCTTGATCATCTTCCTTGAAACATTGGGCTGTTCCAGCCCTGATCTTCTCTCGTATGTGCTTCATGCCCAGATTATCCTGTTGAGCATCAATTATCCTTTGCAAAATGGTTGACTCAAGCTTTAGTTGATTCAGAGTCCCTTGCTGGATTATCCCCAGGTTTAACTTTTCCATTTCTTGACACAAAGTGTTTTCGGAGGTCTTTACCATAAGACAGTGGCAGGAAGTCTTGCGACTCAATGCATCTGCCACCACATTGGCCTTGCCTGGGTGATAATGGATTTCCAGTTCATAATCTTTAATGAGCTCAAGCCATCGTCTTTGCCTCATGTTTAACTCTGACTGGGTAAATATATACTTCAAACTCTTATGATCTGTATATATGTGGCAGATATTTCCCAGCAGATAGTGACGCCATATTTTCAGGGCATGAACCACAGCAGCCAGCTCGAGATCATGAGTTGGATAGTGCTCCTCATGTCGGCATAACTGCCTTGAAGCATACGCAATTACTCGGCCTTCTTGCATTAGCACACAGCCGAGTCCACTGCCTGACGCATCACAATATACATCAAAAGGTTTAGTGATGTCCGGTTGAGCCAATACCGGAGCAGTGGTCAATAGTGTCTTCAATTGCTCAAAGGCTTCATTACATTTAGAAGACCAATTGAACTTAGTATCATTCTTCAATAAACTTGTGATTGGCTTCACAAGCTTAGAAAAATCAGGTATGAATCTGCGATAATATCCTGCGAGTCCAAGAAAACTCCGGACTTGGTGAACAGTTGTTGGGGGTTTCCATTCCAGAATATCCTTGACCTTGCTAGGATCTACCGCAATTCCTTTAGCTGATAACACGTGCCCCAGAAATTGAATTTCCTCCAGCCAGAACGCGCACTTGCTGAACTTGGCATACAGCTGGTGTTCCCTCAGGCGCGTCAATACTATCCGTAGATGCTGAGCATGCTCCTCTTCATTTTTAGAATATATCAAAATATCATCGATGAAGACCACCACGAACTTGTCTAACTCGGGCATAAGCACCGAGTTCATCAAATAGGTGAAGTGGGCAGGAGCATTAGTGAGCCCGAAAGACATTACCAAGTACTCAAACAATCCATACCGCGTAGTAAATGCGGTCTTCGGTATATCCTCGGGCCGAATACGGATTTGATGATAGCCCGACCTGAGATCAATTTTGGAAAACACCCTACAATACACTACTCTACTCTTATTACACCACTAGTCCTGTTTTCCGTTGCTTTTGGCGGCTTCATCATCAGGTGTGGGAGTCCAGACGTCAACCAACCTCAAAGAAGGAGGGGGTTCATACAGGTCTAATTCCCCACCCAACGCGCGTCCCGCAACGTGAGAAGGTCCGGCTTCCGCCTCAGCAGAGGGTGTGGGCTCACTAGGGTGTAGTTGCGAGTAGAGCACATGGACTTCCTCATGTAATGTATTGCAGTAAACCTGCAGGTTGTCGACAGCTGAGCTGAGTTCTTTCACTCGGGCCTGAGCCCTTGCCTCCTTGGCCCATGCCAATGAACGAGATTGAACAACCCAATCGAGTGCCAAATCCCGATCTGCCAGCTGGTCTTGTAGATGGCGAACATCTCTTCGTAACTCATTTATACGGTCACCATCTCCAATCCATATAGCTGTCCTGCGGCGGAGTTCCAATTGGAGCCTGCTTACTTCTGCTTCCAGATCCCCTATAGGATCATTGCTCCCGCTACTACTATCTACATCTCGCGGAGCAAGTTGATGTCGAGGTACTCCAATTGGTCCAGTCGACTTACGCGCGGTCTTTCTTGTGCGCGGCGGCATTTTCTAAGGGGGAAATTTATTAGTATAATTCTTAGCATGATGCATGAGTAAGTACAGAATCAACCTTGGTTGATTCAACCTTCTATACATTGCACTCTTCCTATCTGGTCTTTAAGATAAACTCTTCAGAATACTTAGGTAAGAAGAGAAAAGAATCTTTAGGTAAGACTTTTGAAAATCTTTTTGAAGATGCCTTAATATCTGCAAAGAAGGGCTACGCTCCGATACCAGCTGTGACGGAACCTCCCAAGTAATCAGGCCCACCTACAGTTGTCCTTGTCTAACAGACATCAGACACCCTGTAGATGTTCCTAAGTTACTTGACAAGCTCGGTATCTTTCCTTACCTCACCAGGAACGTTTCACCCGTCTTGCAGACATTACAGATCATCGGAGATGAAGATATGCGGAAGCGAATTACATAAACTTACATTTATTCAAAAAGCAAGCTTAAGTCGTTTATTTACAGACCAGGCTAAAATGAGTGCATAAAAGTAATAATTATACAAACCAGGGAGACACAAACCTCTCCCGAAAGACTATAAACAAAAGATTCTAGATGGAGGACCGAGTCCTCCCGCCTTTCAGTCTTGTTTTTCTTCGTTGGGAACCACCTTAGCACAGAAGCAGCAAAAGTCTGCTACTTCCCCACCTAAAAACAACAAAGGGATAAACCCTGAGTATGGAATTACTCAGCAAGTCTTACCCGACTAAGGAAAAGACTCTCAAGGGTATGCTGGATATATGGGAGTCAAGGTAAGGCTTCTCAATAGTCAAAGACTCTGTTTTGCAGAAATGCTTACTAAAGTGGATCCTTAAAAATCCAATTTTATTTGTCAAGTTAGGTAAAATTACCTGCACTAGAGTTCTTTCTACCCTAGTTCAATCACTGGTCCTGCACTAGCCAATTTCTTAACCAAAAACCCATCATCTTTAGTGGAATGCTACGTGTAGGTCAGTGAACAAGTCTTCATAACCGCGAAGGTACGGCGATCCGAATCGATTATACTCAGCTGAGGATCTCCAATCACACGACATATGTAGCACTTAACCCTTGCATATGTCAACCCGCCACCGGGGTTCTTAAGACCGGATCAGGTTCACGCAAACCGAGAGCACAGATACACCACCGTCCAGCCTCTTGCCACGGAGGGTACACGCTACTCTCGCCACCGCTCCACTCCCATTTCGTGTTATCTTATTCCGGCCTTAGTCTGCCCGAGGCAAGGCTTACCCATGACGAGGCATGTGACCAGTTAAAGGGTCCTCGATCATCAAGCCTACATCGACAAGGTCCTTAATCGACTCAGACGGAGACACTACACCGAGACTCTCTTCTCGTGCAAGTTACCCGCCCGGTCTCAGCTTTCTCATTTCAAACCCAAAGTTTGGTACCTGACAGAGGTACATCTTTTCCGATGTTGAATCCATCACGGCCGTGATGGATCCACCACCAAGTTTTGTTTTCGAAAACATCCCTCCCACTTTGCCAAACATCTTTTGTAAAACAAATCCTTTTGTTTTTCTAAAGCAATACTAAGCATAGTAAAACCTTTTTATAAAAACAGGATTTCAAGGAGGGTAATCAAGATCAAGGAAGGTAATGCAGGAATTGTTTAATCAATCAACTCCTATCACCTAATGCATCAAACAAGTGAGAAAGATTTTAAAAACATCAAGGGAGGTGGCAAATGCACCGGGGCTTGCCTTTGTTATCAGAGGTGTCTTGCTCGGATCTACAGATATCAAAATAAAAGCAGTTATCCGCTTGAGGATCAGAGGTGGGTGGTATCCCTTCTTCAAAAACTTCTTCTTCTTCTTCTTGCTCTAATATAATCATATACATGCATAAGAATGGATGTCATGGAATGCTCATGAGGATGCAAAGGTAGCATAAACTTATTAGTTATGTCTTGAATACAACTTTCCTTCACGGTACTCCGAGAACCTAGGGTTTCCGGAGTCAGTAAAGGAGTTCATGGAGTAGGGGGGGTGGTTTTGGGTTTAGTGATCAAACAAGGTCCAAACCGACCCAAATTCTACCCAAGGCTTCTAAATAATGTGAAAAGCTCACATAAAAAGTTTGGGAAATTTTGGACTTATTATTTATTCTCTAAAAATCCAGAACCATTGGTTTAGGTTGTTTTAAATACCTTAAAATTCCCTGTTCAAACTAAAAATCATAAAACTATTTTTATTAAATACTATGGAAAATAACAAACCTAGGAAAATTGGTCTCATAATTTTACCATTTTTCTATAATTTTTAACAGGTTTCTAAAGCTCTGTGGAAAAAGAAAAAGGAAAAACTTTAACAGCAACGGGCCGAAACCAGCCCAGGTTGGCCCAAGCCCGAGCGAATGCGCGCGCGCGCCCGCGCCCGCGAGGCGACTTTGCGCAGAGGCCCTCGGGTTTTTGGTTAAACAGAAATAGATCCGTTTACTATTGTTTTAAGTCACTGACAGTTCACGAAAAGGTCCTCGGGTTTCTGTCAATTCACGATTACCAGTCCTCGACGCCGTTCACGCACGGCCGCGCTCCGGCGAGCATCTACGCCGGCCGAACGGGGCAACGGCTGGGTTCTCCGAGCGGTGGACACGAAATTGGGGTCGGCCTAACTACTTTCCCTAACTTAATTGCACTGTTGGTGGATCGTGGAGCTCCGGCCACGGTGACCGTAAGCAAAGCGGCGTAATGATGGCGTTCCCGGCGACCCAGGGTGGTCTAGCTTGATTCAATGCTTCGGTAAGCATCAAGAGGAAACAAGGTTGCTGAAACAAGAGAACCGAGGGTGAGACCGGACCTGAAACGGGCTGCCCACGGCGAGCTCACTTCTACGGCGGCGGAGAACCGGATTGGGGGAAACTCCGAATTCAAGCGCGTTGGTGGACGATCGAGCGTGGGAGCGGGTGCGATAGCTAGCAAAATACATGGCGCAACCGGCCTGGCCCTCAATTTATAGAAGGGCAAAGCGGTGGCCACGAATTTGAGGAGGACGCGCGGCGGCCGGAGGTAAGGAAGAAGTGCTGGCCGCGGTGAATACGTGTTCACCGCCGTGGCAACTCTCTCGGTGATGATGGGACAGCCGTAGGACGTTACGGCGGTGCTATGAACTGGGTAGGCCACGCGGCGCACGGTCGGGCAGCGGCGGTCGACGGCGAACTTATCGCCAGCCGCAAAGTCCAAGGAAGACAGGGGGAAGGGATCGTCGGAGTGATGGCCAGCTCACCGGTGACGAGGACCTTACCGCGACAGACTTATCTAGTGACCGCCGAGCACAAATCACAGCGACGACGATCAACGGCGACGGCCACCGGCGACGGGAAAGATCTTCATCAGGTTAACGGTTACTGTACCATGGTGAAGACTCATCAGTGCTTCTGACAGGCAATGTTGTGGGTCAATTTTCTCCCAAATTCCTGTGGCAACATGTCCAAGTCTCTGCACTAAAGTTGTAGTGCTACATACCAGCTACAACTCGACTATAAGACTTGATCACATTTGAGCACTGGATCATGCTCGGATTTGAGCTCAAAGTTGATGTCAGTTCACTGCTAAACAGAATTTCAGTTCAAAACAACGTGACAGCCGAACTTTGATGGGGTTTTTCTCTAAATTTCTCATAACAACTAATCTCACACTCTTTAACAAAGTTGTTCCCCTATGATTAGGCTTCAACTTTGATGTGGTGACCTAGGGCAAAAACCCTATACTTTGTAAATTACAAAGCCCCAAAGTTGAGCCCATTCACTGTTTTTCAGACTTAGAACAAAACTCAATTGAGGTCCATTTTGCATTTAAGTCCAAAACTTAGGGTTTGGCCTTCAAATCCACATATTTGTGATCCAATTGACTTAACACACTTATTTGACTTGGTTTTTGCACTTTAGTCCAAAAGTGGACTAATTTTGCACTTAGGCCCCTAGGGTTTGGTTTTAGGGTTTCCCAGGGTTCTGATTAGGGTTTTTAATATCCCAGGGGTATAAATGTGATTCAACTTTATTGTTGGGGTCACTTTATGACTTTTACCCTAAAGCCTTTAGGTTTTCTCAACTTTGGTTAAGTTTTACCCCTTTAACCACTATTTAGGGTTAAGTCCTTAAACCAGGGTCCAATTTGTAAAACAGTAAAACAATACAACTTGTTTGAAATTTTTGCCTAGTGAATGCACTCTAGGTGTGTCAAACATACGCAATGCCCATGCTCATGATGCCATGCTCAAGTTTTAGTTATAGTAACACCAGGGGTGTTACACCAGTCGGACCTACCTTTGTCGTTTTGGGGATACGCTCTAGAAACAGCAACTTTCACACTAAATAGGGTACCGTCTAAGTCCGTAGTTAAGACACCATATGAGATGTGGACTGGGAAGACTCCCAGCTTGTCTTTTCTGAAGATTTGGGGTTGTGAGGTTTACGTCAAGCGACTACAGTCAGATAAACTCACTCCAAAATCGGACAAGTGCATGTTCGTGGGATATCCAAAGGAAACTTTAGGATATTACTTTTACCACCGGTCAGAGGGCAAAGTGTTTGTGGCTTGGAACGGTGTGTTCTTAGAGAAAGAGTTTCTCAAAAGAGAGAAAAGTAAACAAAAGGTGTATCTTGAAGAAGTTCAGGATGAGCCAGTGGGACAAGATTCAACAAGTGATGCTAATGTAGCTATAATACCCTAAAAACCAAACCATGTTTATAATCCTAATATGGTGTGTCCTACTGATGATCGGAGACCGTAGATGCATAGATATCGTCGAGACGATTCCGATCGACTACTAGTTTGCCTTGTTTGGAGTCTGAATGAGTTTTTTCAAGTGCCGGTCGATTTGAGCCATTGGATATTAGGATTGAGGGAGTTTTCTTCTATTTATACCTCCCTAACCCTAGCAGCCACGTCCTCCCACCCTAGCAGCCATCCCCTTTTGTGCCTTGCCCAAGAGAAGAAAGGAAGAACAAGGGAGAGAAGAGAGGGAAGATTAGGGCACACAGTCGCCTGTCATCGTCATCGTTCCTCTTCAAGAATTGGTTGGATTTCCTTTCCTCTCTCCATTGTACCCACTTGATGGATGTTTTACCTTGTTTTGGATGAGTTTTAGGCCCTGCAATTAGCCCTTTATGTTGGATTAGATGGGAGATTAGATTTTTGATCTCGAAATTAGTCTCTGCAGAATAACAGATTCGATAGTTTTTGTTCATGCCAGTTTTCCGTGGTCTTAGAGGCCTCAAAAAAATAAAAAAATATATTTATGAGTTGTAGATAATTTAGATATCTTTCCGTGACCGCGAAGAACACCTCAATCGGACATCAGATCAGAAAGTTATTGCAGTTTTATTATAGCAGTTTTTCAGTCTCATAATTCTGTGCAGAATCTGTTCTATTAAGATTTAGGCAATTTTATCAACAGAATTCAACCTTGGGTTTGTAAGAAAAGTTGTAGATAATTTCATAAGCTTTCCAGATTGTTAAAGAGTGCATTCATATGAATTATGAAACTCTAGTTATGTTTGTTTTATGGTGGCTGTTTCTGTTGGCCTGACAGAAATGAGCGGGTCTGTTCACTGGTAGGTTTCATCAAGTAAATGGCCGAATTGGCTCTCCCAGCTATGGAGACTTTTGTAGAGGGATAAAAGTTCTTACTTCCAGCAGAATGTCATGATTTTTGGTTGAGTAGTTTGTGAGATATCGAATTTTGAAAGTTAACTATGCGGCTGTCTAAAACAGATTCAGTCAGTTATCTTGTAATATGTTTTAGACTTATAGATGGCAGAATTTAATTATCTATTGAATACCGAAGTTGTAGAGTATTTTGTGTAGATACTTCTAAAGTATTTGTTTGATATCACCACTGTTATAATTTTAAAGATACAAAATTAACAAACAGCGCTGCTGCTGTTTGACATGTGGTTCACGGTGGGAGTCTTCACCAGGTCTTGGTTTCAAGCGTAGGAACGATTTGTTGATTGTTGGCAAATGTTTATGAAATATTTGTACTAAGTTTTATGCCCCGCAACAGGTGGTTATGCTCCGGATCATGCTTAGTACATTTTCTTCTTCGATGAAGGCAAGTGAATGTAGCGGTGGTTGCTACCGTTTTGACTTGTTGTTTCATCGCCTACACTCTAATATTCAGAATCATCGAATTCTTTCGTAATTGAACTCTATGGGATGCTTTACTTGATTGTATTATATTGATGCTTAATCATATATTGATGATGATGATGATTCGAGTATGACCCACGAGATTAATTCACACTCCTGAAGGTGAATGAAGTATTATTTGAGGTTTGTATTGTATCTGAAGGTAAACGAAGTATTGTTTGAGGTTTGTATTGTATTTGAAGGAAGTGAAGTATATTGATAAATGCAGCATGCCATATACATTGCATGATTCACTTGCATCTGAAGTTTTGTCGTGACCTATGGTCCGACCGTACCGGTACAACTTAGCATCGTACGTTGCCCGAGGAGGGGTACGATGCGACTTCATACCCTTAGAGGTATGAAGGCAGAGGACATATGCATGGCATTCATATGCATTCATTGAAGTGATATTTGCAGATGGTGTGGTTTTATACTCTAAGAGATATGAAGGCAGAGGACTTACACATTGCATTCCTATGCATACATTAAAGTGATATTTGCAGGTATTGTTGACGCAGGGAAGTGTTATACAACCTATTGTGGTCGTTCGAGGAAATGAGATGGCATTGGTTATTTTGGGACTATTGAGTTCTATATATACAAGTATTTCTGATCTCAATTGTGATCCCTTTTAAAATGTTGATTAATTCAATTCTTTTGGTTTAAATATCTCATCAAAATATTTTACTTGTTGAGATGTTTCATCTCACTCTTGCATTACTCAATGCAGGTACTTAATTCATGTTGGGAATGAGGGAAGTAGCAGCACGTCCACCTTCACTCTCATAATAACGCTGCCCAGGCACAACCATGATTTAATTAGAAACTTCTTGTCAAGGATGTTTGTTTTTAACTAGTCGTGCACACTAGTTAATTCAGTTTATGTCGTTATGGTTATCTTCCCATTGCTAGAAGATTATTAATGTCTAGTATGTTTTCTTATCATGATATCTGTTTATACTCTGTTGCTTCCACGTTTATGCAAATTTCCAAAGGAGATGCTGTCGAAATTTTATATATGAATGTTAGTTGTGTAGTTTAGTAGCATTTCAGGGTGTTTGTGGATCCTGGGGTGTTACAGTAGCAGAACAAGTTGAGACGTCTATGGCAAGAGAATCACCACCACAACCACGAAGGTCAGCAAGGCTTCGCGAGGCACGAGGAGAAGTGCTATTGTTGGGCAATGGGGAAGTGTTGTTGTTAGACAACGACGAACCTGCAACATATTCAGAAGCGATGATGGACCTAGATTCCGAGAAATGGCATGTCGCCATGAGATCCGAGATAGATTCCATGGGAGAAAATCAAGTTTGGAACTTGGTTGACCCGCCTGATGGTGTTAGACCTATAGAATGCAAATGGATCTATAAGAAGAAGAAAGACATGGATGGAAATGTTCACATCTATAAGGCTCGACTTGTTGCAAAGGGTTTTCGACAAGTTCAAGGAGTTGACTATGACGAGACATTCTCGCTAGTAGCGATGCTTAAATCTATTCGGATCATTCTAGCTATTGCCGCATATTTCGATTATGAGATTTGGCAGATGGATGTCAAAACAGCTTTCCTTAATGGAAACCTAGATGAGGACGTGTATATGATAAAGCCTGAGGGTTTTGTCGATCCGATCAATGCTGGAAAGATATGCAAACTTCAGAAATCCATTTATGGGTTGAAGCAAGCATCTTGGAGTTGGAACATTCGTTTTGATGAAGTGATCAAAGGGCTTGGTTTTCATCAGAATGAAGAAGAAGCTTGTGTTTACAAGAAGGAAAGTGGGAGCGCTGTTGTATTTCTAATCTTGTATGTGTATGACATATTATTGATTGGGAATGACATTCCTATGCTAGAGTCCGTCAAGGCTTCACTGAAAAAGAGTTTTTCTATGAAGGACTTAGGGGAAGCAGCATATATTTTGGGCATAAGGATCTATAGAGATAGGTCGAAGAGGCTTATAGGATTAAGTCAAGATACGTACATTGACAAGGTTTTGAAACAGTTCAACATGGAACAGTCCAAGAAAGGGTTCATACCTATGTCACATGGTAAACACCTTAGCCAGATGCAATGTCCTGCAACGGCTAATGAGCGGGAGCGCATGAGTAAGGTACCATACGCCTCAGCAATTGGTTCAATCATGTATGCCATGATAAGTACACGCCCAGATGTTTCATACGCTATAAGTGCTACGAGTAGATACCAGGCTGATCCAGGTGAGGATCACTGGACAGCGGTAAAAGGCATTCTTAAGTACTTAAGAAGGACTAAAGATATGTTCCTGGTATATGGGGGTAAGGAGGAGCTCGTTGTAACTGGTTACACCGATGCTAGCTTCCAAACTGACCCAGACGAGTTAAAATCGCAATCAGGTTTTGTGTTCATAATAAATGGTGGTGTTGTTAGTTGGAAGAGTTCCAAACAGGAGACTGTGACTGATTCTACAACAGAAGCCGAGTACATTGCAGCTTCTGAATCTGCGAAGGAAGGTGTTTGGATAAGAAAGTTCCTCATCGAGCTTGGTGTGTTTCCTAATGCATCTAGCCCATTGAACCTCTACTGTGACAACAATGGGGCTATTGCGCAAGCTAAGGAGCCAAGGAACCACCAGAAAAACAAACACGTACTGCGGAAGTTTCACCTCATACGGGAATTCATTAGGCGGGGTGAGATAAAGATATGCAAAATACATACGGATTTGAATGTTGCTGATCCTTTGACAAAACCTCTTCCACAACCTAAGCATGAGGCACACGTGAGATCTATGGGTATTAGATATCTTCTAGATTAACTCTAGTGCAAGTGGGAGACTGTTAGAAATATGCCCTAGAGATAATCATAGAGATGAGCATATTTCTTTGTATCCATGATATATATATTGCTTAATTGAATATCCATGGAAGGCACCTTGTATTGATTAGCAATTATGTGAATTGTTTGTGAGATTCTTTACTTATATGGTTATTCTAAATGATGTCCCTAGTCAGAGTCGATGACTAGCACATGTATTAGTTGATGACTACATTTCACAAGTCATGAACATGGAGATGTTAAATTAATAATGTGGGCGCATGTATGACATGAGGCTGGACCGACCCAACGTGAGATATTGTAATATAGTTCTCTTCTTGCAACATGAATACTGTATCCTTAGACCTGAGATTGTCGCATGTTTTCAAGATGTGAATTGACTTACTTAGGGACTATCAAACGCTATCCCGTAACTGGGTAGTTATAAAGGTAGTTTTGGGTTTGTCAGGAAGCATGCTATGAGGCATGGTCAGTCAAGATGGAATTTGTCCCTCTCTTTGTGAGAGAGATATCTCTGGGCCCCTCGAGTGATTGGATCAAGAAATGCATGGCCGTGCTAGGGTTAAGAGTTAACCATTGAAAGGATTCCAATTCACAGTATCGAGAAAGAGAGGTCAGCTTAGAGCCAGACCAAATATCGTGAGACAAAGGGAACAGCATGTACTTAATGTCGCAATGGTTCGTCTGATATGATCTTTACGTACACATAGGAGTTGACATGTCTTGCTAGAGGCCGCTGTCAATTATTGGGCCAAGTAAGAGTACTCGGGCTATGTCTATTTGTACGTGAACCTATAGGGTCACACACTTAAGGGGAAGGAAGCCTAATTCGGATTAGATCCGAAATTAGACTGGGCTTTAGGGTTAATGATGGGCCTCGGCGTCAGAAGCCCACCATAACGCCTATATAATGAGGGGCGGGGGCGCGGTTAAGAGACAACCTAATTCGCCACCTGCAAATCAGCAGCCGCCGCTCGCCTCTCGCCCTCGCCAAGCCGCCGTCGCGAACCTAGCAGTTCGGTACGCGGCGCTTCCTCCCTGTACGTGTGGATACCTCGGAGGTGCTGCATCTGGAGCACTTGGACGAACCGTGCGAGGACGTGAAGGACGCCGGCGACTGCACGGCACTGCTCGACGCGTTCGTCTACATCGAGACGTCTTCCGCTGCTCTGCGCGTCTAGTGGTAATTCCATGACCTATAACCGCAGTAGTTCTTGGTATTACGGGGATGAAAATTTTGTTTTGCGCTAGCGTAGCCTCCCCGTAATCCTACAGATTCTTCATCCCAACATGGGCTAGTCGGCGATGCCAGAGCCAACCCATGTTAGTCTTAGCAATTAAGCAAGTATCGAGTTCAGCTCTATTGAAATCAACTAAGTATAGCTGACCCTCTAATACTCCCTTAAAAGCTACTGAATCATCACTTCTTCTAAAGACAGTAACACCTGTATCCGTGAAAAGACAGTTGTAACCCATTTTGCATAATTGAGAAACAGAAAGCAAGTTGTAATCTAAAGAATCTACAAGAAAAACATTTGAAATAGAATGGTCAGGTGATATAGCAATTTTACCCAATCCTTTGTCCAAACCTTGATTTCCATCCCCGAATGTGATAGCTCGTTGGGGATCTTGGTTTTTCTCGTAGGAGGAGAACATTCTTTTCTCCCCAGTCATGTGGTTTGTGCACCCGCTGTCGATGATCCAACTTGAGCCCCTGGATGCATAAACCTACAAAACAAATTTAGTTCTTGATTTTAGGTACCCAAACAGTTTTGGGTCCTTTGACATTAGATACAAGAACTTTGGGTACCCAAACACAAGTCTTTGATCCCTTGTGTTTGCCCCCAACATATTTGGCAACTACTTTGCCTGATTTGTTAGTTAGCACATAAGAAGCATCAAAAGTTTTGAATGAAACATTATGATCATTTGATGCAGCAGGAGTTTTCTTTTTAGGCAATTTAGCATGGGTTGATTGCCTAGAACTAGATGCCTCACTCTTATACATAAAATCATGATTAGGGCCAGAGTGAGACTTCCTAGAGTGAATTCTCCTAATTTTATGTTTGGGATAACTGACAGGGTATAAAATGTAACCTTCGTTATCCTGAACCATGGGAGCCTTGCCCTTAACAAAATTAGACAATCTTTTAGGTGGGGCATTAAGCTTGACATTGTCTCCCTTTTGGAAGCCAATACCATCCTTAATGCCAGGGCGTCTCCCACTATAGAGCATACTTCTAGCAAATTTAAATTTCTCATTTTCCAAGTCATGCTCATTGATTTTAGCAGTTAATGTAGCTACGTGATCATTTTGTTGTTTAATTAAAGCAAGGTGATCATGAATAGCATCTACATTAACATCTCTACATCTAGTGCAAATAGAAACATGTTCAACGGTAGATGTAGAGGGTTTGCAATCATTTAATTCAACAATTTTAGCATGTAAAATGTCATTCTCATCTCTAAGATTGGAAATAGAAATATTGCAAACATCTTGTGACAGAACCTCCCAAGTCATTAGGCCCACCTACAGTTGTCCTTGTCCAACAGACATCAGACAACCCTATAGATGTTCCTGAATCACTTGACAAGTTCGGTATCTTTTCTCTTACCTTTCCAAGAACGTTTCACCCGTCTGACAGACAATATGTTCATCGGAGATGCGGAAATGCGGAAGTGATTACATAAACTTACATTTATTTAAAAAGTAAGAGTAAGTCATTTATTACAGACCAGAGTGTAAAGCGAGTACTGAAAAGTATTATTACAATACCTGGGAGGCAAAAACTCCTCCCATTAAGTTCTTTACATAAAAGTTTTTAAGGAGGACTCGGTCCTCCAGCAGCTTCATTCTTGATTGTCTTCATTTTTCATCACCTTGGTACAAAAACAACAAAAGTTTGTTGTCTCCTCACCTAAAAACAACGGGGGAATAAACCCTGAGTATGGAATTACTCAGCAAGTCTTACCCAACTAAAGAAAAGACTCTCAAGGGTATGCTGGTTATATGGGAGTCAAGGTAAGGCCTTTCAATAATCAAAGACTCTGTTTGCAGAATTGCTTACTAAAGTGGATCCTTAAAATCCAGTTTTATTGTCAGGTTAGTAAATTACCTGTGTCTAGAGTTCTTTCTACTCTAGTTCAAACACTTGTCCTACACTAGCCAGTTTCTCATCAATCCCTTTATCTTTAGTGGAATTCTACGTATAGGTCAGTGGCCAAGTCTCCATAACCGCGGAGGTACGGCGATCCGAATCGATTATACTCAGCTGAGGATCTCCGATCACACGACATATGTAGCACTTAACCCTTGCATATGTTAACCCGCCACCGGGGTTCTTAAGACCAGATCAGGTTCACGCAAACCGAGAGCACAGATACACCACCGTCCAGCCTCTTGCCACGGAGGGTACACGCTACTCTCGCCACCGCTCCACGCCCATTTCGTGTTATCTTATTCTGGCCTTAGTCTGCCCGAGGCAAAGCTTACCCATGACGAGGCATGTGACCAGTTAAAGGGTCCTCGGTCAGCAGGCCTACATCGACACGGTCCTTAAACGACTCAGACAGAGACACTACACCGAGACTCTCTTTCTCGTGCAAGTCACCCGCCCGGTCTCAGCTTAATCATTTAACCCCAAAGGTTGGTACCTAGTAGAGGTACATCTTTTCCGATGTTGGACCCATCATGGCCATGATGGATCCACCATCAAGTTTTGTTTTCAAAAACATCCCAACCACTTTTGCCACATCATCTTTTGTAAAAACAAAACATTTTGTTTTACTAAAGCAAGGCTAAGCATCAAAAAATCTTTTGTAAACAGGGATTTCAAGGAAGGTAATGCAGGAATTGTTTAAGCAATCAACACCTATCACCTAATGCATCAAGCAAGTGAAAAAGATTTTTAAAACACAAGGGGGGTGGCAAATGCACCGGGGCTTGCCTTTGTTTATGGGTGAGTCAGGCTCGGATCCACAAATATCAAAGTAGAAACAATTCCCAGCCTGAGTTTCCAAAGGTGGTGCTTGCTCTTCAGTGGCTTCCACTTCTTCCTCGTGTTCTAATCATAACCATACATATGTATATAAGAATGAATGCCATGTAATGCTCATGAGAGTGGAAAGATAATATAAACTTATTATCTAAGTCTTGAATACAACTTTCCTTCACGGAACTTCGAGAACTTAGGGTTTCCGGAGTCAGTAAAGGAGTTCACAGGGCAGGGGGGGTTTTGGGGTTTAGGTGTCAAACAAGGTCCAAATCAAGCCAAACTCTACCCAAGGTTTCTAAATAATATGAGGAACTCATATAAAAAGTTTGAGCATTTTTGGGATTACCATTTATCTTTTAAAAATCTAGAACCACTACCTTAAATTATTTTAAATACCTTAAAATTCCTAATTTAACCTAAAAATCATGAAACTATTTTTATTAAATTCTAGGGAAAATAAGAAGCCTAGGAAAATTTGTTTCACAATTTTATGAATTTTCTGTAGTTTTCTACATATTTCTAAAGTTTCTCTGAAAAAGAAAATGAAAAAGTTTGAATAGTACTGGGCCAGAAGCAGCCCATACGGCCCAGCCATTCAGAGAAACAAGTTCTTTTACTATTCCTATGTGTCGCTGACGGTTTACAGAAAGCCCCCTTGACTTCTATTTCTTCGCACGGCCAAGTCCCCGACGGTGATCCAAGCTAGGAGCCGAGCTCCGACGAGCTAGACCGGCCAGACGGTGCTATGGCTGGGGCTCCCAAGCGACAGAAACACAATTTAACTCCTACCGATCATTTCCCCCAAATCAATTTTATCGTTGGGACTGCGAATCAATCGGTCCACGGTGTCCGGGCGGATGGGCACGAGGATGAACGCGTTCCGACCAAACCACGACAAGGATAGCCGAATTGGGGCTTGGGAAAGGTTCACTGGTTTACCAGGGTCTACGGACATACTTTGATTTGGGTAGGACTCAAGCCGAAAAGTGGGTCGACGGTGAGGGGGGGTTACGGCGGCGTTTGACAGCGCACAGGCATGTTCCGGGGATAGGCTTCGGCCAAGCTCCAAATTTCCACCACCATGAGCAATGAGAGATCAAAGACTAACTAAAACAGGGGGTAATTAGATAGTTACTGACCAGAGGAGCGCTGGCCACGGCCGTTTCTTCTTTGGCGGAGCTAAGAACAGAAGAGAGAGAATTAGGGCTTCGTGGGTTTTCCGGTGAGCTCGAGGCAAGTGACTAGTTGTCGATGTGCGGAATGCAGTGACGAAGCAGTGCCCACGTTCAATTTATAGGCCGCCGGTCGTAGACGGATGAGGATCGGGGAGCTTGGGATCGCGCTGGCGAGCATGCCGCGCGGCGGATTCCGGTGACAGCGCGGTTATCGCCGTTTAACCGGAGCCTGCCACCTCAGTGACGCTCTGACACGTCGCCGGGAGCTTTTACCGTGACCGCTGACGACCAATTCGGGCCACAGCGGCATCCTTATCGCCGGCGACGAGCGATCCAGCTGGCAGTCTGATCTTCATACTGTACCATGGCAGAACCGATTCAGTCGCCTGATAGAGCCTTTTGGAGCATGATTTCCTCCCAATTTTGTGTGGTGACTAAGCTAGCTCTCTGTACCAAAATTATAGCCTGACAATCCAGCTACACTTTTGTCATAGCAATCTTGATCAAATTCTCAACAATTCAAGCTTGAATTCATGCTTAAAGTCTCAGTGATTACACTGTCTCTGTGAAAATTCAGACATTGGTACCCTGACAACCCAACTTCAACCTTAATTATCTCAAGATTTTTCTCAATAAATGAACTCACATCCTTAAGCAAAATTGTTCACCTATGTTTACTCTACAACTTTGATGTGGTGCCCTAGGGCAAAAACCCTATATTTTAAAAGTTGCAAGGCTCCAAAGTTGAGGTCATCAATCTGAAATTCAGACTTAGCATGAAATTACAACTAGGGGCCTTTTTGCAAATGAATCCAAATCTTAGGGTTTGGCTTCCAAATTCACACCTTAGTGAATCAAGTGTCTTAAGATACTTTATTAACTTGGTTTTTGCACTTTAGTCCAAATGTGCATCAATTTTGCACATAAGCCCCTAGGTTTTAGTTTTAGGGTTTTCCATGGTTCAAATGGGGATTTTTGGTACCTTAAGGGTATGAATGTGAGTCAAGTTTATTCTTGAGGTCATTTTATGACTTTTCCCTTAAAGCTTTTTAGGTTTCATCAACTTGGGTTAGGTTTTACCCCTTTAATCCCTATTTAGGGTGAAGTTCCCTATCCAGGGTTCTATTTGCAAAATACCAAAACAATACAACTTGTTTGAAATTTTTACCTAGTGAATGCACTCTAGGTGTATCAAACATATGCAATGCCCATGCTTATGATGTCATGCTCAAATTTTAGTTGCAGTAACACCAGAGGTGTTACACATCTAGTTCTTTAGCCTTAGCAATCAATTTTTCATTCTCATTTCTAAGGCTAGTAAGAGAGGTATTCAACTTGTCAATCTTAGCAATCAAATTGGCATTATCATTTCTAAGATTAACAAGAGAATCATCACAAACATTTAAATTCTCAACCTTAGCAATTAATTTAGCATTCTCATTTCTAAGGTTGGAAACAATGTCATGGCAAGTGCTTAGCTCACTAGTTAATTTTTCATTTTTCTCTACCTCCTGAGCATAAGCATTTTTAGTCTTAACATGCTTTTTGTTTTCTTTGATAAGGAAGTCCTATTGGATATCCAAGAGTTCATCCTTTTCATAAATGGCACTAATTAATTCATTTAATTTCTCTTTTTGTTGCATGTTAAGATTGGCAATAAGAGTAAGCAAGTTGTCCTCCTCATCACTAGAATTACCCTCATCACTAGAGGTTGCATATTTAGTGGAGGACCTTGATTTTACCTTCTTATTTTTGTCGTCCTTCGCCATAAGACACTTGTGGCCGACGTTGGGGAAGAGGAGCCCTTTGTTGACGGCAATGTTGGCGGCGTCCTCGTCGGAGGAGGAGTCGGTGGAGCTCTCGTCGGAGTCCCACTCCCGATAAACATGGGCATTGCCGCCCTTCTTCTTGTAGTACCTCTTCTTTTCTCTCCTCTTTCCCTTCTTGTCGTTGCCCCTGTCACTATCACTAGATAATGGACATTTTGCAATAAAATGACCGGGCTTACCACACTTGTAGCACACTTTCTTAGAGCGGGGCTTGTAATCTTTCCCCTTTCTTTGTTTGAGGATTTGGCGGAAGCTCTTGATGATGAGCGCCATTTACTCATTGTCGAGCTTGGAGGCGTCGATGAGGACCCTACTCGGTGTAGAGTCTTCTTTCTTCTCCTCCGTTGCCTTGAATGCAACGGGTTGTGCTTCGGGTACGGAGGAGGAGGCGCCTTGCTTGATGATCTTCTTGGAGCCTTTGATCATCAATTCAAAGCTCACAAATTTGCCTATCACTTCCTCGGGAGACATTAGTTTATATCTTGGATCACCACGAATTAATTGAACTTGAGTGGGGTTAAGAAATACGAGTGATCTAAGAATAACCTTGACCATTTCATGGTCATCCCACTTGGTGCTCCCGAGGTTGCGCACTTGATTCACCAAGGTTTTTAGCCGGTTATACATGGCTTGCGGGTCTTCTCCTTGGTTTAGCATGAAGCGACCGAGATCCCCCTCGATCGTCTCCCTCTTGGTGATCTTGGTCACCTCGTCTCCTTCATGCGCCATTTTGAGCACGTCCTAAATCTCCTTGGCGCTCTTCAATCCTTGCACCTTGTTATACTCCTCTCGATTTAGAGAGGCGAGGAGTATTGTGGTGGCTTGTGAGTTGAAGTGCCGGATTTGGGCAACTTCGTCCGAATCATAGTCCTCATCCCCTATGGTTGGTACCTATACACCAAACTCAACAACGTTCCAAATACTAGTGTGGAGTGAGGTTAGGTGATGTCTCATTTTATCACTCCATATATTTGAGAGCACCTAGAGGGGGGGGGGTGAATAGGTGATCCTGTGAAACTTAAAACTTAAGCCACAAAAAGTTGTTAAGTGTTAGCACAATAATTGCCAAGTGGCTAAAGAGAAGTCTCAACAAAACACAATACCACAAGAGATCAAGCACAGAGGTGACACAGTGGTTTATCCCGTGGTTCGGCCAAGACCAACGCTTGCCTACTCCACGTTGTGGCGTCCCAACGGACGAGGGTTGCAATCAACCCCTCTCAAGCGGTCCAAAGACTCACTTGAATACCACGGTGTTTTGTTTTGCCTTTCACTATACCGTTTGCAAGGAATCTCCACAAATTGGAGTCTCTTGCCCTTACAAGTATATGATCACAAAGAAGCACAGAGTAAGGGAGGAAAGCAACACACACAAATCCACAGCGAAACGCGCACACACACGGCCAAGAATCGAGCTCACAAGAGTATCACAAAGTTCTCACTAGAACGGAGCTCGAATCACTTAGAATGACAAACGAATGCGCAAAGACTGAGTGTGGATGATCAAGAATGCTCAAAGGTTGCTTGTATGTCTCCTCCATGCGCCTAGGGGCTCCTTTTATAGCCCCAAGGCAGCTAGGAGCCGTTGAGAGCAAATCCGGAAGGCCATCCTTGCCTTCTGTCGTCGGGGGCACCGGACAGTCCGGTG
Organism: Zea luxurians; assembly: GCA_029449295.1. NCBI lineage: Eukaryota > Viridiplantae > Streptophyta > Magnoliopsida > Poales > Poaceae > Zea > Zea luxurians. The sequence continues at coordinate 18,324,795 of JAOPSE010000009.1, forward strand.
CACACCGGACACTGTCCGGTGCCCGATTTGTTTCCTTAAACAGCAAAGCCGACCGTTGCAGACCGTTGGCAGATCTGGAGCCGTTGGCGCACCGGACATGTCCGGTGCACACCGGACAGTCCGGTGACATCTTCCGACCGTTGGCTCCGCCACGTGTCCCGCGCAGATTGCGCGGCCGACCGTTGGCTCGGCCGACCGTTGGTTCACCGGACAGTCCGGTGCACACCGGACAGTCCGGTGAATTTTAGCCGTACGCCGTCGGCGAATTCTCGAGAGCGGCCTGTTCGCGCCGAGTCAGTCTGGCGCACCGGACACTGTCCGGTGCACACCGGACAGTCCGGTGCTCCAGACCGAACTGACTCTCGGCTGTACACAGCCAAGTCTTTTTTCTCTTCTTCTTCTTTCTGTTTCTAACACTTAGACAAGTATATTAGTACACAAAACCAATGCACTAAGGCTTAGAAACATACCTTTACTTCATGATTTGCACTTTGTTCATTCATGGACATAAATTCACAATTAAGCACATGTGTTGGCACTCAATCACCAAAATACTTAGAAATGGCCCAAGGGCACATTTCCCTTTCAATCTCCCCCTTTTTGGTGATTTATGCCAACACAACATAAAGCAAGTAGAACAAGTACAAAATCAAATCAAATAAGAACTCAAAATTGTTTTGATTCATTTTTGACATATATGGATCACTCTATGCCACCACTTGGTTTGTTTTTGCAAATCAAACTCAAATCTCTATCTCTAAGTCAAACACACATGTTAAAGCATAAAGAGAGTCATTTCAAAAGAGATTGATCAAGGATTTCAAAAACTCCCCCTTTTTCCCATAATTACTACTTCTCCCCACAGGAAGCCAACTTTCATAAGAGAGACAACAAAAAGAGTTTTGACAAACCAAAAGCTCTACTCTACTATTTTCAAAATCTCTCAAGTGGTAGCTGATCCATTTATCGCTTTGGCCTTTATTTTCTCCCCCTTTGGCATCAAGCACCAAAACGGGATCAATCTTGGCCCTTTAACCCCATTGCCTCACCAAAATCTTCAATTTAGAGCAAATGGCAATAAGAGTTCATGAGATGGACTTGGAATAAGTTACCCTCTCATCGGAGTGCAGTGGAAGTCTTTCATGATCCAAGTCCACCTTTTCCCTTTCAATTCTCCTTTGAGACTAAATCAAACAAACTCAAGCATATGGTTAGTCTCAAGGGATCAAGTTGTAACACATCTCCCCCTAAACATGTGCATCACTTTGCAACGGACTTGTGAGGTCCAGGGAGTGTTTGTACAACTTGAGCACCATAATAAGCAACAAAATGCAGAATGAACATGATCAAAGGCATAAGCACATGTATGCTACAATTCAATCCAAGTTCCGCGAATCTAAGACATTTAGCTCACTACGCAGCCTGCAAAAGGTCTTCTCATCTAAAGGCTTGGTAAAGATATCGGCTAGCTGGTTCTCGGTGCTAACATAAAACACTTCGATATCTCCCTTTTGCTGGTGGTCTCTCAAAAAGTGATGCCGGATGTCAATGTGCTTTGTGCGGCTGTGCTCAACAGGATTTTCCGCTATTCGGATAGCACTCTCATTATCACATAGGAGTGGGACTTTGCTCAGATTGTAGCCAAAGTCCCGGAGGGTTTGCCTCATCCAAAGTAGTTGCGCGCAACACTGTCCTGCGGCAACATACTCGGCCTCAGCGGTGGATAGGGCAACGGAGGTTTGTTTCTTAGAGTTCCATGACACCAGGGACCTTCCTAAGAATTGGCACGTCCCCGATGTACTCTTCCTATCGACCTTACATCCAGCATAGTCGGAATCTGAGTACCCAATCAAGTCAAAGTTAGACCCCTTTGGATACCAGATCCCGAAGCAAGGCGTAGCGACTAAATATCTAAGAATTCGCTTCACCGCCACCAAGTGACACTCCTTAGGATCGGATTGAAATCTAGCACACATGCATACGCTAAGCATAATATCCGGTCTACTAGCACATAAATAAAGTAAAGACCCTATCATTGACCGGTATGCTTTTCGATCAACGGACTTACCTCCTTTGTTGAGGTCGGTGTGTCCGTCGGTTCCCATCGGAGTCTTTGCGGGCTTGGCGTCCTTCATCCCAAACCGCTTTAGCAGATCTTGCGTGTACTTCGTTTGGGAGATGAAGGTGCCGTCCTTGAGTTGCTTCACTTGGAACCCAAGGAAGTAGTTCAACTCGCCCATCATCGACATCTCGAATTTCTGCGTCATCACCCTGCTAAACTCTTCACAAGACTTTTGGTTAGTAGAACCAAATATTATGTCATCGACATAAATTTGGCACACAAACAAATCACCATCACAAGTCTTAGTGAAAAGAGTTGGATCGGCTTTCCCAACCTTGAAAGCATTAGCAATTAAGAAATCTCTAAGGCATTCATACCATGCTCTTGGGGCTTGTTTAAGTCCATAGAGCGCCTTAGAGAGCTTACACACGTGGTCGGGGTACCGCTCATCCTCGAAGCCAGGGGGTTGCTCCACGTACACCTCCTCCTTTATTGGCCCGTTGAGGAAGGCGCTCTTCACATCCATTTGGTACAACCTGAAAGAATGGTGAGCGGCATATGCTAGCAAGATACGAATGGACTCTAGCCTAGCCACATGAGCAAAAGTCTCCTCAAAGTCCAAACCTGCGACTTGGGCATAACCTTTTGCCACAAGTCGAGCCTTGTTCCTTGTCACCACCCCGTGCTCGTCCTGTTTATTGCGAAAAACCCACTTGGTTCCCACAACATTTTGCTTGGGACGAGGCACCAGCGTCCAAACTTCATTGCGCTTGAAGTTGTTAAGTTCCTCCTGCATGGCCAACACCCAATCCGGATCTAGCAAGGCCTCCTCTACCCTGAAAGGCTCAATAGAGGAGACAAAAGAGTAATGTTCACAAAAATTAACTAGTCGAGACCGAGTAGTTACTCCCTTGCTAATGTCACCCAGAATTTGGTCGACGGGATGATCCCTTTGAATCATCGCTCGAACTTGGGTTGGAGGTGCCGGTTGCGCTTCTTCCTCCATCACATGATCATCTTGTGCTCCCCCTTGATCACACGCCTCCTTTTGATGAACCTGTTCATCGTCTTGAGTTGGGGGATGCACCGTTGTTGAGGAAGAAGGTTGACCTTGTTCATCTTGTTCCTGTGGCCGAACGTCTCCAATCGCCATGGTTCGTATAGCGGCCGTTGGAACATCTTCTTCATCTACATCATCACAATTAACAACTTGCTCTCTTGGAGAGCCATTAGTCTCATCAAATACAACGTCGCTAGAGACTTCAACCAAACCCGATGATTTGTTGAAGACTCTATACGCCTTTGTATTTGAATCATAACCTAATAAAAACCCTTCTACAGCTTTGGGAGCAAACTTAGAATTTCTACCCTTCTTCACTAGAATGTAGCACTTGCTCCCAAATACACGAAAGTACGATACATTGGGTTTGTTACCGGTTAGTAGCTCATACGAAGTCTTCTTGAGGAGTCGATGAAGATAGACCCTGTTGATGGCGTGGCAAGCCGTGTTCACAGCTTCTGACCAAAAGCACTCGGGGGTCTTGAACTCTCCAAGCATCGTCCTTGCCATATCGATTAGCGTCCTGTTCTTCCTCTCTACCACACCATTTTGCTGTGGTGTGTAGGGAGCGGAGAACTCGTGCTTGATCCCTTCCTCCTCAAGAAACTCCTCCACTTGAAGGTTCTTGAACTCGGACCCGTTGTCGCTCCTAATCTTCTTCACCTTGAGCTCAAACTCATTTTGAGCTCTCCTGAGGAAGCGCTTGAGGGTCCCTTGGGTTTCAGACTTATCCTGCAAAAAGAACACCCAAGTGAAGCGGGAAAAGTCATCAACAATAACTAGACCATACTTACTTCCTCCTATGCTTAGATAGGCGACGGGTCCGAAGAGGTCCATATGCAGCAGCTCCAGAGGTCTTGACGTGGTCATCACATTCTTGCTGTGATGTGCTCCTCCCACTTGTTTACCTGCCTGACAAGCTGCACAAGGTCTATCTTTTTCGAAATAAACATTTGTTAGACCTATCACGTGTTCTCCCTTTAGAAGCTTGTGGAGGTTCTTCATCCCCACATGTGCTAAGCGGCGATGCCACAGCCAGCCCATGCAAGTCTTAGCCATTAAGCATGCATCTAGACCGGCCTCTTCTTTTGCAAAATCAACTAGGTAAAGCTTGCCGTCTAGTACACCCTTAAAAGCTAGTGAACCATCACATCTTCTAAAGACAGACACATCTACATTTGTAAATAAACAATTATATCCCATGTTGCACAGTTGACTAACAGATAGCAAATTGTAACCAAGAGACTCAACTAAGAACACATTTGATATTGAGTGCTCATTAGAAATTGCAATTTTACCTAACCCTTTTACCTTGCCTTGGTTCCCATCACCGAATATAATTGAATCTTGGGAATCCTTATTTTTGACGTAGGAGGTGAACATCTTCTTCTCCCCCGTCATATGGTTTGTGCATCCGCTGTCGATAATCCAGCTTGAACCCCCGGATGCATAAACCTGCAAGGCAAATTTAGGCTTGGGTCTTAGGTACCCAACTCATGTTGGGTCCTGCAAGGTTAGCACAAATATCCTTAGGGACCCAAATGCAAGTTTTATCTCCCTTGCATCTTGCCCCTAACTTCCTAGCAATTACCTTCTTACCCTTTCTACAAATAGCAAAGGGAGCATTGCAAGCATAATAAATGGTAGAAGGTTTGTTCACAACTTTTCTAGGAACATGAGCAATATTTCTCCTAGGCATATGTACAACATTTCTCCTACACATATCTCTATCATGCTTATAGGAAGAACTAGAAGCAAACATGGCATGAGAATCATAAATATCAAAATCATTATAAGCATTTCTAGCATGTCTCCTATTATGGTACAAGAAAGCATGGTTCCTTTTAGCACTACTAGCCATAGGGGCCTTCCCTTTCTCCTTGACGAAGATGGGAGCCTTATGGCTTGTTAAGTTCTTGGCCTCTCTCTTGAAGCCAAGACCATCCTTAATTGAGGGGTGTCTACCAACCGTGTAGGCATCCCTTGCAAATTTTATCTTATCAACTTCACTTTTGCTAGTCTTAAGTTGGGCATTAAGACTAGCCAATTCCTCATTTAATTTGGAAATTAAAACTAGGTGTTCACCACAGGCATCAATATCGAAATCCTTACACCTAGTGCAAATCATAACATGTTCTACACAAGAATTAGATTTATTTGCTACTTCTATTTTGGCATTTAAATCATTGTTAACATCTTGTAAAGTAGAAATGGTTTCATGACAAGTAGATAGTTCATAAGAGAGCATTTCATTTCTTTTAACTTCTAAAGCATATGATTTTTGTGCCTCCACAAATTTATCATGTTCATCATACAATAAATCCTCTTGCTTTTCTAAAAGCCTATCCTTTTCATTCAAGGCATCAATCAATTCATTGATTTTATCAATTTTATTTCTATCCAATCCCTTGAACAAGCTAGAGTAATCTATTTCCTCATCGCTAGAATCATCCTCACTTGAAGAAGAATACGTAGAGTCTTGAGTACATACCTTCTTCTCCCTTGCCATAAGGCATGTGAGACGCTCGTTGGGGAAGAGGGAAGACTTGTTGAAGGCGGTGGCAGCGAGTCCTTCATTGTCGGAGTCGGAGGAGGAGCAATCCGAATCCCACTCCTTTCCCAAATGTGCCTCACCCTTTGCCTTCTTGTATGCCTTCTTCTTCTCCCTCTTGTTCCCCTTTTCCTGGTCACTTTCATTATCAGGACAGTTAGCAATGAAATGACCAATCTTACCACATTTGAAGCACGAGCGCTTCCCCTTTGTCTTGGTCTTGCTTGGCTGCCCCTTGCGACCATTTAGCGCCGTCTTGAATCTCTTGATGATGAGAGCCATCTCTTCATCATTGAGTCCGGCCGCCTCAATCTGTGCCACCTTGCTAGGTAGCGCCTCCTTGCTTCGTGTTGCCTTGAGAGCAAGGGGTTGCGGCTCATTGATCGGACCATTCAAGGCGTCGTCCACATACCTCGCCTCCTTGATCATCATTCGCCCGCTAACGAATTTCCCAAGAACTTCTTCGGGCGACATCTTGGTGTACCTGGGATTTTCACGTATATTGTTCACCAAATGAGGATCAAGAACGGTAAATGACCTTAGCATTAGGCGGACGACGTCGTGGTCCGTCCATCGCGTGCTCCCGTAGCTCCTTATCTTGTTGATAAGAGTCTTGAGCCGGTTGTATGTTTGCGTTGGCTCCTCGCCCCTTATCATCGCGAACCGTCCAAGCTCTCCCTCCACCAACTCCATCTTGGTGAGCAAGGTGACGTCGTTCCCCTCATGAGAAATCTTGAGGGTGTCCCAGATTTGCTTGGCGTTATCCAAGCCGCTCACTTTATGGTATTCATCCCTGCACAAAGAAGCTAGAAGAATAGTAGTAGCTTGTGCATTCTTATGAATTTGTTCATTAATGAACATGGGACTATCCGAACTATCAAAGTGCATTCCACTCTCTACAATCTCCCATATACTAGGATGGAGAGAGAATAGATGACTACGCATTTTGTGGCTCCAAAATCCGTAGTCCTCTCCATCAAAGTGTGGGGGCTTGCCCAGTGGAATGGAGAGCAAATGTGAATTTGAACTTTGCGGAATACGAGAGTAGTCAAAAGAAAAGTTCGAATTAACCGGTTTCCTTCTCTCGTAGTCGTTGTGGTCGTCGTCCTTTTGGGAAGAAGTAGACTCATCGCTGTCGTAGTAGACGATCTCCTTGATGCGCCTTGTCTTCTTCTTCTTCCCTTCCTTCCGTCTATGACCCGAGCCGGAGTCGGTAGGCTTGTTGTCCTTCGGCTCGTTGACGAAGGATTCCTTATCTTTGTCGTTGATCACGATACCCTTCCCCTTAGGATCCATCTCTTCGGGCGGTTAGTCCCTTTGTGAAGAGAACGGCTTTGATACCAATTGAGAGCACCTAGAGGGGGGGTGAATAGGTGATCCTGTGAAACTTAAAACTTAAGCCACAAAAAGTTGTTAAGTGTTAGCACAATAATTGCCAAGTGGCTAAAGAGAAGTCTCAACAAAACACAATACCACAAGAGATCAAGCACAGAGGTGACACAGTGGTTTATCCCGTGGTTCGGCCAAGACCAACGCTTGCCTACTCCACGTTGTGGCGTCCCAACGGACGAGGGTTGCAATCAACCCCTCTCAAGCGGTCCAAAGACTCACTTGAATACCACGGTGTTTTGTTTTGCCTTTCACTATACCGTTTGCAAGGAATCTCCACAAATTGGAGTCTCTTGCCCTTACAAGTATATGATCACAAAGAAGCACAGAGTAAGGGAGGAAAGCAACACACACAAATCCACAGCGAAACGCGCACACACACGGCCAAGAATCGAGCTCACAAGAGTATCACAAAGTTCTCACTAGAACGGAGCTCGAATCACTTAGAATGACAAACGAATGCGCAAAGACTGAGTGTGGATGATCAAGAATGCTCAAAGGTTGCTTGTATGTCTCCTCCATGCGCCTAGGGGCTCCTTTTATAGCCCCAAGGCAGCTAGGAGCCGTTGAGAGCAAATCCGGAAGGCCATCCTTGCCTTCTGTCGTCGGGGGCACCGGACAGTCCGGTGCACACCGGACACTGTCCGGTGCCCGATTTGTTTCCTTAAACAGCAAAGCCGACCGTTGCAGACCGTTGGCAGATCTGGAGCCGTTGGCGCACCGGACATGTCCGGTGCACACCGGACAGTCCGGTGACATCTTCCGACCGTTGGCTCCGCCACGTGTCCCGCGTAGATTGCGCGGCCGACCGTTGGCCCGGCCGACCGTTGGTTCACCGGACAGTCCGGTGCACACCGGACAGTCTGGTGAATTTTAGCCGTACGCCGTCGGCGAATTCCCGAGAGCGGCCTGTTCGCGCCGAGTCAGTCTGGCGCACCGGACACTGTCCGGTGCTCCAGACCGAACTGACTCTCGGCTGTACACAGCCAAGTCTTTTTTCTCTTCTTCTTCTTTCTGTTTCTAACACTTAGACAAGTATATTAGTACACAAAACCAATGCACTAAGGCTTAGAAACATACCTTTACTTCATGATTTGCACTTTGTTCATTCATGGACATAAATTCACAATTAAGCACATGTGTTGGCACTCAATCACCAAAATACTTAGAAATGGCCCAAGGGCACATTTCCCTTTCAATATTATAATCTTCACCGTAAAAAATCGGTGGTTTGCCTAATGGAACGGAAAGTAATGGAGTACATTTAGAAATGCGAGGGTAGTGTAGGGGAATCTTACTAAACTTCTTACACTCATGGCGCTTAGAAGTTACGGACGGCGCGTCGGAGCCGGAGGTGGATGGCGACGAAGAGTCGGTCTCGTAGTAGACCACCTTCCTCATCTTCTTTTTCTTTTCGCAACTCCGATGCGACTTGTGTGAAGGGGATTCCTTTTCCTTCCCCCTTGTTGCGGGACTCTCCCGATGGAGCCTTCCCGTGGCTTATAACGGGCTTCTCGCCGGTCACCATCTCCTTTTTGGCGTGATCTCCCGACATTACTTCGAGCGGTTAGGCTCTAATGAAGCACCGGGCTCTGATACCAATTGAAAGTCGCCTAGAGGGGGGATGAATAGGCAGAGTCTGAAAATTATAAACTTAAGCACAACTACAAGCCGGGGTTAGCGTTAGAAATATAAGCGAGTCCAAAAGAGAGGGCGAAAACAAATCACAAGCAAATAAGAATGGATGACGCGGTGATTTGTTTTACCGAGGTTCGGTACTGGCAAACCTACTCCCCATTGAGGTGGTCACAAAGACCGGGTCTCTTTCAACCCTTTCCCTCTCTCAAACGGTCACCTAGACCGAGTGAGCTTTTCTTCTCAATCAAATGGGACACTACGTCCACTACAAGGACCACCACACAATTGGTGTCTCTTGTTTTGATTACAAGTGTTATGGAAACAAGAATGAGGAAGAAGAAAAGCAATCCAAGCGCAAGAGCTCAAAAGAACACAAATGTCTCTCTCTCTAGTCACTAATTTGTTTAGAGTGATTCCGGACTTGGGAGAGGATTTGATCTCTTTGTTTGTGTCTTGTATTGAATGCTATAGCTCTTGTATGAAGTTTGAAGGCTGAAAACTTGGATGCATTGAAGTGTGGTGGTTGGGGGGTATTTATAGCCCCAACCACCAAAAGAACCGTTGGTGAGGGCTTCTGTCGAATGGCGCACCGGACAGTTCGGTGCGCCACTAGACACTGTCCGGTGCACCAGCCACGTCACCAAGCCGTTGGGTTCCGACTGTTGGAGCTCTGACAAGTGGGGCCACCGGACAGTCTGGTGGTGCACCGGACAGGTCCTGTAGACTGTTCGGTGCGCCTTCTGGTGCTGCTCTGACCTCTGCGCGCGCAGGCGCGCATTTAATGCTTGTTGCAGACGACCGTTGGCGCGAAGTAGCCGTTGCTCCGCTGGCACACCGGACAGTTCGGTGTTACACCGGACAGTCTGGTGAATTATAGCGGAGCGGCTCCCCAAATTCCCGAAGCTGGCAAGTTCAGCATCGATCTCCCTGGTGCACCGGACACCGTCCGGTGGCACACCGGACAGTCCGGTGCGCCAGACCAGGGCTACCTTCGGTATAATTTGCTCCTTAGTTTTGAACCCTTTCTTTTGACTTGTATTGGTTTGTTGTGAACTTTTGGCACCTGTAGAACTCATAATCTAGAGCAAACTAGTTAGTCCAATAATTTGTGTTGGGCAATTCAACCACCAAAATTCATATGGAAAAGGTTTGACCCTATTTCCCTTTCACCTAGCCCTGCGCCAGGTCGCGGACCGTTCGGTCCCTGGCCGCGGACCGTCCGTTCCTGTGCAGAGAGCATCGCCGCTGGTTCTTGTTGAGTGTTTGGCGCCCCAAAAAAGGCGTCAACATACTTTTTGGCGACTCCACTGGGGAAAACACGTCTAGACCCATCAAATCGGCCCTCAATCGCCGGTTCAAGGGATAGTTCTTAAATCTCCCCCAGCAACATTATAGAGCCGACTTGGGAAACCTTGCCGGCTGACGAATAGCTCCAGTTCGAGGAGCATAAGGAGCAGCTGATTCAAGAGGCGAAAGTGAAGTTCCTGGCCAACTTCAAGGTGGACAAGAACAATAAAGTCGTCCGACAACGGGCGACGGATCCAACTTCGCTTCGACCCACACTAGATATCCCCAATGTAAGTAATACAAACGAGCTACAATCTCTTAAGAATTATGTAGATGAACAGCGAGAACAAAGGCAAAATATCATAGGGAGTATGCAAAACGATTATAGGAGACCATGCATTTGATAAATCTAGTATTGCAAATTTTCCTTCGCACAAGGTTGAATTAGGGGGTAACACGCGTAATACATCGGCTATAGGTTGTCACGACCAGTCACAACCCCTTTATGGGTTGCCGATGGACACATACCCTAAGCAACCGCAAATCGGCAGTAAATCAGCCGATCTGCACATGCCCGGACCGTCCGCACGTGAGCGCAGATCGTCCGAGCCAGCCACGGTCGGGCCCATTTTTAATGAGTTACCTAGACATGCACCTGAGCCACAACATATGGCACATAATCTAAACTACCCAGTCGGACCGTCCGCATGCAACGATAGACGGTCTGCATATAATCACGGACGGTCCGGGCCAATGTCCGGACAGTCCGTGCATGACTTATTTGAGGAGGATTGTTACCTAAATCCTCACCCATCCCAGCAACACTTCCCATCACACTATGCAATGCATCAGCCCATTAATACAAAATTTAGAGCCTAGGAAAGCTTTCCGGTCCCGCCTAGAAGGCCAGAAAGGAACGATCAATCCTATGAGCCATATAGGGCAAATGGCAATGCACCACATAGCTCAAACCAATAGGGGGGAAGACAACTTGCCAATATCCAACCAACCCCACCTATGTTTGACCAGAGAGCCGGTGGTCTCGCACCGGCTGCCATTGATATAGTGAGGGAGGAAATAGCTGGGGTGTTCTGAGATAAGCTCGGAGTAAGCATGGTCCCTAGGGGGCAATCATATCGGAAACCTTAAGACAGCCGATATGATCACCACCCATACCCACAGGCAACCAGGATACCCGAATTCGCAAAATTTTTGGGTGACCAAGGAAAAACACGCATGAACACATAGGCCAGTTCTTAGCACAATTAGGAGAATTGGCCGACGCAGAAGCATTTCGCGTGCGTTTATTTTCATTGTCCTTAACAGGAACCGCGTTCGCATGGTACGCCACTTTACCTCGTAATTCTATTTTGTTATGGGGGGAGTTAGAACAAAAATTCCATGATCACTTCTTTTCCGGTGATTATGAATTAGATCTGGTAGACCTAGTAGCCCTGCGATAGGGAAAGGACGAATCGGTTAATGAATACATCCGGAGGTTTCAAGATACAAAAAACCGATGCTTCCAAATACACTTAGCTGAAAAACAGTTGGCAGGATTGGCCTTTAACGGACTGCGATATTATTTAAAAGAAAGATTAGAAGACATCCAATTTTTTACGCTAGCACAATTACACCAGAGAGCTTTGGCCTGTGAAAGCCGAAGCAAAGAGGCTGCCAGAACCATTCATCACAATGTCCATATAATAGAGTGCGACCAAAGTAGCTCGGACGATGAATCAACAGAAGTATACGCAGCTAAAATGGTTTGGCCAAAACAGGCTAAATCTTTGGCTTGTTCCTCCTTGCAGCCGGTTCAAAAGAAACGACAAGAAGAGGTTAAGTTTACATTTAATGTTGGTAAATGTGATAAAATATTTGATGAATTACTCAAAAATGGCAACACTAAAATAAATCACACTGTTCCATCCACCGACGAGCTGAAACGCCGTGCATACTGCAAGTGGCATAACTTATTTTCTCATGCCACTAATGATTGTAATGTATTCCGTCGACAGATTCAATCGGCAATTAACGAAGGACGATTGAAATTTTAGAAAATGTAGGTGGACACGAAGCCCTTTCCGATGAACATGATCGATTTTGAGGGCAAGAGGATCCTGGTTCGGCCAAACACAGCCAATAAGGGCAAAGACAAAGAGATAATCATCGGCAACACAAGAGAGGCCGATGGGAATCATAAAATTTCTTGCAGGAAAGTGGTGGCCGAGAAGACTTCCGATGGAGGGGAGACTCTTAAGATGACCATCACGACCTCTAGTGCCGGGGGGCAAGCGCACACCAAGGAGCAGGAGCCCGTGCTGCGCATCTCGGATGGTCCGACGCACAGGCACGACGGTCCGGGACCACACCGTATGGTCCGGAAAATTCTAGTGGACGGTCCGATCATATTCAAGACCCACAACGACCGCGTACCTTCAAACCACGACGACCAGAGATAGGTACGTGGAAAACAAATACATTTAAAGCAGCTAGTCGGCTAGTCAAATCTGGCCCAACTTTCGATCAATTATTGTCCAAATATGTGAAAAAGAAAGCCGACCCCAATGACCGGCCAGCAAAACGATCTTGCTCGCCCATTCGTGAGCAATATCAGGTAAGACCGATTAGACCACCTCACCAATCGGAAAAAATGGAAGGTCATACTGTCCAATTAAGACCTAACATACCTACATGGACACCTCCACCCCCATATCCACCTATGCCATATCCATACGCATACATACCTCCACCATATGTCCCAAATCAAATGTGGGGCATGCCACCATACCCGTTTGGGATGCCATAGTACCCCGCTTGGGGGGCACCCCAAACATCTGTATTCGATAGGATGACACCACCAGTACAAGACCGATTGAGCGCCGCTCAATCCGGTCACCAGACGTAGGCCCAACAAGATTGCCGAACTACTCGGGCTCAAAGACCGACCAATCCGGCAGGGGGGCATATGCCTACAGCAACTGAAAGAATGACAAAAAAGGACATAATCAAAATAGGTACAACGGATGTCGTCATACAGAAAGAAAGTGAAGGGCCGATGATTTTTGGTGAATCGGCCAACACAAAGAAAACAGAAGATACGACTGCCATCAAAATAGCCGATCCAAAATACTCCATGCCTCGATGGTGCCTAGCGGGATTGACACGGTCCCAAAAGCAAAAATTACAGCGCCTAAGAGCAAAATAGAACCAGGAAAAGGAGGCAGAAAAGATATTCAATGACACACATCCACAGTACCCGCCACCACAGAAGAAATGGAGACCAAAGGCCATTGAGGAAAAGCAAACGACCACAAAAATAGAAAATAAAACAACACTTGTGCAGCACCCTGCAGGTATGGCAAACAGCCTGGCTAACAAGGCCGGACAATCTACACCAGGCGCGGACCGTCTGACCCCTGAGTCCGGACCGTCCACACCACACCAGGACGCCTCCAACGATGTGCCAACACCAATGGAGGAGGACGGCCTACTGGGAGAAGACTTGGTCGACTACGAAGCTTCTCCAGAGCGTCCAGGTATGGATATAAATATTATTACATTTTCCGCCGATTATACTATTGTCGGCGACGATGAACCTGTTGTTGCCTAGTTTGATTTTGGTCCTAAAGAAGCCGCCTTTACTAAACCAAAGGAATCGGTAAATCATTTAAAGCCGCTCTTCGTGCACGGTCATATTGATGAGATACCGATTGCTAAAATGTTGGTAGATGGAGGGGCAGCTATAAATCTAATGCCTTATTCATTGTACAGAAAATTAGGTAAACAAGATGATGAACTTGTCAAGACCAACATGACCCTCAGCGGTGTTGGAACTGATAGTTCGATCAAAGCCAGGGGAGTCATGTCCGTTGAATTAACCATCGGGACTAAGACCCTTGCTGTTGCATTCTTCGTCGCTGATGTAGAAGGAAATTACAGTCTAATCCTAGGCAGAGATTGGATTCATGCCAACCAATGTATACCTTCTACATTACATAAAATGTTAATACAATGGGTAGGCGATGATATAGAACAAGTACATGCTGATGTATCGGCCTGTATCGCTGTGGCCGATGCCCCTGTACTCTAGACTTATGAGACTGCTACATGTCTCACAGGAGTAGATTTTTCTGATTACTAGTTCATAAGTATAGATAAGAAGGGCTTCATTCCTGTAATGCTAGAGCCGATGGAGAATCGGCTGAATCCTAAATAAAGTTTAAATGATGAGTACACACAAAATTCATGAGTCCTTGGTCACGGACAGTTCGGCTTCTAAGGCCGGATGGTCTGATCTTTCACAAAACAGTTCGGACTTTAAGACCGAACATCTACCACATCGTAAAGACAGTATTACGGATGATCCAACCCTCGAGACCAGAGAGTCCGCCATCACACAAAGATTATCTGATTCCTCTGTGGGGGACATGATAGATGAATTTAGAGATCTCAACAAACTAGGACAGGGGTTTACATCGGCCGATCCTTTGGAGGAGATTGACATAGAAAATGGTGAAACTCCAAGGCCGACTTTTGTAAACAAGACCCTGGAGACCGATCCTAGAGATGAGATGATCGGTCTATTGAAGGAATATTTGGATTGCTTTGCTTGGAATTACACTGAGACGCCGGGATTAAGCCGAGAGATCGTAGAGCATCGGCTGCCCATTAAGTCCGGTTTCAGACCTTTCAAGCAGAGAGCTAGAACATTTCGCCTCGATCTTCTCCCATGAATCAAGGACGAAATCCACCGGCTACTAGAAGCTAATTTTATTAGACCTTGCAGATACGCAGAGTGGGTCTCCAATATTGTGCCGGTGGAGAAGAAAGAGTCAGGTAAGCTTAGAGTATGCATTGTTTTCGCAATTTAAATAGAGCAACTCCTAAAGATGAGTATTTGATGCCCATAGCCGACATGTTAATCAATAATGCATCAGGAAATAGAATTATTAGCTTTCTTGATGGTAATGCCAGATATAATCAGATTTTCATGGCCGAAAAAGATGCATCTAAAACGGCCTTTATATGTCCAGGCTTCATTGGTTTATTTGAGTGGGTTGTCATGACATTTGGTCTAAAAAATGCCGGTGCTACTTATCAGAGGGCTATGAATTTGATCTTTCACGAGTTGTTGGGAAACACTATGGAAGTCTACATTGATGATATTGTAGTAAAATCAGCTGAGTTTAGTTCTCATTTAGCTGATTTGCGCAAAGCCTTTGATAAAATGCGTTGGTATGGTTTAAAAATGAACCCATGTAAATGTGCTTTTGGTGTATCGGCTGGTAAGTTTTTAGGATTTATCATCCATGAACATGGTATAGAGATAGACCCTGACCGAATCAAGTCTATTCGGAATGTGGGACCTCCGACTTGTAAGGTCGAAGTGCAAAAGTTTCTCGGTAAGGTGAATTATTTACGAAGGTTTATTTCTAACCTAGTCAGGAAGATTGATGCCTTCACCCCTATCCTTCGGCTTAAGAATCATGCCAAATTCGCTTGGGGGGCAGAGCAGCAGGAAGCATTTGATCTCATTAAAGAATACTTGTCTTTAGCTCCCGTATTAAAAGCACCACAAGCAGGAGTACCATTCCGATTATACATTGCAGCTGAAGATAAGGTCATTGGGGCTGTTCTGACACAAGAAACTGAAGGAAAGGAGCATGTGGTGACATATCTAAGTCGGAGGTTGGTGGATGCTGAAACGAGGTACACTTTTATTGAAATGTTATGCTTATGCTTGTTTTATGCATGCACCAAGTGTAGATGTTATTTACTGTTTAGTCATTGCACTGTTTCTGGTCAAGCCGATGTGATCAAATACATGTTACATAACCCAATTATGAGTGGTAGAATGGGTAAGTGGGCTTATGCACTCATAGAATATGACTTGGCCTATGAACCATTGAAATCTATGAGAGGCCAGGTCGTAGCGGATTTTATTGTAGAACATCGGATTAATGATACTCATAAACTAGACATGTCATACCTCACTATTACTCCTTGGACTTTATGTTTTGATGGATCAGTTTGCAATGAAGGGCAAGGAATTGGCATCGTACTTGTTTCACCAAGTGATGTCTCCTTTGACTTCTCTAGCCGATTGAAAACTTATTGCACTAACAATCAAGCCGAATATGTGGCCCTTTGGTTCGGCTTGGAACTTTTAATTTGTATAGGAGTAAAACATGTGAAGGAATTTGGTGATTCTCAGCTGGTCATCCAACAGGTGTTAGAAGAATATCAATGTTTTGATGGTACTCTAAATAGTTACCTTGAAAAATGTTGGGGTATAATTCATTCTTTTGATGAATTCAGTATTCGACATATCTCTAGAGTGGAGAATCATAGAGCTAACAATTTGGCACAAGATGCATCAGGTTATCGGATAAAGCAAGGGAGATTTCACAACACTGAAAATCTGATAATCGGCGCAGGGCCAATTCCCTAGGTCGCGGATCGTCCGAGTAGAGACTCCGGACTACCTGGGGTTACCAGGAAAGTTCTCCTAATTAATTCGGCTGATAATGAAGCCGATGCAAGTGATTGGAGGACGCCCATAACTAATTATTTACAAAATCTCAATATCAGGACAGATAAGAACATTCGGCATACAACTTTCAAGTATGTTTTGATGAGTGATGAACTCTACCGCCGAACAGTCAACGACATCCTGCTTAAGTGCTTGGGCCCAGATGATGCTATATTAGCCATGGCCGAAGTACATGAAGGAATTTGTGGTACCCATCAATCAGCTCCAAAGATGAAGTGGTTGTTGCGAAGGTCTGGTTTTTATTGGCCTAACATGATAGCTGATTGTTTCAAGTACTACAAAGGATGCCAAGTGTGTCAAAAATTCAGCACCCTACAGTTGGTCCCTGCAGCCGAATTACATCCTATCATCAAGCCTTGGCCTTTCAGAGGATGGGGATTAGACTTTATAGGAGAAATTCATTCTTCATCATCAAAGGGGCATCGGTTCGTGTTAGTTGCCACTGACTACTTTACCAAATGGACTGAAGTCGTTGCTCTAAAGAACATGACACACAAGGAGGTAATTGAGTTCATAACTAAGCATATTATTCATAGGTTTGGCATTCCCCAGACTTTGACTACAGATCAAGGAACTTCTTTTATGTCAAAGGAGGTACATGAATTTGCTGAATTATATAGAATTAAGTTGCTTAATTCATCTCCATATTATGCTCAGGCCAATGGACAGGCTGAGTCTAGTAATAGGACATTGATTAACTTGATAAAAAAGAAGATATCCAATAATCCTAAGCATTAGCATAAGATTTTGTCTGAAGCTTTATGGGCTCACAGAATATCTAAACATAGTGCTACTAAAGTATCTCCTTTTGAGCTTGTCTATGGGTAGGAAGCAGTGTTGCCTGTAGAAATAAGTTTGAATGTTGTCAGGTTTGCCAGACAAAATGATCTAACCGTCACTGATTATTATAATTCAACGATGGATAATATTGATGAGGTGACCGACAAGAGGGTGATAGCTTTGGGAGCAATAGAAAAGGACAAGATCATGGTAGCCAGGGCTTACAACAAGAAGGTCAAAGCAAAGTCATTTCAAGTAGGGGACCTGGTGTGGAAGACCATACTGCCTCTAAGGAATAAAGACCGGAAGTTTGTGAAATGGTTGCCAAGCTGGGAGGGTCCTTATAAAGTAAAACAGGTAATGTCTGGTAACGCCTATTTACTACAAACATTACAAGGCAAGGATTTACCCAAGGCTTTGAATGGGCGTTTCCTCAAACAGTAACATCCTAGTATGTGGCAAGATGCCTAAGAAAACCGATGTGATCACATTGAGTTAGTTGCTTTTGGTTCGCTCAGCTCCACCAAAAGGCAGGGGGGCATATGTTGAGCTCCAAAATGAGCTACGGACGGTCCGGCCCTGAGGCCGAACGGTGCGCGCCTATGGGCCGGACGGTCCGCGCGTGCGCAGAGCAGATTAGGGTTCCGAGTTTTGTGCTACGGTTGTTAGCTAGATTCGTGGAATTAGCTCGGGAGATTAGTTTGTAAAGGGTCCAGCCCCCTCCTCTATAAATAGAGAGGTATACGACCAATTTGTAATCATCAATCGAATCAATAATACTTCTATCTCACATTTATTTCCCGTACAATTAGGAGTACTTCTAGTTCTAGTTTAGCCTCTCAATCCCCAAATTCTCCGTTTCTCTTCGACTCTACGTCGATTAGAGGAGTCTAGGTCGACCTGCCCGAGCCTAGACAACTCCTAGGATCTCTCCTCCCCGACGGGGTCCTTCCCGGGAGCGAGATCCAGGCGCCATCGGCGACCTTCCGACGCCCCTGCACACGCGCGGACCGTCCGGCCCTAGGGCGCGGACTGTCCGGCCATCAGGCAGGGAACCCTAGCCATACGCTAGGTCACGGACCGTCCGCGCCTGTGTAGAGAGCACCGCCGCTGGTTCTTGTTGAGTGTTTGGCGCCCCGAAAAAGGCGTCAACTCAGAGAAGGAAATATCTTTAATTTTGAAAATAATTGGATTTGTACCATTAAAAGATTACAACTTTAGATATATACCATTGACTCCACATGTCATTGACTCATGTCGACTCCACAAGATAGAATGATATATATATATCTACTACTTATTAAGACTGCAATAGTAGTCTGCCTCTGACATGTTCTGCCATCAGTTGTGTTCTACCACCAAACCGTGGTACACGCCTTCTTCTAACATGTAGGCCCCATCGGCCGTTTGCACCATGCATGTGGGCCCCACCGACCGTACGCCGCCGTCTTCTAACATGTGGGCCCGTCCCGCGCAACAAAATGAACAGTACTTACACAGGTTTATAAGACACGTTCCATTCCATCTCTCTCAGTGAGCAACATATGATACACAGCTGCGCTTATAAGCAATGTTCCATCACTCTCAATGGCTGGTGTGGCACTAATCAAACAAATGCCATACCAGCGCGCCTGTGTCAGCGGTTTGTGCGGCCAGTGATTCACATGTGGACCAGAGGCCCATTGTGTGGCCCCGCGGTGCCCAGCGTACGACCCAACATGTGGCCCAGCATGCGACCTCTTCAACCAGCATCTGACCTAACCACCACCGGCAAACTCCCTTGCTCCCTCTCTAGGGATGAAAACGATCGGAAACGGTATTTATTCGGTAATCAGTTTTTTCTTTGATTGCGAATAAATAGGATATAGAATATATAATACAAATTTATATTCTTGTTTTTAACATCCAGCTTGTTAAGATTCATAAAAGGTAAATCTCAAATTCATCCTACATTTTCTCAAATAATAGATATAAACTTCGGTATGGATTCGGAAATAAATTCGGTAATTTTTTCAACGTTTTGTGTTGTAGGGAGCAAATAATACATAAAACAACTTATATAATATTTTATTCATATTTGTACTAATGTGCTTGATAACATAAGAAAAGATCAACATCAAATTTTATACATATCTATTTTAAAATATTAAATTTGTTCTAACAGTTCCGATTACCACTTTCATCCCTATCCCTCTCCCCTCTATCCGCGACCGCGCTCGTCGTCCCCCGCCGGCCCGCCTTCCTTGCTCAAGCTGCCGCCACACCCCCGTCCGAGATTGGCGCCCCCTGTGCCCCCTCCCTCCGATCCATCCACGACCACGTCTGCGCTCGCCGTCCCTACTCGAGACGCTGATGCCCTCGTCTGAGATCAGCGCCCCCTGTGCCCCCTCCGCTCCATCCACGACCGCGCCCCTCGCTCGAGCCGCCACCATGCCCTCGTCCGAGATCAGCGAAGATGGACGTGGATGGGCATTCGCGGTGGATGGTGTCGCGTGCGTCGTTTGACACCAACCGCAGCAGCGTGCGCGGGGCCATGGCGGCGCCTGGGCTCGTGTCTGTGGACCACCACCCAGACTTGATGACCACCGCCTCCATCTGCACGCCCTAGCAAGGTCGATGCCGTGGGCTACCACCGGCGAGGCAGACATCCTTGGCATCCATGCCCCAGCACGCGACCACAGGAGCATAACCCTTCTCCCGCCACATCCTCATCGCCCCCGATGCCAAACCTGACACCGGACCCAACGACCGCTGCCTCTGTCCCCATCTAGCGATCTCCCTCTCCTCGCCTTTGCCGACACCACCGCGATCGAAGATCCGAAGGAAGTTGTTTTTCTTCATCCTATGCCTCGGTGTCCTCTTCTGTGTGGTTTGGTGGGGAGGTTATTGGTGAGGGTTTCAACTGAATGTGTAGGAGAAGGATAAGGATGCCAAGGAGGCACCCCTAACGACGGAGGAGGTCGGCCGGGCCACGTGGATGCTGGTTCACACCATCGCAGGCTCACAGTGCAGGTGCTCAATCTATTACTAATCTACCAATGCTATTATACTATCTCACGTTACATAATGATCAAAATGCTATGGTAGCAAAAATGCTATCCATGTATGACAACACATTTATATAGATTGATTGTTATACTTGTGGGACGTGGGCAGAGACTGATATCTTTTTTTTCATATTTGATTTTTGTTTGGATCTTTTAGTTCCCTAATGAACCAACAAGGTGACAAAGATAGTATGCAAAGGAGTTGGTAAGCACAAGAGATAACCCTATTAACTTTCTTTAGAATTTGAATACCTAGGACTTTGTTGAGTCCTTCAAAGGTGTTAGCTCATCTGGGGCTAAGTTAGCAATTAGGTTGTGTGATCGACCCCCAATGTAAAGCTGAAGACCAACTTGGAAGGTTAGTGACATGGGTTTCATTTTTGCATACTCCTCATTCGGCAATGGTAGGTGGAAAATCCAAAGATGAGGGGTCTGTCATGTAACATTTATGTCATTTTCACATATACAGCGGTGTCGTAAAACTGTAGCAATTTCTTATACATCAAACAATCATATGCTATGTTTGCATGTTATCTTTATACTTTCCATGTACTCTGTGCAGATTCACCGCAAGATGGTTGAGATTATGGTCAATCAGGCTTCTACGTGTGACCTGAAAGAACTTGTTTCAAAGTTCATTCCATAAACTTATCTAGAATATTTATAATTAGATGGTTGCATAATACTTATTGGTTATAATGTAGTGGTGAAACAGTTAGATTAAAATAACAAAATTTATGTATGCCTAGAACCATAAATGAATTATGAAATCTTTTTTCATAATAATATAACACATTTGTATATAAGTTATTGTGGTATTATATGTTTCCGTTGCAACACACGGGCACTCACCTAGTATATTATTAAGACTGCAATAGTAGTCTGCCTCTGACATGTTCTGCCATCAGTTGTGTTCTGCCACTGGTACACGCCTTCTTCTAACATGTGGGCCCCATCGGCCGTACGCACCATGCATGTGGGACCCATCGACCGTACGCACCACCCCACCGACCGTACGCACCATGCAGTCGTGCGCAACAAAATGAACAGTACTTACACAGGTTCATAAGCCACGTTCCGTTCCATCTCTCTCAGTGAGCAACATATCATACACAGCTGCGCTTATAAGTAATGTTTCATCACTCTCAATAGCCGGTGTGGCACTAATCAAACAAATGCCATACCAGCACGCCTGTGTCAGCGGTTCGTGCGGCCTAGTGATTCACGTGTGGACCAGAGGCCCATCGTGTGGCCCACGGCGCCCAGTGTATGGCCCCACATGCGGTCCAGCGTGCGGCCTCTTCAACCAGCATCTGACCTAACCATCGCCGGCAGACTCCCTTGCGCCCTCTCCCCTCTATCCATGATCGCGCTCGTCGTCCCCTGCCGGCCTGCCCCTTCCTTGCTTGAGCTACCGCCATGCCCCCATCCGAGATCGGCACCCCCTGTGCCCCTCCACTCCATCCACGACTGTGCCCCCCGCTCGAGCCGCCACCATGCCCCCGTCCGAGATCAACGGAGATGGACGTGGATGGGCATCCGCGGTGGATGGTGTCACGCGCGTCGTTCGACACCAACCGCAGCAGCATGCGCGTGGCCACGGCGGCGCCTAGGCTCGTGTCCGTGGACCACCACCCAGACTCGATGACCACCGCCTCCATCTGCGCACCCTAGCAAGGTCGATGCCGCGGGCTGCCGCCGTCGAGGCGGCTATCCTTGGCATCCGTGCCCCAGCACGCGACCACGGGAGTAGAACCCTTCTCCCGCCACATCCTCATCGCCCCGATGCTAAACCTGACGCCAGACCCGACGACTGCTACCTCCGTCCCCATCTAGCAATCTCCCTCTCCTTGCCTTTGCCGACACCACCGCGATCGAAGATCTAGAAGGCAAGTTGTTTTTCTTCATCCTCTGCCTCGGTGTCCTCTTCCGTGTGGTTTGGTGGGGAGGTTATTAGTGAGGGTTTCAACTGAATGCGCAGGAGAAGGATAAGGATGCCAAGGAGGCGCCCCTGACGACGGAGGAGGTCAGCCGGGCCACGTGGATGCTACTTCACACCATCGCAGGCTCGCAGTGCAGTTGCTCAATCTATTACTAATCTACCAATGCTATTATACTATCTCACGTTACATAATGATCAAAATGCTATGGGAGCAAAAATGCTATCCATGTATGACAACACATTTATATAGATTGATTGTTATACTTGTGGGACGTGGGCAGAGACTGATATCTTTTTTTCATATTTGATTTTTGTTTGGATCTTTCAGTTCCCTAACGAACCAACAAGGTGACAAAGACGGTATGCAAAGGAGTTGGTAAGCACAAGAGACAACCCTATTAACTTTCTTTAGAATTTGAATACCTAGGACTTGGAAACCAAAATGTTGTTGTGAAGAGGTTTGAATACTTGCTGCAACTGAAATTTACTCTCATGGTTTAGTACTAGATAATCACATCTTTAAATGTGAAAATGATGGTAGCTACATCCTAACAATTACAGAGAATAGGTTTCATGATCTGAGTACATTTATACAATCCTCCTTTATGAGTACAGAGAATAGGTTTCAATTACAGAGAATATTCCTTTATGATCTAATTCCCATGTTAGGCGGGTTAGTGTGAGGTGCACATGGTTTAGCATGCTTCTAATGGTAAATTTATAAAAATATCATAAGCTATGTATAACCAGACTACCACTAAATCTGTCAGGAATGGTAAGCTAAAAACATTTTTTAGGAGGGACTGGATCACAAGAGTAATTAGACATTAGCACGTTCACAAGACAAATGGAAACATTTCCCCCCTGAAAGTTTCTACCTTCTTTACTTCACAACATTTTGTTGCTTGATATGCATGCAAAAATAACATTACCGCTGGTCGCATGCTTAGATGCATATAATCTCAAGACTATATCCTTGCAAAGAATGTGTTGATCACTTCAAGAAAGTTTTCAAGTAAGTATTTCTCACCAACGACTTGAGCCATGCCAAACACCCATTTTGGAGGCAAATATAATGTCTAGACCCTGGCATGTCCAAGGCTACCTGTAGCTCCACCAGCTGCTACTCCATGATGCTGCTTCACACCACCACCAGTAGCTCCACCACCCTGTAGCTCCACCATCAAGCAATGAATCCTATGAACTAGCTTGCACTCGCCACATGAGCTCACTCATTTATAAGGCGATGTAAGTCATTATTTCCTAGCACAGGATTGTAATAACGCCATGCCCTCATGCAACTGAAAATGATCCACATGATGGGAAGAGAAAGTGTGAAGCTCTCTGGCCTATTTTCCATATTTCTCATCGAAGGAGCCACTTCATATATGGTCTTTACTACAGAAGGAAGGAGATATCGCAAGAGCATTATGAGTTCTTGGACCTGAGTTATGCAGACTATAAGCTGATCGCAAAGTGGAAAAAGGTAATTATCCTTCATTCCATATTTGTTGTACATTGTCTATATCTCAGTTGGCTTGATTTTTTTTCTCCACGACATCTTGTTCTTTTTTGGGTTAAGGGTGGGTGGGTGGGAGGCATACTAATCTTCCTTATGTTTAGCTATAAGGTAGTAGATTAACTCGAAATGTTGTGTATACATCGTTTGTGCAAATTACATTATAAATATCTTACTATTACACTTTGTTTTTGGTTTTGTGAGATTTATATAGCTTACATGGTAGATTGCAGTAGCTATTGATGCATGGTATGGCTTTTCTGTGCACCAGAATGAGCCAGCCACTAGCTAAAACCTTGTACCATTATTGTCCACCCCATCAATTTTCATCAAGTTTGGGAATTGGAGATTACGACTAATACTGTCATGTATTATGCAGTACAATTTTTGTTTATTTTTTAAATAGGAGATTTCTGATGTTACCAGTGACTGGATCTGGTTTATTTAGTTGACTGGAAATGAATTTATCAGGCATCCAATATGTTCTTTTGACTTCCCTTAATTTGTATAGTGGTGCCTAGGAATGTTCGACCGAAGATAAATAATCCCTCTGGTCCCAAGCACTTTGCTTTGACAAAAATCCATAAAACTTTTGAAACACCATCAGATTTAAAAAATAGTGCTCAAAATTGCACCTTCAAGATCATGAAAAGTCGCTTCAAAAGCTCAGCGGCCTAAGAACAGCAGATTGGGAGCCGACAGAAAAAGCCCCGTTGAGCATCAGAGGCAGGGCTAGAATGCAAGTGAGCTGTCCCTGCATTTTTAGTACAAGGTAGCATCCATTTTTTGCTACATCCATCATGTTCGGTAGCTCCCAGTGCTGGAAAAACAAAATGTAAACTAGCATGTTCTGATTGCATGCCTCAGTTTTTTTTCATTGACACAAAGTGTATGAACTGATGGTACACCAACTTGTTCAGCTGGTCTAGGCCCTGGTTCTGTTTGAGCTGCTTGTAGCAGACATCTTACCTTTCAGTTTACCCTATGGTGTTCCTGCAATTTTGATTGATCTGATCTTTTCCTTTTCCTTTTCCTTTTAGCCTATTACTGAATATTTGTAGTTTATTAAGTTCTGGAAATGGGAAAGAACATATGTGCTGTCTTGGGGATCTGTTATCTGCTGTTCTTAGGTCGCTGAGCTAACATCTAAATGTATATAGTTTGCTAGATTATTCGGTAGCTCCCCATGGTCTACTACCTCCAGAAGCTATTCGATGGCACCGGGTCCTTGGACGGTGAAAAGCGGAGGCGGAGAACGAGCGGCATTGGCAGCTGGCTGAGACACAGGCCAGTGGCGATAGTGGCTGCTACGCAGACAATGGGCACAACCGGACGAAGACACGAGCAGGCAGCGATGGTGGTCGGCCGGAGCGCGACACGAGCAGGCAATGACGGTGATGGGGACAGACGTCGTGGACAAGCCGACTAATTCTCACGGCGGGAGATTAATCTGTGTCGGCAGCGGGTAATAGGGAAATCTTGTCCATTTTAGAGTTTGGTCTTTCTCTACTTTTCCAAACTATCAAATCCCCCACCTATACCTCTATTTCGTCGAATCCATATCTGCTATGTTTCATAATGGCAAATTTCTCCGCATCGGCAGGGAAGCGTCTAACACCAACTACCACTTTTTGTGTGACTACATCGGTCAGTCTCTCCCATCCTTGCCTGAGGAGCCCTGCGCAAGCAAAGGCCGTAGTAGCCCGTCCCCAGTCCAGCCCTATGTCAAGGCGGCGGCGGTTCCTGAGGCAACGTCATGGAGGCATGCTGCCTCTAGCCGATCGAAGTCTTCAAGACGCGGCTGCAGCCCGATCGCACGAGAGCCTACCGAGGCATCATGCATTGCGGCACCACCGGGTGACCCACGCTGGGGGCGTGCACGCGCTCTGGAAGGGGCTCACACACTTCGCCAAACACCTCACGCTCAAGTACGCATTGTGGCTCAGCTCCAACATTGTGCTGCAGTCTGCGTTCAAGGACCCCAGACCCCACAACGGGCATGGTTGCTATTCAACCATATGATAAGTCAAGGTAAGCTTATACCAATTAACCTTCCCAATGCAGATCCACTGTTGAGTTCTTTCATCCTATGTAGTCACACCCATGTACTGTACACTATCCGTTCATAAATAGTGTGGCTGCCAGTTACTCTATATGTTTGTAAGCCAGTTTAATTTTGGTACGCTGTCTAAATAACCATGCTTTCCATGCTTGGATGAACAAGAGCTAATTTCTCTTATGTGGCAAGGAATTTCTAGATATGAATACATCCAAGTGTATAAAGAACAACTTCCTCAATTTTTAGACATGAATATAATTGGTCCGTAATGACTTTTTGTTTGTTGTTGGTCTGCCATGTGATGCATCTAGTATCGCCACAACTTCATTAACGAAGTGCCGGGTATCCTGTCCATTCATAAAAGAATATCTCCATTTTATTCAACATTGGTGTGCAGTCTGTACTCTTTTGTTTTCTGTTTGTTCTTTGATCCTTATCACACTTAGGGACTTTGTAGACTCTGAAATTTTAGTCACTAAGGTATACAGAAAGACTCTGAAATTTATTGTTTCTGCACGCAATCCAGAAAATGTTTTTTGTGTGTTTCTCATTTTCATTTGGTTAAGTACATTTATGTTTCTACTTCGTGCAGTTTACAATTGAAACAGCCAATGTGCAACTTGGTTTGATCTGGTAACATTTATGTTTCTACTTCGTGCAGTTTGTGAACATGGTTACACGTTAGCCTAGAGTTTGGATCTGAACAACGAAGGGAGAGGAGTATTGTAGTTCAAAACCGGTTTAATGTCAGTGTTCTGGGTATGTCCATTTCAGTTACACATCTTACGTGATTTCATAATGTAAGATGTCCTTTTCTCAACTTCTACAGTATTGGAGAATAAACTTTTGAATTTTCATACTTTGTTGGTAAAGTGAAAGGAAAATATGCCCTTGGGCCATTTCTATAATGTATTGGTGATTAAGTGTCCAACACATATTAAGTGAGTTGATTATGTGCCAAACAAGCAAGAAGTGCAAATCATGTAACAAGGTACGTTTCTAGACTTAGTACATTATTTTGAGTACTAACATATTTTTTCTAAGTGCTAGAAACAGGAGAAAAGGAATTGGAAAAGAGTTGGCTGTGCTCCTGCTCGGTCTGGGTGCACCGGACTGTCTGGTGGTGCACCGGACAGTGTCCGGTGTGTTAGGTGAGTCCAAGGTCAACTGGCCGCTCTCAGGACTTGTAACACCCTGAATTTGGGGGTATAAAATTTCTTTGCTCATATTCACAAATTCAGGTGTTACTTCCCTTTTCTCATCCTTCCCCAATCTCCTCTCTCTCATTTCTATAGGAGAAAAGTGGTTATTTTGTTTATAATTATAGTCTATTAGCTCAAACTCCAAGGGAGTATGAAATGTTGCATCATGTTGAACCCTAGATTTCACTTTTGTTTGGTGCATAATTCTCAAAAGGTCTAATTTGAATTTGTGGCTTATTTGAATTTGAATCAAATAGAGGAAATAAAAAGAAAAGAGAAAACAATTCCAAAATAAAAGAAAAAGGAAAAGCAGCCCGCTACCCCCGCCTCCTCGGCCTTTCGGCCCAGTCGGCCCATCTCCCGCGCGCGCGCCCTCCCCCCCCCTTCCCTCTCTGCGTCGCGGGCCCGGCCTGTCGGCGCGGCCGCCTTCCACGCGCTCGCCTCCCTCTCTCTGCTCGCCCGGCCCTACCTGTCGGCGCAGCCGATCCCCGCGAGCGCCCGCTCCCTCGCTCTCTCTCTGCCCGTGGGCCCGGCCCGTCAGCCCCGCTTTCCTCGCCCCCGCGCCCGCTTTCTTCTCTCTCTCTGCCCGCGGGCCCGGCTTGTCAGCTCCCTCGTCCTCGCGTAACCGCCGCCCGAGCTGCGCGCGCCCGCGGTCTCCGCGCCCACGACGCGCGTGAAGCTCGCAACCGCCCTTGCCTCGGCCACTAGAGCCCCGAACCCCACTCGCCCTCTCCCCCTCCCTCATTTGCACACCTGCCGACCTCTTTTCCACCTTCCCCTCGCTGCGCGCACGCCAAGGCGCCATCGCCGCGAACCGCCGCCGCCCGAGCTCGCTTCCCGGCCGCTGTTGGAGCTCCGCCGTGTCCGTTGCCACGGTGAGCTTCGCCCCGGCGTCCGCAACCCGGAACGCGCTCCAATTTCCCCTTCCCCTCCCTATTTCTCCCTGCCCGCGCTCACCCGCCGTTCGCCGTGCAGCCGCCGCCGTCGACTCGGGCTGTCGGCGCGTCTCCGTCGCCACCGAGAGGTCCCTGGGATTCGCCTTGAGGTAAGGAACCTCCCCTGCCCTCTCCCTCCCCTTCTATTGCTCCCTGCTGCACTTAATTCCTCGCTGGAGTCGGTTAGCGCCGCCGCCGAGCCACTCCACCGTGAACCGCCCCCCTCCGGTGCCCCTGCCCCGACCCAGACCCCGCCAGAGAAGTCCCCGCGCCCTCCCCAACCTCCCCGGCCACTCAGATCACCCCAAGGACCCGCAGGGCCCCCGCGTCCCTCGTCTCCGGCGAGTTCTCCGCCGCGGGACGGGCGCCGCCGCCTCAGCCGGCTGGGGAAGAAGATAGCAGCCAGCCATCCCATCCCCGCCGTCCATCTCAGATCGGACGATCCCGTTTTAAATAGCCCGGATCCAATCCTAGCCGTCCGTCCAAGATCCAACGACCCAGAGCCGTTTTCCCCCCCCCCCCCCGCGCCCCGCCTCCCTGCCAACTGGGCCCCGCCCGTCAGTCGCTCGCGCTCGCGCTCGCGCTGCCCGCCCGGCCCCGCCTGCCAGTCGCCCGCGCCCGCGCTGCCCGCTGGCCCCGCCTGTCAGCCTGCCTGCGTCCCGCGCTGCCCGCCCGACCCCGCCTGTCAGCCGCTCATCGCCGCCGCGCGCTCGCGCGCCCACCCGCGATCTAATCCTGGCCGTCGATCCGAGATCCAACGGCTATTAGCGTCCGATACCCCTTCGCCCGCGCAAATTCTTAAAGAGACCCCCCTGGTTTCTGGAAATTTCGCCCACCGTCCCTGGTTTCTTACAGATAGGTCCTCGGACCTTTTATTTAATCCAAAATAAGTATTTAAGGCATATTTTTAATCCCTAAACTTGTAAAATTCATAACTTTGCCATATGAACTCCAAATTAGGTGCTTCAAATTGCAAAATGTTCATAATATTATTATCTACCTGTTTATGCAATGTTTCCCTGCTGTTTCCATGTCCCAATTAATGGTTAATCATTAGGATAGGATTAAGGTTATTGGAACCTTATTTGAGATAATTAGAAGTTGGTAGACTTTAATAAAAGTTGGAGCACTTAAGTTTATGGACTTAAACACCTAAGTTTAGGAACTTAAAACCAGATAATGATTTAATCCCACCACTGACTTGAACCTGAGTAGTGGATAATGACTCACTTTGTATAGTCCTCTACCCTAGACCTAGGGAACACCAGAGTGCCTATCCCTTCTCTATTATGGACTTGTGATCTCTCTGCTGCATATGTTTGGTATATTGTTTGTGTTTGTTATTTCCCAAGTGCATAGTGTGAATGATTACTTTACGTAGACAACGAGCAGTCTGTGTGTCCCGAGGAAATTGCAGAGGAAGTCCCTGATCAGCAGTTTGGTGAAGGCAAGTGTCCTCTGACCCATTATGTCCTATTCACTTATAACTTACTATCCCGCATTACTTACTTGAAACCTAAGGATTGACTAGCTTTACACTTTACTTTATCCTTGATGACCTTATGGTTAGCATTCTGCTATTGCCTTAACTTAATCAATGAACATGATGTGACTATTTATGATACTGTTATCCTGATGATATTGATGATCTTGTGATACTCTAGGGGGCTCAGGCTGTTTCCTGAGTACCTCTTCGTAAGGACCTGTTCGTTGAGAGACCACCCGGGATAACAGTGCAACCATGAGGGTGAAATGGGGTGCCCTTAGCTAAATAATTAGAGGAACTAGAGGTGTAGTTGCTTCGCCGTCGTGCCGTCAATGGGGTCCAGGCACAGTGCTTGCTCTGCCGAGGCTGAGTGCCGAGGTTCTTTCGTTTTGCTTTTTGTTAGTCACTCTCCTGCGGGGAGGGGTACTGTGTTTATCAAACTGGAGAAACCTAATGGGCAGCTATGATCTCTAGGGAATCTTTGTAACAGCTACGTAGTGATACCCTGCCGGACCACCTAGGTAGTGGTCAATGGGGATTAGCTCTCCCCGGGCAGAAAGGGAATCATGACTCATGGGTAAAGTGTGCGACCTCTGCAGAGGGTAGTGAAACTGATATATCAGCCGTGCTCACGGTTAAGAGCAGCCTTGGGATCCTCTTTGATTAGAGATACAGATGGTTCGAGATACAAGGATTATGTTATGGTTTTGGTTCGAATATGATGATGCTGTTCCTCGATGAGGAAATGGTTCATGGGTTGGTTAGTACTAAAATCTGGCTTCTACTAATGATAAATACCTGACCAACTAAAAGCAACTGCTTGAGCCTAACCCCACATAAAGCTAGTCCACCTCAGCCAAACGGGACATTTGCTGAGTACGTTGATGTGTACTCATCCTTGCTTTACCACAAAACACCAGGTTGTCCGCATTGTAACCACTGCTCAGGAGAAGGCGAAGCCGTGGAAGGAGACTTCCAGGAGTTCCAAGACTACGACGAATTCTAGGTGTGGGTTGGCGGCAACCCCCAGTCAGCTGCCTATGAAGGCCTTATCTTTACTGCGTTTCGCTAGCACTTTGATTTAACTGTTAAGTTGATGACTATGTGGATGTCTATGACTCTGTGATGTAATAAGTTAATACTCTTTTAAGTTATTATTCGAGCAATGTGCATTGATGTTCATTTATGTAATCGCTGTGTACGTGAGTTCTGATCCTGGCACGTACATAGTTCGCACTTGGTTTGCCTTCCAAAACCGGGTGTGACATAAGTGGTATCAAAGCCATGCTGACTGTAGGACCGCTGACCTAGAGTAGCACTGGTCGTACTAAGGACTATTGACCTTCCCCTCTCACCTTGACCTCTGATGTTACTTCAAAAGTCGGTCACCTCGACCAACCCTATGTTTTACTACATATATACATATATATACTATATTATACCTTGTTAAAATTTTTATCCTATTCTGTCCATGGTTTATTCACTTGTCATATTAGTTCTGCTCTTACTCTTATGCTTACGGTGTCTTTTGTAGATGGCTCGTCTTAGACACACAGCACGTAAGTCGGTGATTCCTTTCCTGCCGTCTCGACTTGCGGAGCGTCCCCTGCACCGCACCGTGTCCGGTCAGTCGAGTCACCTGGAGAGACTGCACCACCGCCTGCGTGAGGAGCAGGAACGCCGGCGCCAGCACAGAGAGCAGCAGGGCTCTTCCTCCTCATCCCAGCGAGAGGTGGAGTCTGTGAGGCCCCGTCCCTCTGTTGCCCAGCTGGAGGCGCCCCCTGCACCACCGCGGGACGTCCCGGCTGTTGGAGGGGCTACTGGAGGAGGTCTTGGAGGAGACCCCGACGACGACGACTCAGACCACAGCACGGAGTCTTCTGAGCCGCAGGAGGCGGAAGGATGGGTCGCCCGACCCATCACCCGTGACGCCGCTCGCGGTTGTCACTTCCACGACGCACTCGACACCTTGCTGCGCCAGGCTTTCGACCGGCACACCTGGTCGATCGAGTATCGTTGTGTAGTCTACCAGCACAGTCGCGGGAGGTACCCAGACCGCTGGGAGGCTACCTGCCTAGTTCGCCGTCCGGAGGATGACCTCCGGGGTGCGGAGGCCGTTTCGGAGCACTATTCCATCTCCGAGAGGGACACTGCAGAGGCAGCTATGCAGGATGCAGCACGACGTGCACTCTCCCAGTACTGTTCTTTGTTCGGTGGCGTGGCCGACGGTCTTAACCTTCGGTACTACCCCCGCCGCCCTACTGGCAGCACAGAGAGTGTGGTTGTCTCACCTGTTGGTGAGGCTAACCCTAGGTTGAGCAGCACAGTCAACCTAGTCGCAGTGCTTAACACCGAGCTGGACCATTCTCTGGATGAGCTGAGCAGGGCTCGAACGGAGATTGCGGAGTTGCGTGCTGAGCTGGCAGAGCGCCATCACCAGGAGGGTGGTTCTCCTGCTCCTGTTGGGACTCAGCACCCTTACCGCTCGCCGCCACGTGGTCACCACACTTATGGTTCCCCTGCCTGTAAGACCAGGATAGATCTGGATCCTTAGATCGTTAGCGTCGAAGTTTGTAATAATCCTTAAATCAGATGTCTCAGTCTTAGATAGTCAGTTTAGTTTGCTTATCAGTTGCTTCCAATTAGCTTAGTTTGCTTATCAGTTGCTTGCATGCTTGTTATGATGAGCTTGTACTGGATTTGAATCTTTGTAATGACTGTTGCCAACCTGTGGGTTTCTCCTGCAGTTTGGCCTAGCTATAATGTTAGTAAAGTCAGTTATTTAGTTGGGAAGACATTTACTTCTACTTTCCTTTCTATCTGAGAAGCTGTGTTGAATCATAATGAGGATCAGTGAAGCTCTTTGTTCACTCAGTGTCATGAAGAATTCTGTATTCTCTTTTCTTATGCTGAAGGATTGTAAGATCAACGCTGATGTATGAATGTCTTCCACAGATGTCTGACAACAGGCGCCGATGCAACAGGCGTGCTCAGCAAGAGCAGCATGACCAGCAGGAGGAACAACAGAGGCAGCCTCCCCCGCCACCCCCGATGTCAGTGGAGCAGATGTTCTTGATGCAGACTCAGGCAGTGCATGTAACACCCCTGGTGTTACTATAACTAAAACTTGAGCATGACATCATAAGCATTGGCATTGCATATGTTTGACACACCTAGAGTGCATTCACTAGGCAAAAATTTCAAACAAGTTGTATTGTTTTAATGTTTTACAAATAGGACCCTGGTTAAAGGACTTAACCCTAAATAGTGGTTAAAGGGGTAAAGCTTAATCCAAGTCAAGAAAACCTAAAGACTTTAGGGTAAAGTCATAAAATGACCCTAAGAACAAACTTGAATTCCTTTTATACCCTGGGATACCAGAAATCCTAATTGGAACCCTGGAAAACCCTGAAACCAAACCCTAGGGGCTTATGTGCAAAATTAGTCCACTTTTGGACTAAAGTGCAAAAACCAAGCCAAATAAGTATTTTAAGCCAATTGGTTCACAAATATGTGAATTTACAAGCCAAACCCTCAGTTTTGGATTCATTTGCAAAAAGGTCCCTAATTGAGAATCCACTCTAAGTCTGAAAATAGTGTTATGGGCTCAACTTTTGAGCTTTGTAACTTTCAAACTATAAGGTTTTTGCCCTAGGTCACCACATCAAAGTTGAAGACCAATTATAGGAGAACAACTTTGCTTAAGGTTGTGAGCTTAGTTGTTGAGAAGAATTTAGAGAAAACCAAGCCTAAAGTTGGGCTGTCAGGCTGTTATGTCTGAATTTTCAGACTAGCAGTGAACTGACCTCGACTTCAAGCTAGGTTTTGAGCATGATCCAGTGGAAATCTACCTATGATTGCCATAGCAAGTTTGTAGTGGGCACCATACTCTACAAGTTTGCTGCAAAGATTAACTCGTGTTACTATGGAAAATTGAGAGAGAATTGGGCTCCAAAATTGACTGTCAGGCTGTCTGAAAACAAACGCCATGGTACAGTGCATCGGAAGTAGATAAGGGTCTGATCGCCGTGGCAGAAACTCTCACCGCCGACGACCTATCCGCGCCGCGATTTGCGCCGGGGTCGAGATGATCGGGCGGCAAGCATCTCCCCGCGAAGACCTCTTTGCTCCGGATAAGACCGCCGCGGTGGAGGGCACTAGCTCCGGCTGCCACGCGGCCATCTCTCCTTCCGGCCATGTCCGGTCACCGGCGCCGCCCTCCTCTGCTCGGCCACGCCATCACGGGTTTGACTGCCTTACGGCCATGGTTGAACGTGGCAAGCTCTCGGGGAGCGACGTGCTTGGTGCCATCACTGATCGCCAGCTTGGGCCAGCAATGGTTATCATCGTAACCGCGGCAGTGGCTCACACGCGGCTATAAATTCACCCCGCCCTCGCCCCCTTCTCTCAAATCAACCGTGCTCCGGCCTTCGTCTCCCAATTGCGAAGCCGTAGCACCTGCTTCCACCCTCAATTAGCCACCATAGCCGGTGAATCGATCACTTCCCCTAAATCGGTTTCCGCCGCCGCAATGAACACCTCCCCGTGGCCGGCCCAACTCAGGTTAGTTCCAGTGTCTCTGTTGCTTGTTCTAGTGTCCCTAGACCCTCCTCAAGCTCTACAACCCACCTAATTGAGCTAGACCACCCTGGGTTGCCGTGAACGCCCGTGTTCTTCCCCGATACCCGCGGTCACCGTGGCCAGTGCAAACTGAATAGCCATTCTTGGAATTAGTGGAGGGAAAACGCTCACTAGATCTTGAATTTGGGTTCGGCCAAAGAAGGGCGCCAGTCTTTGAGCAATTTGTCCGATGCGCGTGCTCGTCGGAGCTCTGCACGACGCCGTCCGCCGTCGAGGGTGTCGGCGTGTAAAAGAATAGAAACGCAGGGGCTTTTCTGAAACTGTCAGTGACTCCCCGAAATAGTGTGTGGGTTTCTTCGGTGTTTATTCAAGACGCCAGGGTTGTTTGTGCAAAAGTCGTCGTGGTCGAGTGCGCGTGGGCGCGGTTCTGCTGTACTTGGGCCGACTTGGGCTGGTTTTGGCCCAAGCCTATTCATTGTTTTCTTTTTTTCTATTTCTAGCAAACTTCAGAAATCTGTAGAAAATTATAGAAAAATCCTAAAAATATGGGACCAATTTTCCTAGGTTCCTTATTTTCCCTAGTATTTAATAAAAATAAACTCATGATTTTTAGATCAAATAGGGAACTTTAGGGTATTTAAAATAGCCTAAACCATTGGTTCTGGATTTTTAGAAAATAAATAATAAGTCCAAAATTTCCCAAATTCTTTATGTGAGCTTTTGACATTATTTAGAAGCCATGGGTAGAGTTTGGTTTGATTTGGACCTTGTTTGATCACTAAACCCAAAACCACCCCCCTGCTCCATGAACTCCTTTACTGACTCCGGAAACCCTAGGTTCTCGGAGTACCGTGAAGGAAAGTTGTACTCAAGACTTAGATAATAAGTTTATATTATCTTTGCATCCTCATGAGCATCCCATGACATCCATTCTTATGCATGTATATGGTTATGTTAGAGCACGAAGAAGAAGAAGAAGTCTCTGAAGAAGGGATACCACCAAC
Source organism: Zea luxurians (assembly GCA_029449295.1). NCBI lineage: Eukaryota > Viridiplantae > Streptophyta > Magnoliopsida > Poales > Poaceae > Zea > Zea luxurians. The sequence goes on from JAOPSE010000009.1 coordinate 18,359,893, forward strand.
CTCTGATCCTCAAGCAGACAACTGCTTTTATTTCGATATTTGTGGATCCGAGCAGGACACACCTGATAACAAAGGCAAGCCCCGGTGCATTTGCCACCTTCCTTGATGTTTTTAAAATCTTTCTCACTTGCTTGCTGCATTAGGTGATAGGAGTTGATTGATTAAACAATTCCTGCATTACCTTCCTTGATCTTGATTACCCTCCTTGAAATCCTGTTTTTACAAAAAGGTTTTACTATGCTTAGTATTGCTTTAGAAAAACAAAAGGATTTGTTTTACAAAAGATGTTTGGCAAAGTGGGAGGGATGTTTTCGAAAACAAAACTTGATGGTGGATCCATCATGGCCATGATGGGTCCAACATCGGAAAAGATGTACCTCTGTCAGGTACCAAGTTTTTGGGTTAAAAAGATTAAGCTGAGACCGGGCGGGTGACTTGCACGAGAAAGAGAGTCACGGTGTAGTGTCTCCGTCTGAGTCGATTAAGGACCGTCTCGATGTAGGCCTGCTGACCGAGGACCCTTTAACTGGTCACATGCCTCGTCATGGGTAAGCCTTGCCTCGGGCAGACTAAGGCCGGAATAAGATAACACGAAATGGGAGTGGAGCGGTGGCGAGAGTAGCGTGTACCCTCCGTGGCAAGAGGCTGGACGGTGGTGTATCTGTGCTCTCGGTTTGCGTGAACCTGATCCGGTCTTAAGAACCCCGGTGGCGGGTTGACATATGCAAGGGTTAAGTGCTACATATGTCGTGTGATTGGAGATCCTCAGCTGAGTATAATCGATTCGGATCGCCGTACCTCCGCGGTTATGGAGACTTGGCCACTGACTTACACGTAGCATTCCACTAAAGATGATGGGCTTTTGTTAAAGAAATTGGCTAGTGCAGGACCAGTGATTGAACTAGGGTAGAAAGAACTCTAGTGCAGGTAATTTTACCTAACTTGACAAATAAAATTGGATTTTTAAGGATCCACTTTAGTAAGCATTTCTGCAAAACAGAGTCTTTGATTATTGAGAAGCCTCACCTTGACTCCCATATAACCAGCATACCCTTGAGAGTCTTTTCCTTAGTCGGGTAAGACTTGCTGAGTAATTCCATACTCAGGGTTTATCCCTTTGTTGTTTTTAGGTGGGGAAGTAGCAGACTTTTGCTGCTTCTGTGCCAAGGTGGTTCCCAAGGAAGAAAAACAAGACTGAAGTACGGGAGGACTCGGTCCTCCATCTAGGATCTTTTGTTTATAGCCTCTCGGGAGGAGTTTGTGTCTCCCTTGGTTTGTATAACTATTACTTCTATGCACTCACTTTTAGACTGGTCTGTAAATAAATAACTCGAGCTTGCTTTTGAAATAAATGTAAGTTTATGTAATTCGCTTCCGCATATCTTTATCTCCGATGGTCTGTAATGTCTGCAAGACGGGTGAAACGTTCCTGGTGAGGTAAGGAGAGATACCGAGCTTGTCAAGTAACTTAGGAACATCTACAGGGTGTCTGATGTCTGTTAGACAAGGACAACTGTAGGTGGGCCTGATTACTTGGGAGGTTCCGTCACAGTGCAGGCCATTGGGCAGACTCTGGCAGCCATGCAGCAGGCTCAACAGCAACCCCAACCCCAGTTGCAAGTGCAGATGCCCCAGATGCCACGGGATAAGCGTGGTGAGTTCATGAGAGGGCACCCTCCTACCTTCGCCCATTCTGCTGACCCCATGGATGCAGAAGACTGGCTGCGCGCAGTGGAAAGGGAACTGCGCACCGCTCAATGTAACGACAGAGAGAAGGTTCTGTATGGTCCCCGTCAGCTAAGGGGAGCAGCCCAGTCCTGGTGGGAGTCCTACCTCGCCACACATGCTGACCCCGAAGCCATCACCTGGGAAGAATTCAGCGAGAGTTTCCGCAGGTACCATGTGCCAGAGGGACTGATGATCGTGAAGAAGGAGGAGTTTCTGGCTCTGAAGCAGGGACCCATGTCTGTTAGTGAATACAGAGACAAGTTTCTGCAGCTATCTCGTTATGCACCTGAGGATGTCAACACTGATGCTAAAAGGCAGTACCGGTTCATGAGAGGTTTGGTGGATCCCCTGCATTACCAGCTGATGAATCACACCTTCCCCACCTTCCAGCACCTGATCGATAGGGCGATCATGACCGAGAGAAAGCGCAAGGATATGGAAGATCGGAAGCGCAAGATGAGTGGACCCCAGACCGGAAGCATCAGCCGTCCACGTTTCTCAGGCAGTTCATCTCAGCAAGGCAGGCCCGGTCACCCACAGGGATATCAGAATCAGAACCAGCGTCCGCATCAGCAGCAGTTTCAGAGGCAGTATCAACAGCAGCAGCAGTATCGTCAGCATAGCCAGCAGGGAGGTAATCAGTATCAGAAGCAGAACAACCAGGCACCTCGCCTTCCTGCCCCAGCAACAAACCAGAGCAACCAAGCAGCCCCAGCACAAGGAGGAGGCAGAGGATGCTTCCACTATGGAGAACAAGGCCACTGGGCGATGCAGTGCCTGAAGAAGGCGGCGCAGCAGCAGACCAACCCCAATGCTCCAACAATGCAAGGTGTACTGCAGCCGACAGCAGGCAATCGTAACCAAGCGTACAACCGTGGAAAGGTGAACCACTTGGAGGCCGAAGCGATCCAGGATGCACCAGATGTGGCAGTAGGTATGTTCTCAGTCGAATCTCATCCCACGAAAGTGTTATTTGATACTGGTGCAACTCATTCTTTTGTCACTGCAACCTGGGTAGAATTGCATAACATCCCAGTAGAGGCCATGATGCCGCCCATGAGGATTAATTCGGTTGGTGGCAAGGTGCAAACAGATAAAATATGCTCAAATATAAGGGTGGAAATAAGGGGGATAGGTTTCCCCAGTGACTTAATAGTAATAGACACCCCTGGGATAGATGTTATTCTAGGGATGAATTGGTTAATGAAGTATGAAGCAAATGTTAGTTGTGACAAGAGGACCGTAACATTGAAGTCCCCGTCAGGAGAAGAGGTAGTGGCCGAGCTAAGGATGCCTAAATCAGCGGAGGGTGTCTGTCACCAGATTTCAGTTGATAGTAAGGAGCCCAACCCGCTCGAGGCTATCAAGGTTGTGTCAGACTTTCCGGACGTATTTCCCGAGGAGCTAACGGGCATGCCACCCGAGAGAAAAGTCGAATTTGCCATAGAGCTTATCCCTGGTACCGCCCCCATTTCCAAAAGAGCCTACCGAGTGTCTGGACCAGAATTGGTGGAACTCAAGAAGCAGATAGATGAGATGTTAGAGAAGGGTTACATCAGACCAAGTACCTCGCCTTGGGCCGCTCCGGTGTTGTTTGTAGAGAAGAAAGATGGTACCAAAAGGATGTGCATAGACTACAGGGCCTTGAATGAAGTCACTGTCAAGAACAAGTACCCCCTGCCAAGGATAGAAGACTTGTTCGACCAGCTCAGAGGTGCCAGCGTATTCTCAAAGATAGATCTGAGATCGGGTTACCATCAACTCAGAATCCGACCCTCGGACATACCGAAGACAGCATTCATCACCAAGTACGGGTTATATGAATTCACAGTTATGTCCTTCGGTTTGACAAATGCGCCAGCTTTCTTTATGTACCTGATGAACAGTGTGTTCATGGATTATCTAGACAAGTTTGTGGTAGTGTTTATCGATGATATTCTCATATACTCTCAAAGTGAGGAGGATCATGTAGAGCATTTGAAGATGGTATTGCAAAGACTTTGAGAGCATCAGTTGTATGCCAAGCTGAGTAAATGCGAGTTCTGGATTCATGAAGTCTTATTTCTGGGTCACATCATAAACCAAGATGGGTTGGCAGTGGATCCAAAGAAAGTGGCAGATATCCTGAACTGGAAAGCACCAAAGGATGTTCGTGGGATCAAGAGCTTCATTGGAATGGCTGGGTATTACAGGCGTTTCATCGAAGGCTTCTCAAAGATTGCTAGACCAATGACAGCGTTGCTAGCGAAGAAAGTTGAGTTTAAGTGGACCCAAAAGTGTCAGGAAGCATTTGAAGAACTGAAAAATAGATTGACTACAGCTCCGGTGTTAGTCCTGCCTGATGTTCACAAGCCATTCTCAGTGTATTGCGATGCTTCTTACACCGGATTGGGATGTGTGCTAATGCAAGAAGGAGGAGTTGTAGCATATTCATCCCGACAGCTGAAGATCCATGAGAAAAATTATCCCACACATGACCTGGAGTTGGCAGCAGTAGTTCATGCTTTGAAGACCTGGAGGCATTACCTGTATGGGCAGAAGTGCGACATCTACACAGATCGTAAAAGTCTAAAGTACATATTCACCCAGTCAGAGTTAAACATGAGACAGCGAAGATGGTTGGAATTGATCAAAGACTACGAGTTGGAGATACATTACCATCCAGGCAAAGCCAATGTGGTTGCAGATGCTCTGAGCAGGAAGAGTCAAGTCAATATGATGGCCACGTACCCAATGCCATATGAGTTAGCCAAGGAGTTCGACAGACTGAGTCTCGGTTTCCTGAACAGTACGCAAGGAGTAACAGTGGAATTAGAGCCCACCCTAGAGCGGGAGATCAAAGAAGGGCAGAAGGATGATGAGGGCATCAACAAGATCCGGCAGCTAATCTTAGAAGGAAGAGGCAAAGACTTTCGAGAGGACGAAGAGGGAGTAACATGGTTCAAGGACCGATTGTGTGTCCCCGACCTCAAACCTATTCGGGAGCTGATCCTGAAGGAAGCTCATGAGACGGCCTACTCCATACACCCGGGAAGTGAAAAGATGTACCAGGATTTAAAGAGGAGGTTTTGGTGGTATGGCATGAAAAGAGAAATCGCAGAATATGTCGCCATCTGTGATAGCTGTCAAAGGACCAAAGCAGAGCATCAAAGGCCCGCCGGATTGTTGCAGCCATTGCGAATTCCTCAGTGGAAGTGGGATGAGATCGGGATGGATTTTATAGTTGGCCTACCCCGTACCCGGGCCGGTTATGATTCCATCTGGGTGGTTGTGGACCGCTTAACAAAGGTGGCCCATTTCATACCTGTGAAGACCACATACACCGAAGCAACGTTAGCTGAGTTATACATGTCACGGATAGTTTGCCTTCATGGTGTGCCGAAGAAGATAGTGTCAGATCGAGGAACGCAGTTCACCTCTCATTTTTGACAGCAGCTACAAGAAGCTTTGGGCACCCATTTGAACTTCAGCTCGGCTTATCACCCGCAGACAGACGGTCAGACTGAAAGAACTAACCAGATCCTAGAAGATATGCTGAGAGCCTGTGCGTTGCAAGACAAGTCAGGATGGGACAAAAGGTTACCTTATGCAGAATTCTCCTACAATAATAGCTATCAGGCTAGCTTGAAGATGTCACCGTTTCAGGCACTCTATGGACGGAGTTGTAGGACTCTGCTGCATTGGGACCAGCCTGGAGAGAGACAGGTGTTTGGCCCCGACATTTTGCTTGAAGCCGAAGAGAATATCAAAATGGTTCGGGAGAACCTGAAGATAGCCCAGTTAAGACAGCGAAGCTATGCGGACCGAAGGAGAAGAGAACTGAGTTTCGAAGTGGGGGATTTCGTCTATCTGAAGGTGTCACCTATCAGGGGAGTTAGAAGATTCGGAGTTAAAGGCAAGTTAGCACCCCGGTACGTTGGGCCATATCAGATTCAAGCAAAGCGTGGAGAAGTGGCTTATCAACTCGACCTACCAGAAAGTTTGTCAGCAGTGCACAACGTGTTCCACGTGTCGCAATTGAAGAAGTGTCTGCGAGTACCAGAAGAACAGTTGCCAGTGGAGGGTTTGGAAGTCCAGGAGGATCTGACATACATAGAGAAGCCAACGCAGATTCTGGAGTTTGCAGACAGAGTCACCCGGAGGAATACCATCAGAATGTGCAAAGTTAGATGGGGTCACCACTCCGAGGAAGAAGCAACCTGGGAGCGAGAAGATGATCTGAAAGCCAAATACCCTGAACTCTTTGCTGACCAACCCTTAATCTCGGGGGCGAGATTCTTTTAAGGGGGATAGGTTTGTAACACCCTGAATTTGGGGGTATAAAATTTCTTTGCTCATATTCACAAATTCAGGTGTTACTTCCCTTTTCTCATCCTTCCCCAATCTCCTCTCTCTCATTTCTATAGGAGAAAAGTGGTTATTTTGTTTATAATTATAGTCTATTAGCTCAAACTCCAAGGGAGTATGAAATGTTGCATCATGTTGAACCCTAGATTTCACTTTTGTTTGGTGCATAATTCTCAAAAGGTCTAATTTGAATTTGTGGCTTATTTGAATTTGAATCAAATAGAGGAAATAAAAAGAAAAGAGAAAACAATTCCAAAATAAAAGAAAAAGGAAAAGCAGCCCGCTACCCCCGCCTCCTCGGCCTTTCGGCCCAGTCGGCCCATCTCCCCCGCGCGCGCCCTCCCCCCCCCCCCTTCCCTCTCTGCGTCGCGGGCCCGGCCTATCGGCGCGGCTGCCTTCCGCGCGCTCGCCTCCCTCTCTCTCTGCTCGCCCGGCCCTACCTGTCGGCGCAGCCGATCCCCGCGAGCGCCCGCTCCCTCGCTCTCTCTCTGCCCGTGGGCCCGGCCCGTCAGCCCCGCTTTCCTCGCCCCCGTGCCCGCTTTCTTCTCTCTCTCTGCCCGCGGGCCCGGCTTGTCAGCTCCCTCGTCCTCGCGTAACCGCCGCCCGAGCTGCGCGCGCCCGCGGTCTCCGCGCCCACGACGCGCGTGAAGCTCGCAACCGCCCTTGCCTCGGCCACTAGAGCCCCGAACCCCACTCGCCCTCTCCCCCTCCCTCATTTGCGCACCTGCCGACCTCTTTTCCACCTTCCCCTCGCTGCGCGCACGCCAAGGCGCCATCGCCGCGAACCGCCGCCGCCCGAGCTCGCTTCCCGGCCGCCGTTGGAGCTCCGCCGTGTCCGTTGCCACGGTGAGCTTCGCCCCGGCGTCCGCAACCCGGAACGCGCTCCAATTTCCCCTTCCCCTCCCTATTTCTCCCTGCCCGCGCTCACCCGCCGTTCGCCGTGCAGCCGCCGCCGTCGACTCGGGCTGTCGGCGCGTCTCCGTCGCCACCGAGAGGTCCCTGGGATTCGCCTTGAGGTAAGGAACCTCCCCTGCCCTCTCCCTCCCCTTCTATTGCTCCCTGCTGCACTTAATTCCTCGCCGGAGTCGGTTAGCGCCGTCGCCGAGCCACTCCACCGTGAACCGCCCCCCTCCGGTGTCCCTGCCCCGACCCAGACCCCGCCAGAGAAGTCCCCGCGCCCTCCCCAACCTCCCCGGCCACTCAGATCACCCCAAGGACCCGCAGGGCCCCCGCGTCCCTCGTCTCCGGCGAGTTCTCCGCCGCGGGACGGGCGCCGCCGCCTCAGCCGGCTGGGGAAGAAGATAGCAGCCAGCCATCCCATCCCCGCCGTCCATCTCAGATCGGACGATCCCGTTTTAAATAGCCCGGATCCAATCCTAGCCGTCCGTCCAAGATCCAACGACCCAGAGCCGTTTTCCCCCCCGCGCCCCGCCTCCCTGCCAACTGGGCCCCGCCCGTTAGTCGCCCGCGCTCGCGCTCGCGCTGCCCGCCCGGCCCCGCCTGCCAGTCGCCCGCGCCCGCGCTGCCCGCTGGCCCCGCCTGTCAGCCTGCCTGCGTCCCGTGCTGCCCGCCCGACCCCGCCTGTCAGTCGCTCATCGCCGCCGCGCGCTCGCGCGCCCGCCCGTGATCTAATCCTGGCCGTCGATCCGAGATCCAACGGCTATTAGCGTCCGATACCCCTTCGCCCGCGCAAATTCTTAAAGAGACCCCCCTGGTTTCTGGAAATTTCGCCCGTCGTCCCTGGTTTCTTACAGATAGGTCCTCGGACCTTTTATTTAATCCAAAATAAGTATTTAAGGCATATTTTTAATCCCTAAACTTGTAAAATTCATAACTTTGCCATATGAACTCCAAATTAGGTGCTTCAAATTGCAAAATGTTCATAATATTATTATCTACCTGTTTATGCAATGTTTCCCTGCTGTTTCCATGTCCCAATTAATGGTTAATCATTAGGATAGGATTAAGGTTATTGGAACCTTATTTGAGATAATTAGAAGTTGGTAGACTTTAATAAAAGTTGGAGCACTTAAGTTTATGGACTTAAACACCTAAGTTTAGGAACTTAAAACCAGATAATGATTTAATCCCACCACTGACTTGAACCTGAGTAGTGGATAATGACTCACTTTGTATAGTCCTCTACCCTAGACCTAGAGAACACCAGAGTGCCTATCCCTTCTCTATTATGGACTTGTGATCTCTCTGCTGCATATGTTTGGTATATTGTTTGTGTTTGTTATTTCCCAAGTGCATAGTGTGAATGATTACTTTACGTAGACAACGAGCAGTCTGTGTGTCCCGAGGAAATTGCAGAGGAAGTCCCTGATCAGCAGTTTGGTGAAGGCAAGTGTCCTCTGACCCATTATGTCCTATTCACTTATAACTTACTATCCCGCATTACTTACTTGAAACCTAAGGATTGACTAGCTTTACACTTTACTTTATCCTTGATGACCTTATGGTTAGCATTCTGCTATTGCCTTAACTTAATCAATGAACATGATGTGACTATTTATGATACTGTTATCCTGATGATATTGATGATCTTGTGATACTCTAGGGGGCTCAGGCTGTTTCCTGAGTACCTCTCCGTAAGGACCTGTTCGTTGAGAGACCACCCGGGATAACAGTGCAACCATGAGGGTGAAGTAGGGTGCCCTTAGCTAAATAATTAGAGGAACTAGAGGTGTAGTTGCTTCGCCGTCGTGCCGTCAATGGGGTCCAGGCACAGTGCTTGCTCTGCCGAGGCTGAGTGCCGAGGTTCTTTCGTTTTGCTTTTTGTTAGTCACTCTCCTGCGGGGAGGGGTACTGTGTTTATCAAACTGGAGAAACCTAACGGGCAGCTATGATCTCTAGGGAATCTTTGTAACAGCTACGTAGTGATACCCTGCCGGACCACCTAGGTAGTGGTCAATGGGGATTAGCTCTCCCCGGGCAGAAAGGGAATCATGACTCATGGGTAAAGTGTGCGACCTCTGCAGAGGGTAGTGAAACTGATATATCAGCCGTGCTCACGGTTAAGAGCAGCCTTGGGATCCTCTTTGATTAGAGATACAGATGGTTCGAGATACAAGGATTATGTTATGGTTTTGGTTCGAATATGATGATGCTGTTCCTCGATGAGGAAATAGTTCATGGGTTGGTTAGTACTAAAATCTGGCTTCTACTAATGATAAATACCTGACCAACTAAAAGCAACTGCTTGAGCCTAACCCCACATAAAGCTAGTCCACCTCAGCCAAACGGGACATTTGCTGAGTACGTTGATGTGTACTCATCCTTGCTTTACCACAAAACACCAGGTTGTCCGCATTGTAACCACTGCTCAGGAGAAGGCGAAGCCGTGGAAGGAGACTTCCAGGAGTTCCAAGACTACGACGAATTCTAGGTGTGGGTTGGCGGCAACCCCCAGTCAGCTGCCTGTGAAGGCCTTATCTTTACTGCGTTTCGCTAGCACTTTGATTTAACTGTTAAGTTGATGACTATGTGGATGTCTATGACTCTATGATGTAATAAGTTAATACTCTTTTAAGTTATTATTCGAGCAATGTGCATTGATGTTCATTTATGTAATCGCTGTGTACGTGAGTTCTGATCCTGGCACGTACATAGTTCGCACTTGGTTTGCCTTCCAAAACCGGGTGTGACAGGACTCGACGGTGGCGTACGGCTATAAATCACCGGACTGTCCGGTGGTGCACCGGACTGTCCGGTGAGTCGTCCGCGGTGAAGTTGTCGCTCTTTTTGGAGTCACAAAATGCGTAGTCACTTATTTTCTCTCCATCCTAGTATTTGAAAGATAGTTGAAAATGGAATGCAATTTGATAGTACGGATAACCCTGTATTTATTAACGAGCAAATTCATAAAAATGCACAAGCTATCACTGTTTTGCTAGCAACTTTGTGCAGGGATGAGTACAACAAGGTGAGCGGCTTGGACAACGCCAAGCAAATCTGGGACACCCTCAAAATACTACATGAGAGAAACGACGCCACCATGATCACCAAAATGGAGTTGGTGGAAGGTGAGCTGGGAAGGTTCGCAATGATCAGGGGAGAAGAGCCAACACAAACGTACAACAGGCTCAAGACCCTGGTCAACAAGATTAGGAGCTATGGAAGCACAAGATAGACGGACCACGACGTCGTCTGACTTATACTCAGGTCTTTTACTGTTATTGACCCTCATCTTGTGAACCTCATCCGTGAAAATCCCAGGTACACCAAGATGACGCCCGAGGAGATACTCTAAAAATTTGTGAGCGGGCGCATGATGGTCAAGGAGGCAAGGTATGTTGATGATGCATTAAATGGCCCTATGCCCATCCACGAGCCGCAGCCCGTTGCGCTCAAGGGAACAAGCAGCAGGGAGGCGTTCACCGGACTGTACGGCTAAAATCCACGGGCGACGCATGGCAGCGCCAACGGTCGGCTGGGGGCACCGGACTGTCCGGTGTGCACCGGACAGTGTCTGGTGCGCCAACTGCCACGAATCCGCAACGATCGTCTGCGCCAGAATAGAAAGGAGATCCGCACCGGGCATGCTACAGTGACTGTCCGGTGGCGCACCGGACTATCCGGTGCGCCACCCGACAGAAGGCAACTTTGGCCTTCCTTGTTGATCTCCAATGGCTCCTAGCTACCTTGGGGCTATAAAAGGGACCCCTAGGCGCACGGAGGAGTCACCCAAGCACACTCTAAGCATTCCAAGACTTCTAGTCCTCACTTTCACGCAATCGTTCATCGTTCTTGAGATTGGAGAACTTTTCGAGTTGTAAACTCCTTGCGCGTGTTTTGTGTGCTCATCTTCTCACTTGTGTGCGTGTTTGCGGTGTGGATTTAATTCTAGTGTGCGTTGCTCTTCCCAACCTTACTTCGTGCTTTCTTTGTGAACAATCTTGTAAGGGCGAGAGGCTCCAACTTGTGGAGATTCCTCACAAATGGGAAGAAAACTATAAGGAAGAACACCATGGTATTCAAGTTGATCATTGGATCACTTGAAAGGGGTTGATTGCAACCCTTGTCCATTGGGACGCCACAACGTGGAAGTAGGCAAGTGTTATACTTGGCCGAACCACGGGATAAAACACTGTGTCTCTTGTGTTGTCTTTCTCTGTGTTTATTGTGATTTGCAAGAGCTCACTCTATAGCCACTTGGTTCTATTGCACTAACATCTTTATAACCAAGCTTGTGGCTATTTAGTGTTGAATTTTACAGGATCACCTATTCACCCCCCTCTAGGTGCTCTTAATTGGTATCAGAGCCGTTCTCTTCACGTAAGGGACTAATAGCCCAAAGAGATGGATCCTAAGGGAAAAGGGATGGTGGTCAACGATAAAGAGAAGGAGTCCATCTTCAACGAGCCAAGGGACGACAAGCCCACTAACTCTAGCTTGAGTCACAAGAAGAAGGACGGGAAGAAGAAGAGACGTATCAAGAAGGTTGTCTACTACGACAGCGACGAATCTTCTTCTTCGCCAAGAGACGACGACAATAATTCAAAGAAACCGGTTAATCAAAACTTTTCATTTGATTATTCTCGTATTCCTTTCAATTCCAATGCTCATTTGCTTTCGATTCCTCTTGGTAAACCTCCACACTTTGATGGAGAGGACTACTCTTTTTGGAGTCACAAAATGCGTAGTCACTTATTTTCTCTCCATCCTAGTATTTGAAAGATAGTTGAAAATGGAATGCAATTTGATAGTACGGATAACCCTGTATTTATTAACGAGCAAATTCATAAAAATGCACAAGCTATCACTGTTTTGCTAGCAACTTTGTGCAGGGATGAGTACAACAAGGTGAGCGGCTTAGACAACGCCAAGCAAATCTGGGACACCCTCAAAATATCACATGAGAGAAACGACGCCACCATGATCACCAAAATGGAGTTGGTGGAAGGTGAGCTGGGAAGGTTCGCAATGATCAGGGGAGAAGAGCCAACACAAACGTACAACAGGCTCAAGACCCTGGTCAACAAGATTAGGAGCTATGGAAGCACAAGATAGACGGACCACGACGTCGTCTGACTTATGCTCAGGTCTTTTACTGTTATTGACCCTCATCTTGTGAACCTCATCCGTGAAAATCCCAGGTACACCAAGATGACGCCCGAGGAGATACTCTGAAAATTTGTGAGCGGGCGCATGATGGTCAAGGAGGCAAGGTATGTTGATGATGCATTAAATGGCCCTATGCCCATCCACGAGCCGCAGCCCGTTGCGCTCAAGGGAACAAGCAGCAGGGAGGCGCTACCAAGCAAGGTGGCATAAGTTGAGGCTGTCGGGCTAAACGAAGATGAGATGGCCCTAATCATTAAGCGCTTCAAGACCGCATTAAAAGGACGCAAGGAGCACCCTAACAAGAACAAGGCAAAGGGAAAGCGCTCCTGCTTCAAATGCGGTAAGACTGGTCACTTTATAGCAAACTGTCCTGATAATACTAGTGACCAGGAACAAGAAAAGAGCGGGAAGAGGTAGAAGAAGAAGGCCTATAAGAAGGTGAAGGGCGAGGCGCACCTTGGCAAAGAATGGGATTTGGACTGCTCTTCTTCCGACTCCGAGGACGAAGGACTTGCTGCCTTAGCCTTCAACAAATCGTCACTCTTCCCCAATGAGTGCCACACTTGCCTCATGGCCAAGGAAAGGAAGGTAAGTGTTTGAGATACCCCTAAGTATACTACTTCAAGTGATGATGATTCTAGTGATGATGAAGTAGATTATACTGATTTATTTAAGGGTTTAGATAGAGCTAAAGTAGATAAAATCAATGAGTTAATTGATGCTTTGAATGAAAAAGATAGATTGCTAGAGAAGCAAGAGGACATTTTATATGAAGAGCATGACAAATTTATTAGTGTACAAAAATCTCTTGCTTTAGAAACTAAGAGAAATGAAATGTTGTCTTCTGAATTATCTGCATGCCATGAATCTATTTCTAGTTTAAAGATTTTGAATAATGATTTAAATGCTAAGCTAGAAGAAGCTAATACTACTAGATCTTGTGTAGAACATGTTGCCATTTGTAATAGGTGTAAGGATTTTGATGTTGATGCTTGTGTTGAACACCTTACTTCAATTACCAAATTAAATGATGAGGTGGCAAGTCTTAATGCTCAGCTTAAGACTTGCAAAATTGATTTTGATAAGCTAAAATTTGCTAGGAATGCCTACACCATTGGTAGACACCCCTCAATTAAGGATGGGCTTGGTTTTCGAAAGGAAGCCAAGAACTTAATAAGCCAAAAGGCTCCCATTCTCGCTAAGGAGAAAGGGAAGGCCCCTATGGCTAGTAGCATTCAAAAGAATCATGCTTTCATGTATAATAGGAAAATTGCTAGTCATAATAGGAGATATGATCATGATGCCTGTGATTCACATGCTATGTTTGCTTCAAGTTCTAATTTTAATGGTAGGTCTAGGAGAAATTTTGTGTCTCATGCTCCTAGGAAAATGTGTAATAAACCTACTACTGTCTTTCATGCTTGCAACACTACGTTTGTACTTTCATGTAAAAATGAAAAGTGGTTGCTAGAAAATTGTGATCCAAATGCAAAGGAGACAAGGCTTGCATTTGGGTACCAAAAGCTATTGTAACTAACCTTGTAGGACCCAACAAGAGTTGGGTACCTAAAACCCAAGCCTAATTTGCCTTGCAGGTTTATGCATCCGGGGGCTCAAGCTGGATTATCGACAGCGGATGCACAAACCACATGATGGGGGAGAACAAGATGTTCACCTCCTACGTCAATAACATGGATTCCCAAGATACAATCATATTTGGAGATGGAATCAAGGAAAGGTCAAAGGTTTGGGGAAAATAGCCATCACAAGCGAGCACTCTATTTCCAATGTATTTTTAGTAGAGTCGCTAGGCTATAATCTCCTGTATGTAAGTCAATTGTGCCACATGGGCTACAATTGTTTGTTTACAAATGTTGATGTATCTGTCTTTAGAAGGAGTGATGGTTCATTAGCATTTAAGGGTGTACTAGATGGCAAACTCTATTTTTCGAAAGAGGAGGCCGATCTAGATGCATGCTTAATCGCTAAGACTAGTATGGGCTGGTTGTGGCATCGCCGTCTAGCACATGTTGGGATGAAGAACCTTCACAAACTTCTAAAGGGAGAGCATGTGTTAGGACTAACCAATGTCTACTTCGAGAAAGATAGACCTTGTACAGCTTGTCAGGTAGGGAAACAGGTGGGAAGCACTGATCACAACAAGAATGTGATGACTACATCAAGACCACTAGAGCTTCTTCACATGGACCTCTTCGGACCCGTCGCCTACCTTAGCATCGGGGGAAGTAAGTATGGTCTAGTAATTGTTGATGATTTTTCCCGCTTCACTTGGGTATTCTTTTTGTAGGATAAATCAGAAACCCAAGGGACCCTCAAGCGCCTTCTAAGGCGAGCTCAAAACGAATTTGAGCTCAAGGTGAAAAAGATTAGAAGCGACAACGGGTCCGAGTTCAAGAATCTGCAAGTGGAGGAGTACCTTGAGGAAGAAGGCGTCAAGCACGAGTTCTCCACTCCCTACACACCACAGCAAAACGGTGTGGTAGAGAGAAAGAACAGGACGCTTATCGACATGGCAAGGACGATGCTTGGAGAATTCAAGACGCCTGAGCGGTTTTGGTCGGAAGCTGTGAACACAACTTGCCACGCCATAAATCGGCTCTACCTTCATCGCCTCCTCAAGAAGACCTCGTATGAAATTCTTACCGGTAACAAACCCAACGTCTCATACTTTCGTGTATTTGGGAGCAAATGTTACATTCTAGTGAAGAAAGGTAGAAATTCTAAATTTGCTCCCAAGGCAGTAGAAGGGTTTTTACTAGGGTATGACTCAAATACAAGGGCGTATAGAGTCTTCAACAAATCATCGGGTTTGGTTGAAGTCTCTAGCGACGTTGTATTTGATGAGACTAACGGCTCTCCAAGAGAGCAAGTTGATCTTGATGATGTTCCAACGGCCGAAATGCACACAATGGTGATTGGAGATGTACGACCATAGGAACAACAGGAGCAAGATCAACCTTCTTCCTCAACAATGGTGCATCCCCCAACTCAAGATGATGAACAGGTACATCAAGAAGAGGGACAGGATCAAGGGGGAGCACAGAAAGAATAAGTGATGGAGGAAGAAGCACCACGGGCCCCTCCAACTCAAGTCTGAGCGACGATTCAAAGGAATCATCCCATCGACCAGATTCTGGGTGATATAAGAAAGGGAGTAACTACTCACTCAAGACTAGCTAACTTTTGTGAGCATTACTCGTTTGTCTCTTCTATTGAGCCTTTCAGGGTAGAAGAGGCCTTGCAAGATCCGGACTGGGTGTTGGCCATGCAGGAAGAGCTCAACAACTTCAAGAGGAACGAAGTTTGGAGCCTGGTGCCACGTCCAAAGCAAAATGTTGTGGGAACCAAGTGGGTGTTCTGCAACAAGCAAGACGAGCATGGGGTGGTGACACGAAACAAGGCTCGACTTGTGGCAAAAGGTTATGCCCAAGTCGCAGGTTTGGATTTTGAGGAGACTTTTGCTCCTGTGGCTAGGCTAGAGTCTATTCGCATTCTATTAGCCTATGTCGCTCACCATTCTTTCAGGTTGTTTCAAATGAATGTGAAGAGCGCTTTCCTTAATGGGCCAATCAAGGAGGAGGTGTATGTGGAACAACCCCCTGGCTTTGAGGATGACAGGTATCCCGACCACGTCTTTAAACTCTCTAAGGCGCTCTATGGACTTAAGCAAGCCCCAAGAGCATGGTATGAATGCCTTAGAGATTTCTTAATTGCTAATGCTTTCAAGGTTGGGAAAGTCGATCCCACTCTTTTCACTAAGACTTGTGATGGTGATCTTTTTGTGTGCCAAATTTATGTCGATGACATAATATTTGGTTCTACTAATCAAAAGTCTTGTGAGGAGTTTAGCAGGGTGATGACTCAAAAGTTTGAGATGTCGATGATGGGCGAGTTGAACTACTTCCTTGGGTTCCAAGTGAAGCAACTCAAGGACGGCACCTTCATCTCCCAAACAAAGTACACTCAAGACCTTCTCAAGCGGTTTGGGATGAAGGACGCCAAGCCCACAAAGACACTAATGGGAACCGACGGACATGTCGACCTCAACAAAGGAGGTAAGTCAGTTGATCAAAAGGCATACCGGTCTATGATAGGGTCATTACTTTATTTATGTGCTAGTAGACCAGATATTATGCTTAGTGTATGCATGTGTGCTAGATATCAATCCGACCCAAGAAATGTCACCTTGTGGCCGTTAAGCGGATTCTTAGATATTTAGTTGCTATGCCTTGCTTCGGGATCTGGTATCCAAAGGGGTCTACCTTTGACTTAATTGGATATTGATTATGTTGGATGCAAGGTTGATAGGAAGAGTACATCAGGGACGTGCCAATTCCTAGGAAGGCCCTGGTGTCTTGGAGTTCAAAGAAACAAACCTCCGTTGCCCTATCCACCGCTGAGGCCGAGTATGTTGCCGCAGGACAGTGTTGCGCGCAACTACTTTGGATGAGGCAAACCCTCAGGGACTTCGGCTACAATCTGAGCAAAGTCCCACTCCTATGTGACAATGAGAGTGCAATCCGCATGGCGGATAATCCTGTTGAACACAGCCGCACTAAGCACATAGACATCTGACATCACTTTCTGAGAGACCACCAGCAAAAGAGAGATATCGAGGTGTTCCATATTAGCACCGAGAACTAGCTAGCCAATATCTTTACCAAGCCATTAGATGAGAAAACCTTTTGCAGGTTGCGTAGTGAGCTAAATGTCTTAGATTCGCGTAACTTGGATTGATCTGTAGCATACATGTGTTCTATGCCCTTTGATCATGTTACTTATACATTTATGCAATTTGTTACTTAATTGATGGTGCTCAAGTTGTGCAAGGGATCCCCGGACCTCACAAGTCCATGTGTGAATGATGCACATATTTAGGGGGAGAAGTGCTACAACTTGACCCTTTGAGACTAATCCTTGTGTTTGAGTTACTTGATGTAGTCTCAAAGGTGCATTGAAATGGAAAGGTGAACTTGGACCATGCAAAGACTTCCACTGCACTCCGGTATTAGTGTACTCACCTCCAAGTTCATTCTTATGCTCTTATTGCCCGTTGCTCTTAATTAACAATTTTTGGTGAGGCAATGGGGTTAAAGGGCCAAAAATGATCCTGTTTTGGTGCTTAATGCCAAAGGGGGGAGAAATTAAGGCCAAAGCAAATGGATCAGCTACCACTTGAGAATTTTGAAAATAGTAGAGTTAGAATTTTGATTTGACCAAAATGCTCTTATTGCGCAATTCTGTCTCTTGTGGGGGAGAATTTATGATTATGGGAAAAGGGGAGTTTTTGGCACTCGATCAATTTTTTTCCATTGGAATATCTCTCTTTGTGCCTAAACAAGTGTGTTTGACTTAGAGATAGGAAAATGAATTTGATTTACAAAAACAAACCAAGTGGTGGCAAAGAATGATCCAAATATGCCAAATTAGAGTCGAAAACAATTTTGCATTGATGTTGCACTTATTTGTATTGCTTTTTGATGTGTTGGCATAAATCACCAAAAAGGGGGGAGATTGCAAGGAAAATGTGCCCTTGGGCCATTTCTATAATGTTTTGGTGATTAAGTGTCCAACACATATTAAGTGAGTTGATTATGTGCCAAACAAGCAAGAAGTGCAAATCATGTAACAAGGTATGTTTCTAGACTTAGTACATTGTTTTGAGTACTAACTTATTTTGTCTAAGTGCTAGAAATAGGAGAAAAGGAATTGGAAAACAGTTGGCTGTGTACAGCCAACTCCTGCTCGGTCTGGGTGCATCGGACTGTCCGGTGGTGCACCGGACAGTGTCCGCTGCGCTAGGCGAGTCTAGGGTGAACTGGCCGCTCTTGGGACTCGATGGCGGCGTACGGCTATAATTTGCTGGACTATCCGGTGGTGCACCAGATTGTCTGGTGAGTCATCCGCGGCAAAGTTGTCGCTCTCGGGAAAAGGATCAGCGGCGTACGGCTAAAATTCACCGGACTGTCCGGTGGTGCACCGGACTGTCCGGTGAGCCAATGGTCGACTGCGCAACGGTCGGCCGCGCAATCCGTGGGCGACGCGTGGCAGCGTCAACAGTCGGCAGGGGGCACCGGACTGTCCGGTGTGCACCGGACAGTGTCCGGTGCGCCAACTGCCATGAATCTGCAATGGTTGTCTGCGCCAGAATAGGAAGGAGATCCGCACCGGACATGCTACAGTGACTGTCCGGTGCGCCACCCGACAGAAGGCAACTTTGTCCTTCCTTGTTGATCTCCAACAACTCCTAGCTGCCTTGGGGCTATAAAAGGGACCCCTAGGCGCATGGAGGAGTCACCCAAGCACACTCTAAGCATTCCTAGACTTCTAGTCCTCACTTTCACGCAATCGTTCATCATTCTTGAGATTGGAGCACTTTTCGAGTTATAAACTCCTTGCGCGTGTTTTGTGTGCTCATCTTCTCACTTGTGTGCGTGTTTGCGGTGTGGATTTAATTCTAGTGTGCGTTGCTCTTCCCAACCTTACTCTGTGCTTTCTTTGTGAACAATCTTGTAAGGGTGAGAGGCTCCAACTTGTGGAGATTCCTCGCAAACCGGAAGAAAACTATAAGGAAGAACACTGTGGTATTCAAGTTGATCATTGGATCACTCGAAAGGGGTTGATTGCAACCGTCGTCCATTGGGACGCCACAACGTGGAAGTAGGCAAGTGTTATACTTGGCCGAACCACGGGATAAAACATTGTGTCTCTTGTGTTGTCTTTCTCTGTGTTTATTGTGATTCGCAAGAGCTCGCTCTATAGCCACTTGGTTCTATTGCATTAACATCTTTATAACCAAGCTTGTGGCTATTTAGTGTTGAATTTTACAGGATCACCTATTCACCCCCCCTCTAGGTGCTCTCATAAAGGCCATAGAATTATATCACCATGAATCCATCCCCTTCTTTTTTGTGAATCTTCTACTATTATTTTTATAAGGCCATTCTAGATGCTTTTACCTATGTTACTGGTAACAATGATGAATGTTTTGCTGTGTGCTTTAAAGTGACCAACGAAAGGTGCTTATGAACATAAGGAGTATTTAGCAATTTAATAATATGTTTTTTCAGTAGATTGTCCACATTCCATTGTGATTGGTGAAAACTGGTTTAATGCCAGTGATCAGGGTATGTCCATTTCAGTTACACATCTTATGTGATTTCATACTGTAAGATGTCCTTTTCTAAACTATTACAGTATTGGAGTTTTTTTTTGAATTTTCATATTTTGTTGGTGAAGACCATAGAAGCATATCAACATGAACCCATCCCCTTCTTTTTGTGAATCTTTACTATTATTTTTATAAGGCCATTCTAGATGCTTTTACCTATGTTACTGGTAACAACTATGAATGTTTTCCTGCGTGCTTTAAAATGACAGAAGGCAGGTGCTTATGAACATAAGGAGTATTTAGCAACGTGATAATATGTTATTTTAGTAGATTGTACACATTCCATTATGATTGGTGCTATTTCGTTTAAGCCATGAAGGCTTGAATCCCTTTATGCTGTATCACATAATGCCTTGGGGGTCACCCAGGTCACACCACTATACTACATCATATCAATTTGCACCCTAAACGACATATTATTCTGAAAATAGATCTTCATGAGAACCTTAGGTATATTTTTGAACAGTTCTTGTTGGTTCATGAATTTAGCAAAAACTAGCGAAGAGGGGAGGTGCTGCTATTGACCGAAGTCAGGATATTGCTAAATTGCAAGAATTTTACAAGCTTTATAGAGAAAAGCATAAAGTGGATGAGTTGATTGAATATGAAATGAAGCTGAGATAATCTGTCGTGTTCAGCGGTAACCTTGGCGAGTAAGTTTTTCGCTTCAGTTTAATGGACACACTCTGCATTTACTTTATGTAAAAAACTTACAAAATTCTACTTCATTAGCTTTTGTGCCATGTTGTTAAGCATAATGTAAATAAATTTGGGTCACTGGATGATGTTCCCGGTCTGCAACTCCACTAATCTTCAATTTCTAACTTTTTGTGCTTTAGGCTTTCCTCTTCTTGGACCTACTGAAGCAGGTAAAGGTGTTTTTTCTAGAACAACTTTTGATGTTCCCATCAGTGAGATCAGTCATCCTCTACAAATTTTAGTTTTTATCCCTGCTATCAAAGGTTTAACATGCCTTGTTATGTCATGAATTATTATCACATTGTAATTTGACATGAGCTTTGATTAGTGCATGTTGTCTTACCATGTGCCAACTGCCAGTAGCAACATCAAAGAACAATATTGATTTTCTTGCTCTAAGATTTAATTCGATTGTACATCAAGTCCTAAGGCAAGATTGTAGTTTTTGTTGATAAATAATAGTTACACTTATATGCTACTTGAAATGGCAGATCATTTGGGGCATGTATGTTCAGATTTGTTTATCTGATTTCCAGTACTTCTACTAAACTAAATTGGGGCATGTTATAATATGCATAATTGTTATATTCTGCCTTCTCTTGATGACAACTGTGTCGGTACCCTGAAACTAGGGTACCCCCTGCTACTGTACAAAGACGAAGAACCCACGCGGCTATCTCTCGGTCGCGTGGTAGAAGAGTTGTATGTGGGACCAGACCATGGCCTGTCCCAGTCACGGGCGCCTACTCCGGGTCCACAGCAGCGCCCGACTCCACCACGTGGGCGGGTCCGGAGCCGCCATGTGTCCAGAGAGAGTGATATACTCCAAGGCATCAACGGTGCGTCCGGACCTCCATGGAAGAACGCTGGACCCCTGGGTAAGCAATCCGGACCCCCAAGGTTGGTCCTGGACCTCCACATGTGCAAGCCGGACCCCTAGAATGGGATCCAGACCCCCCTTAGAGGGTCCGAACTGCCCACAGCGGGGTCCGAAGGTCCCAGGACAGAACATGCATGGGCCTTGAATAGGACCCAGACGGGGGTCCGGTACGGACACGTGTCTGGACCCAGTCTGGTGCGAACCTGTCCGCACACACTTCTGCTCCCCACCCAGGCGGAGACCCGATACTGCCACGTGGCCTACTGCGCGTGACGTAAGCCAACAGGCGGAGCCTGACGTAAGGCCTCCGGGTTACGCGGCCCCTGCATTTATTGCGGATAAGGCTCGCCGCCTGTCCATTCTACTGACAGGCGATGTGCTGCCTCGACATTTAATGAGACCTGTCCATTCCGCGGACAGGCGGCGACCTGTCCATTCCGCTAACAGGCAACGACCTGTCCATTCTGCAGGTGGTGTGCCTGACCATTCCATTGGCAGGCTGCTCGCCCATACTGCCGCGTGCACTGCGCTCATCATCACTCGTACGTTACTAAGGAAGCTACCACTGCACATCAATACTACGCGGGCTGCGGACATCATGGCGCTGGGAGATTGCACAGGCGTATCTTGCATTAGTTACTCCAGGTTTTCCTTCTGTTATGTTCCTAGGCCCACATGTCGGGGCTCAGCATCCTTGTATGTGCCTCCCTTGGGCTATAAAAGGGAAGGCACACGACGTTACAAGGTAGACCAACTTAGGTTCACAACACCCTCGGACTCACACACAAAGTCACTCAGTCTCATTTAGACCCTGGGGAAGTTCTCTAAGCTCTCGAGCATCAGCAATACCACACACAGTGGAGTAGGGTTTAACGCTCCGGCAGCCTGAACCACTCTAAATCCTCATGTCCTCGTGTGTTCATCCACCAATCCACGTAACAGGCAAACCGCTAAGGCCCCTCCTCATCTTAGGATTTAAGGCGGGTGCGTTCCGCCACCCGGCCGGAGATTTCCTCTCCGACATTTGGCGTGCTAGGTAGGGGGTGCTTGGCTTTAGGTTTTTGCTTGTTTTCCAGCTCGACACCATGGTCCATATCGTCGAGCACCACGACTTCATTCTCGAGGACTTCCCCATGGAGGAAGAGGCTGCGTCTTCCACGCCATGAGCCTCCAACCGCCCTGCGCCTGGTGCTGCTGTTGTGCACTCTGCGCGGTAGCACACTCCGGCGTAGACATCCAGAGCGTCGAGTGCTGCGCCTGGGGCCTTGTCTGTGGCCAAGGAGTTGCTACGCCACCCTCCTAGCTCCACGGCCTTGCCAGGGGCCATGAAGTAGTGGCGTGATGATGTCGATCGTCTGCTCGGCATGGCGCATTCTGGCTCAGCCAGGCCCAGGCCTCGGTCGTCCCGGCGTCAACATGAGGCGTCGGCATCGGTGCGCTCGCCTTCAGTGAGGGCTGCGCCGACCGAGGACCTGTGGGCCGAGCTCAACCGCAGGCGTGCGAGAGAAGATGCTCTAGTCTCTTTGGAGAGGTCTGACGACCTGCGGGCAGAACTCAACCACAGGCGTGCGGGCGAGGATGCCCGTGTCTCTCTAGAAAGGGCGCGTGAGCGCCGACAGAACATCGAGGGTCGCAACCTCGACCAAGACTTCGCTGCGATCGCACCGCAAACTCCAAGGGGTGCCCAAATTCAGGCGGGCATCCCATTGGCCGGCATAGGCTGCGTCGCCCTGGAAGATCATCTCCGCGCGGCGACTTGGCCATCCAAGTTCCGGCCACACCTGCCAGAAAAGTATGACGGTACATCAAACCCGTTAGAATTCTTGCAGGTATACGTCACCGCCATTACAGCAACAGGAGGAGACACTGCCGTAATGGCGACATACTTCCATGTAGCCTTGTCTGGGCTGGCCCGGACCTGGCTCATGAACCTCGCCCGGGATCGATCTACTCCTGGGAAGAGCTCTGTGCGCAGTTCACAGTGAACTTCGCTAGTGCTTATCAGCAGCATGACGTGGAGGCTCACCTCCATGCAGTGAGGCAGGAACCCGGGGAAACTCTTTGGGCTTTCATCTCCCGCTTCACTAAGGTACGGGGCACTATACCTCGTATCTCCGATGCTTCCATCATCACTGCTTTCCGCCAGGGGGTACGTGATGAAAAGATGCTGGAGAAGTTGGCCACGCATGACATGGAAACTGTCACCACACTCTTCGCTCTGGCCGACAAGTGTGCCAGAGCCGCCGAGGGCTGCGCATGGCACTCGGCACCACAGACCGGGGTTGCCTAGATGGGTGGCTCCGGTGCCATCGCCCATGACGGCAAAAATAAGAAGAAGAAGAATCGTGGCCACGAGAGGCCGCAGGCTGCTGCTCCAGTCGTCGCAACTGTGGCTGGGGGCCGGAATGAGCGCAACAAGCGCCCACGGCCACAAGGGGGCAACAGCGGCTCATGCCCTATGCACCCCAATAGTCGCCATAGCGCCACGGAGTGCCGCGAGATCATCAAGCTCGCGAAGCGCATCAGTGAACGGCGCGAGCAGACCTCCAAGGATGGCTCCCCACCTCGTCACTGGCCTGGCAAGGAGAAGGTCGACGACGGTGACATGGCCACCAGAGAACGGGACCTCGGGTATCAGTCACCCGAGGGGGTCCTGAAGGACGTCTTCACTGGGGACTCCGACTCCGGTGGTGAGAGCGACCGCCGCAAGAAGCTGTATGTCATGTACGGCGGGAGCTAGGAGCTCACCTCCCGCAGGAATGTCAAGTCCCTGCGCCGTGAGGACCTGTCGGTGACCCTAGGGGTCCCGAAGGCTGCTCCACACCAGCGGTGGAGGAGCACTACCATCTCCTTTGGGGCATCCGACTGCCCTGACAACATGGCAGGGCTGGTATATTACCGTCATCATCGCCCCTGTCATCGCCAACATGCGGCTCCACCATGTGCTGATTGACAGCGGGGTAGGGCTCAACGTCATCAGCCACACTGCGTTCAAGCAGCTACAGATTCCGGGGTCTCGACTGGAACCCTCTCGCCCATTCTCTGGAGTGGGCCCACAGCCGGTGTATCCCCTTGGGAGCATCGCCCTCCCGGTAACATTCAGGACTGAGGAAAACTTCCGCACGGAGAACGTCCAGTTCAACGTCGTGGAGGTTAACCTCCCCTTCAACGCCATCATTGGCAGACCGGCCTTGTACCGATTCATGGCCATTGCCCATTATGGGTATTTGGTCCTCAAGATGCCATCCCCTACTGGGGTCCTCACCATGCGGGGCAACCGTGCCGCTGCGGTGATGGCTGTCGAGAAGCTGCACGCCCTAGCGGCGGAAGCTGCTCGCCTGGACGACGGGGGAAGGACCCCTCGACCTCCGGTACCAAGGCGCCTGCCAAGGTGCCAAAGGTGCAGCCATCCGGAGCAGACGACAGACCTGTGAAGACCATCCAGGTCAGCGCGGACTCCTCCCAGACCACCCGCATCACGGGCAATCTAGGAGAGAAATAGGAACTCGCGCTCATCGCCTTCCTCCGAGCAAATGTCGACGTTTTCGCATGGGAACCGTCGCAGATGCCTGGGATCCCCAGGGAGGTGATTGAGCACCATCTGAAGATCCACCCTGACACCAAACTGATGAGTCAGAAGCCTTGGAGGCAGTCCATTGAGCGGCAGGACTTCATCCGTGAGGAGGTCCAGAAGCTGCTTGATGCTGGCTTCAACGAAGAGGTCCATCACCCTTTGTGGCTGGCCAACCCAGTCATCATTCTAAAGGCGAATAGGAAGCTTCAGATGTGCATCAACTACACCAGCCTGAATAAGGCTTGTCCCAAGGACCCGTATCCACTTCCACGAATAGATCAAATCGTGGACTCTACCTCCGGGTGCGACCTATTGTCCTTTCTAGATGCCTACTCTGGTTTCCACCAGATCTAGATGGCTAGGGAAGATAAGAAGCATACCGCTTTTGTAACAGTGGATGGGCTCTACTGCTATGTTGTAATGCCCTACGGTCTGAAGAATGCCTTACCAACATTTGTACGAGCGATGAGTAAGACCTTCGGGGACCTGATTAGGGACAGGGTAGAGATATATGTCGATGACATCGTGGTCAAGACTAGGAGGGGGTCGACTCTGGTGGAAGACCTGACCCTGGTCTTTGACAAACTGCGGGCGACGCGCACGAAGCTGAACCCGGACAAGTGCATCTTTGGTGTCTCCACTGGGAAGTTGCTGGGATTCCTGGTTTCACACTGGGGCATTGAAGCAAACCCAGTGAAAATCAGGTTGATTGAGGTGATGAGGCCTTTGGCTCGAATCAAGGATGTCCAGAAGCTTACGAGGTCCCTAGCCGCCCTTAGCCGCTTCATCTCACGGCTGGCTGAGAGGGTGCTACCCTTCTTCAAGCTCCTGCGGAAGTCTCACCCATTCTCTTGGACCGAAGAGGCTGAGCAAGCCTTTCAAGAGTTCAAGCAGCACCTGGTGTCCCTACTAGTACTGGTAGCTCCAGAACCTGGGGAGCCGTTGTATTTATACATCGCGGCGGGCGCAGAAGCGGTGAGCATGGTGCTGGTCGTGGAAAGGACGGTGCAAGAAGGCCAAGAACCTGAGGGCTCGGGACCAGCTACAGGGGTCTGGACCGTTCAGAGGCCGGTCTACTACGTCAGCGAGGTCCTCCATGAGGCAAAGACCAGGTATCTTGAGACACACAAACTCCTCTATGCTGTACTTGTCGCGTCTAGGAAGCTACGCCACTATTTCTAGGCACACAGGGTTGTGGTGGTGACCTCCTTTCCATTAAGGGCCATCCTCCACAACTCTAACGCCACAGGCAACATCGCCAAGTGGGCCGCAGAGCTCGCTAAGTTCCAGCTGGACTTCCAGCCTTGCCACGCCGTCAAGAGCCAGGGCCTAGCTGACTTCATCCTGGAGTGGACACCTCCCCTGAGCGCTCCTGGGGGTCCGGATCCCGATTCGGACCCCACACCTGCGGAGCCTAGGGGTCCGGTCTTCACCGAGCCCCACTAGACGCTCTTCTTCAATGGATCCGCCCGTCAACAAGTTGGCGGGGCTAGGGTGGTCCTCATCGACCCAAGCGGAGATCAAGTGAAGTACATGGTGCACCATGAGTTCAAGGCCTCCAATAATATGGCAGAGAACAAAGCACTTATCTTCGGCTTGTCGATGGCCCTATCCCTAGGGATCCGCCAGCTCCTCGTGAAGGGGGACTCCTAGCTGATCATCAAGCAAGTCCGTGGGGAATGTAGCTGCAACGAGCCCAAGCTCACAGCTTACCTCCTCCATGTAAGGAAGCTAGAGAAGGACTTCACTGCCCTAGAACTGCAACATGTTCCTTGGGCTGATAACTCGGCGGCAGATGAACTCTCCACGAGGGCATCAACTTGGGCACCCATGCCCGAGGGCATCTTCGAAAGACGACTACTGAGACCCACTGCCCAGCCTGCCGAACTAGGCGAAGGGGGCGCGACTAGCACCTCGAAGCTAGCGGTCCCAGTGGCGTTACATCTACAAAACCCACCAGAGGTTGTGTGTGCTACAGGGGGTCCTACCTACCCCTTAGTGCCATAGCCAGAGTCTCAGAGTGGTTCCAATGCATGGATCTCCGAGATTCGGGACTATCTGAAGGAAAACATCCTTACTGAAGACCATGTGGCCATAGAGCGCATAGTGTGGTTGGCTAAACGATGCACGATGGTGGAAGGGGATCTCTACCACTGTGGTGCCAATGGTATTCTCATGTGGTGCATTACCCAGGAGGAGGGCCATGAGTTGCTCACGGAGATCCATGGAGGAGAGTGCGGAAGTCGTTCCTCATCCCGCACGCTGGTCGGTAAGGCCTTTCGGCATGGCTTTTACTGGCCAACCGCCCTCTAGGATGTAGCTGAGATGGTAAAGTCCTGCAAGGCGTGTCAATTCCACGCAAAGCAGATACACACACCAGCTCAGGCTCTGCAGATGATTCCGCCCTCCTGGCCATTCGTCGTATGGGGGGTGGATATCCTGGGACCGTTCCCTAGGGCCGTCGGCGAGTACCGGTACCTCTTCGTCGCCATTGACAAGTTCACAAAGTGGCCAGAGGCCACCCCTATGGTCAACATCACCAAGGGTGCTGCTGTTGCGTTCCTCAAGTTGATTGTCTATAGATTTGGGGTCCCAAGCCGTATCATTACAGACAACGGGACCCAGTTTACAAGTCGGCTTTTCCAGGAGTATTGCGAGGGCATCGATACCCAGCTCGGCTTTGCGTCTGTGGCTCATCCCAGGAGCAACAGCCAGGTGGAGAGGGCAAACGCAGAGGTCCTCAGGGGACTCAAGACACGCACCTACGACTGCTTGAAAAAGCATGGTGCAAATTGGGTCAGCGAGCTTCCATCCGTGCTGTGGGGGAACCGGACCACACCCAGCCGAGCTACCGGGGAGACCCTGTTCTTCCTGGTCTACGGGGCCGAAGCCTGCCTTCCCTCGAAAATCATTATGGGCTCCCCATGGGTCCAAGCTTTCAATGAGTCTATGAAGGAACAACTATGGCGTGAGGACGTGGACTTCATCGACGAGCGCAGATGACAAGCGGCGATCCAAAATGCACGGTACAACCAGGCGCTCAGGCGTTACCACCAACGGTTCGTGCATAGTAGGGAGCTCAGGGTCGGGAACCTGGTCCTAAGGCGAGTACTGAACCGAGAAGGGCTCCACAAACTTTCCCCCAGCTGGGAAGGACCCTTCAAGGTGACAGAAATATGCCGACCCGGGTGTGTCCGCCTCGCTACAACTGAAGGAGAGCCTCTTCCCAATCCCTGGAACATAGAGCACCTCCGTAAGTTTTACCCATAAAAACAAACCTGGGGACCCGGTCTTCTTCCTTTGTAACTAGGTAGCGCATATATGTACATCAACCTGGTGAGGTCCGCCCTCATAAACCCAGTCTGTTGGCCTACTGAAAGTTCCCTTTGCCTGGGAACAGGATCTGGATGTCGCCTAGAGGGGGGGCATGAATAGGCGAATAAAAAATTATCACTTTAAAACTTTATTCTTACTCTACTCGAAGACCAGATCGCAGTGGAATGAAAGACCCTTCGAGTAGGTTGCAGCGGAATAGAAGATCCTGTCTCAAAGTGCCCTGCACTTCAAATATAACTTGTACAACAGATAAGTACTGAAGTGCAGATATAAAGAGTAGATAATGCAGAGAGACAGCACACAATACAGAGCGAAGCACACAGACACAGGGATTTATCCCGAGGTTCGGCCAAGCCTAAAATGCTTGCCTAGTCCTCGTTGGAGTTAGCCACACCTGGGCTTGGAGTCTATTTCAACTCCTTCCTTCGTTTGCTCAGATCTGTCAGAATGATACATAGAGCCCTCCACTATGTTGAGTTGGTTACAACGAAACCGCAGCTGCTTACAATCTTCTTGGCAGCACTCTGGCAGAGTAACGATATGCTCAAGACCTTGCTCTAGCTCTTAGCAGCACTTCCCCACTCTCTCAAGGCTTATAGCTTTGCCTCTACACAAACTAGAGAGATATACATGAGAGGGAGAGAGAGAATTGATCCGAGTGATGTCTACAATTGTTGGTTGCACTTGTGTACATGTTGGAGGCGACTAGGGGTCCCTTTTATAGACCCGAGGGGCCTAGGAGCCGTTGGGATCCATTTTGGAAAGCTATACTTGCTTTCTGTCAGGTGGCGCATCGGACAGTCCGGTGCACCACCTGATAGGTCCTGTAGCTTGTCCGGTGCGTGATCTCCTTCCAAATCGGGTTCTACTAACCGTTGGAGCAACGGTCGTCTTGGCTCACCGGACACTGTCCGGTGCACACCGGTCAGTCCTGTGCGCCAACTATCCGTTGGCCCAAGCCACGAGTCGCCCGCTGATCGCGCTGCCGACCGTTGGCGCAGTTGACCGTTGGCTCACCGGACAGTCCGGTGCACCACTGGACAGTCTGGTGAATTATAGCCGTACGCCGCCAACTTTTCCCGAGAGCGGCCTGATCATCGGAGTTCAGTCTGGCGCATCGGACACTATCCGGTGCACCACCGGACAGTCCAGTGTGCCAGACTGAGCTGAGTCTTGGCTGTACACAGCCAAGCCTTTTGCATCTCTTTTCTTTTCTCCTTTTTATTTGTTTCTAACACTTAGACAAATATGTTAGTACACAAAAACCAATGTACTAAGTCTAGAATCATACCTTCTCTTTGATTTTCACTTCTCTAGCATTTGGCATGACTGAGATTGATGTTGGACTCATAAATCATCAAGTCAGCTTTAACTTGATCTAGATTATCATTTCTAAGCTCCAACATCCTGCAAAGGTCACATAGAATATCTCCAAATATAGAAACAACCCAAACTAAAGGTCAAGGTGCACTTAGCTCTTTTGGGCTGCTTCCGGTTCTGATTTTGACATTTGTTCTCCTTCCAGTGACCTTGTTCCCTTTTGAGCTTGGTCTTGAGCCTTATGACTTACACCACATAATTGTAGATGTTACCTCATTTGTTGTAAGTCATGTCCTTATGTAGTGTTCCTTGATGCACCATAACTCTTCTTAACTCGATCAACCCTGATTCCGCAAGTCTCCATCACCGCTGGCTTTGGGTTCCTGGTCTCCTTGACTTTCTCCCGTGCTCTCAGTACCTCGAAGCTCTTCTTGCTTCCATCCTTGGTTGATCAGTTGTCTCCAAGTTATGCACATCAAGTCTCACTTAAGCAGTGTCCACCTTTCCTATGATGTCCATTATCTATAGATAATTCCGTCTTTGGACCATCACACCTGTTTACTTGTGTTGAACCCTGTTAACTTTGCATTCAGCACCTGTTCAACACTTAACACACTTGTTAGTCCTTTAATTGGGTTGTCATCCAAACACCAAAACCCACAAGAGAGCTTTCAATCTCCCCCTTTTTGGTGATTGATGGCAACATAATTAAAGCTTACATAAGGATAAGATTTAAAGCACAAATTTTGAATTCTAAGTTTATAGAATGCTCCCCCTAAATATGTGCTTACATCAAAATCTTAAATTTGGCCTTTTATGCCAAATTGCACATACTTAGGCTAATTCGAAGCATTACTATACCTTAGCACATGTGGGATGCATTGTGTCACTAATTAAACTGTGATGCGTATGACACATAGATGCATAGAATCAGAGTTAAACACCAATTGAATATTTATACCACAGAAATATCAACCTACCACTTTTCACCATTAAGATACCAAATTAAAACAATTTTAAAGCACCAGAACCACATGAATATCAATTACAGAATAGATGCCAATTGATTCATGTCAACGAAAGCACTAGTTTTGCATCATCACCATATAACACAACACACAGAATCATATGATAAGAATTATCAACAACACAAACTAACACATCCTTCCTTAAGATCAAAGGAACTCAAACTAACAAACTAACACATCCTTCCTTAAGATCAAAGGAACTCAAACTAACAAACTAACACATCCTAACACATCCTTCCTTAAGATCAAGGAAACCCCTTTAGGATAAGCTTTCTTCTCAGGTTGAGATAAGCTTTAATGCACAATTTCTCCCCCTTTGACATCAAACACCAAAACCATATTCAAGCAAGAACATAGAATGATGTCAAGGGACAACAGGGTATTGAGCAGGTAAATTTAACACACTAACATTACTCCCCCTTACACATTGAACATATGCAACACAAGCATTGAGGAAAGTTAAGATACATATACGCAAAAGATCAATACTTCCTTTTGTACCTTTACCATGTTGTGGTGTACTTTCCATCTTGAAAGTTTAATCTCTAGGGAGCTTCTCCACACTTGTGCCTCACCCTTTATCCTAACCTTTTCTTGTTGCTAAGGCACCAAGCAAGTTACAGTATTGTGGCACAAGATGAAGCTTCTATTCTAGTGATTACCAAAAGATATCAATTGAAGCAAACTACCACGACTACCAATTGAAAAATCATTACTGTTATAGAGCATCTAGTATCACCTAAATATTATGGAGCATGAGCAATCTATAAGGATGTAATTACTCACAACTTAAGATACCAAATACTTGTCTTATGGAGATACCCAAGTCCTAATTGCTTCATTTTCTGCTCATCTCCCTTTTCCACCTTAAGACTATACAAGATCACTCAAGAAACAATTAGTCTCAAAAGACACAAGTTATGTGTGCTCCCCCTAAAGTTGTGCATCAAGTATTTGAATGACTTGCACTTTGCATATTCTAGCTTCCTCAGAACTAGAGGGGATCACAACATATCTTGGTCAAGGCATACTCTATCAATTTCATCACAAAGAGATACCAATTGAATAGTTGACTTAATACAACAATGCATGCCTCAAGGAGTATAACATTTTACAAGCAACCTAGGCATGCTTCATACATGATAATCATTGCACCACATATACCAATTTAAAACGACAAGATCATGCATATAAAGCGCAATATCTAAGTACTCCATGATTAAGAAGGTTCCTTAGGTACACCTAAAGAAACAACATTTTAAAGTAAGGAGCACCTAAGCCAAGATACTACCAATTCAGAGGCAAGAACATAGATGTGATCACAATCAATGGAACTTCAAGATATGAGATTGCATAGTTCCATTCTCCATACCTTTGCCTTTTACTTGAATACCATGAGATCCATTCTTTTAGGTAGTGTAGAGTGAGAGCACCTGTTGTCACCAATTTAGGGCTCCTTTTGCTCATGCACCTCATAACTCAAGAAGGTGAATTAGTGGCACAACATGGATTTGGTATACACACAGTATCAACATTGGGTAATTATGTGAACATGGACTAAACAAGATGTCATGCTTGCACATAGGTTAATCATTAAAGACAATAGCATGTCTTACAAAAGGATATAGGTTTATCCCTTAACACAAAAAGAGTTAATCATAGTGAATATATCGATTGAAAAGCTACCCATTGAATGATTCAAAAGATATAACATATAGAACACACAATCATGATTAAGCAAGCATCATTATGAACCATTGATAACACAGGAAATCTCAAAAGCATAACTACTCCAAGGATAGGTAGCACAACAAACCAACTTAAGAGCAATACTGATTTGCAATAATGTACTTAAGATACCCGGGTACCGTCCTTTGGAGAGCAAGTTGCATATTCTCATCAAGGTCCTTTGCTTGATTCACCAATAATGATTCAAGACCTCTACAACTTATTTAACTTGAGATGAACATGGGATTAGAATTGCACAATCATTCAACCTTGGGTCAATGAAACAATAAAAATCAACAGCTTAAGCATAGAGTTTGAATTAACCATCTTAAGCTCTCCCAAGGTCTCCAGTCCATCTCGAGGCACCTGCATGGTCTAGTTGGTACAGTTTGGTACCCATCTCGAGATGGGTCCATAACGATCATCCATAAGAGCTTTTGGTACCCAAATAGCAATTGTGCTAGTTCTAGGTGATCTCATTACTGATCTAGCACAAGTGTATGGTTTGGGTCTCCTAAGTGAATAAGATTGAGATAGACTTACTTGCTTAGGAACCTTACCCTTTATACATACCCTGGATAGATGACCTTGCTCACCACACTTGTAGCAGAAGCGTCGCTTAACCTGACATGACGCTTGCTGTTTGTCTTCTTTCTTAGTGGGGGTCATCCCGAAGAGTGCACGTGCTTGATTCGTCATTAGCGGACAAGAAGTGATCGTATGGTTCTTGTCATTGCATCCGAAGCATCTCCTTATCCCTTCATCCTTGTTGTTGTATGGACACGACGCAATGAGGTGTCCTGACTTATTGCACTTAAAGCACCTCCTTTTCCCTTTTCTCTTTTTGTTCTTGGATGACATAGAGAAATGGTCAGTGCAAACAACATGACTAATTGAATCTTTACCTTTTTCTTGTCTCATGTTGATTGCTTCACTTATTGCTTTAGGAACATCTTTCTCAAGAAGTTTGACCCTTGCTGCGGTTTCTCCTTCCTCAAGCTTCTTCACCACGTGTTCATAGATATCTTGAGGAAGTCGAGCAAGGCGTCTTCTCCTTAATTGTCTTTGTTTCTTGTTCCCAAGCAATTTCCTTTTTGACCCTACAGCTTGATGCTCATCTAAACATTTGCTTTCTTTTGAGCAACAGAGGTTAGCACATGGTGATATATTATCTAAATGTGCACATGTGCAAGAATGAGGTTCACATGAGTTTAAATTAGTAATTACTACCTCATGAGCAATATCGAGCATGATATGGTCATCAACTAATTTATTATGAGAATGTGACAACATATCATATTTTTCACCTAGAGCAAGCTTTTCTAAATTTAGCAATTCTACTTGTCTCTCTAGCATGGCATTTTCCATTTTAAGTTGAGCAACACAAGATAAAACATCATCATTATTTCTTTGCTCAATTAAAATTGAATCATACCGTTGGACCAAATCATCATGAGAGCACTTTAGCTCCTCATGTTCTTTGGTCATCTTCTCCAGGCTGTCGTTGGTTTTGATGAGAGTCTCCTCTAGCCTGAGAAGCGTCTCGCCTTGTTCCTTGTTCCTTCTCAACAGCTTAACCAAGAGCGCTTTGTCTTCTTTGTTGAGATGGGTGTAGAAACGACGAATCTCCTCTTCTTTCACATCGTCGGTCTCATTTTCCCTGTCATTAATATCAGTGGAAGCAATACAAGAAAATGTACCTTGTGGTGATGAAGATTCATCCTCGCTATCATCCTCATACTCCTCCTCATCATTGCTTTCGTCTCCACTATCATTGTTAGCAATAAGACATTTATAACTAGTGGAAGACGAACCTTTCGGTGAGGTAGATTCATCGTTTGGTTGCCATCGTTTTTGTTCTTCTCCCTTGGACAAGTTAGTATCACCAGCAATAGAGGGAGCAGAAGCAGTGCATATGGACTTAAAAAATTTTAACTTAATTTTGGTCCATAGATCATGAGCATCAACAAATAAATCACTATCACTACTCATGATTGCAAAATAGGCACTTCTAGAAAGTGAGTCAACTAAGATGTTGCAAGCATGGTGATTGAGACACAGACATCTTAGTTCATCATTAGAAGGATTTTGACTAAAATTGGAGGGAAAAATACTTCTACTAAAGATCTGTCTCAAATCAGGATCAACACGCATGAAGGCATTATAAATAGAGACAGACCAAGATTTATAATTAGAGCCATCGCCTAGAAGAAGTTCTACAGTTACCTCTTGTGACGACATCGTCATCTCCGGACGGCTAAGCCCACACTGGAGAGGCCTAGCTCTGATACCAATTGAAAGTTCCCTTTGCCTAGGAACAGGATCTGGATGCGCCTAAAGGGGGGTGAATAGGCGAATAAAAAATTATCACTTTAAAACTTTATTCTTACTCTACTCGAAGACCAGATCGCAGTGGAATGAAAGACCCTTCGAGTAGGTTGCAGCGGAATAGAAGATCATGTCTCAAAGTGCCCTGCACTTCAAATATAACTTGTACAACAGATAAGTACTGAAGTGTAGATATAAAGAGTAGATAATGCAGAGAGACAGCACACAATACAGAGCGAAGCACACAGACACAAGGATTTATCCTGAGGTTCGGCCAAGCCTGAAATGCTTGCCTAGTCCTCGTTGGAGTTAGCCACACCTGGGCTTGGAGTCTATTTCAACTCCTTCCTCTGTTTGCTCAGATCTGTCAGAATGACAGATAGAGCCCTCCACTATGTTGAGTTGGTTACAACGAAACCGCGGCTGCTTACAATCTTCTTGGCAGCACTCCGGCAGAGTAACGATATGCTCAAGACCTTGCTCTAGCTCTTAGCAGCACTTCCCCACTCTCTCAAGGCTTATAGCTTTGCCTCTACACAAACTAGAGAGATATACACGAGAGGGAGAGAGAGAATTGATCCGAATGATGTCTACAATTGTCGGCTGCACTTGTGTACATGTTGGAGGCGACTAGGGGTCCCTTTTATAGACCCAAGGGGCCTAGGAGCCGTTGGAATCCATTTTGGAAAGCAATACTTGCTTTCTGTCGGGTGGCGCACCGGATAGTCCGGTGCACCACCGGACAGGTCCTGTAGCTTGTCCGGTGCGTGATCTCCTTCCAAATCGGGCTCTGCTGACCGTTGGAGCAACAGTCATCTTGGCTCACCGGACACTGTCCGGTGCACACCAGACAGTCCGGTGCGCCAACTATCCGTTGGCCCAAGCCACGAGTCGCCCGCTGATCGCGCTGCCGACCGTTGGCGCAGTCGACCGTTGGCTCACCGGACAGTCCGGTGCACCACCGGACAGTTCGGTGAATTATAGCCGTACGCCGCCAACTTTTCTCGAGAGCGGCCTGATCACTAGAGTTCAGTCTGGCGCACCGGACACTGTCCGGTGCACCACCGGACAGTCCGGTGTGCCAGACTGAGCTAAGTCTTGGCTGTACACAGCCAAGCCTTTTGCATCTCTTTTCTTTTCTCCTTTTTATCTGTTTCTAACACTTAGACAAATATATTAGTACATAAAAACCAATGTACTAAGTCTAGAATCATACCTTCTCTTTGATTTTCACTTCTCAAGCATTTGGCATGACTGAGATTGATGTTGGACTCATAAATCATCAAGTCAGCTTTAACTTGATCTAGATTATCATTTCTGAGCTCCAACATCCTGCAAAGGTCACATAGAATATCTCCAAACATAGGAACAACCCAAACTAAAGGTAAGGTGCACTTAGCTCTTTTGGGCTGCTTCCGGTTCTGATTTTGACATTTGTTCTCCTTCCAGTGACCTTGTTCCCTTTTGAGCTTGGTCTTGAGCCTTATGACTTACACCACATAATTGTAGATGTTACATCATTTGTTGTAAGTCATGTCCTTATGTAGTGTTCCTTGATGCACCATAACTCTTCTTAACTCGATCAACCCTGATTCCGCAAGTCTCCTTCTTCACCCCTGGCTTTGGGTTCCTGGTCTCCTTGACTTTCTCCCGTGCTCTCGGTACCTCGAAGCTCTTCTTGCTTCCATCCTTGGTTTGATCAGTTGTCTCCAAGTTATGCACATCAAGTCTCACTTAAGCAGTGTCCACCTTTCCTTTGATGTCCATTATCTATAGATAATTCCGTCTTTGGACCATCACACCTGTTTACTTGTGTTGAACCCTGTTAGCTTTGCATTCAGCACCTGTTCAACACTTAACACACTTGTTAGTCCTTTAATTGGGTTGTCATCCAAACACCAAAACCCACAAGAGAGCTTTCACCTACACTCATGAATATTAAGTTATAAAGAAAAGATTCACCCCCAGATTTGTTTTTGTGATGTTTTTAGTCTGCTTCAATTTATGAGCATTATTTTTTATCTAACACACCCAACAGTTCCCACCCCTGCTGGTATAATGACATCAGAATTGAGTAGCCAGGCTTGCAGTTTGGGACCCCTCGGCAGGGGGGTCCGGCAGCCTGGGGGCCAGTTCTAGAGAATGGGTACTTGTCTCCTAGGGAGGTCCGGAGCCGTGTAGCCGTTTAGCTTGGTTCTGTACCCTAAGCCTGCACCTCCACCACTCTGTGACAGGTATCCTAGTATTTGGAACTATAGTCCTGTGGGTCCGATAACCTGGGGTTCGGTTCTAGAGAATAGACACACGTCTCCTGGGGTGGTCCGGAGCTGTGTAGCCGCTTAGCCTGGTCCCGTACCCTAAGCCTACACGCTCCACCACTCTACGACGGGTGTCCTAGTATCTGGGGCTGTGATTCAGGGGGTCCGAACACACGGATTGGCTTCCCAGTCTAGATCCTGCAGGTCCTGTTGCGTGAGTCAATGGATAGAAGATACCAGCTGGCGGGTCCCATGGGTGTACTACTAAAACTTCCTAGCCAGGGCTGTGTGCAGGTCCAGGTCCCAGTCGAGACTACCTTCTGGGTGCCAGTTCACCAATTCTTTCTTAAGTATACTAGCTTCCAGCCTTGACACGTCGAGCCTACATCCCAGGGGGGCCAAG
Organism: Zea luxurians; assembly: GCA_029449295.1. Lineage (NCBI taxonomy): Eukaryota > Viridiplantae > Streptophyta > Magnoliopsida > Poales > Poaceae > Zea > Zea luxurians. The sequence continues at coordinate 18,396,783 of JAOPSE010000009.1, forward strand.
TACCAGGGAGAAGTTGGTAACGACGCACACAACAAAGACAAATAGCATACAAATAAGTTATGTCGTTGTTAGATTAATACTTCTCAAGAGTATCTTACAAAACCAAAAGCTGTTACAAGCCACACCCCAGCAGAATCCTTATTCTGTCTCTGCAGAATGGACTACTCATCATCGGCAGGATCCCGCTGGAAGCGCTCGGCCACCACCTCCACAGTAGCTTGTATGCCCTCTCGGGTGGCGTCTTCGGTGTCGGCCACCGAACCAGCAATCACCGGCTCCAAGGAGATGGCCGGGTCGTGGCTCCGGAAGCACGTCAGGATGTACTCGATCACCGCCCGACAGAGCCTGCCGCCTTTGGCCTCCAGGCGGGCGCCAAGAATCTGGTCCAGGCGTTGGAGGCGGTCCGCGGCGGAGTCCAACACAGGGAACGCATCGGAGATGTACGTCGGCAGCTCCGACACCGGGATGGGACTCATCCCTAGCGACACCAGCGTCGTGCTCGCCTTGTTGGCCCATGCAGCGATGCGCTGGACCCCGGCACTAGGACTGGGCGTTCGGGTTTACCCAAAATTTCGGGTCAGGTTTTTTGGGTTTTTTATATTTCGGGTTTCCAACAGTAGAACTCGTACTCGTACACAAACTTTTGGGTACCTGCAATTTCGGGTTTGGGTTTGGGTAAAATTTGGGTACCCGCTATTATAAATCATACACAAGACATCTATATGACAATGGAATCACAAATTCCGGCAAACGATGGCTTCATTTTTAAAACAAACAGACGGTGAAATCATAAAGTTAAAAAAAGGATAAAACCACATGCAAGGTTAGAGAAGAGTATAATCACAATTGCCACTATTATTAATTGGTGGATTTATACAGTGTTGACGCATTTCCTGCTGTCTGATACAGCAGTAGTGATGGATGAAATGTTGGTTGGATAAATTAGTAAGTCTTTATTTGTCAGGTGTCAAGTGCCGTTGCTCGCTCAGGAACTACAAGTCGTTGCTGCCCTAAGCTGACTGCACAAATTACAGTAGAGCTGCAACCTTTCGTGACAAATTCCATCAGAAATTAACAACTGGTGAACCAAAGCTTGCGACTGCGCGTGTGCCGCTAGGTGAGGACGCTTGCGAGTTTGCGACTTCGCGAACCTGGCCGCCTACCGCAGCGCCGCTGGGTGAGGACGCTGCCTACGCGTGTGCGTGACTGCGCGCTGCATGGTGCCATGGGCCGGTGACTGCGATGCAACTGCATGTGACTGGGAAGACCGCATGACTAGGAAGTCGCCTGGGTGAGGACTGAGGACACCGCCTGGGGATGGGGTCCAGGGAGGATTGGCCCGCCGTCTGGGACTCGAGAACGCCGTCGGCCGCCTAGGAAGCGTGTGAGAGATTGGGAGTCTGGGAGCTAGGGCTTGCCGCTTGCGAGTTTGCGACTTTGCGAGTTGCCATTGTCGAGTTGCGACAGCCGACAAGGCGTGGGCGTGGCCGCGTGGGCGTGGCCGCGTGGGCGTGGCCCGTGGGCTACACCGCTACAGGCTACTGGGCTGTGCATGTGTTGTTCCGCACTTTTGCTGTTGGGTTTGGGAGTTGGGTTGGGCCTGCCTGATTTTGGGTAGAATGGGTACTTAGGGTACCGCAGATGAATACCCGATTAGGCCCAAACTTACTTCGAGTATTCAGTTTTGTTACCCATTGGAGCTGTTCGGGTAATTTGGGTAACGGGCTTCGGGCTCGGGTTTTATGCCCAGTCCTACCCAGCGCGATGCTCCGCCTGGAGATCCTCAAGCGCTTTCTTCGTCGCCTCCACCGCCTGGGGGCCAGGTGCAGCCTGCGTCGCCTGGAATTGCCGGATCCGCTCTTCTAGTTTTTTCTCCTTCTCCTCCGCCTCGAGCTCATGCTCGGCCAGCAACTTGTCAAGCCTCTCAAACATTTCCTCCCTGAAGGCGAGGTCCTTCTCTCGCCAGGTGAGATCCGTCGCCCGCTTATCCAGGGAGGCATCCTTCTCCTTGAGGTTCTCCTCGGCTAGGGCAATGTTGCTAGCCTTGTCCTCCAGCTCCCGCTCCCATTTTTGGATCCTGTCCACAGCCACGGTCTGTTGGGTCCGCTGCTCTTCCAAGATTGCATTCATGGCGCTCAGCTTGGCACTCAGCTCGGTGACGACCTCCTCCCTCTGGTTCAAGGCCTCCTCCTTCTTGGCCAACCTCTTCTCCTTTTGGCTTGCCTCCAGCTCCCTGGCGTACACCTTCTGGAGGTCCTTCTTGTAGTCTTTGCGGTCCCGCGCCAGTTCGGACCGCTCAAAGGCGAACTGGTGGGACGCCGCCTTGGTGCGCTCCTCCAGCTGGGTGCGCCAGTCGCTGAGGCGCTGGTGCTTAGATCCCAGCGCCTCCCACTCCCGCCGAATCACCACCTCGGTCTCTTGAAGAGCCTGATGGGCACGAGACAGCACCCGGGGGAGGGGAACCGACGCTGCTTTTGGCTCGGTGCCGGATCAGAGCCGCCGCCCAAGAACCACCTCCGGCTCCTCCAGAGTGGGCGGCGGGTTGGAGCTGGACGCACCCCCCGCTTCACCCTCGATGGCGGGGGCGGGCGTAGTCGAGACCTCCTTCGCTGCTGCCGATGATGTACCCAACGGCATCGCCGTCGTTGAGGCTGCGGTAGTCGTCGGCGCAGTTGCAGCAACCGCGGGCGGACCGCCGGCACCACTCCCAGCAGACGCCTGATGCTGAGAGCCAGATCCGCCGGCGGGCATGGTATCCGGCGGAGAAGGCGCGACCTTGGGAGCAGAGAAGGAGGAAGCCCTGGCAAGCAAAGGATGGGTTAAGACCCATCGACATGATAATTACACTCGTTGAAAAAGGGGGTTACACTTATTTGGGGCCCTGAACCTTCCAGCGACCCTAGAAGCGGGACGTCCACTGCTGTTGCTGTTGCTGTTGCTGTTGCTGTTGCTGCTACTGTTGTTGTTGCTGCCGCTGGTGCCCTTGGGGGAGATCACCCCCAGGTGGTGGTGGCGGCGGCGGGACCGATGGCGGTGGAGGCTATGGTGGCGGTGGACCCGAAGGTGGTGGTGGTGGAGGACTTGTGTGCCTCTGCGCACCCTGGGCCTGGGAGCCGGCCTCCTCGGCCCCACCAGCTGTCCTCTGACGCTTCTGGGGGGGTCCGAGACAAGGGGAGGATCCGTAACAAGCGACCTGTCGGCGCGACGCAGCCGGCGTCGCCTCTCTTCCTCCGACCCCCCGGTGCCACCTGGGGCGGAGGAACAGCTTGCAGCCCCTTTGCCCTTGTCCAAGGGACAGGGGGCCGCGGCGGGGATGCTGGGAGCCACGGCAGGGACGCTGGGAGCCACACCGGTAGGCTGGGGGCCTCTAGCCAGCGCATTGGAGATCCGAATCCCGCGGTGGGGGTCCCAGCCACTGGTCTAGCAATCCGCCATGCCGCTCTCGTCGAGGGTCGGCAACGAGGCCAAGATCGTCATCCTCAACCTTGGGTCATCACAGAGCGCAGGGATGCCCTGGGGAAGAATTAGGGACTTAGGGATGAAGGACTCACTAGTAATCCCCTTCACCAGAAGCTCCAGCTCCTCCCAGGATAGGTCAGTCCCCGGCCCACGCTGGATCCGGCCGATGTCGTTCGAGCCGGTGAACCAGCAACACAGACGCGCCCTCCTCTGCAGCGGCACGATCCGACGCTTCAGGAAGTCGCTGACCACGTGCATTGACGTCAGGTCACCGGTTGCCAAGGTCTTGATCCTGTCCAGTACGGGCAGGAACTCCGGCGCCAGCGATGGCTTGGCCTCCATTGCTTCCGGTCGAGTGCTGGTCCGTCACTCGGTAGGGCGAGGCGGTCGCTGGCCTCGGCGCTGGCAATCACCCAATCGGCGCGCCAGTTTTCCCACCTCGCGCCGCCGAGGGAGGGGATGTAGGCACCGGCCGAATCCGGCCTCGTCTGGAAGTAGTAGGTGCCAAGGTGGTCCTTAACCTTCCCAGACTTCACCAACACGAAGAAATGGCGGAAGAGGGAGGTGCAGGGGGCCACCCTCATGAACATCTCACAGAGGTGGACGAAGATGGACGCCTAGAGGATGGAGTGGGGCGTGAGGTGCTGAAGCTGGAGCCCGAGCTCCTCCAACAGCAGCAGTAGGAAGAAAGGCGAGATTGGTAGCGTCAACCCATAGGCGAGGTAGGAGACGAACAAGACGAACTCCCCGGTGGCGAGGCCGCCGAGGGGGACGACGCCGGCGCGGATCCTTCCGACGAACGCCGGCGCGCTCCATCCGAGCATGTTGCGCACCAGATTGAGCATCGCCTCTGACTGGAAGCGATCGGGACAAGCTAGCAAAGTCATGGCGTCAGCAGTGGCGCAAGTGCAGAGCAGGAAAGCGTGAATGCAAAGGGGCGCAGAGAGCTCGGAGACAAAAGGGCGCAACGATTGGGAGAGAATGCGAAAGCATAACCGCTGCCCATGGGGTGAATCCCTTTTTCAAGGAAACTCTCCCGCTCGCGCCCCGAGACGTTGTAGGAAATCCCGTCCGACGCGCACCTAGCGCCCAAGCGACCCAGTCTCTGACATGGGGGCCCAGGCCCACAAGTCATGCAGTTGGTGTGCCGGTCTCCGAGTGCGAGAAAGGCGAACCGCCGCACGAGGAGCGAACCACCGGAACAGGGATATTTTTAACCGAGGCGGTGGCAACGAGGCGCCCCGCGCGTGGCCTGATGGAATCACCAAACGTGGGACCGTGGGTCAATCAGCCGCGGGAACAGATGTGGCAATTGACGTGACCGTGGGCAGATTGACAGCGCGTGCGTCAACTGATGCACCGAATTAATGTGGCACATCAGCAGGCGTGCTAAGATGATGCCCCAATCACCGCTCAAGCCATATTGAGGCAAGATACAAGCTTTGGCCCCACCTGCAGGCTCGCATCTTCCCCTAAGGTGAGCCCGGGGGCCACTGTTGGTACCTGAAACTAGGGTACCCCCTGCTACTGTACAAATACGAAGAACCCACGTGGCTATCTCTCGGTCGCGTGGTAGAAGAGCTGTATGTGGGACCAGACCATGGCCCGTCCTAGTCACGGGCGTCTACTCCAGGTCCACAACAGCGCCCAACTCCACCGCGTGGGCGGGTCCGGAGCCGCCACGTGTCCAGAGAGAGTGATATACTCCAAGGCGACAAGGGTGCGTCCGGACCTCCACGGAAGAATGCCAGACCCCTGGGTATGCAGTCCGGACCCCCAAGGTTGTCCTGGACCTCCATGTGTGCAAGCCGGACCCCTGGAATGGGATCCGGATCCCCCCCCATAGGGGGTCCAGACCGCCCACAGCGGGGTCCGAAGGTCCCAGGACAGAACATGCACGGGCCTTGAACAGGACCCAGACGGGGGTGCGGTACCGACACGTGTCCGGACCCAGTCTGGTGCGGACCTGTCCGCACACACTTCTGCTCCCCGCCCAGGCGGAGACCCGATGCTGCCACATGGCCTACTGCGCATGACGTATGCCAACGGGCGGAGCCTGACGTAAGGCCTCCGGGTTACGTGGCTCCTGCATTTATTGCGGATAAGCCGCGCCGCCTGTCATTCCACTGACAGGCGATGTGCTGCCTCGGCATTTAATGAGACCTGTCCATTCCGCGGACAGGCGACGACCTGTCCATTCTGCTGACAGGCGGCGACCTGTCCATTCTGCAGGCGGCATGCCTATCCATTCCATTGGCAGGCTGCACGCCCATACTACCGCGTGCACTGCGCTCATCATCACTCGTAGGTTACCAAGGAAGCTACCCCTGCACATAAATACTGCGCGGGCTACGGACATCATGGCGCCAGGAAATTGCACAGGCATATCTTGCATTAGTAACTCCAGGTTTTCCTTCTGTTATGTTCCTGGGCCCACATGTCGGGGCTTAGCATCCTTGTATGTGCCTCCCTTGGTCTATAAAAGGGAAGGCACATGACGTTACAAGGTAGACCAACTTAGGTTCACAACACCCTCGGACTCACACACGAAGTCACTCAGACTCATTTAGACCCTCGGGAAGTTCTCCAAGCTCTCGAGCATCAGCAATACCACACACAGTGGAGTAGGGTTTAATGCTCCGGTGGCCTGAACCACTCTAAATCCTCGTGTTCTCGTGTGGTCATCCACCAATCCACGTAACAGGCAAACCGCTAATGCCCCTCCTCATCTTAGGATTTAGGGCGGGTGTGTTCCGCCACCCGGTCGGAGATTTCCTCTCCGACAAACTGTCTATGATTGCTTATTTGCATTTGCTTCCAATAAAAGAAAAATTGGATGAAAAAAACAGTTGTTGGCATCTTCTATTACTGTTGTATATGCTCTTAGCCATTAACAAAATGCCACACCATGTCTTCTTCCAGAGCAAGAGTGGTGCACTACCCTGAACTAAGTGATGTCTTCCTATGCCATAAAAGTGTATTTACAAATTACTAACCTATTAGGTGTTGTTTGGTTGTGGATTTCGGACGGTAACACAAATGTTATCTGATAACGCTGTAAATGGAGAAGAAGTAAACCATTACTTTGATGGTTTGGTTCAACTCATCTAAATCCTGGTATTCCATCACTCTCTGATTGGAGGGGTATTGGGTAACGCTCCATTTTCTATAAGTCTATATTTGATTACAGGTTAGCAGATTATGTTGTGGCTCAAACAAACACAATACAATGTAATCAATTGTCGCTATAATGAGATCATGTTACATTTCACCGAACCAAACAACACCTTAGTTTAGTTAATTACCTTCATTTCATTGATGTTGTTTTCTTTCTCTTCATTTACTGATTTCCTTTCAAATTTCATCCCATCAGTTGCTTCTTGATTTGTTGCTTTTGTGAACAAGCTTTGCGACTTAATTTGGATTTGAGTAGCACAATCATAACATTGCTGGTAATAGATCCCTTGGTCTTGATTGAAATGGACAGTCATTATTGTCTGCGTAATTGATTATGTTTGCATTATTTCTATAGCCACACCAGAACCCTTTAATTCTTCATGCTTTTACAGATCTATTTTGTTCATATGTCCGAGTGAATCTTCTTTTCTCTAGCAAGGTAATTATGTTCTTAGTCTTCATTATATTTGAAATATATTGCTACTCTAAATAGTAGTTTTCTCTCTTTTACCAAAATAATGTCCTGCTTGAGCTTCTATTTGCAGATGCCAAGAAAGATAACCATCTAGATTTACAACATCCTGCATGTAATGCTAAAGGGTAGCTGTGGTGGTGGGTTTTAGCACCATTATGGGCGCTACTTTAGAGAATACAAATTTTAGCAGTGATTCAGGTGAAGGAGGCAATAAGGTTGTCGGTTCTGCAAGAGAGTCATCAAAGTAGCACCCAAAAAATGGGAAAGAACCCATTCACTGGCACAACAAGTGTGACATCACTATCTTTGCTCATCTAAAGCTTGTATTTTATTCATGATCAAGTTTATAGACATAAACACATTCGAGTGTGGGAGTTGACTATTGGTGGATGTAACACTGGGTTTTATACTGCATTCTATTGATCTATTCTATAAACATGAATAATAGATGAAGGCAAATGGTTGCCCTTTTTATTTATTTTACCTTGTGTATGCCATGTATCCACACAAGTGAGCCTATAGTTGTCTGAGATAAATATGGCTGATATATATTCACAATGAGCAGATATTTTTCACACAATAATCTGTCCAATGAACTTATTGCTCTTTCTAGGTGGTTTAAAGCTATTGCCATGGAACTAATTTCTATTCTAGAACAGGTAAACATTTCATGCAGAACTTCATCTCTTTTGTTTACTTCCCTACTATTATTAAGAGGGGAGAAAGATGAAGTGGTGAGTGTATATACGTAATTTGTTGAGTCCTTCAAAGGTGTTAGCTCATCTGGAGCTAAGTTAGCAATTAGGTTGTGTGATCGACCCCCAATGTAAAGCTGAAGACCAACTTGGAAGGTTAGTGACATGGGTTTCATTTTTGCATACTTCCTCATTCGGCAATGGTAGGTGGAAAATCCAAAGATGAGGGGTCTGTCATGTAACATTTCTGTCATTTTCACATATGCAGCGAAGTCGTAAAACTGTAGCAAATTCTTATACATCAAACAATCATATGCTATGTTTGCATGTTATCTTTATACTTTCCATGTACTCTGTGCAGATTCACCGCAAGATGGTTGAGATTATGGTCAATCAGGCTTCTACGTGTGACCTAAAAGAACTTGTTTCAAAGTTCATTCCATAAACTTATCTAGAATATTTATAATTAGATGGTTGCATAATACTGATTGGTTATAATGTAGTGGTGAAACAGTTACATTAAAATAACAAAATTTATGTATGCCTAGAACCATAAATGAATTATGAAATCTTTTTCATAATAATATAACACATTTGTATATAAGTTATTGTGGTATTATATGTTTCCGTTGCAACGCACGGGCACTCACCTAGTATATTATTAAGACTGCAATAGTAGTCTGCCTCTGACATGTTCTGCCATCAGTTGTGTTCTGCCACTGGTACACGCCTTCTTCTAACATGTGGGCCCCATCGGTCGTACGCACCATGCATGTGGGACCCACCGACCGTACGCACCATGCTGTCGCGCGCAACAAAATGAACAGTACTTACACAGGTTCATAAGCCACGTTCCGTTCCATCTCTCTCAGTGAGCAACATGTCATACACAGCTGCGCTTATAAGTAATGTTTCGTCACTCTCAATAGCCGGTGTGGCACTAATCAAACAAATGCCATACCCCATACCAGCGCGCCTGTGTCAGCGGTTCGTGCGGCCTAGTGATTCACGTGTGGACCAGAGGCCCATCGTGTGGCCCACGGCGCCCAGCGTACGGCCCAACATGCGGTCCAGCGTGCGGCCTCTTCAACCAGCATTTGACCTAACCACCGCCGGCGGACTCCCTTGCTCCCTCTCCCCTCTATCCACGATCGCGCTCATCTTCCCATGCCGGCCCGCCCCTTCCTTGCTCGAGCTACCGCCACGCCCCCATCCGAGATTAGCGCCCCCTGTGCCCCTCCGCTCCATCCACGACTGTGCCCCCCCCCCCCCGCTCGAGCCGCCACCATGCCCCCGTCCGAGATCAGCGGAGATGGACATGGATGGTCATCCGCGGTGGATGGTGTCGCGCACGTCGTTCGACACCAACCGCAGTAGCATGCGCGTGGCCAGGGCGGTGCCTAGGCTTGTGTCCGTGGACCACCACCCAAAATCGATGACCACCGCCTCCATCTGCGCGCCCTAGCAAGGTCGATGTCGCGGGCTGCCGTCGTCGAGGCGGCTATCCTTGGCATCCATGCCCCAGCACGCGACCATGGGAGCAGAACCCTTCTCCCGCCACATCCTCATCGCCCCCGATGCCAAACCTGACGCCAGACCCGACGACTGTTGCCTCTGTCCCCATCTAGCGATCTCCCTCTCCTTGCCTTTGCCGACACCACCGCGATCGAAGATCTAGAAGGCAAGTTGTTTTTCTTCATCTTCTGCCTCGGTGTCCTCTTCCGTGTGGTTTGGTGGGGAGGTTATTAGTGAGGGTTTCAACTGAATGCGCAGGAGAAGGATAAGGATGCCAAGGAGGCGCCCCTGATGACGGAGGAGGTCGGCCGGGCCACGTGGATGCTACTTCACACCATCGCAGGCTCGCAGTGCAGTTGCTCAATCTATTACTAATCTACCAATGCTATTATACTATCTCACGTTACATAATGATCAAAATGCTATGGGACCAAAATGCTATCCATGTATGACAACACATTTATATAGATTGATTGTTATACTTGTGGGACGTGGGCAGAGACTGATATCTTTTTTCATATTTGATTTTTGTTTGGATCTTTCAGTTCCCTAACGAACCAACAAGGTGACAAAGACAGTATGCAAAGGAGTTGGTAAGCACAAGAGACAACCCTATTAACTTTCTTTAGAATTTGAATACCTAGGACTTGGAAACCAAAATGTTGTTGTGAAGAGGTTTGAATACTTGCTGCAACTGAAATTTACTCTCATGGTTTAGTACTAGATAATCACATCTTTAAATGTGAAAATGATGGTAGCTACATCCTGACAATTACAGAGAATAGGTTTCATGATCTGAGTACATTTATACAATCCTCCTTTATGAGTACAGAGAATAGGTTTCAATTACAGAGAATATTCCTTTATGATCTAATTCCCATGTTAGGCGGGTTAGTGTGAGGTGCACATGGTTTAGCATGCTTCTAATGGTAAATTTATAAAAAAACCATAAGCTATGTATAACCAGACTACCACTAAATCTGTCAGGAATGGTAAGTTGAAATCATTTTTTTAGGAGGGACTAGATCACCAGAGTAATTAGACATTATCACGTTCACAAGACAAATGGAAACATTTCCCCCTGAAAGTTTCTACCTTCTTTACTTCACAACATTTTGTTGCTTGATATGCATGCAAAAATAACATTACCGTTGGTCGCATGCTCAGATGCATATAATCTCAAGACTATATCCTTGCAAAGAATGCGTTGATCACTTCAAGAAAGTTTTCAAGTAAGTATTTCTCACCAACGACTTGAGCCATGCCAAACACCCACTTTTGGAGGCAAATATAATGTCTAGACCCTGGCATGGCCAAGGCTACCTGTAGCTCCACCAGTTGCTACTCCATGATGCTGCTTCACACCACCACCTATAGCTCCACCACCCTGTAGCTCCACCATCAAGCAATGAATCCTATGAACTAGCTTGCACTCGCCACATGAGCTCACTCATTTATAAGGCGATGTAAGTCGTTATTTCCTAGCACATGATTGTAATAACGCCATGCCCTCATGCAGCTGAAAATGATCCACATGATGGGAAGAGAAAGTGTGAAGCTCTCTGGTCTATTTTTCGTATTTCTCATCAAAGGAGCCACTTCATATATGGTCTTTACTACAGAAGGAAGGAGATATCGCAGGAGCTTTATGAGTTCTTGGACCCGGATTATGTAGATTGTAAGCTGATCACAAAGTGGAAAAAGGTAATTATCCGTCATTCCATATTTGTTGTACATTGTCAATATCTCAGTTGGCTTGATTTTTTTTCTCCACGACATCTTGTTCTTTTTGGGTTAAGGGTGGGTGGGTGGGAGGCATACTAATCTTCCTTATGTTTAGCTATAAGTTAGTAGATTAACTCAAAATGTTGTGTATACATTGTTTGTGCAAATTACATTATAAATATCTTACTATTACACTTTGCTTTTGGTTTTGTGAGATTTATATAGCTTACATGGTAGATTGCAGTAGCTATTGATGCATGGTATGGCTTTTCTATGCACCAGAATGAGCCAGCCACTAGCTGAAACCTGGTACCATTATTGTCCACCCCATCGATTTTCATCAAATTTGGGAATTGGAGATTACAACTAATATTGTCATGCATTATGCAATACAATTTTTGTTTATTTTTTAAATAGGAGATTTCTGATGTTACCAGTGATTGGATCTGGTTTATTTGGTTGACTGGAAATGAATTTATCAGGCATCCAATATGTTCTTTTGATTTCCCTTAATTTGTATAGTGGTGCCTGGGAATGTTCGACCAAAGATAAATAATGCCTCTGGTCCCAAGCACTTTGCTTTGACAAAAATCCATAAAACTTTTGAAACACCATCAGATTTAAAAAATTAGTGCTCAAAATTGCACCTTCAAGATCATGAAAAGTCGCTTCAAAAGCTCAGCGGCCTAAGAACAGCAGATTGGGAGCCGGCGGAAAAACAAGCCCCGTCGAGCATCGGAGGCAGGGCTAGAATGCAAGTGAGTCGTCCCTGCATTTTTCGGTACAAGGTAGCATCCATTTTTTTGCTACATCCGTCATGTTTGGTAGCTCCTAGTGCTAGAAAAACAAAATGTAAACTAGCATGTTCTGATTGCATGCCTCAGTTTTTTTTTCATTGACACAAAGTGTATGAATTGATGGTACACCAACTTGTTCAGCTGCTCTAGGCTCTGGTTCTATTTGAGCTGCTTGTAGCAGACATCTTACCTTTCAGTTTACCCTATGGTGTTCCTGCAATTTTGATTGATCTGATCTTTTCCTTTTTATTTTAGCCTATTACTGAATATTTGTAGTTTATTAAGTTCTGGAAATGGGAAAGAACATATGTGATGTCTTGAGGATCTGTTATCTGTTGTTCTTAGGCCGCTGAGCTAACATCTAAATGTATATAGTTTGCTAGATTATTCGGTAGCTCCCCGCGGTCTACTACCTCCAGAAGCTACTCGATGGCGCTGGGTCCTTGGACGGTGAAAAGCGGAGGCGGAGAATGAGCGGCATTGGCAGCTAGCCGAGACACAGGCCAGTGGCGACGGTGGCTGCTGCGCAGACAATGGGCACGACCGGACGAAGACACGAGCAGGCAGCGACGGCGGTCGGCCAGAGCGCGACACGAGCAGGCAATGCCGGTGATGGGGACAGACACCGTGGACAAGCCGACTAATTCTCATGGTGGGAGATTAATCTGTGTCGGCAGCAGGTAATAGAGAAATCTTGTCCATTTCAGAGTTTGGTCTTTCTTTACTTTTCCAAACTGTCGAATCCCCCACCTATACCTCTATTTCGTTGAATCCACATCTGCTATGTTTCATAATGGTAAATTTCTCCGCATCGGCAGGGGAGCGTCTAACACCAACTACCACTTTTTGTGCAACTACATCGGTCAGTCTCTCCCGTCCTTGCTTGAGGAGCCCTACGCAGACAAAGGCCGTAATAGCCTGTCCCCAGTCCAACCCTATTCAAGGCGGCGGTGGTTCCCGAGGCAACGTCATGGAGGCGTGCTGCCTCCAGCCGATCGAAGTCTTCAAGACGCGGCTGCGGCTTGATCGCACGAGAGCCTACTGGGGCATCGTGCATTGCGGCACCACCGGGTGACCCACGCTGGGGGCATGCACGCGCTCTGGAAGGGGCTCACACACTTCGCCAAACACCTCACACTCAAGTACGCATTGTGGCTCAGCTCCAACATTGTGTTGCAGTCTGCGTTCAAGGACCCCAGACCCCACAACGGGCATGGTTGCTATTCAACCATATGATAAGTCAAGGTAAGCTTATACCAGTTAACCTTCCCAATGCAGATCCACTGTTGAGTTCTTTCATCCTATGTACTCACACCCATGTACTGTACATTGTCCGTTCATAAATAGTGTGGCTGCCAGTTACTCTATCTGTTTGTAAGCCAGTTTAATTTTGGTACGCTGTCTAAATAACCATGCTTTCCATGCTTGGATGAACAAGAGCTAATTTCTCTTATGTGGCGAGGAATTTCTAGATATGAATACATCCAAGTGTATAAAGAACAACTTCCTCAATTTTTAGATATGAATATAATTGGTTCGTAATGATTTTTTGTTTGTTGTTGGTCTGCCATGTGATGCATCCAGTATCGCAACAACTTCATTAACGAAGTGTCGGGTATCTTGTCCATTCATAAAAGAATATCTGCATTTTATTCAACATTGGTGTGCAGTCTGTACTCTTTTGTTTACTGTTTGTTCTTTGATCCTTATCACACTTAGGGACTTTGTAGACTCTGAAATTTTAGTCACTAAGGTATACAGAAAGACTCTGAAATTTATTTTTTCTGCACGTAATCCAGAAAATGTTTTTTGTGTATTCTCATTTTCATTGGTTAAGTACATTTATGTTTCTACTTCGTGCAGTTTACAATTGAAACAGGCAATGTGCAACTTGGTTTGATCTGGTAACATTTATGTTTCTACTTCGTGCAGTTTGTGAACATGGTTACACGTTAGCCCAGAGTTTGGATCCGAACAACGAAGGGAGAGGAGTATTGCAGTTCAAAACCGGTTTAATGTCAGTGATCTGGGTATGTCCATTTCAGTTACACATCTTACATGATTTCATAATGTAAGATGTCCTTTTCTCAACTTCTACAATATTGGAGAATAAACTTTTGAATTTTCATGCTTTGTTGGTAAAGGCCATAGAAGTATATCACCATGGATCCATCCCCTTCTTTTTGTGAATCTTTCACTATTATTTTTATAAGGCCATTCTAGATGCTTTTACCTATGTTACTGGTAACAATGATGAATGTTTTGCTGTGTGCTTTAAAATGACCGGCGATAGGTGCTTATGAACATAAGGAGTATTTAGCAATTTAATAATATGTTTTTTAGTAGATTGTCCACATTCCATTGTGATTGGTGAAAACTGGTTTAATGCCAGTGATCAAGGTATGTCCATTTCAGTTACACATCTTATGTGATTTCATACTGTAAGATGTCCTTTTCTAAACTATTACAGTATTGGAGTTTTTTTTAATTTTTCATATTTTGTTGGTGAAGATCATAGAAGCATATCAACATGAACCCATCCCCTTCTTTTTGTGAATCTTTACTATTATTTTTATAAGGCCATTCTAGATGCTTTTACCTATGTTACTGGTAACAACTATGAATGTTTTGCTGTGTGCTTTAAAATGACAGAAGGCAGGTGCTTATGAACATAAGGAGTATTTAGCAACGTGATAATATGTTATTTTAGTAGATTGTACACATTCCATTGTGATTGGTGCTATTTCGTTTAAGCCATGAAGGCTTGAATCCCTTTATGTTGTATCACATAATGCCTTAGGGGTCACCCAGGTCACACCACTATACTACACCATATCAATTTGCACCCTAAATGACATATTATTCTGAAAATAGATCTTCATCAGAACCTTAGGTATATTTTTGAACAGTTCTTGTTGGTTCATGAATTTAGCAAAAACTAGCGAAGAGGGGAGGTGCTGCTATTGATCGAAGTCAGGATATTGCTAAATTGCAAGAATTTTACAAGCTTTATAGAGAAAAGCATAAAGTGGATGAGTTGATTGAAGATGAAATGAAGCTGAGGGAATCTGCCGTGTTCAGCGGTAACCTTGGCGAGTAAGTTTTTCGCTTCAGTTTAATGGACACACTCTGCATTTACTTTATGTAAAAAACTTACAAAATTCTACTTCATTAGCTTTTGTGCCATGTTGTTAAGCATAATGTAAATAAATTTGGGTCACTGGATGATGTTCCCGGTCTGCAACTCCACTAATCTTCAATTTCTGACTTTTTGTGCTTTAGGCTTTCCTCTACTTGGACCTACTGAAGCAGGTAAAGGTGTTTTTTCTAGAACAACTTTTGATCTTCCCATCAGTGAGATCAGTCGTCCTCTACAAATTTTAGTTTTTATCCCTGCTATCAAAGGTTTAACATGCCTTGTTATGTCATGAATTATTATCACATTGTAATTTGACATGAGCTTTGATTAGTGCATGTTGTCTTACCATGTGCCAACTGCCAATAGCAGCATCAAAGAACAATATTGATTTTCTTGCTCTAAGATTTAATTCGATTGTACATCAAGTCCTAAGGCAAGATTGTAGTTTTTCTTGATAAATAATAGTTACACTTATATGCTACTTGAAATGGCAGATCATTTGGGGCATGTATGTTCAGATTTGTTTATCTGATTTCCAGTACTTCTACAAAACTAAATTAGGGCATGTTATAATATGCATAATTGTTATATTCTGCCTTCTCTTGATGACAACTGTCTATGAATGCTTATTTGCATTTGCTTCCAATAAAAGAAATATTGGATGAAAAAATAGTTGTTGGCATCTTCTATTACTGTTGTATATGCTCTTAGCCATTAACAAAATGCCACACCATGTCTTCTTCCAGAGCAAGAGTGGTGCACTACCCTGAACTAAGCGATGTCTTCCTATGCCATAAAAGTGTATTTACAAATTACTAACCTATTAGGTGTTGTTTGGCTATGGATTTTGGACAGTAACACAAATGTTATCTGATAACACTGTAAATGGAAAAGAAGTAAACCATTACTTTAATTGTCTGGTTCAACTCATCTAAATCCTGGTATTCCATCACTCTCTGATTGGAGGGGTATTGGGTAACGCTCCATTTCTGTAAGTCTATATTAGATTACAGGTTAGCAGATTACGTTGTGGCTCAAACAAACACAATACAATATAATGAGTTGTCGCTATAATTAGATCATGTTACATTTCACCGAACCAAACAACACCTTAGTTTAGTTAATTACCTTCATTTCATTGATGTTGCTTTCTTTCTCTTCATTTTACTGATTTCCTTTCAAATTTCATCCCATCAGTTGCTTCTTGATTTGTTGCTTTTGTGAACAAGCTTTGCGACTTAATTTGGATTTGAGTAGCACAATCATAACATTGCTGGTAAGAGATCTCTTGGTCTTGATTGAAATGGACAGTCATTATTGTCTACGTAATTGATTATGTTTGCATTATTTCTATAGCCACACCAGAACCCTTTAATTCTTCATGCTTTTACGGATCTGTTTTGTTCATATGTCCGAGTGAATCTTCTTTTCTCTAGCAAGGTAATTATGTTCTTAGTCTTCATTATATTTGAAATATATTGCTACTCTAAATAGTAGTTTTCTCTCTTTTACCAAAATAATGTCCTGCTTGAGCTTCTATTTGCAGATGCCAAGAAAGATAACCATCTAGATTTACAACATCCTGCACGTAATGCTAAAGGGTAGCTGTGGTGGTGGGTTTTAGCACCATTATGGGCGCTACTTTAGAGAATACAAATTTTAGCAGTGATTCAGGTGAAGGAGGCAATAAGGTTGTCGGTTCTGCAAGAGAGTCATCAAAGTAGCACCCAAAAAATGGGAAGGAACCCATTCACTAGCACAACAAGTGTGACATCACTATCTTTGATCATCTAAAGCTTGTATTTTATTCATGATCAAGTTTATAGACATAAACACATTCGAGTGTGGGAGTTGACTGTTGGTGGATATAACAGTGGGTTTTATACTGCATTCTATTGATCTATTCTATAAACATGAATAATAGATGAAGGCAAATGGTTGCCCTTTTTATTTATTTTACCTTGTGTATGCCATGTGGACACAAGTGAGCCTATAGTTGTATGAGATAAAATATGGCTGATATATATTCACAATGAGCAGATATTTTTCACACAATAATCTATCCAATGAACTTATTGCTCTTTCTAGGTGGTTTAAAGCTATGCCATGGAACTAATTTCTGTTCTAGAATAGGTAAACATTTCATGCAGAACTTTATCTCTTTTGTTTACTTCCCTACTATTATTAAGAGGGGAGGAAGATGAAGTGGTGAGTGTGATCGACCCCCAATGTAATGCTGAAGACCAACTCAGAAGGTTAGTGACATGGGTTTCATTTTTGCATACTTCCTCATTCGGCAATGGTAGGTGGAAAATCCAAAGATGAGGGGTCTGTCATGTAACATTTCTGTCATTTTCACATATTCAGCGGAGTCGTAAAATTGTAGCAATTTCTTATACATCAAACAATCATATGCTATGTTTGCATGTTATCTTTATACTTTCCATCCATGTACTCTGTGCAGATTCACCGTAAGATGGTTGAGATTATGGTCAATCAGGCTTCTACATGTGACCTGAAAGAACTTGTTTCAAAGTTCATTCCATAAACTTATCTAGAATATTTATAGTTAGATGGTTGCATAATACTGATTGGTTGTAATGTAGTGGTGAAACAGTTAGATTAAAATAACAAAATTTATGTATGCCTAGAATCATAAATGAATTATGAAATATTTTTCCATAATAATATAACACACATTTGTACATAAGTTATTGTGATATTATATGTTCCCGTTGCAACACACGGACACTCACCTAGTATGTGTGTGTGTATATATATATATATCGACACCGCTGGTAACTTACCACTTTGCTATAGCAGATCTGCTAGGGTTCGTGTCATCTAGACTTTACTCAACATCTCTGCTACCGAGCCTCCTTCTTCAAAAGGTGCGGATAGCCACTTATATACTTCCTTGAGATGGGTAGAACCTTCGAAACTGTCTTATCGCAACCCATAAGCTAGGACCAATCATCATTTTATTTGCAACTGCGTACTATTCTTTTTTGTTTTGCATAGATAAAAGAAGGGGAATATTGATATATATTAGAGGGTATTGATATATATTATGATCTGATGTGATTTCTTGGTATATTAAATATAAGAAAGAGGTGTGTCTCGCATCCGCCGGCTATGAATTCAATGAGAAAATCCATGTGACACACGCAGATCAATACGGAAATGGCAAGGCATTCAACTCGACCCATTCATTCTCGACCATACGCCCTTAGCTCCCAACTCTCTGACCTGCCTCCCTTATACTAAATACTAAGACCGGTTTAAGAAGGGAAGTATTTGCTTGCTTGCCGGTTGAAGTTTGCTCGTCGCATTCTAGTCGTGCGTGATAGAATAGGCCCACATAAAGAGAAAGCGGAGACCTTCCCAAGGTTACTCATCTAGATCTGGATAATAACTAGCTATATTATTTCCTGCTCCTAAATTCTCGTAAATAGAGGATAGGCCCGGCTCCCCACCCGACAAGGAATTACGCTACCTTAGGACCGTTATAGTTACGGCCGTCGTTCACCGGGGCTTCGGTCGCCGGCTTCCCTGTCATCAGTTCACCAACTTCCTTGACCTTCCGGCACTGGGCAGGCGTCAGCCCCCATACATGGTCTTACGACTTTGCGGAGACCTGTGTTTTTGGTAAACAGTCGTCCGGGCCTGGTCACTGCGACCCCCTTTTGCGAGGGGGCACCCCTTCTCATGAAGTTACGGGGCTATTTTGCCGAGTTCCTTAGAGAGAGTTGTCTCGCGCCCCTAGGTATTCCCTACCTACCCACCTGTGTCGATTTCGGGTACAGGTACCCTTTTGTTGAAGGTCGTTCGAGCTTTTCCTGGGAGTATGGCATGGGTTACATACTTCAGCGCTGCAGCGCTGAAGTATGAAATGGGTTCTTTGCAAGAAAGGATTACTTCTACCAAAAAGGGATCTATAACTTCGATCCAAGCAGTTTATGTACCTGCAGATGATTTGACCGACCCTGCTCCTGCCACAACATTTGCACATTTGGACGCTACTACCGTACTTTCCAGAGGATTAGCTTCCAAGGGTATTAGCTACAATAAGGTCTCGTTGTCATTATGTTAATAAAAAGTGGTTCAGCGGTATGTTAACGAATTGGTCGATTACCAAAACTAGACTTTCTCACCCTTTTATGCCTTTGATACCACCCTCGGTAACGCACTAATAGACCCATCCCTCGCTCGCAAATATGAGGTGGGCACTCTCGATAGAACAGTTTTCTAGCTAGGAGAATGCGCAGTAGGGCCTATGGATTGGTCTTCGTTCGTATTGCTCTCTCGTTTCTAGTAAAGTAAAAGTAAAAGTAGTTTTTCTCTCTCCCACCTTCCTCCTTCCTTTTTTAGAGTATTCCAAATCATACTATAACGCTTGATATTCATTCTTTTTTTTCTAAACTGAATTAGAAATTTCATTTGCTATGATTCTATCTTCTCCTTAGTGAACTATTTATCCTTAAATTATTAACAAATTTGACTCTTGAGCCTGAGAGGGAGAAGGCTTCCCGCGTGGGCGGATTAGCAATCCCTAGTCTTCCATAACGCGTATTGGACTTATGTTTCCTCCTCCTCGAAGATGATGGATCAATCTGGTCATCGAAGCTAAATGGACCCGAGCTGTTGATGACCGAATAGAAAGGTTTTTTTTCAATGGCAAGTCCTAGATGATGTAGGCTTTGCATCGGGACTTTCTTTGTCGAGGATCTCTGGTACTCCATCGAGTTTCCGTTTCTTCTTCTAATGGATGTGTCCGTCTAAGGTGGCTATTTGAGCAATTTAAGTATCGCGATTGTCTTGAGCTCTGGATTGATGGACGGGGCTAGGTTCAATTTCAACTCGGAGATGGCCGGGTCTATAGCTATAACGGATAGGCTATGGGGCTTTGCACTTTGGCCCCTGTGAATACCACATCAAGGTGACAGGATTCGAACCTATGGCCCTCTGTACCCAAAACTGATGCGCTGACCAGACTGCGCTACACCTCGTCTCCCTCCGGAACATATGGTATGGATCTACCCAAAGACTCGAACCGCGGTCGCCCACCCCGCGGCACAGGGAGGCGAGAACCACCGCTTTTGGGGTCCATGTACCCTTGCCTGCGGCTCCTATGCTCATGGTCCCGTTTTTTCTCTTCGCCAAAAAGAAAGGAAGAGAAGAGGTCGGAAAGATCACACACAGTACGAAAGCAAGCATAAACCAAACGAAAACCGATGTAGTGAGAAAGAGGGCACCGTCCTTCCTTTTTGGAGCCAAGGGAGCCTTTGGCCTATTCTCTCACTTCCAAAATAGCATATAATGGATGTCATGTACCAGCTATCTCTAAAAAGGTACGAAGCTAAGCATATTGCCACGCCGACCATCAAATACGAGATTGGGCCCCTTCTCAAAGATGGAATGGCCCAGCCCAATAAAGGAAGGTTAACGTACGCGATGCCTTCCATTTGTACGAATCGCGAACATACCACGCACGACCGGACGTAGAGCCAGTGAATGCCTTCTTTGTCTCATTAGGACAAACAAATAGGAAGGAATAGTTCTTTCATTGCATTGATAGAAGTGATACTATCAAAACAAAAGATCTCTCTATTATTTGAGAGAAGAGTCGGCGTTGGTTCTACCAACGAAACGAAGAAGTACTGGAAATCCACTTTTTCTTCTTTTCTTCTTTGTCATCTCAATAGAATAGATAGCTCGAGGATGAAGGCCAGATCACGCCCAATTCGATCCTTGAAAGACCCATTGCACTACAGCGGCAGCTCGGGCTCGAGCAACGGCGGGAGATAAGTCTTCTCTTCATTCAGCATTCAGTCTATCTTCGGAAAGCAGCAATAATTGATGCACGCAGATGATGGTTAAATGCTTTCTTGATTTACTACTAATAGGTGGTGTCTAGACGCTAGGAAAAAGTGAGGATTATAGCTTCTGCCCCATAGACCATTCGGAAAGGAGTCTGTCCCTTCGGTCTTATATGTTAGTATAGGTTGGTTCTTCCGAATGCACATAAGTTGGTCACCCTCAATCCTTAGCATTGAACTTTACTGATTTGGCTAAGATCTGGGGAACTAGAGCAGTCCCCAGAGGGCACTACACAAGGCAGGAGAGGCAATAGCGAAGCGAAGCCCTAGTTTAATCGAGGATGGATTCATTGAGTGGGCGAGGAAGATGATTGGTATCAGAAGAAGATAGCGAAAAAATTATCCCTAAAGTCGAAACTAAAAGGAACATATAAACCAATGCTTCCATAGATTCGATCCTGGTTTATTTACAATTATAACTTCCACACCTATTCACATATCATTTGGGATCATTTCCCATATAAAAAAAAGATAAGGCTTTGACTATTTGAATTCGACATCAGTAAGTTGGACCAACCTTGAGGAAAGAGAGTAGCTTAAAGGAAAGGATGGAAATATTAACGTATCAATGGATGGAAACAGATACAACCTTCAAGCCAAGCAAAGAAAAACAAGCAGTTAGCCGTATCTGGAATGGTGTCCACTTACAAAGAAAGAGATCTAGATCTGGAAAGAAATATATATATATATTGTCGGGGACCATAATTAGGGGTACCCTCAAGACGCCTAATTCTCAGCTGGTAACCCCCATCAGCATAAAGCTGCAGAGGCCTGATGGGTTTGATTAAGTCAAGGATCAGTCCATACGAGCGACTCGATCACGCCTCGCCCGAGCCTAGCCTCGGGCAAGGGCAGCCGACCCTGAGGTGTTTCCGTCTCGCCCGAGGCCCCCTTTTTACGGCAGACGCATCTCCGGCTCGCCCGAGGCCTTGCCTTCGTTAAGAAGCAACCCTGACTAAATCACCGCGCCGACCGACCGAGTCGCAGGGGCATTTAACGCAAAGAGTGAGACTGACAGGCAGCCAGGCCTTGCCAAAGGCGCCATAGGAAGCTCCGCCCGACCCAGGGCTCGGACTCGGGCTAAGACCCCGGAAGACGACGAACTCCGCTCCGCCCGACCCAGGGCTCGGACTCGGGCTAAGACCCCGGAAGACGGCGAACTCCGCTCCGCCCGACCCAGGGCTCGGACTCGGGCTAAGGCCCCGGAAGACGGCGAACTCCGCTCCGCCCGACCCAGGGCTCGGACTCGGGCTAAGGCCCCGGAAGACGGCGAACTCCGCTCCGCCCGACCTAGGGCTCGGACTCGGGCTAAGGCCCCGGAAGACGACGAACACCGCTTCGCCCGACCCAGGGCTCGGACTCCGCCCTGGTCTCTGCCGAACGACCTCCGCCTCGCCCGACCTAGGAGCTCGGGCTCGGCCTCGGCCATGGAAGACAGACTCGACCTCGGCCTCGGAGGAGCCTCCACGTCGCCCAACCTAGGGCACAAGTCCGCCACGTCAACAGGAAGCGCCATCATCACCCTACCCCGAGCCGACTTGGGCCGCAGAGAACAAGACCGACGTCCCATCTGGCTAGCTCCGCCAGATAGGCAATGATGGCGCCCCGCTAGACCCATGACGACGGCGGCTCTCAGCTCCCTTACGGAAGCGGGGGGACGTCAGCAAGAGCCCAACTATTCCGACAGCTGTCCCTCCACCAGGCTCCGTTACTCCTCCGACAGCCACGACACCACACCAGCTGGGTGCCAAGTTCTCTCCGGCTGCCACATTGGCATGTACCTAGGGCGCTAGCTCTCCCCCGCTAGACACGTAGCACTCTGCTTCATCCCCATTGTACACCTGGATCCTCTCCTTGCGCCTATAAAAGGAAGGACCAGGGCCTTCTTAGAGAAGGTTGGCCCCGCGGGAACGAGGGCAGGGGCAGGCGCTCTCTTGGGGCCGCTCGCTCCCCTCACCCGCGTGGACGCTTGTAACCCCCTACTGCAAGCGCACCCGACCTGGGCGCGGGACGAACACGAAGGCCGCGGGATCTCCGCCTCCCTCACGACCCGGCTCCGGCCACCTCGCTCTCCCCCCTTCGCGCTCGCCCACGCGCTCGACCCATCTGGGCTGGGGCACGCGGCACACTCACTCGTCGGCTTAGGGACCCCCCGGTCTCGAAACGCCGACAGTTGGCGCGCCAGGTAGGGGCCTGCTGCGTGTTGACGAGCAGTTTCCCGTCAAGCTCCAGATGGGCAGTCTCCAACGACTTCTTCAACCCGGGACGGTGCTCCGTTTCGGGAGCCTCGAGTTCATGTCTTTCGACGGCGGCTACGACATGATACTCCTTCCACCGCCGCGCGGCGGCGACAATGGCGGCCGACAGCCCGCCCGCCGGCGGCGGAATCGACGACGTCTTTCCCACGTGGGGGAAGAACAACATTCGAGCTCGCCCCATCCTCACCCTCGCCATCGGAGGAGGAGGCGGGGCAACCAGGGCCGAGCGGGAGGCTGCGCTCCATCGACTGTCGAGCGAATCGGCATCCCCAGTGCCCCAACGGAGGACGCGTCGGGCGTCACCCTCGCGTTTGAGGCGAAGGCGAGCGCCGTCCCCCCGCAACACGCCAACCCCGAGCAGGTGGACGACGCCAGCACGCTCACGGAGGGCCTGCGGGACGTCGCCCTCGTACCCAGGACGACGGCGTGATCAGCCCCCGATATGACCTCGTCGCTCCTCGTCGACCAAAAGGTACCGACTGATCCCCATCCTTCGTCATTTCGACTCGACCTCAACCCGCCTGGCGGCCTCGCTCTGGCGGGCGCTCACGTTGAGGCGAGTGCAACCCCTTTTGGGTTTCGTGTGCGGTCGCCTTGGGACCGATTGACGGGCGTCTCGACCTACGGGCCCTCTGGGTCCGAGGAAGATGACGACCCCGGCATCTGCTGGGATTTCTCTGGACCTGGCAACCCCAGTGCCATGCGGGACTTCATGACCGCATGCAACTACTGCCTCTCCGACTGTTCCGACGGCAGCTGCAGCCTTGACGACAAGGACTGCGGCCCGAGCCGCGAATGTTTCCACGTCGAGCTAGGGGATCCCTCCGGAGGCAGCCGTCTCGGCATGCCGGAGGATGGTGATCTCCCTAGGCCAGCGCCTCGCGCCGACATCCCGCGGGAGCTAGCTGTGGTCCCCGTTCCGGCGGGGGGTCACGACCCACAGCTCGAGCAATTCCGCGGGGCGCAGGCCGGGCTCGACGAGGGGGCAGGAGCGCTCGAGTCGATCCGCCGGGACGTCGGGCAGGTATGGGCGGGCCAGCCCCCGGCCGGAGAAATACGTCACCTGCCCCAGGGTCTCCAGCACCGCATCGCCAACGATGCCAGGGACAGGCCGCCACCCGCATCCGGCGGAACCGGTCAGGACCTGGCAGCCGCAGCGATGCTCCTCCGCGCGATGCCGGAGTCATCAACCACCGAGGGTCGGCGAATCCAGGGAGAGCTCAAGCATCTCCTGGAAGGCGCTGCGGCCCGGCGGGCCGAGAGCTCTGCCTCCCGAAGGCAGGGGTACCCCTCGGAACCTCGTGCCGCGACTTCCCGACTCATGCGGGAAGCCTCGGTCTACACCGGGCGCACGCGCAACAACGCGCCTGCGGCCCCGGGCCACCTCGGCGACGAGCACCCTCATCGCGACCGTCGGGCCTGCCTCGACGAAAGGGTGCGCCGAGGCTATCACCCCAGGCGTGGGGGACGCTACGACAGTGGGGAGGATCGGAGTCCCTCGCCCGAACCACCCGGTCCGCAGGTCTTCAGCCGGGCCATTCGGCGGGCGCCGTTTCCGACCCGATTCCGACCCCCGACTACTATCACAAAGTACTCGGGGGAAACAAGACCAGAATTGTGGCTCGCGGACTACCGCCTGGCCTGTCAACTGGGTGGAACGGACGACGACAACCTCATCATCCGCAACCTCCCCCTGTTCCTCTCCGACACTGCTCGCGCTTGGTTGGAGCACCTGCCTCCGGGGCAGATTTCCAACTGGGAGGATTTGGTCCAAGCTTTCGCCGGCAACTTCCAGGGCACGTACGTGCGCCCCGGGAATTCCTGGGACCTCCGAAGCTGCCGGCAACAGCCGGGAGAGTCTCTTCGGGACTACATCCGGCGGTTCTCGAAGCAGCGCACCGAACTGCCCAACATCACCGACTCCGATGTCATCGGCGCGTTCCTTGCCGGCACCACCTGCCGTGACCTAGTGAGCAAGTTGGGTCGCAAGACCCCCACCAGGGCGAGCGAGCTGATGGACATCGCCACCAAGTTCGCCTCCGGCCATGAGGCGGTCGAGGCCATCTTCCGAAAGGACAAGCAGCCCCAGGGCCGCCCGTCGGAGGATGCTCCCGAGGCGTCTACTCCGCGCGGCGCCAAGAAGAAAGGCAGGAGGAAGTCGCAAGCGAAACGCGACACTGCCGACGCAGACCTTGTCGCCGCCGCCGAGTACAAGAACCCTCGGAAGCCCCCCGGAGGTGCCAACCTCTTCGACAAGATGCTCAAGGAGACGTGCCCTTACCATCAGGGGCCCGTCAAGCACACCCTCGAGGAGTGCGTCATGCTTCGGCGCCACTTCCACAAGGCCGGGCCACCCGCAGAGGGTGGCAGGGCCCGCGACGACGACAAAAAGGAAGATCACCAAGCAGGAGAGTTCCCCGAGGTCCGCGACTGCTTCATGATCTGCGGAGGGCATGCGGCGAATGCCTCGGCTCGGCATCGCAAGCGAGAGCGTCGGGAGGTCTGCTTGGTGAAGGTGGCGGCGCCAGTCTACCTAGACTGGTCCGACAAGCCCATCACCTTCGACCAAGATGACCACCCCGACCATGTGCCGAGCCCGGGGAAGTACCCGCTCGTCGTCGATCCCATCATCGGCGATGTCAGGCTCACCAAGGTCCTGATGGATGGGGGCAGCTGCCTCAATATCATCTACGCCGAGACCCTCAGGCTCCTGCGCGTCGATCCGTCCTCCGTCCGAGCAGGCGCTGCGCCCTTCCACGGGATCATTCCCGGGAAGCGCGTCCAGCCCCTCGGACAGCTCGACCTTCCTGTCTGCTTCGGAACACCCTCCAACTTCCGAAGGGAGACTTTGACGTTCGTGGTGGTCGGGTTCCGAGGAACCTACCACGCAGTATTGGGAAGGCCATGCTACGCGAAGTTCATGGCCATCCCCAACTACACCTACCTGAAGCTCAAGATGCCGGGCCCCAACGGGGTCATCACCGTCGGCCCCACGTACAAACACGCGTTCGAATGCGATGTGGAGTGCGTGGAGTACGCCGAGGCCCTCGCCGAGTCCGAGGCCCTCATCGCCGACCTGGAAAACCTCTCCCAAGAGGTGCCGGACGTGAAGCGACACGCAGGCAACTTCGAGCCAGCGGAGACGGTTAAGGCCGTCCCTCTCGACCCCAGTGGCGACACCTCCAAGCAGATCCGGATCGGTTCCGGGCTCGACCCCAAATAGGAAGCAGTGCTCGTCGACTTTCTCCGCGCAAACGCCGACGTCTTTGCGTGGAGTCCCTCAGACATGCCCGGCATACCGAGGGATGTCGCCGAGCACTCGCTGGATATTCGGGCCGGAGCCCGACCGGTCAGACAGCCTCTGCGCCGATTCGACGAGGAAAGGCGCAGGGTGATAGGCGAGGAGATCCACAAGCTGATGGCAGCAGGGTTCATCAAAGAGGTATTCCATCCCGAATGGCTTGCCAACCCTGTGCTTGTGAGGAAGAAAGGGGGGAAATGGCGGATGTGTGTAGACTACACTGGTCTCAACAAAGCATGTCCAAAGGTTCCCTACCCTCTACCTCGCATCGATCAAATCGTGGATTCCACTGCTAGGTGCGAAACCCTGTCTTTCCTCGATGCCTACTCAGGGTATCATCAAATCAAGATGAAAGAGTCCGACCAGCTCGTGACTTCTTTCATCACGCCCTTCGGCATGTACTGTTATGTCACCATGCCGTTCGGTTTGAGGAACGCGGGTGCAACGTACCAGCGGTGCATGAACCATGTGTTCGGCGAACACATTGGTCGCACGGTCGAGGCCTACGTCGATGACATCGTAGTCAAGACAAGGAAAGCCTCCGACCTTCTCTCCGACCTTGAAGTGACATTCCGGTGTCTCAAGGTGAAGGGCGTCAAGCTCAATCCCGAGAAGTGCGTCTTCGGGGTGCCCCGAGGCATGCTCCTGGGATTCATCGTCTCCGAGCGTGGCATCGAAGCCAACCCGGAAAAGATCGCAGCCATCACCAGCATGGGGCCCATCAAGGACTTAAAAGGCGTACAGAGGGTCATGGGATGTCTCACGGCCTTGAGCTGTTTCATCTCGCGCCTCGGCGAAAGAGGCCTGCCCCTGTACCGTCTCTTAAGGAAGGCTGAGTGCTTCACTTGGACTCCCGAGGCCGAGGAAGCTCTCGGGAACCTGAAGGCGCTCCTCACCCAGGCGCCCGTCTTGGTACCCCCAGCTGATGAAGAAGCCCTCTTGGTCTACGTCGCCGCTACCACTCAGGTGGTTAGCGCCGCGATCGTGGTAGAAAGGCAAGAAGAGGGGCATGCATTGCCCATTCAGAGGCCAGTTTACTTCGTCAGCGAGGTGCTGTCCGAAACCAAGATCCGCTACCCACAAGTTCAGAAGCTGCTGTATGCAGTGATCCTGACGAGGCGAAAGTTGCGGCATTACTTCGAGTCTCATCCGGTAACTGTGGTGTCATCCTTCCCCCTGGGGGAGATCATCCAGTGCCGAGAGGCCTCGGGACGGATCGCGCAGTGGGCGGTGGAAATCATGGGCGAGACAATCTCGTTCGCCCCTCGGAAGGCCATCAAGTCCCAGGTACTGGCGGACTTCGTAGCCGAATGGGTCGACACACAGTTGCCGACGGCTCCGATCCAACCGGAGCTCTGGACCATGTTTTTCGACGGGTCGCTGATGAAGACGGGAGACGGCGCAGGCCTGCTCTTCGTCTCGCCCCTCGAGAAACACCTGCGCTACGTGCTACGCCTCCATTTCCCGGCGTCCAACAATGTGGCTGAGTACGAAGCTCTGATCAATGGATTGCGAATCGCCATCGAGCTAGGGGTCCGACGCCTCGACGCTCGCGGCGACTCGCAGCTCGTCATCGACCAAGTCATGAAGAACTCCCACTGCCGCGACCCGAAGATGGAGGCCTACTGTGATGAGGTTCGACGCCTGGAAGACAAGTTCTACGGGCTCGAGCTTAACCACATCGCCCGGCGCTACAATGAGACTGCGGACGAGCTGGCAAAGATAGCCTCGGGGCGAACGACGGTTCCCCCGGACATCTTCTCCCGGGATCTGCACCAACCCTCCGTCAAGAACAGCGACACGCCCGAGCCTGAGGCGCCCTCGGCCCCGTCCGAGGTGACCTCGGCCCAGCCCGAGCCATCCTCGGTTCAGCCCGAGGAACCCTCGGCCCCCGAGGACGAGGCGCTGCGCATCGAGGAGGAGCGGAGCGGGGTCACGCCTGATCGAGATTGGCAGGCCCCGTACCTGCAATATCTCCGCCAAGGAGAGCTACCCCTCGACCAGGCCGAGGCACGGCGGGTAGCGCGACGCGCCAAGTCGTTCGTCCTGCTGGGCGATGAGAAGGAGCTTTACCACCGCAGCCCCTCGGGCATCCTCCAGCGATGCATCTCCATCGCCGAAGGTCAGGAACTCCTGCAAGAGATACACTCGGGGGCTTGCGGCCATCACGCAGCGCCTCGAGCCCTTGTCGGGAACGCCTTCCGGCAAGGCTTCTACTGGCCGACGGCGGTGGCTGACGCCACTAGAATTGTCCGCACCTGCGAAGGGTGCCAATTCTATGCGAAGCAGACCCACCTGCCCGCTCAGGCTCTGCAGACGATACCCATCACCTGGCCCTTCGCTGTGTGGGGTCTGGACCTCGTCGGCCCTCTGCAAAAGGCGCCCGGGGGCTACACGCACCTGCTGGTCGCCGTCGACAAATTCTCCAAGTGGATCGAGGTCCGACCCCTGAACAGCATCAGGTCCGAGCAGGCGGTGGCGTTCTTCACCAACATCATCCATCGCTTCGGGGTCCCGAACTCCATCATCACCGACAACGGCACCCAGTTCACCGGCAAAAAATTCTTGGATTTCTACGAGGACCACAACATCCGGGTGGACTGGGCTGCCGTAGCTCATCCCATGTCGAATGGGCAAGTAAAGCGTGCCAACGGCATGATTCTACAAGGGCTCAAGCCTCGGATTTACAATGACCTCAACAAGTTCGGCAAGCGATGGATGAAGGAACTCCCCTCGGTGGTCTGGAGCCTGAGGACGACGCCGAGCCGAGCCACGGGTTTCACGCCGTTCTTCCTGGTCTACGGGGCCGAGGCCGTCTTGCCCACGGACCTGGAATACGGCTCCCCGAGGACGAGAGCCTACGACGATCAAAGCAACCAAGCTAGCCGAGAGGACTCGCTGGACCAGCTGGAAGAGGCTCGGGACAGGGCCTTACTACACTCGGCGTGGTATCAGCAGTCCCTGCGACGCTACCACGCCCGAGGGGTCCGACCCCGAGACCTCCAGGTGGGCGACCTGGTGCTTCGGCTGCGGCAAGACGCCCGAGGGAGGCACAAGCTCACGCCCCCCTGGGAGGGGCCATTCGTCATCGCCAAAGTTCTGAAGCCCAGAACGTACAAGCTGGCTAACAGTCAAGGCGAGGTCTACGGCAACGCTTGGAACATCCAACAGCTACGTCGCTTCTACCCTTAAGATGTTTCCAAGTTGTTCATATACCTCGCACCCACGCAAAGTTTAGTCAACAAGGAAGGGTCGGCCTCGCCTCGGCAAAGCCCGACCCTCCCTTGGGGGCTAAGGGGGGGAAACCCCCTCTGCGTCAAAATTTTCCTCGAAAAAAAAATCTCTTTTACCAGAATATCTTTCGTGCTTTTTGACTACTTCGAAAAGTGGGTCCTGGAAACGACGGGGTACACGTAAGCAGTCAAGGCTGACCGAGCCGAGGGACTCCTACGCCTCTGGGATACGGATACCTCACTCATCACCTTCTGCGATAAGTAACTCGCGTTCGGATAAGGTGACTCCGCGGATCGAACAAGTCTCTACGTTCGGAAGCCCTTCTGTCGAAGCGATTCTTCGAGTCTTCTCGACCGAGTCGGTGATAGGGCCTCATGGACGAGTAAAAGTGCGCGTAAGCGGCAAGGCCGACTGAGCCGAGGGACTCCCACGCCTCCGGGATACGGATACCTCACTCCTCACCTTCCGCGAGAAGCAACTTTCGCTCGCACAAACGTCCCTGTTACCGACAAAAAGTCCAGATATTTGAAACAAGAGGAAGAGAGACGCAGCTTTAACACGCAACAAGGGTGTGTGTTCTGGCCTCGACGGCCGCACAAAGCACACACTACAAGACAATCTGATCCTGCAGGCTCGGGTCTTGACGCTGGAAGGGGGCAGCAACACCCTTGGCATCGACGGCACCTTCGGCGAGGCCCGACCTAGCCTCGGACGGCGACGCGGTCCGAGGGCCTCTGCTCCGAAGACGACGTCATCACCACGCCCGGGCAATCGCTGCCAGGGACTTCTCCGGGAATCCGGCCCGAGCAGGCGGCTCGGCCGGCCACCTCCGGGGCCTCGGCCAACCGTCTTCCGAGGGTGCTAGCCCGGTCCGAAGCCTCGGCTGATCAACCCCGACATCGATCCAGCCAACGGACAACCTGGCCAGGCTCCGGCCAACCAGGTTTCATTTTCGAGCCAACCCCGCCTCTGCTCATGCTGATATCGCTACCCCTGGCCTCGGCTCGACGAAGAGCGGCCGAGGGGTCTCTTTAACTAAGCTAGAGGAGCCTCGGACAGCAGGGCCGACCGAGCCGAGGGACTCCTACGCCTCCGGGATACGGATACCTCACTCGTCACCTTGACACGGGGCGACTCATGCTTGGTGAAGCGGTTCAGACAAACAACAGGCGAGTCTTAGTGCTCAGAAATGAACAAAAAACACTGGCATCCAAGGTGCCATCACAAACGGAACTCCGGTTCCGTCTCCACGGGTATGGACGACCTCCCCGCCCGGGAAGCCCGTGGAGCGACAAGCTCTGGGCGAATCACCAGCAAAACGCGGGACGCCCCCAAGCACCCCGGCAGATCCTCGCAGCCGTCCTCGCCGCGAATGCGAGGAGGAAGACGGAATGTTGCATCCTAGCTGGGCAGCAACAGTTCGCCTCCCCCGGCATGGCTGGAGGATGTCTCCGCCGAAGGGCTAAAGGGCGATTGCCACCACCAGAAGTTGGAAGAAGAGGTGGTCCGCCGACCCGCGCAGGAGGTGGAGCCCCGGCTCGCCTCGCTCACCGCCCCGGCGAGGATGACGAACACCCTAAACACTGAGGGCGGGGCCGGGACCACAGCCCGGTTTGCCTCTCCCCATCCAGGAGCTGGAGGTCACCGTCTTGGGTGATCACCAGCGGAGGGGAGCAATCGGGCTGTGTGATGAAAATCCTTGAAGCCGAACGATGGCTGAAAGGTACCAACTCCCACGGAGTTGCGTTCCCCCAACGATGGGGCGAAAAGACGGCGGTTTCCCCCATCCGGGGGCTTGAAAGGTGGAAAGACACGATGCATAAGGGAGGAAGAAGACATGGTCGCCTTACGAAAGGGGTCGCCCTCCTTTTAAAAGGCGACTCTCCCTGCTTGCGCCCCCAACCGTCACGGGCCGAGTCTTCTCCAATACGCCTCCAAAGCCCTCCCCTGTGGCGCGGGGGCTGGGTCCCGCATGTCATACAAGACCGGCTCCGAGCAGAAGAAGCCAAACCGCCGCGCACGGCGCACGCAACCACCCAGCGGTTACAAGTGACCCTCCACTTTTGCCCAGGCCAACGGGCGAAAGGGGCAGGCAGCCATGTAGGCGGCATGCAACCACGCCAAGTGGCCGCGCCTCTCCGACTCCTAACCTGCCAGCACGGAGGCCTAAGCCCACGCGTCGCGCGACCGGCGCGCCGGATGCTGCATGCAAGCAACTGTACCACTTGCGCCACCACCGCACCTCCTCGATTGCGGAACCGATACCGCGACCCGAGGCGACCCAGCGCGCGACCCAGCAGCGCCAGCCTGACGTAGCGGTCAAACGCGGCCAAAAGTGGGCCGGCAGTAATAACGGTGGCAGGCGCGCGGGAGCAGCGGTCACGCCGTCAGCCAAGCTCACGTCCCATCCGGAGGCAGCGAGAGAACCCCCTCTCACGGCGTGAAGACGACGCGCCCGTGACCCGTTCCTCGAACGGCTCGCGCACGCGCAACGGCGGCCCCGCCAACTACTCACCCCGGCGCATTGACTCCGCGGCTGGACAGGCGGCGCTTCTGGCAGGAGCAGCTGGCGACGCTTCGCCTTCGCCAAAACAACCGCGCCAAAAAAGGTACGCCGCGTCGTTCAAATTTCGTATCCTTTTTCCTTTTTCCTCTTTCTCTATCTCTTGCAACAGGGACCGGGAAAGGGGATACCCCTAAAGGGATCCTTCCCCGTGAAGGAACTAGGCTCCGAGCCTCCATACTGATCAGGGGTTCGAAGGCTGGCCCCCCGAAGGGTTCAACAGCCGCCTCAGATCGCGTGGGCCCGACACCCACTACTGGTCAGAGGTTCGAAGGTCGGCCTCCCGAAAGGTTCCACGGCCGCCTCAGGCTACTCGGGCTCCGCGCCCATTACTGATCAGGGGTTCGAAGGCTGGCCCTCCGAAGGGTTCACAGTCGCCTCAGACACCGAGCGAGGGATGACCAGGGGTACGTTCGATACATAACCAAGGCTCGGGCTGCGCTCCCGAGGTACCCTAGGACATTTCCGAGACCAGCGGGAACGATCCTGTAACGGAATCCCATCGGAGGGAGGCAACGAGCCCTCGGACCCCGTCGCCAGGGGACTGGGTCCGGCAGATCACCCGCAGGTACTTTTGGGCGTGCCTCCGGGCCCCTAGCCGACCCCCAACGAATGGGGCACGGACGTCCACTCGGATTACCCACTTGCAGCTCACCGGAGACACCATGTTCGGTGCCCATCGAGGGTAACATGGCGCTCTCCCCCCCCCTCCTCCTTGCGGAAAGGCGACGTAGGGGCGTATGTAAAAAAGCCGAGTCTGTCCCTGATCGCCCTCTCGCCCTGTGCGGAGGCTCGGGGGCTGCTCTCGCAAACCCGGCTCCGGCCAAACCGTTGACAGCGTCAACATACCAGCCCGAGAACTTGGGCCCCGACAGTGCACCCGGGCTACGGCCTGTTCGCATGAGGGAACCACCAGACCAGCCGAAGCATTACGCAAGGCATTAAGACCTCGAAGGAGTGAAACCACTCCTCCGAGGCCTCGGGGGCTACACCCGGCGGGTGCGCTCGCGCACACCCACCGGAACAAAATGCAACCGAGAAAGGCTGGTCCCCTTGCAAAAAAGTGCGACGAAAGCCTCCAAGCGAGTGCTAACACTCCCTTCGAGGCTCGGGGGCTACTGTCGGGGACCATAATTAGGGGTACCCTCAAAACGCCTAATTCTCAGCTGGTAACCCCCATCAGCATAAAGCTGCAGAGGCCTGATGGGTTTGATTAAGTCAGGGATCAGTCCATACGAGCGACTCGATCACGCCTCGCCCGAGCCTAGCCTCGAGCAAGGGCAGCCGACCCTGAGGTGTTTCCATCTCGCCCGAGGCCCCCTTTTTTACGGCAGACGCATCTCCGGCTCGCCCGAGGCCTTGCCTTCGTTAAGAAGCAACCCTGACTAAATCACCGCACCGACCGACCGAGTCGCAGGGGCATTTAACGCAAAGAGTGAGACTGACAGGCAGCCAGGCCTTGCCAAAGGCGCCATAGGAAGCTCCGCCCGACCCAGGGCTCGGACTCGGGCTAAGACCCCGGAAGACGGCGAACTCCGCTCCGCCCGACCCAGGGCTCGGACTCGGGCTAAGACCCCGGAAGACGGCGAACTCCGCTCCGCCCGACCCAGGGCTCGGACTCGGGCTAAGGCCCCGGAAGACGGCGAACTCCGCTCCGCCCGACCCAGGGCTCGGACTCGGGCTAAGGCCCCAGAAGACGGCGAACTCCGCTCCGCCCGACCCAGGGCTCGGACTCGGGCTAAGGCCCCGGAAGACGACGAACTCCGCTTCGCCCGACCCAGGGCTCGGACTCCGCCCTGGTCTCTGCCGAACGACCTCCGCCTCGCCCGACCCAGGAGCTCGGGCTCGGCCTCGGCCATGGAAGACAGACTCGACCTCGGCCTCGGAGGAGCCTCCACGTCGCCCGACCTAGGGCACAAGTCCGCCACGTCAACAGGAAGCGCCATCATCACCCTACCCCGAGCCGACTTGGGCCGCAGAGAACAAGACCGACGTCCCATCTGGCTAGCTCCGCCAGATAGGCAATGATGGCGCCCCGCTAGACCCATGACGACGGCGGCTCTCAGCTCCCTTACGGAAGCGGGGGGACGTCAGCAAGAGCCCAACTATTCCGACAGCTGTCCCTCCACCAGGCTCCGTTACTCCTCCGACAGCCACGACACCACACCAGCTGGGTGCTAAGTTCTCTCCGGCTGCCACATTGGCATGTACCCAGGGCGCTAGCTCTCCCCCGCTAGACACGTAGCACTCTGCTGCATCCCCATTGTACACCTGGATCCTCTCCTTGCGCCTATAAAAGGAAGGACCAGGGCCTTCTTAGAGAAGGTTGGCCCCGCGGGAACGAGGGCAGGGGCAGGCGCTCTCTTGGGGCCGCTCGCTCCCCTCACCCGCGTGGACGCTTGTAACCCCCTACTGCAAGCGCACCCGACCTGGGCGCGGGACGAACACGAAGGCCGCGGGATCTCTGCCTCCCTCACGACCCGGCTCCGGCCACCTCGCTCTCCCCCCTTCGCGCTCGCCCACGCGCTCGACCCATCTGGGCTGGGGCACGCGGCACACTCACTCGTCGGCTTAGGGACCCCCCGGTCTCGAAACGTCGACATATATATATATATATATAGATTGTATATTAGGAGCCCTGGGCTTCCAATAACTAAAGGAAGCCCGGGCCAGATAGTGCAATCCGGTCGAGCCGGACCACATCCGGACGTCTATAAAATAGGACCCGGAGTGCTATGGTTCAATTTTTCATGCCCCATCTCGATTCATTAGCGACGGCGGTTGCCCGATAGCGCGCGCGCGGTGGACCCCGGCCAGTGGCTGCGGTGGCCGTGGCTCCCCGACCTCGACATGCGGTGGCGGCGGTTCCCAGGCCGACGGTGGCGGCCCCCGATCCAGAGGGCGAGCGGCGGCAGCGCCCTTGTGCGGCGACGACGGATCCCAGGCCGGTGGCCGCAACTCCATTACCTCGACGCGCGGTGGCGGAGGTTCCTCGATCCGCAGCGAGGCCCTTGTGCGGGCAAGCGGCGGCGTCCCCGAAGCCCCGAGGAGGCGGCACTTCCAAGGCCGACGAGCAAGCGACGCCCGTCGACGTGCGAGTAGCGACGGCGACGCATGAGGCGCGATGTTCGAGCGAGCGACGTCACGGAAGGGGCGAGATGCGCGCAGCGATGATCGCGCGTGACATCCTCCGATCCGGCGCATTTTTCTTTTCGTTTATTGTGTTTTATGCCTACCACATGTATTATTTACGCTAAAAACTGTATGATTTTATGCTTTAACACAAGGTTCGTATATCAGTTTACTGCATGCACATTGGAAAGACAATTCCTTGATTTATGCTGTTCTTAATTTGCGCGCATGCAATGAAAACTCCCACGATTTTGCCATAATTTTTGGATCTGTATAAAAATAGAAACCGCATGCATGCGGCTGCCATGTTTTTCGGATCTGTCATAAAAATAGGATCGTAATAACAACCTACTAAAGCTATCAACCTCTAATTGACTCGGTATTTACGCTTATAATTGAGGGATTTTATACTCAAAACTTAAGGTTTTTACGCTCCACCCGGAGATGCGTCCACCAGTGAACAACATGCCAGATTTTTTACGCAGTGTAAGGAATTGCATAAATACCTACACCGTGTAGTATAATTTGTTTCAGTATACATCATAAACTAGTTCTAATGCGTTTAGTTGCATGGCTGTTGGAGGGATCCTATATTTATGAAGCAAATAAAATATTAAATGTGATTTTTTGTTTCTATGCATGCAATTCATTTACTTTCATTGCATAATCTTTCCATCATAAATTCGTGTGCATGCAGCCTGTAGCAGATTTTTACGCAGTATACCGAATTGCATAATTATCTACACAGTGTAGCATATTTAGTATCAGTATATAGCATAAAATGGTCATTACGAGTTTTAGTTGCATGTCTGTTGCAGCGATCCTAAATTTATGGAGGAAATAAAGCATTTAAAATAGAAACCGCCACACATATCTTTCCTAAATTTACGCGCATGCAAGGGAACGTGTTTGACTCATGCATGCATTTGCCATAATTTTAGGATCTGTATAACCGCATGCATGCGACTGCCATATTTTTCGGATCTGCCATAAAAATAGGATCGTAATAACAACCTACTAGAGCTATCAACCTCTCACATTGGCTCGGTATATACGCTTATAATTGAGGGATTTTATGCTGAAAACTTAAGGTTATTACGCTCCAACCCGGAGGTGCGTCCACCAGTGAACAACATGCCAGATTTTTTACGCAGTGTAACGAATTGCATAAATACCTACGCATGTAGTATAATTTGTATCAGTATATGTCATAAACTAGATTTAATGTGTTTTAGCTGCATGGCTGTTGGAGGGACCTTATATTTATGAAGGAAATAAAACATTAAATACGATTTTTTGTTTCTATGCGTGTAATTCATTACCTTTCATTGCACATTTTTTTTATCATAAATTCGTGTGCATGCAGCTGGTAACAGATTTTTACGCAGTATATCGAATTGCATAATTATTAACACAGTGTAGCATATTTAGTCTCAGTATATATCATAAAATGGTCCTTACGCGTCTAGCTGCATGGCTGTTGCAGCGATCCTAAATTTATGGAGGAAATAAAGGATTTTAAAAACAGAAACTGTCGCACATATTTTTCCTAAATTTATGCGCATGCATTGGATCGTGTTTGGCTCATGCATGCATTCCTTTTTTTGCGCTAACAGACGTGGGACAGGTGGCGCACCCGACAGCATGTTTGGGCGCGCTGGTTGAACCAGTTTGCAGGGGTGGTCGGCCTGGGTTTCCTTTAACTATTGGAAGCCCAGGGCTCCCGTTATACCTGCCATATATATATATATATGAAGTTATAATCTTTTAACGGTGCCGGTGCAGATCTAAATTTCTCTTAATTTTATTACGGTGGAACTTTTTCCTAATGGAACTTGAAAAATCTTGAATCTAAACCTGAAACACTTCTTTTTGTAAATACTGGATCAATTTTTCTATGTCTGTAAAGCAAGGTCATTGTTTGGTTCGGTAAAAAGAAAGGAAATGCGTCCAAATGTATCAAGTGTGGTCTTGTTTTAAAGATTTTATAAGAAATATGATGTTACAAGCATAATTTCATTTTGGATGCATTGTTCAGGAACTACGACTTCTTATGTTTCAAATATTTATGTTGACAGTGAACAAGGTTTATCCACTCTTCCGGTATCAACTGAAATGGCCGGTATATCTCTTATTGACGACATGGGCTACTTTGATACCCCCTCCATTTTATAATTGTAAGATGGTTTAGTTTTTTTTTTCTAAACGTATTGTTTTAGCTATTTATCTAAATACATAGCTATATATCAGTCATTCCGGTTATACCAGGGCCGGTGTCAACACTCAACAGTGAATGCGCCGTTTGTTTCACATATTAGTAACGTAACGGATAATCGATAATGTTAAATTATATTTATTTAACTCTAATTATAATTGATACCGCACTAGAAATAGATACTGGCTTATTTAAAATTGTTACCGTCAGTATTCAAATATGAATCATTATTATTATCATTTACGTTACATTTTGTGAACCAAACGGTATCCAAGTAAGATATGTTTGGTATGCAACCTTATGACTTATTGAAGCATATATTATCAATCACAGCTGGGCAAAATTAGGCTGAGACGCAGACAAATGAGAAAACCTAGCATATCATTAGCCAAGAGGTCAAAAGTCAAAACCAATCTGATGGTCCGGTCAGTTTCGAATATGACAGTCATGCCAGGGCACAACACAACAGCAAAGGAATCGAAGCCTACATCCGAGAGAGACGGATCATGTCGCTCTCAGTGATAACGCGATCGCGGGTGATATCTTTCAGCGATGCGCAGCCGCTCAGCGCCATGGTGATCTCGAGCTCATCCCTCAGCATCCGCAGCGCATTCCTCACCCCTGCCCTGCCGTCCACGGCGAGGGCGAACAGTACGGGCCTTCCAATCTGACAGAGGACAAGCATGAATATGCATGACGCAGCACATGTACAACAAACAAATGTTCCTGCAGACTTACAAACACTCCTGAGGCTCCCAGCGCCAAGGCCTTGAACACGTCAGTGCCACGGCGGATGCCGCCGTCGAGGAACACAGGCACACGGCGGCCCTTCGCTTCTCTCACAACCTGAAGTTTCCCCTTTCCAAGGTAAGTTAGCATCACGCCATGGACGTGCTGTGATTGGTTTGCATACCTCTTCCAGGCAGCTGATGGTTGCAGGAAGATAGTCTAGCTGGCGTCCCCCGTGGTTGGAC
Source organism: Zea luxurians (assembly GCA_029449295.1). NCBI lineage: Eukaryota > Viridiplantae > Streptophyta > Magnoliopsida > Poales > Poaceae > Zea > Zea luxurians. The sequence continues at coordinate 18,435,321 of JAOPSE010000009.1, forward strand.
ACGATAATGCCGGCGACACCGCATTCGATAGCAATTCGAGCTGCAGATTCGCAAATGGTTTTATGGGATCATAGGTCGGTTGAGTGGTGTCGCATTGAACAAAAAAAAAATAGCTGAAACCAAATACTGACCATCTTCTGCTGTTATGACTCCTTTCACTAAGATTGGCAGCCCGGTAATCGTCTGTAGCCACTTGATATCCTGTAGTATGTCATGTTGATAGTTCATTTTCACCGAGGTTTATGCATGAGATATGTCACTGTCCTCTGGTGGTCCAAGTCATTCATGCAACTAACACTAGCATGTCGCACAACATAGATCCTTACCTTCCAAGAAAGAGAGCTGTCAATCTGGCTAGTGGCGTAAGCAGCAAGGCCTGAACCCTTAGTCTGGAAAATCAAATATCACAAAACAGTTGATGTGAAAATAAAAACAAAATAAAATAAAAAATGGAATATATTCATCTCAGTTTCGATGCCGTGTAGCTGGACCACAGCTCAGTTTTCAGATAAACCTTGTCCATCTTGCTGAGATCCAGTCCTTCAAAGCACTTCAACACCACATTTTCAGGCAGCGTGAATCTAGGGACACACACACACGGAACAACAAATAATCCGCTTTGAAGTACTATATGTCCTGTTCAGAATTCAGATACAGGACTGCTGCTGAAACTGCATTGCATATATTCAAGACGCAAACCTGTTCCTGACATCGGCTTCCCTGCGACCAAGGCGTGGAGCGTCGACAGTGACGGCGATTGCCTTGTAGCCAGCATTTTCAGCCCTTCTGACAAGCTGTTGCACGATATCCCTATCCTTGAATACCTAAAATATGGCAATGACAGTAAGCAGGGGAGAGATACAATCGAGCAGGGAAATAGGTAAGAATGTAACGATGAGCATGGACTTCATACTGAAAGTTGGAAGAAACGGAGTCCTGGTGCACTCGAGCTAACTTCCTCAATGCTGCAAGATGACCATGAAGACAACGTCTGAAAATGCAACCAGTAAAGGAATTCATATGCGAGCGACCACTTAGCCGATATAAAGGTGCAATCTTGCAAACCATTATAGTTCCTGCAGCAGCTGCTGCCTGGGCAGAAGCAACCTCTCCTGCATTTCAGATGTACCTCCGTAAAAGAACTTTCCTTTTAATGTTGCCAAAAGATGAAAAAAAAAGATGAATTATAGCAACAAGATAGAACCTTCTTGGTGGGCCAGTTTGTGCAAAGCAGTGGGAGCCACCATAATAGGCATCGAAATTTTGTAACCCAATATACTTGTAGACATGTCAATATGAGACACATCAATCAGCACCCGTGGTCGAAACCTAATAACGTTCATTAGATGGACACAGTGAGGTTCTCAGTATCACTTTTCTTTTCTTGATTCTAATTTGGATCGAACACAAAATAGCAAAACTTGAACAATTCGATTGGATTGTACTGAATAAAGAAGATAAACAGATTTAAGTGCCATTTCACGACTCATGTATTTCTGCAGAAGAAATAAACATAGGAGAACATGTTCCTATTCACTGAAGATAAACTTGCATGCTTTTAGTTCTTCAAACTAGGCAACAATATTTCCAGTTTCTTTGCTTTTTTTGTCTGTGGTTCAGAACTCATATATTATGGCTACAAAAAAAGTCTTTTGAAAACCTAAAACAAAACCCAAAAATATCACAAGCGAATGAAATGATGTAGGTCATCCAGTTGAACTTATAAACACAGCTAAGACCTAACAATAATCTGGAAGGAAGATAGCTTACAGAATCTTGGAGAATGCCTCCTTATTCTCCTTGAGTGTCCACTGGTCTTCTGCACCCCCAGCATAGAAGTCATAAACCATCTTAGGCAGCTTCTGCTTTGCAAGCTCCTCATAGTCAGAGACATTCGTGATCAACGCCATCTCCCTGCCCAAATTTGGGGGAAATTCAGAAGGTCAGAAAAATAAAGATTGTCTAATAGTTGATATATATATATCTGTTAGTAAGAAGGCCAAAAACAACACGAGCAAAGGATGAAGGCAATTCATAAACTGCACTGAGGCGAACTGAGGAAACATGTAAGATCAAACAATATATAAAAGACGAAATATCGGTACTAAGCCACAAATCAAAACAGCTTATGAGCTCCACAGGGTGATGAACTCAAATGGAAGTTAAACATCACGCATCGTTTCAACAAATCGACACAGACCCATCAAACTGAGGAGAGGAGAAATAGCACTAACAAAACAGCAGTTTTCGAGTTCTTTGCAGGAGGGATCAACAAGGGGACTTACTAGACCGCGAGAGCAGGCTCAGGCGCTCAGCGTTTGTGCCTGTGTGAGCAAATGGATTATCCTTTGGCGGATGACGCCGTGACGGTCTGTTCCTACCGCTGAACTGGAAACTGTTGGTTTGGTAATGGGTAATCAATCTCGTCCCTTGCGTGCATATGCTGAAAGTGTTGGTAACTGGTAACTAATTTCGTCCCTTGCATGCATATGCTGGAAAGTGTTTGGTTTTTTTGTAACCATTCAACCAATTTCGTCTTCTGCGTGCATATTTGGTGATTTTAACCTCATTTACCGTGCTCGGGATAAGAACAATCGGAACTTAAACCTTCGTCAAATGAGTCTATTTCGGACAACGTTAAATTTTTGTGAGCTTCGTGAAATCCGCCTTCAAAACCGAAATTTCACTTGGAGCAATGAGCGTCGTCGGCCTACTTTGGTCAAGCTGGATAGAGTCTTTTGTAATGAAAGCTGGGATCTCTCCTTTGATTCTCATGGTCTACAAGCACTAGCCACCTCAATCTCAGATCACTGTCCTCTACTTCTCTCTAGTCTTGCTGGGCCCCGCCGACCGCGTCCGTTCCGTTTCGAGAATTTCTGGATCAAACTTCCTGGGTTTCAAGACGAGGTCACGAAGGCTTGGGCCATGCCTACGGCCCCTATGCACTCTGTCCAGGCGCTGCACCACAAGCTTGCTACCACGGCCAGACACTTGAGAGCTTGGAGTCGCTCGCTCATCTCCGAGGCGAGGCTAAAATTTGTAATGGCTCTGGATGTTTCTCACCGTTTGGATGTCGCACAGGAGTCCAGGGAGCTCTCTGTTGCCGAGCGTCATCTAAGATCCGGCCTTAAGCGTCGTGTGACTGCACTTGCCGTCATTGAGCGTGCACGCAAGCGGCAGGCCTCTAGAGTCACTAACCTCAAGCTGGGTGATGCGAACACCAAGTTTTTTCATTCGAGGATAAATTCAAGGAGAAGAAAAAACTGCATTCAAAGGCTTAACCAAGAAGGCGTTTGGGCGACCTCACACGAGGACAAGGAAAAGTTTGTGCACGATTACTTCAATGCTGCGCTGGGAGCTCCTGGACCAAGGGAGGTCGACCTGAATTGGGGAGCCTTATGTCTCCCACGTTTTGAGTTGACACATTTGGAAGCCCCTTTCGCTGAGGAAGAACTTCTTGAGGCAATTAGGAATTTACCTCCAAACAAGGCACCGGGCCCGGATGGGTTCACGGGTGCCTTCTACAAGTCATGCTGGTCCATCATCAAGGCAGATGTAATGGCGGTCATGAATTCTTTGCACGATCAACGATTTCTAAATTTCGACCTCCTGAATAGGGCCAACATTGTGCTACTCCCAAAGCATGATGGCGCTGAGAACTTATCCAGCTTCAGGCCCATCAGCCTCATCCACAGTGTCGCAAAGCTATTCACGAAGCTGCTTTCTATGAGGCTTGCGCCCACCATGAGGGATATCATCTCCAAATGTCAGACTGCGTTCATCAAAGGCCGAAGCATTCACGACAACTTTCTTTTCGTCCGCAACATGGCCAGGAGATATCACCGCAATGGAACTCCCATGCTTCTTGTCAAGCTTGACATCTCGAAAGCCTTTGACTCTGTTCGGTGGGACTACCTACTCGCTCTCTTGGCTCATCTTGGCTTCCCTCCTAAATGGCGAGATTGGGTGGCATCTTTACTGGCTACCTGCAGTTCTCAAGTGCTTCTAAATGGAATTCCTGGTCAATCAATCACTCATGGTAGGGGCCTAAGGCAAGGAGACCCCCTCTCGCCATTTTTATTCGTGCTCGCCATTGATCCCCTGCAGCGCCTCCTCCACTTGGCCACCGAGGCTGGCATTCTATCTAGAGTTGCCAAGGCTAGAACACGTCTCCGGATCGCTATGTATGCGGATGATGCCATCATCTTTGTCAAACCTGAAAAGAGAGAGCTGGATTCCTTCGCAACCTTGCTACATCAATTCGGGGAAGCGACTGGTTTGCGTACCAATATTCAGAAATCCTCAGTCGTTCCGATTAAATGTGCTGCCCTCAATCTCGACGAAATTCTTGCTGGCTTCCCTGCTTCAAGATCGCAATTCCCTATTAAATACCTTGGGATTCCTTTGTCGGTTGAGAGGCTCAAAAAAGTTGACTTCCAGTATCTTCTCGATAAGGTTAGCAGCAAGTTAACATGCTGGCAAGGTCGCAATTTCACTTTTGCAGGAAGACTCGTTTTGGTCAAATCCGTGTTGTCTGCACAACCTGTTCACACTCTTACGACCATTAATGTACCTAAGGTGGTGCTCGAAAAAATTGACAAATTTAGGAAGCGTTTCCTCTGGGCAGGGAATGAGAACCTCACTGGTGGCAAGTGCAAGGTTAACTGGCCGACGGTGGCGAGGCCGTTGGATCTTGGGGGGCTCGGCGTACTTGACATCCATCGCTTTGCAAGGGCGCTGCGGCTCCGCTGGCTGTGGCGGGAGTGGGAGGTCCCAGAGGCCCCTTGGGCAGGGTTACAGACCCCTTGCAACGACACTGATAAACTACTCTTTGCAGCAGCCACGAGAATCGCAATTGGCGACGACGCCAGGACCTCCTTCTGGCATTGCGCCTGGGTCAACGGTCGACGACCCAAGGACATTGCGCCTGACATCTTCGCTGCCTCCTCTGACTGCAGGCTCTCTGTTCGGGAGGCCTTGACTGACAGCACGTGGGTCAACCGCATTGATCTTCACGCGATCCACACGGCGGATCATCTAAAACAGTTTGTGGAGCTCTGGTCCTTCGCCCATTCGGTCTCCTTGGTGCAGAACACAGAGGATCGCATCGATTGGATCTACAACGCCTCCGGTGAATATTCTGCAGCCTCTGCTTACCGGATTCAATTCATGGGTCACACTTGTTCCAATCTCAAAGGCCTTATTTGGAAGCCATGGGGGCCATCGAAATGCAAACTATTCGCTTGGCTTATCATCCGCAACCGGGTTTGGACCTCTGATAGGCTCGCAGCTCGTGGATGGCCGCACAGTCCTTCTTGCCCGCTTTGTAAGCGGCACCCTGAGACAGCTCATCACATTATTGCTGGTTGCCGCTACTCGAGGAGAATTTGGGACGCCCTAGCATCTTGGCTCTCCATTGGCCCTTTAGCTCCAGCTACCTGGCCGGACTCTACTTCCATCAAGCAGTGGTGGTTTTTGGTCGGCTCAGTCGCTGTGCCCAAAAAGGGAACGCGCTCCCTGCTCCTACTGGTGGTCTGGCACATTTGGCTGGAAAGGAACAACCGCACCTTCCAAAGGCAAGAGAGGTCAGTGGCAGATCTGCTAGCAGCAATTAAGGCAGAGGCAAGACTGTGGGGTGTCGCAGGTGCTAAGCACCTTCTTGCGCTTTTACCTTTGCTGTAATTACGTAACCTCTATGTACCCTTCCTGCGGTGTCTCTTGGGCACTGCTTCACTCTCTTCTTTATTAATAGAAACGTGCACAATCTCGTGCCGTTCGTTCAAAAAAAAAAAGAAAAATGGAGCATAGTAAGTAGGTTTGTTCGGCAGTTTTGAGTAGTCATGTAAGTCGATTCGGTTCCCTATAATTTCCTGTAAATTCTTCCCTTTCTAATATATTAGAGTGGCAAGCCTTTTGCCTCTCCCTTTCAAAAAAAATATCTGATCTATCATCAGTGACCTACAGTGACAGTGTTGTAGGTTTTGGCTTTCTAAAATATCTCCTGTAATAATGCGTGTTCAGACTTGAGTATCAGACAAAAGCACCTGTGCTCGAAGTAAATCCGTAGCAAAACTGTTCGCACCTGCTGTTCGGCTGTGGAATTCGACGCTCTGTAGACTTCCGTTTGGTTTTTTAGTCTAAGTACTGAAGTTTTAGTTAGCAAACTAAAATTTATTTTGATACCCTGTTTAATTTTAGAGACTAAAAATATTCAAAACGCATTAAATAAATCGTAGAAGAACAAAAATATCACCTAGCATTCTCCTGCCAATAGTGGTACTGAAATTATAGATGGCCAAAAAGCACGAGGCCCGCGAGCCCGGCACGAAGCCCGCTGTTTGGGCCCGGTCCGAGCCCGATACGGCCCGTTTCTATGCGAGCCTGTGCCGGTCCAGCACGAATAAGCGGGCCGGGCTCGGACAGGAAACTAGGCACGGTGGGCTAGCCCGGCACGGCCCGTTTACACTTAAGCCCGTTAAACCCGTTTTTTTACACTAAAACGTGCTTATCGACCCGTTTAGCCCTTTTTCGGCCCGTTTTTTCGTGCTAAACGGGCCGGACTCGGACAGAAAATCGAGCCCGCGTGCTTAGACGGCCCGGCCCGGTTTTCTAACCGTGCCTAGCGGGCCGGGCCCAAAACGGGTCGGTCTTCATCGGACCTGGGCCGAATTGGGCCGGGCGGCCCGTTTGGCCATCTCTAACTGAATAAACAAGTGGAATTTATATGGTTTAGTCCATTTTAGTCACTTCTTGAGGGACTAGAGACTAAAACAGTTTAGTGTATGTTTTAGTCACACCGTTTGGTAATTTAGAAATTAAATGAGACTAAAATGGATGGACTAATCTCTAATCCCTCAAACCAAACGAGGCTTTAGATGTATCTATCGGGGACGAGTTCGCCCTCCCTTCCCGGCTCCCACAGTAGTAGCCAATAGGCGATCAAGATATCTGGAAGGTTGTCCACATAAGATAGTGTAAAATAGGAAATTTGCACGGCATGAGTGAAATCTAAAATATGAGATGAGATAGATGATGTGATAGAACGGTTGTCGGAGACAATCTTAACATGTGTTATTTGGGTGTTGATATCAAACACATGCTCATGGACCGCTGCCCCGCGACAGTTCGGAGTCAGTATGTAGCTTTCCTATCCCACCACTATCTCATTTCTTATTTCAATCTCCACTCTAAATAGTGCAGTCTATAGTACAAAACAACGTTTTCTACACTCTACTACTTTGTTGGAGACGACATAACTAAATGAGTTTCGTGCGTCGTGTGTCACGCGCTAAGCATGTATATATGTTTTCTCCTCCACACCAGATAATACTTATCTCTTGCATGTGCAAGCAACCATGCAATTAGTAAGAACTTTTCCTCCTCCTATCCGTCGTCGTCGTCATATATTAACTCCTAACTTTCCATTTCTTTCCCGTCTCCGTCTCCCCATCTAGATTCTTCCGCACTACCATAGAGCACATAGACCTTCACCTTTGGCAAGAGCAAGAATAGCCGATGAAGAGGACAACTAGGGTAGATGAGGATCAACCACAGTGGTAGACGGGCGTCAACGCATCGAGAGCCGAGGGGGAGGGCGAAGCGGACGACCTCGGGGCGACGTGGAGGTCGCACATGACAAGGCGCCGGATCACGAGTTTAGTTTTATATTACTTGTTGTTAAATAATTTGTGAGATATTAAGGTCAATAATAATATATGTATTTTATGTAATCGTTGTACGTTAATATTTTTATCTAATATTTATATATCGTCGCAATGCACAAGTATTATATCAGTACCAGAAAGATATATCTAACAGTTACCTTAAATTTCACTATCTTTTTTATATAATTTATACTAGGGATGCTAACACTAGGAAACTTTTATTTTGTTTTATTTCTAAAATAAATATTATTTTATTTTATATTTTTCCGAAGCATTAGCACGGGCAATACTAGTTTAGTTTATATACGAACAGATATTGATGGGCTAGTATCTTAGAAACCGGCACCAAATCTCATAAACTCCTTTCACCCAAACCAACCACCAACACCATTGAAAGATGCAAGGAATATGGACTGCAGTTTGCATACCGGGGCAAAGCAAGTAAAATTGCTCATCCCGCCGGAGAAGAAACTGATGTCTCCGAGGACAGACGAGGACTCTACTTTAAAGGCTACGAAAAGGGCTTCCAACGCAATCTTGATTGCGATTTGAGTGGATTCAAGCCGGCTGGTCAAGCGCTACGCACGGTGTCCACTTCATCTCTTCCGATTAGGCCGTTTCAGTCAGGTTATCCATTGGTCATCCTTTAGCGGTTGGGTCATCCTTTAGCGAGAGGAGATGTGGCTGTTGGTTGTGGAGAGTTCGCGACTTTTGGTATGAACGGCCACAATCTTTTTTTTCCAGGTGCATAAGTGTTGATCGCCGCTAGCTTGGGAAAGATGTTGCGTTTATTTTTGTTTTTTCTTTTAGGTAGGCTATGTACATTAGGTATAGGCCAGAAGTTTGTGTACCAGGAGTTTAGGACTGTGTATGCTCTTGATGCTTTATTATAAAGCTTCCTTCATTGAAAAACCACCAACGCCGATCAACACTGCCAAGTGCCAACCACGACAGCGGCGCAAACAAACGTCAGCAGCAGTCACACATACGCACGCAGCTTCCTTATTTGCCTAACGTAAAATGAGAGCACAAGAGCTACAAATAGCGGTATATATCCCGAATCAGGACAGTTCAGTCGAGACCAACATTCCTGAGGTGAACTGCACAATGATTCTACAGCCGCGAGCGGCCGATCCGGTCGCTGTCGGTGATGACGTGTGCGCGGGTTATCTCCCTCAGCGACGTGCAGCCGCTGAGCGCCATGGTGAGCTCCAGCTCGTCCCTCAGCATCTGCAGCACCTTCCGCACGCCGGCCTCGCCGTCCACCGCCAGCGAGAACAGCACGGGCCGGCCGATCTGCAGCACGCACCAAGCAACAGCGTCAGATGCCGGGCTCGAACGAAATAGCAGCGACGTTAGCAGGCAGTGGGCGCGTGGTCGTCGTCCTTACGAACACTCCTGAAGCTCCCAACGCCAGGGCCTTGAAGACGTCCGTGCCACGGCGGACGCCGCCGTCGAGGAACACCGGTAGCCGGCCTTTCGCTTCCCTGACGACCTGAATTCACGTCGCACTTTATAGTGAAAACCTCAGCAGACAGGAACATGGAAAGCCAGGAAGCACAAGCAAGCTGTTCGCCTTTTCCCCCCCTGAAGACTCGGTCATTCAGACTGAAGACTCTGAAGCTCTGAATCACAGAAGGATTTGGTCGGCGTACCTCTTCCAGGCAGCTGATGGTCGCAGGAACATAATCTAGCTGGCGCGCGCCGTGGTTGGACACGATGATCCCAGCAGCGCCATATTCGATCGCAAGCCTAGCTGCATTGGGTGTATGTTTCGCGTGAAATGTTACAGCCATAACAAAAGCTGACGCGAAACTGAAGGTTGCGCCTCAAAGTCTGAAACCAGCACTTACTGTCTTCTGCAGTCACGATCCCTTTCACTAGGATCGGCAACGAGGTAATTGTCTGCAGCCACTTGACGTCCTGTTTGTTGCATTGCTACTTGTCAGCATTCTATTGCCACATGGAACACTTGGATGCAAGCAGAGGTGAGACACTATTGCATTTGTTTTTTTTAGTGCATCTTCTGTTTATTTCAAACTTCAGATTAGCTGTTATCTGCAACTATGAAGGTATTCGCAAGAAGAAGAAAAAATAATGAAGCTAGGAAGGAAGGGTGTACGAATAATACCTTCCAGGAAAGGGTGCGGTCAACTTGACCAGCAACGTAGGAAGCAAGGCCGGAATCATTTGTCTGATGCGTCAAGAGATGTTTGGTAAGAAAATCTGAAGAAATAGATGCATCTTTATAGCAAGCTCAGCTTCCAGATAACCTTGTCCATCGTGCCAAGATCCAGCGCTTGGAAGTTTTTCAACACCAGATGTGGAGGTAAGGCGAACCTGCATGGTTTCAGAGTACGTATGCAGTGTGTATAGGACTCCTTATAGTGAAAAAAAAATGAAACTTTCGTCCGTACAGCACTCTGGGTTCAGTTCTTAGATTAGCACCTGTTCTTAACGTCAGCTTCCCTGCGGCCAAGTATTGGAGTGTCTACCGTGAGTGCAATGGCCTTGAAGCCAGCCATCTCAGCCCTTTTCACGAGTTGCCGTACGATGTTCCTGTCCTTGTAGACCTGATGGAGACGACGATACATGGTATAAGGTCAGAGTGTGATGAACAGAAGATAAGCAACGTTTCTTGTGAGTTCATGAAGGAAGATAATAATGCATACATAGAGCTGGAAGAAACGTATCCCCGGCCCAACTGAGTTGACCTCTTCAACGCTGGAAGTAGACCATGAGGACAATGTCTGGAAAAACCATAAGATCAGCACAATGGATTAGTGTTTGGGTCATGACTTGAGGTACCACAGCCAGTGTGATCTTTCAAACCATTATTGTTCCTGCGGAGGCTGCAGCTCTTGCCGTGGCAAGCTCTCCTGCATTCCAGATAAATTTCTCCATGAGAACTTCTCTTTGGAAAATGAGTAGAAAACTCTGATGACTGAACATTCGTCCGAACCATCAGGATGAGCCATTTTCTGCATGGCTGAAGGAGCGATCATGATAGGCATGGAAATGCTGAAGCCCAGAATGTTTGTGGCCATGTCGATACGGGAGACGTCGATCAGTACCCGTGGCCTAAACCTGTAATCATTTCCACAAGGTTTTCAGATATCTAGCAAAGGAGGCAAATAGGGATTGCTACACTTCGTGTGCCCCGGTTATCACATGCAACGTCTCCTCTAATTTTCTCAAACTTGAGTCATCGATGTCAGTGTTTGTGTTGTGGATGAATTAGTTCTTACTCTTGTCACACGTGGGGATGGTTACAGAGTTAATGAGCAAAAGGTTTTGGAGATAATACTATTTAAGGTCTACTACCAACATTGCCAAATGCCATACGCAACATCTGTATGGAAATTCAGAGTCGAGATGCATGACCGAAGGGCTGAAACATGTAAGGACAATAATTCTGCACACATCCATGCATTTCTAATGTCATGTGTCGTATCTGAAGAGTTCCTAATGGACTTGCCATCTTCTTTTGACCGTCCAGCCCACAAGTCACGAGACACATCTCATCTCTTGCCCTCTACTCCATGTCTCCATGTGATTGGTCCACTTTGCTACCATTTACTTTTATTAACCAGAGGTGATTTTATCCGCTTAAACTAAACAACTGAACAAAGTGACCACATACTGATTGTTATCATGAAGCTATACATTTTCCACAAGGATTGTGGATATCAAAATATGAGCATAAAGCTCGTGACTTCCAGTGAATTATTGGCTGGTGACGTGAATAAAAACAAGAACAGTTGAATCAGCAGTGTGCAACCAAGCGAACACGGCTAAAACCTAATGTTTTGGAAGGTAGCTAGCTAGCTTGGCTTACAGAATTCTGGAGAAGGCCTCCCGGTTCTCCTTGAGCGTCCACTGATCTTCTGCGCCGGAGGCGTAGTAGTCGTACACCATCTTCGGCAGCCTCTCCTTCGCGAGCTTCTCGTACTCGGTGACATTTGTGATCAGTTCCATGCCTGTGGCCAAACAGCCCTCGCAGTCAGTTCCCAGTTCATCGGCAGTTCAGAGTTCAGGCTACCTCTGATCTGCTAATACCTTCCCGTCATAAGAGTTCAGAGCAACGTAACAATGTTCTCTAGAGACTGATGGTGAAGAATAACAAAGAACATGTGGGGATTGCCGTATAGTTGAACACAGAGAAATCAAGGAAGATTAAGAAGAAAAATGAAAATAAGGGCGGTGCTTTTAATAAAAGCAGAGATATTTTTCCCCTCTTGTCTAAAAAAATCAAAGCTTGGCGAAGCAACAAGACCTCAGCGACAGAATGACTCGCGGATTCAGAGAGTTTTAGGGCGTTCTTTGATAGCCTAGCGGGCATCCGGCATCGCATACACCAGCGCTACAAAGGCGCGAAACGATCCAGTTCATTCCAGCTACCGAGATGAAACGGTTACCCCCATCCTTGCTCGGAATTAATCACGCGGCAGAAGATTTGGAGGGAAGAGGATCAGTAGAGAACTAACCGAATACGAATTGATTACAAGGACCAGCCGGACGGGGGAACGAATACGGATTGAACATTCAGATGCGACGGCGAAGATTTTCAGGGGAGAGGATGGATCAGCAGAGAACTCACCCAAAGAACAGGGGAAGCGGAGTCGGGCGAGGCTGCGATGGCTGCCTCCGTGTGACTTGGAGTGGAGCGGCGGATTGGAGCAGAGGGGTCTCGTCGTCTCGTGGCGTGCCCGTGTGGGTATTTATTTGAACACTCGGTCAGGGTCAGGTAGCGTCGCTGTGTTGTTGTGCGCCCGTGATCGAGGGCTAAGTTGAGCGCTGAGCATCTGACATATTTGCGTGTGGGCATGGCATGTAGGAATATGCGTGTAGAGGAATGAGGAATGAACAAGCAGACCAGGGATTCAGAAAAAAAAAATGTTTCAGAGCAGCCGTGCATGATACTGTTGCTCGTGGTTTTGTTGGTCCCTGCATTGCAGATTTGCAGCCGCTGAGGCACAGGCTCTCCAGATGCGATATCACTGGGAGTCGGGAGATCGATAGCACAGCGCATGCACATAGAAACTGAAGACAAGCATATAGCACTAGCAGACGGCAAGTTGATTTTTTTTTAGATCCGCGCTTGTATTGTCTGTGACGAACATGTTCAGATTCCTGACATCCTGTCATTTTGCAGTGTCGTTTCTGACGACAAACAAGGATAGAGCAGCCCGAATAGGTGGTCATTATGTACCCACGATATTTAATTGTGACGAGTGGTTGTTAAAAAGATAATTAGTTTCGTACTTAAGCACACGCCAACGTTGATTTTTTTTTTAAGTTCCGCGCTTTGTATTGTCTGCAACAAACATGTGCAGGATCATGTCCTTTCGCAGTGCCATTTCTGTGACAAATTGGCACGAACGCAGTAAAATTCCTCGTCATTGTCAGAAAATTTTCGCGGCGTCTGCCTATCGCTTTCTCCATCAGCCAAGCAGGCAACCTCATGTGGTATGCTTGACGTTACCTGGACGTGTACTCTGTTGAGCGAGTCTCAGACTCGTTCATTGTCAGAGGCTCAGACGCGCACGCACATAGTTTTGCTGCCTGAGCTGAGCGGTTTCCGGCTCTGTTTTCACAAGCCGCAACGAAACAAATGCAAGGCTGAACGAATCCTTCAACGCAATACGTGCAAGCACGCGCCTCGGCTAGGCTTCCAGCAGCGTGGCCGCGTACGATCTGCAATATGTCACGGCAATGTTGTCCAGATGTACTCCATGTGGTTTTCACTTCATCTGAATTTATGCAAGCTACAACACCATCATGGCCAATTCCTCATATCCAAGTAACGACGACCATGCATGACACACAAAAAAAACCGTTATAGAGGAACTGAAACCAAAACGAATCAACTGTACAGTATTCTAACCGGATGCAGAACTATAATCCAGAGATAAGCGAGATTCTTCACTGAACATTGCGGACGCGCATGCAACAGTGTGGCCGGCACCCGGCAAAGATTCTGCTACCAAAGATCCCTTTCACATCTCAGAGGTGTCAGTTTGGAGGATGATGCCCTATTTACTTTAATAACATCTCGTTTGCTATTCAACAAATCACTGCAGCGAACAGCGTGAAGAGCTTGTCGTCTTCGTTCTCGAATATTTGTCAGTCACTAGTTCATTTTTAACTAAAACATGTTAAATAAAAAACCCCGAAGTAACTAGTATATATACTATCTCCAGCAGACTCATTATCCGAAACCTCACTCTATAAATTAATAAATTTATAGTACAAAACAGTACTTTGTACAGTCATTTTACACGGGTTGTTGGAGATGCCCTCAGTCCGGTAGGTTACACGCATGATGTGTTGCGTGGGATCCCGATCCGCGACGGCATTGCGCGACACGGCCAGGCCCAGTGGACGTTGGAAGTAGCGAACACGACACCTCCTGACAAGCCATGCTTTGCTGCGTCACGCATTCACGTAGTATGAGGAAAGAAACAAAGAGAGTGCAATGCAATGCAAGGACGTACTGTTCAGCTTTGCTGAGAACTGGTGAAGAAATTATATACTTGTTTGGTTTAACTTTTTTCTGACCAGCTTTTCTAAGAATCTGGCTGTATGGAGAATCTGGCTGTGTAGAGAATATGTGTATCATTAGGATTACGTGCGGATGAAGATAAAAGTGTCTATAGGACTCAGGATCTAGAAAGTGACTGATTTCTACTATTGCAACAACTCAACTGATTATGTGTTTATGTTGATTTTAAATAATTTTTATCCAAATGAATTTTATAAAAGCCGACTGAAAAGCTAAGCGTTTGGCAGTCTGCAGCAGCTTTTGGTGGCCAGAAGCTCCAAAAAGCTGAAACAAACGGGGGCTATAGTCACAGCAGCGGTAAGCCTGTCATCTTGGACTGAAGCTGCTCCCTATGGATTCTGTAAGAGGTGACTACTGACGGTAAGCCTGCTATTATACTTGCTCTAAGTAGCCTGCAAAACGGATCATGGGTCGGATAGAGATGTCAATTTCGCATTTTCGCTATAGTAAAACATCAAACTTTGAGTTGGTATCAATAAAGCAGTTGCGGCACTATTTCAGCTTCCCCTCTCCGCTGTCCGCTCTGCAGCGAGCACCAACCTCCCCCAGTCCCAGGTCCCAGGCCAGAGGCCACTAGACCAGAGGCCACGAACTGCTTGCGATTTTTAACTGCAAAACACGGTAAACACCGCAACGCCACCGATCCCGGGGCCCACACCACGCAGCAAAGCGCAAACTGTGGTCCACTCCAGCTCCACGTTGCTGACGGCACTCAAAACGGCTACGCTTGACCTGACCCCTCCCTGCCATGGTCCCATTCGATCGATCCCCATCGCCGTCGCGGCATCACCCGTCCGTTGCCCCGCCGCGTACGGTTGCCACTCCGAACCCTATCCGCCGCCGCCGGGGGCTTGCGATGGTCTAGTCTAGCAAGAGGTGCTTTGCGTTTCGGGCGCAAGGTCTAGCATTGCGAGGAGAAAGGCTGTGGGTTCTCAAGCCAAGGGTAGGCTGAGAGACGATGCTGTGGGTGTTGTTGCTGAACCTTATGCCCAACCTGACCACATTACAAGATGTGAGCGCTGGAAATAGATGGCGCGCAGCCGCGGGATTGTATGTATGTAGGGATGACAATGGGAACCCGAAACCCGAAACCCGATGGGTAAAAACCCTATTAGGGCACGGGTATGGCGGATTTTGATACTCATAGGTATTTTATTGGGTCATTTGTTATGCTCAGCGGGTACGGTGGGCGTGGGTATGTTCTCTGTTGCCCCATACCCGCTACCCGATGGGGTACCCGCTAATATATGACACGTATGTCTCATATAAAATGAATTTGCTCTCGCTATTTTCTAACCCTGAGACCCTAACGCGGTCACCAGGGCACCACGCACCAGGCACCACATGGACCATCCTGATTCCAGGTGTCCAAGCCATCCTCCCATCCACCACCGCCACTCCGCCAGCCGACCACTAGGTCACTAGGCCGCACCGCCGCAGCTCGCAATCGGCGGTCGAAGGTCGGCCAGTTGCCCTTGCCCAGGTCTCCACTCTCCCGCACCCAGTGACCTAGGTCTCCCGTCTCCCACAATTAGATTTGAAGGCATGATTTTGTCCACAGTTTTGTAGAATCAATGTTATGTTTTGTGTGATTTGAAGGCATGATGTTGCCATTTAATATTGAATATTGTTGAACATGTGATAAAATTATGTTGGGTTCGATGCATTTATTATGCTGGTACTTATTATTGCGATTCAAATGATCATATCTATCGTAATGTTAATGGGTATGGGTACCCGATGGGTACCCGCTAACCATGGTGGGTATGAGTATGGCGTAATTTTGTACCTATGATGGGTAGTGGGTATGGATATGGGTCAATTTTTTACTAGTGGTTATGGGTATGGTTTCGTGTGTCTACTGGTTATATTAACCAGTGCCATCCCTATATGTATGCGCTGCATTTTTCTGTGTAACTTTGCAGAGGTGCGGAACACTCTAGGTTTGGTGGGCTGAGATTGCTTCTCGATTTCTTGTAGTCTGGGCTTATGAAGAGGTGAATCACTATTACGCATTCAGTCATGCGTTTCTTGATGTGTGGATGTGGAAATAATACTTTTCATTTGATGTTTGGAGAAGAAAAAAACTGTATTGTGTTATTAGTATCTTGATGTTACCAATAGACTCAACCTAATCATATAACCCCAGACCATCAGAGATTCTGAGTAATGTTACACTGCAAAAAGTATGTGGACGATGAATTTTAAGCCAAGTATGTAATCATTTTCACTAGTCTGATTTATACGACAGTTTCAGTAAGATCGATGGATTGACATACTTGTGTGTGCATGTACAGGCAGGCGTGAGACGTGGTTCGCCTAATCCAAAGAATAGTCGTTCGATCTGTGTGTCCATTCCAAGTACGCGTGCCTGCACAAAATGTCACTAGCTCTCTTCGCTTCAATAATCAGCTGAGGAAACAACATACGGACGACTAGCTAGCTGTCCAGTTAGGTTTCTCAAACAACACGCTGGGTTTCCATCTTGGCAAATCTCTTCAGCCTAAAAGCTATGAGGAACGACATTTCACTACCAATCTTACAGATGCAGTTAGGGCTCGTTCGTTTTGAGTGGATTGGGCCGTTCCTGGCCGTATTCTAGGCAGAATTAATGAGTCTGGTTTGGAATCCGTAGAACTGTTCGTTTTGATGTTGGCCGGAAAGGAAACCACATGATTTTGACTCAACCTTTCAATCTTTGGCCTGGAACAAACACGGACAATCCACCTTCTGGATTGGTTCCCAGCCTAGAAACGGACGAGTGACCAAGAATTAGTGTCCACTCAATCCTGGATTGGATTGGTTACTGATATGGTTTTGATTCACGTCTGCCGAACGGGGCCTTAGTTGGCACAAAAACTGACCCAGGTTCTTGTGCTCCTTCAGTTCCGCCAATGTGGCTTCAGCAAACTTGGGGACATTATCAACCTGCAACTTTGCTTGTCTTTGATGTCGAAACTACTGTGTTTTTTTTTCTTCATGTGAATCGTAGAATTGTTTAGTTTGCACTTCGTGACCTTTCTGGATGAAAGAATTAATTGCACATTTCAGACTCTCATTAATCCTGAACGGAGTGTTCCCAAATACGCTTCCAAGGTCAATAACATTGCCACTGAATTGTTTATTTAAGCTAGATTATATAATCTAGCTAGAGGGTAAACAGGACCTAAAGTAGATCTAGTTATAATTAAGTGGATTTCCTGTTCTATTGCAGGAGAGTGAGAAAAAAATCTCTTGAACTTGGAGGCACTGGGAAAACGCTATATATGGCATCAGTTCCGAAGGCCCTTCCACAGACTGGATTTGGAATTGACATGTGGCGGTCTAATGAATGAGGCGATGAGGTTTAGCGATGTCAGAACGGTCCAGAGATTTAGTTATAAAAACATGTCTGACACATCGTTTAGCTGATTGCCGTTGCCTATGGTGTGGTGTGTATAGTATGTCGAATTCTGAATGGCCATAGCTTTTCTTGTATGTATTGAAAGGCTTGTGGACAGAAGATACAAGATAGCAACAAGCACTACAGGAGGTTATAAACTGGTTTCGTCTCTCGTAGTAGGTGCGGGGCATTAACGAGCCCTTTAATGCCACGTGTTTATCATCGTTTCCTAAAGTTATCTGCAGCAGCTGTCAGTTGGGCATGCATATGTAAGCAAGCTGAACCCTAGGCTGGAGACATGTATCGTGCAGTGATGACAGGTGACGAGTCAGCAACCACTTGGTGACTTTAGTAGTTGCTTTGCGTGGTGGTGGTGGGATCCATGCACATGAGCAATAGCATCACCATATTCATCTGTGTGAGGTTACCGGGCCTTGAGTTGAGTGCCGCTTAAAACTATGTCACTCTCTACCTGAAAGCGTTTGCATTTGGTAGCCATACAGGGGCCTGGTGCGCGCTGGACCACTTGTTGAAACAGTTAGAGGTCAGCTGGTTAGGTCTGGTCGGTATGTTCGCCTTGCTCGCATCTGCGATCGCACCATTTTGGACCCCTGACGAATGAACTACGGTTCTAGGTAGTCCTGTCCCTGTTTTCGCTCGGTTGCTTCTTGGTCACGATCTTTGGCAGCCAAGCTTTGCGCTCGGGGCCATGCGTCTCGTCGGCCGGTGTAGGGTAGTGAGTAGTCCGATCTCCGATTCAGCCATTCAGGATCCGATCGTTGGGGGTCCCTGTATTTTAAAACTCGGCACGCGTGCGGCGTGCAGTAGCATTTTTGCCGCCGTGGTCAGGAGCAGTCAGTAGAGCGTCACTCACACGAGTTGTGTGTGTGACATGGGCCGCGCTGCGCGTGGCCGGGTTGGGGTCACTGCCGAGCGTGGTGGTGGTGGCATCGTCCGAGAGGCTCCAGGGGCGTGTTCCGCGTGTATGTACGACAGCGCGACGAGGCACCCGGGGACTGGGGAGAGCGCACGAAACCAACGGGGGATTCGCCGCCGGGGAAACGCTCGTACGCGCACGCAGCCGGGTGGCAGCATCGGCCACGCGTTTCGATGGGGGCGCACCGCGCATGCACTGTCTCCGAGTGATTCCGATCCTCTCTGTTAGCTACGGCGAGACTGGCGAGTCACGAGACCAGGGTTGGTTTCGGGGTAGCATTGGTTCGGATTCCGGTGCACGGCCCTAGCTCGTATACGTACAATACGCGCTCCCTGCTGCCTTCACCGACGAGGTGCCGACGGTCGGGTTGGATGCGGGTTTTTTTATAACAGCACAAAGCTGGAAAAAAAAACATCTGAATTCGTATCCCAGTTTTATACCTATAATTTAGGGTTAATTTTCAACGTCTAAATAAATACCCGTTTCCATCCGGTAGTCGTAATTAGCATCCTCGTTTTTACCGTAATCGACAGAGACGTGACCCCCACCCTTTGTTATCCCACACGTGAAAGTCGAGCACTGCAGCAGCAGCAGCAGTACACGAGAGCTGGTGTGGTCTCAAATTATTCCACCGCCCACTTCCTCCTAACCAGAACCATTTCCATCCTTTTGTTAAAAAAAATTAACACGCGCACGCTCGTGCAAGTATTTTATTTTTATGATACGGTGCGAGTGCGTCGTGAACTCGTGATACGTCTGTCTGTGTTCTAAGTTTCTAGGCTTCATCCTGTCCGGTTTTTTTCTCCACCGACTTGTTGTTACGTTTTGGTTGGACCAGAGATGGAACTAGTACTCCCCGCGTCCCAGATAAACAGTTCGAACTTTTTTCTTAAATTTAAATAGATTTATATAAAATAGCAGTAACATTTATATTTTAAATAAGTTTATTGTAAAAATAAATTTAGTGCTAATGATATAAATTATATAATATAGATATTAATATCGTTTTTTATTTTTGTCTAAATAAAACTAAAATATTTCACTTCATGAAAAGCGACATTAACATTACTTATCTATTCTGGGACGGACTGATGGATTGCTTACGTAGTGCGTATGTCATGTAGCCCCACTGGTACCTGTAGCGCGCGTGTCAGCACCCAGGAAACAGTCGAGTACGTCCACGTTCTTTTCGTTTTCATCAGTGTCTCGCTGTCACTGATTACCACATTTTACCTGTCGCCCCCGAAAGCGCCAACACGTTCACAACGTAGCACGTCGGTGCTCGGTAGTGTGTGTCAGCATAGTTTTACACTTTTATATAGTCTTGTTGTTTACTATAAGGCTGTTGTATTGTAGTATAAAACAAAACGAAATTGGGATGTCATAAAAAACCGTATAGACACCTGTTTAATATTTAAATAAATAAAGATCCCATTTTTCACGGAGTCTCGTTGCCCTGTGCTAGGAAGAAGACGGATAGAGGCTGAAATTAAGTGACCCCGGAAAATGAAAACGAATCCACTAAAGACTAATTTAGTGACTAGGGATCACGAGTGGATTGAAGAGTATTGAGGAGGAAATTAGTTTATTTCTCCACTCAATTCTCTCCAATTTCTCCGTGATCCCCTATCACCAAATCAAGCCTAAACTGTAAACTGAAATTAAGTATTGACTAGCAATACCCCCGCGTATCACGCGCATACTCTCGCAAAATCAGCATACTGAAAACTGGACTGGATTTAGATTTTCGTATGAAACTATCCATGAGGTTCTTAGAGTCTAATCGACCCCCACAAGTGTTCACAGCACATTATTAAAGAAGCATACGAGAAATTAGTGCACATGATACATATATTAGATCACAATCATCTATCTCAAACATAACGTCCCTTGTTGTCTTTGTAAAAGAACACCCTCCACAATTATTCTCTACCGTTTCTTTTCTGCTATGTGCCGAAGGGGCAAGTCACTACAAGAAAACGTCAAAGGAGTGTCAGTTAATTAAAGAGTGTCGGGGCCGACACTCTTAATCGAAGTAAAAGTGTGGGTTTTGCTTCACCGACACTCTTAATTTAAGAGTGTCGGGGTCCCGATGAAACCGACGCTTTTAATTTAAGAGTGTGGGTTTTTCCACACCGACACTCTTATGGATGTGACCCTAAATTCCCCAATCCTATTCTACAGCCGCCGCGCTTCTTCTTCTCTCCTTTCTCCCGCCTGCCCTCCGTCCAGTACACATCGACCAGCGGCGTGCGGCCTCGCCGAGCCAGTGTGGGACGGGCGGCCGAGCCACCAGCGGCGGACGGGCTCGCCAAGCAGCGCCGGGCGGGCGGCCTCGCCAACGCGCGCGCCTCCAAGCAGCGCCGGGCGGCCGAGCAGCGCCGGGCGGGCGGCCGAGCCAAGCAGCGCGCTCGCCTCCAAGCAGCGCCGGGTGGCCGAGCCTGCGGTGGGTGGGCGGCCGAGCCAAGCAGCCCCCTGCCTCCCGCCGCCCCGCCGAGGCATCGACGGTGGCTGTCAACTCCAGCACGGCTGCGCTCCCACCGGATCCGTCCTTGCTCGTGCCTTGTGTTGGCTTGGCTGTCGCTCGTCGCTCTCCCCTTGCACCCTCGGTGCTCGGCTGTGCAACGAGAACGGCGCAGCGGGCGCTCGCCGTTCGGCAAGGGCGGCCTCCGGGACAGCGTCAGCGGGGCCGGGGCACAGCACAGGAGCCCGCCGCCGGCTGGCTGCTCAAGCCCATCTACCGTCGGCGCCGAGGGAGGTAAACATCTCAAATTCCCCATCTCCACTTTCTGATATGGTAACAGGTGATGCCCCTATCGAGTGCTTCGTAGACTTAATGTTGTTGTCAAATTAGAGTCAGTTTAATTTCTTCCAGTGCGGGTGTTAGTTTGGTTAAATTGTCCTGGACCAGAAACTGTGTATCTACCAGCCTCTATTCATAATGCTTGGTTTCCTAGTCTCTGAAAATATCGAGCCTATCCTGTTTTTATGCATCAAATTCACAATCCTCTGCCACAAGAAAATTTGAATTAGGTGGCTGTGGATTTGCTCGTGCTGCTTACCATTAATGCCACTATTGTGCTGCTTGTGATCTGCTCTATTCTTTTGGGGGTTTGACCTGTAACAAGCTATGGGATTGTTCCATATATCTTTTCGGAATCACGAACCAAATAATAGCCGCAGGACTAGTGTGTGAGTTTCAATCGCAGTTCAGTAACCAATCTTTATAATTAAATCATGTTGTACCAACAATGACATATAATAAGTCCTCTGTGTTAAATCTCCTGCTCCATCTTGTGTGTATTCTTTATATGTTTTCATGGTCATATAGTTTCAAGAAATTACTTTTTTTCATTAATATATGCAAACGTCAAAACCTTCCTCCAGCTGATGTAGTAATATTTACTCACATTTGATCCTCACTGTATGGATACTTCAAGATGGAACAAAATCAAGTGAGTTTCTTGATGCTGTTAAATACAACCGCAGTTGTTTCAATATCGGTATTTTGTCACAACTGAAGCTCTGAAAAATATATGATTGCCAATTATTTTTTCTAATTTATGTAGCTTGGCAACATATACAAGGAGTGCAGCGCCCCGCCAAGCAGCGCCAGGCCGAGGCAGCGGCAGGCAGGCCCCGCCTAGCAGCGCCAAGCCCCGCCAAACAGCGGCAGGCGGCCTCGCCGAGGCAGCAGCCTCACCTAGCCGGACGCCGGGCGGCCTCGCCGAGCTCCAAGCTCCAGGCGCGGCGCAGTGCCTCACCGAGCCAAGCATTCTTCAAATCCGTGTGCAGTTCTTGTTAAGGTATTTAGTTCACACTGATTTTTAATATTTAGATCAAATTCGCGTGCAGTTCTTGTTAAGGTATTTAGTTCAAATCCGCCGAGCCAAGCATTCTTCAAATCCGCGTGCAGTACTTGTTAACGTTTTGTCCTGTTGTGTTCAACGAATCCTGCATACCCAAAAACATATGTATCAATAGACACTAATTATATGTCAAAATTATTAAATAAATAAATAATGTATCAATAGACACTAATTATATGTCAAAATTATTTAATAGACACTAATTATATGTTAATAGTCTTAATCTTAAGTACATTATTTTTTTGTTTGAAAAATATATAGCATGAGTGGCTTTTTCGTACCTAAGTGTATATATGTTTTTTCTTTAGCTTTGAATATGAGTGACGATCGAAGAAGGGCGATGTACGATGGATTCGACAGTGTCACTCATGGTCACTCTGATGCATGGTTGAGAGTTGCAGATGAATTCGTGGCACTCGCATTTGTTGGTGATGCTCGTTTAGCGAGGTGCCCGTGTATAAAATGTCGGAACTTGGTTCGGTTGAAAAAAGTGGAGCTCTCGTATCATATTTTCAAACATGGCTTTATGCCAAACTATCTGGTATGGCATGAGCATGGAGAGGTGGACCATACTATTGAATCGGATGGGGACCAGGATGTAGACCGAATGGAAGAGATGTTGGATGATATTAGGAATGAGTACCCAGATCTACAGAATAATCAAGCTTTTCCAGAGGATGTGAGAGAGTTCTACAAGCTTCTTGAAGCCTCAGAGGCTAAAGTGCATGAAGGAACCAGTGTGAGCGTACTGCAGGTGGTAACACGTCTTATGGCGATGAAGTCAAAGTACACCTTCTCAAACAACTGTTACAACGATATTGTGAAACTGATTATTGATATCAGCCCACCGAATCATAACATGCCGAAAGACTTGTACCATTGCAAGAAGCTCGTAGCTGGTCTCGGTATGAACTACCAAAAGATTGATGCTTGCGAGGACAATTGCATGTTGTTCTGGAAGGAGCATGAAAATACCACACATTGCATCCACTGCAGTAAGTCAAGATATGCAGTGGTGCTAGATGAGGATGGAAACGAGGTTACGACAAAGGTGCTAGATGAGGATGGAAACGAGGTTACGACAGAGGTTACGACAACGACGTGCCATCAGGTATTCTTATTATAGAGTTGAAGTTTTATTGTCAAGTTGAAGTTTTAAGTAAATGATTTGCATTGTTAAATAACAAACTTTCATTTGTAGGTATCGTCGGTCCCTCACATTGAAGCCTTCTAAACCCTTCGATCAGCGGAGGGTTATTGAACCGAAAGGCACCAGGGCGTGGAAGGAGGTTAGTTGGGACGGGACAGGGCATCGCACACCAATCCTCACAGAGTTGGGGATTTGTTTGCGATTCGCCTACCCGGCGATGGTTACAGAGGGCGGTCAAGAGATAGCTGCTCATTACTGGGCTCATTGGGATCTCAAGCCATACGGGAACGACGGGACACACACAAGCAAAGTGTGGGATTTGTTTTGGGTAAGTCCCTTATGATATTCAAATTGAATTCAGATTTTGCATTTGTAAGTCTCTGGTGATCTTCAAATTTGCAGGGCCAATTTCGCGTGTGCGACCCCTATACCTTGGATGATTCATATGTGCGTGAGGTATTCAATGGCTCAGCAGATAGAGCTGTAAAGGGTATGATGTATAAAGCACGATTGAGGGCCGTCACGGTGTACCAAAAGCGTCAGGGGAACTATTGTGACGCGAATATGGCAAAGGAAATTCACCTGACGGCTCAGCAGTACAAAGAGAGTGAGGTGGATTGGTTGAGCCACCATTCGGATGCTTGGGCGTGGATGTGCGAGTATTGGGCTTCTGAGGAGTTCTTGGCCATATCTAATAGAAATCGTATGAATCGGTTGAGCAAGCCAGGGGTCCACTTCTTCGGGGCAGATGGACACATTGGCAAGGCCGCACGTATGGTATGTGTCAAATTGCCTGGTCAATTGTTAATTGCATAGACTTGTCTAGACTTTCTAATCATGTGTTGCAGGCGGCTCGAAATGGAGTGGAGCCTACTTTGCTTCAAGTCTTCGTCGAGGGACACAAGGGTCCCGATCCGAATCACCCGGAAATACTGAATGACAGTAATGCGACAGAGAAACTGGTAAGTATGAAAATCGACTCTAAGATGAACATGATATGCCTTTGTTGTGACTTGGATGATTTTTTCACAGGCTCGCTACATTGACAACGTGAGAGAGAAAAATGGTCCAGATGCGGATTGGCTCACTGGTGAGTTCGATACGGAGGCGGCTTATAAGGCTGGTGGAGGCGTGCCACATGGGAGGTATATGCGCTTGTCACATTGTTACTGTTTAGTGATGTCTTGTCATTTACTACATATATATATATATATATATATATATATATATATATATATATATATATATATATATATATGATACTCTTACAGGTTAGCAATTGGTGACGGTGTTGTCCCCCGTCGGAGTTACACTAGACGGTCCAATTTCTCAGCTGGGTCAAATCGACCCCGACGACCATCTGCACGTGAAGGAGAGCTGCTTGAGAAGATGACTCAAATGGAGGAGAGTATGGCCCAATATAAGCAACAAGTACAGCAACAGATGCAACAAATGCAAAATTGGATGCTACATCAGGTATCAATTTTTTGTTATTTCGTTGTTTCTCAAGTCCGATTAACTGAAAAACTGATGAATAATCTATTTGCAGATGTACGGAGGTGCCGGAACTCAGTTCGGCATGCCGCCTTTTCAACAACCCCCTATCATCACACATCCGGTGTCTGGACAATCATCGGACCGCTCCACTGCAGCGGCGGATGGATCACAGGTACAATCGTCTACTAAACATCATTTGTCTGATAATCATTGGTTGCTTGCTCTCTGTCTTTCTACATGTTTGCTTTTACATGATCTATTTTAAACTTTTGTCATTCGCATGGTCTATAGTTACTTTTATTGTTGATCATCGTAACTTCTTAATCATAAACAAGAGTGTGCCTTCTGTTTCAGGGTTCTGCAACTTCTGTCCAAGACCAATTGATGGCATCGGGTGTGATAGGAGGGCAAATGATGCCGTGGGCACCTCGCCAGCCAGGCATTTGGCCACCGATGCAAACACAGATGCCACCGCCGATGCCGTGGGGATTTCCTCCTCGCGGGCAGTCACAATCACCAGGATTGCCCTCACACTCACCAGGATCAGTACGTTAAGTTGATATCCTTTGCATCTCTATTTGCTTCGTTGTTTAAGCAGTTACTAGAAAACATGCATGTATATGTTGCAGTCTATGTATATGTTTAATTAGTTACTCGGTAAACTAACAAATGTTTGTTTCTTTTAAAGGGTTCGGGCTCACATCATGCTAGTCCGCCTCCGGATCCGAGCACGTTTATGGACTTATTGATGAACACAAGTGGAGGCGGCTCCAATGACCCACCAACGGAATAAATTAATATGGAGGCTTATGTGGAACTTACTATCATTGCGTTTTGTATGGACTTTAACTTGTTTTAGATGGATTTGAACTTCTTTCTTATGGACTTGAACTTGTATGAATATTGAATATGGTGCTTGTGTTATGTTATGTTGAATATGGTGCTTGTGTTGTGATATATTGAATGTTGTGATATATTGAATATTGTGTTTGTATTGTGCTGTTATGGAGGCTTCCCATCCGGGGAGGGAGAAAAATAAAATTGGGTATTAAAAAAAATTATTCACTAAGAGTGTCGGCCCCCACATTCTTATATGCGCCCAGCTAGGCTTCTGGCCGTGCGCGCAGTAAGAGTGTCCGCCATGTGGCTGGTCGACACTTTTAAAATAAGAGTGTCGGTTGCGTGTTGAACCGACACTCTTACCTTAAGAGTGTCGGTCCCCACACTTCTATACGAATAAGAGCGTCTATTTTAGAGTGACGGCTAAGAGTGTCGGTCAACCGACACTCTTATACTTAGAGTGTCGGCTTATTTCAGTAAGAGTGTGGGGTTTTGGCCGACACTCCTTGCCTTTTTTCTTGTAGTGAGTGTTTACAATTTCTTCGATGCAAGGACGAAGCTTCCACAGTGTATGGAGAATGATCCTAGAAACTCTACATTTAAAGAACCCACTTCATCCTCTATAATGTAGAGAACCTTTTACAGTCTCTTGTTGTAGGTAAAAAAGAGCTAACCAATCTATACATTTACAGGACATGCGTGTTTACAGTTTGCTTTTGGGGAGAGTCTTAAAGTATATGAGAATTTTGTATAGCCCCTCAAATAGTCCAATGAAAGTAGATGTTTAGTGAACAGTTGTGTAGACGTTTCCCAAAAAAATTATTGGCCGCTGTCCTGAGCAAGATTGTTAGCGGACAGGAGTTTCGGAGGCATGCTCTTGTCAAGTCCGTGTGAGTATAGTCAGTCATAATGGAGATGTTGTTCTTAGCTTTGAGCGAAAACAAGTAAGCAGGACCAGTAAAAGTGTATACTCAAAAGGAGGGATGATGCCTCCTTGTATAAGAGGGAAAAGACTAAAGGATGTTTGGTTATATGAGCTAAAGTTTAGTATGAGTCACATCAAACTACAGCGTAAAAAGTATTCACATATTTATGAAATTTATTTCTAGAAGTATTCTACCATATCTCTACTACTCTATAAAAAGGTAACGTGGGCGTCCACCAGGCTTCACCATGCCTCCACCCCCTCACGTCACGCCCGTCGTTCTAGGACCATCCTCGCATCCGCCCCTGCAGCCCGCCGCCGGCGCCGACGCCGATCCGCACGGCGCGCGCTGCGCGCACCGCGACCGCTAACAAGCGGGTCCTCGCTGAGTTCCTCGAGGCCTCTCTCTACGTGCCGAACCTCTCCCTGCCCCCGCGGAAGCGCTTCATCTTCCCGCCGCTGGCGCCGGAACCAGACGAGATCCCTTCTCATGCCCTCGTTTCGGGCGACACGGACGTGGAGCAGCGGGCGATTGCGGCGGCAGCGGAGTCCGGCGCGTTCCACGTGACCGGTGCGGTCGACGCTCGCGAGGCGTGCGACGTCGTGGAGGCGGCGTCGGGGCTCGTGTTCGCAGCGTCGGAGGAGGTGAAGCGCGACCTAGGGAGATGGTTCCGAATGAGAGATCGGGAGCCCTAGGAGGAGTTCTTTTGGTTCCGACCGATGAGCGCTGATGAGGACAGAGCGTTGGACGCGGCCTTCCCAGGCTCCGCGTACCGTGCGTTCAGGTATGTGGTGTCAATTTATACCTAAAAGGGAAATAGACTTACACCTTTTCCTATATGAATTTTGGTGGTTGAATTGCCCAACACAAATTAATTGGACTAACTAGTTTGCTCTAGATTATGAGTTCTACAGGTGCCAAAGGTTCACAACAAACCAATAAAAATACTAATAAAGGGTTTAAATAAAAAGAGCAAAAGACTACCGAAGTGTGCCCTGGTCTGGCGCACCGAACTGTCCGGTGTGCCACCTGACAGTGTCCGGTGCACCAGGGAACCAAACTCCGAACTTGCCACCTTCGGGAATTCTGGGAGCCGCTCCGCTATAATTCACCGGACTGTCCGGTGCGCCAGCGGAGTAACGACTCCACAGTGCCAACGGTCGTCTGCAACGGTACAGTAAAAGTGAACAGTGCGCACCTGCGCGCGCAGAAGTTAGAGCAGCGCCAGAAGGCGCACCGGACAGTGAATAGTGACTGTCTGGTGCACCACCGGACTGACCGGTGGCCCAGAAGTCAGAAGCTCCAACGGTCGAACCCTAACGGTCGGGTGACGTGGCTGGCGCACCGGACAGTGTCCGGTGGCGCACCGGACTGTCCGGTGCGCCATGCGAGAGCAGCCTCCACCAACGGTCAACTTGGTGGTTGAGGCTATAAATAACCCCCAACCACCACACTTCAATGCATCCAAGTTTTCAGCCATCAAACCTCATACAAGAGCTATAGACTTCATTCAAAGACACAACCAAAGAGATCAAATCCTCTCCCAAGTCTGGAATCACTCCAAAGAAATTAGTGACTAGAGAGAGAGACATTTGTGTTCATTTAAGCTCTTGCGCTTGGATTGCTTTTCTTCTTCCTTCTTTCTTGTGTTCAACTCACTTGTAATCAAAACAAGAGACACCAAGTTGTGGTGGTCCTTGTAGTGGACTTAGTGTCCCATTTGATTGAAGAGAAAGGCTCACTCGGTCTAAGTGACCGTTTGAGAGAGGGAAAGGGTTGAAAGAGACCCGGTCTTTGTGACCACCTCAACGGGGAGTAGGTTTGCAAGAACCAAACCTCGGTAAAAACAAATCACCGTTCCATCCGCCTTATTTGCTTGTGATTTGTTTTTCGCCCTCTCTTTCAGACTCGATTATATTTCTAACACTAACCCTGGCTTGTAGTTGTGCTTAAAGTTTATAAATTTCAGATTTGCCTATTCACCCCCCTCTAGGCGACTTTCAATTGGTATCAGAGCCCGATACTTCACTAGAGCCTAACCGCTCGAAGTGATGTCGGGAGATCACGCCAAGAAGGAGATGGTGACTGGCGAGAAGCCCACCACAAGCCATGGGAAGGCTCCATCCGGGGAGTTCGGCAACAAGGTGAAGGGATCCCCTTCACACGATAAGTCGCGTCGGAGCGACGAGAAGAAAAAGAAGATGAAGAAAGTGGTCCACTACAAGACTGACTCTTCATCGTCATCCACCTCCGGCTCCGACACGCCGTCCGTAACTTCTAAGCGCCATGAGCGCAAGAAGTTTAGTAAGATTCCCCTACGCTATCCTCGCATTTCCAAACGTACTCCTTTACTTTCCATCCCATTAGGCAAACCACCCATGTTTGATGGTGAAGATTATAATATGTGGAGTGACAAAATGAGGCACCATCTAACCTCACTCCACACTAGTATTTGGGATGTTGTTGAGATTGGAGTACAGGTACCATCGCCGGGGGATGAAGACTATGACTCGGACGAAGTTGCCCAAATCCGGCACTTCAACTCCCAAGCCACCACTATACTCCTCGCCTCTCAAAGTCGAGAGGAGTATAATAAGGTGCAAGGGTTGAAGAGCGCCAAAGAGATTTGGAACGTGCTAAAAACCACGC
Organism: Zea luxurians; assembly: GCA_029449295.1. Lineage (NCBI taxonomy): Eukaryota > Viridiplantae > Streptophyta > Magnoliopsida > Poales > Poaceae > Zea > Zea luxurians. The sequence goes on from JAOPSE010000009.1 coordinate 18,464,800, forward strand.
ATGAAGGAGACGAGGTGACCAAGATCACCAAGAGAGAAACTGAAAGGGAATTAGGCTTAGACCTTTTTTCCTAATTGATTTTGGTGGTTGAATTTCCCAACACAAATAATTGGACTAACTAGTTTGCTCTAGTCTATAAGTTTTACAGGTGACAAAGGTTCACAATATGCCAATAAAAAGACCAAGAAAGGGTTCAAACAAAGAGAGCTAAAGAGATCCCAAAAGCACCCTGGTCTGGCGCACCGGACTGTCCGGTGTGCCACCGGACTGTATCCCGTGCACCAGGGCACTCAAAGCAGAACTCGCTACCTTCGGGAAAATCAGAGGGCGCTCCGCTATAATTCACCAGACTGTCCGGTGTGCCAGTGGAGCAATGGCTACTTCGCGCGCAACGGTCGTCTGCAACCGCATTCAATGCGCTATAGTGAGCGCCAGAGTCAGAGCACACACAGTTGGCGCACCGGACAGTCTACAGGACTTGTCTGGTGCACCACCGGACAGCCCAGAGGGCCCACAAGTCAGAGCTCCAACGGTCGAACCCCAACGGTCTGTTGACGTGGCTGGCGCACCGGACAGTGTCCGGTGGCGCACCGACTGTCTGGTGCGCCATGCGACAGCACACTTCCAACGACCATTTTTGGTGGTTGGGGCTATAAATACCCCAACCACCCCACATTCAATGGCATCCAAGTTTCTACACTTCTACACCTTACAAGAGCTATAGCATTCAATACAAGACACACCAAAGAGATCAAATCCTCTCCCAACTCCACACAAAGCTTTAGTGATTAGAGAGAGAGATTTGTTGTGTTCATTTGAGCTCTTGCGCTTGGATTGCTTCTTTTCTTTCTCATTCTTCTTGTGATCAAACTCAATTGTAACCAAGGCAAGAGACACCAATTGTGTGGTGGTCCTTGCGGGAACTTCGTGTTCCATTTGATTGAGAAGAGAAGCTCACTCGGTCTAAGTGACCGTTTGAGAGAGGGAAAGGGTTGAAAGAGACCCGGTCTTCGTGACCACCTCAACGGGGAGTAGGTTTGCAAGAACCGAACCTCGGTAAAACAAATCACCGTGCCTCGCTCTTTATTTGCTCACGATTTGTTTTGCGCCCTCTCTCTCGGACTCGTTTATATTTCTAACGCTAACCCGGCTTGTAGTTGTGCCTAAGTTTATAAATTTCAGATTCGCCCTATTCACCCCCCTCTAGGTGACTTTCAATTGGTATCAGAGCCCGGTGCTTCATTAGAGCCTAACCGCTCGAAGTGATGTCGGGAGCATCCGCCAAGAGGGATCTCGGGACCGGCGACAAGTCCGCAAGCTCGGGAAGAACACACTCAAGGGAGTCCGCTCACAAGCACAAGGAGGAATCCTCTTCCTCCATCAAGTCCCATCGGATGGGTGACAAGAAGAAGAAGATGAGGAAGGTGGTCTACTACGAGACCGACTCTTCGTCACCCTCCACCTCCGGCTCGGAATCGGCCTCCACTACTTCAAAGCGCCATGAGCGCAAGAAGTATAGTAAGATGCCCCTTCGCTATTGTCGGGGACCATAATTAGGGGTACCCTCAAGGCCCCTAATTCTCAGCTGGTAACCCCCATCAGCGTAAAGCTGCAAAGGCCTGATGGGTGCGATCAAGTCAGGAATCGGTCCATTCGAAGGACGCGATTACGCCTCGCCCGAGCCTAGCCTCGGACAAGGGCAGCCGACCCTGAAGGATCTCCGCCTCGCCCGAGGCCCCCTTCAGCGACTGGCGTATTTTCGGCTCGCCCGAGGCCCTGTCTTCGCTGAGAAGCAACCCTGACCAGATCGCCGCGCCGACCGACCAAATCGCAGGAGCGTTTAATGCAAAGGCAGCCTGACGCCTTTATCCTGACGCGCGCTCTGCAGCCGACAGAGCCGAAGTGACCGCCGTCACTTCGCCGCTCCACTGACCAGCCTGACAGAAAGACAGCGCCGCCTGCGCCACGCCGACTGCGGCGCCGCTTGACAGAGTGAGGCTGACAGGCGGTCAGACCCGGCCACAGATGCCATGGGAAACTCCGCTCCGCCCGACCTAGGGCTCGGACTCGGGCTAAGTCCCGAAAGACGGCGAACTCCGCTCCGCCCGACCCAGGGCTCGGACTCGGGCTAAGTCCCAGAAGACGGCGAACTCCGCTCCGCCCGACCCAGGGCTCAGACTCGGGCTAAGCCCCGGAAGACGGCGAACTCCGCTCCGCCCGACCTAGGGCTCGGACTCGGGCTAAGCCCCGGAAGACGGCGAACTCCGCTCCGCCCGACCCAGGGCTCGGACTCAGGCTAAGCCCCGGAAGACGGCGAACTCCGCTCCGCCCGACCCAGGGCTCGGACTCGGGCTAAGCCCCGGAAGACGACGAACTACGCTCCGCCCGACCCAGGGCTCGGACTCGGGCTCAGCCCCGGAAGACGACGAACTACGCTCCGCCCGACCCTAGGGCTCGGACTCCGCTCTGGCTTCAGCCGAAGGTCTCCGCCTCGCCCGACCCAGGGCTCGGACTCGACCTCGACCACGGAAGACAGACTCGACCACGGCTTCGGAGGAGCTTCCACATCACCCAACCTAGGGCGCAGGCCGGCCACGCCAACAGGAGGCGCCATCATCACCCTACCCCGAGCTGACTCGGGCCGCAGGGAACAAGACTGGCGTCCCATCTGGCTCACTCCACCAGATGGGCAATGATGGCGCCCCGCATCCTCAGTGACGACGGCGGCTCTCGGCCCCCTTACGGAAGCAGGAGGACGTCAGCAACGACTCAACAGCCCCGACAGCTGTCTCTCCGCTAGGCTCCAACGCTCCTCCGACGGCCACGACATCACGCCAGCAGGGTGCCAAAATCTCTCCGGCTGCCACAATGGCATGTACTTAGGGCGCTAGCTCTCCCCCGCTAGACACGTAGCACTCTGCTACACCCCATTGTACACCTGGATCCTCTCCTTACGCCTATAAAAGTAAGGACCAGGGCCCTTATAGGGGGGTTGGCCGCGTGGGGACGTGGAGGAGACAGGCGCTCGTGTGAGGCCGCTCGCTCTCACACCCGCGTGGAACGCTTGTAACCCCCTACTGCAAGCGCACCCGACCTGGGCGCGGGACGAACACGAAGGCCGCAGGATTTCCACCTCTCTCACGCCCGTCTCCGGCCACCTCGCTTTTCCCCCCTTCGCGCTCGCTCTCGCGTCGACCCATCTGGGCTGGGACACACGGCGATATTCACTCGTCGGCTTAGGGACCCCCCGGTCTCGGAACGCCGACAGTTGGCGCGCCAGGTAGGGGCCTGCTGCGTGTTGACGAACAAGCTTCCCGTCAAGCTCCAGATGGGCAGTCTCCAGCAACCTCTCCAGCCCGGGACGGTGCTCCGTTTCGGGAGCCTTGAGTTCATGTCCCTCGACGGCGGCTACGACATGATACTCCTTCCACCGCCGCGCGACAGCGACAATGGCGGCCGACAGCCCGCCCGCTGGCGGCGGAATCGACGACGTCTTCCCCGCATGGAGGGAGGACAACATTCGAGCTCGCCCCGTCCTCTCCCCTGCCGACGGAGGAGGAGGCGGGGCAACCAAGGCCAAGCGGGAGGCCGCGCCTCGTCGACTGACGAGCGAGTCGATGGCCCCGGCGCTCCAACGGGGGGGCGCGTCGGGCATCGACCTCACGTTTGAGACGGAGGCGAGCGCCGTCTCCCCGTGACACGCCAACTCCGAGCACACGGACGACGCCGGCACGCTCGCGGAAGGCTTGCTGGGCGTCACCCTCATACCTGGGAAGACGACGCAGTCAGTCCCCGACGTGACTTCATCACCGCCCGTCGACCAAGAGGTACCGACCGATTCCCATCTCGCGCCTTTCGGATTCAGCCTCGACCCGCCGAGCGGCCACGCTTTGGCGGACGCCCTCGTAGAGGTGAGTCCGAACCCTTTGGGGTCTCGTATGCGGTCACCTTGGGACCGGCTGACGGACGTCTCGACCTACGGGCCCTCTGGGTCCGAGGAAGACGACGAGCCCAGCTTCTGTTGGGATTTCTCTGGACATGGCAACCCCAGTGCCATGCAGGACTTTATGACCACATGCGACTACTGCCTTTCCGACTGTTCCGACGGTAGTCGTAGCCTCGGCGACGAGGACTGCGGCCCAAGCCGCGAATGTTTCCACGTCGATCTAGGGGGTCCCTCCGAAGGCAACCATCTCGGCATGCCGGAGGATGGTGATCTCCCTAGGCCGGTGCCTCGCGTTGACATCCCACGGGAGCTAGCTGTGGTCCCGTTCAGGCGGGGGGCCATGACCCACAGCTCGAGCAAGTCCGCGGGGTGCAGGCCAGGCTCGACGGGGGAGCAGGAGCGCTTGAGCCGATCCGCCGGGACGTCGGGCAGGCATGGGTGGCCCAACCTCCAGCTAGAGAAACACGTCATCTACCCCAGGGCTTTCAGCACCGCATCGCCGACGATGTCAGGGTTAGGCCGCCACCCGCATCCAGTGGGGTTGGCCAGAACCTGGCTACAGCAGCAATGCTCCTCCGCGCGATGCCGGAGCCATCAACCACCGAGGGGCGGCGAATCTAGGGAGAACTCAAGGATCTCCTGGAAGGCGCCGCGGTACGACGGGCCAAGAGCTCCGCCTCCCGAAGGCAGGGGTACCCCTCGGAACCTCATGCCGCGACTTCCCGATTCATGCGGGAGGCCTCAGACTACACTGGGCGCACGTGCCACACAGCGCCTGCGGCCCCGGGACGCCTCGGCAACGAGCGCCCTCGCCATGACCGTCAGGCCCACCTCGACGAGAGGGTGCGCCGAGGCTACCACCCCAGGCGTGGGGGACGCTACGACAACGGGGAGGATCGGAGTCCTTCACCCGAACCACTCGGTCCACAGGCCTTCAGCCGGGCCATACGACGGGCGCCGTTCCTGACCCGGTTCCGAACCCCGACTACTATCACAAAGTACTCGGGGGAGACGAGACCGGAACTGTGGCTCACGGACTACCGTCTGGCCTGCCAACTGGGTGGAACGGACGATGACAACCTCATCATCCGTAACCTCCCCCTGTTCCTCTCCGACACTGCTCGCGCCTGGTTGGAGCACCTGCCTCCGGGGCAGATCTCCAGCTGGGACGACCTACTCCAAGCTTTCGCCGACAATTTCCAGGGCACGTATGTGCGCCTCGGGAATTCCTGGGACCTCCGAAGCTGCCGACAGCAGCCGGGAGAGTCCCTCCGAGACTACATCCGGCGATTCTCGAAGCAGCGCACCGAGCTGCCCAACATCACCGACTCGGATGTCATCGGCGCGTTCCTCGCTGGCACCACCTGCCGCGACCTGGTGAGCAAGCTGGGTCGCAAGACCCCCACCAGGGCGAGCGAGCTGATGGACATCACCACCAAGTTCGCCTCCGACCAGGAGGCAGTCGAGGCTATCTTCCGGAAGGACAAGCAGCCCCAGGGCCGCCATCGGAAGATGCCCCCGAGGCGTCAGCTCAGCGCGGCGCCAAGAAGAAGGGCAAGAAGAAGTCGCAAGCGAAACGCGACGCCGCCGACGCGGACCTTGTCGCCGCCGCCGAGTACAAGAACCCTCAGAAACCCCCAGGGGGTGCCAACCTCTTCGACAAGATGCTCAAGGAGCCGTGCCCCTATCACCAGGGGCCCGTCAAGCACACCCTTGAGGAGTGCGTCATGCTTCGACGCCACTTCCACAGGGCCGGGCCACCCGCGGAGGGTGGCAGGGCCCACGACGACGACAAGAAGGAAGATCACGAAACAGGGGAGTTCCCCAAGGTCCGCGACTGCTTCATGATCTACGGTGGGCAAGCGGCGAATGCCTCGGCTCGGCACCGCAAGCAAGAGCGCCGGGAGGTCTGTTCGGTGAAGGTGGCGGCGCCAGTCTACCTGGACTGGTCCGACAAGCCCATCACCTTCGACCAAGCTGACCACCCCGACCATGTGCCGAGCCCGAGGAAATACCCGCTCGTCGTCGACCCTGTCATCGGTGACGTCAGGCTCACCAAGGTCCTCATGGACGGAGGCAGCAGCCTCAACATCCTCTACGCCGAGACCCTCAGGCTCCTGCGGGTCGATCTGTCCTCCGTCCGGGCAGGCGCTGCGCCCTTCCACGTGATCATTCCTGGGAAGCGCGTTCAGCCCCTCGGACGGCTCGACCTTCCTGTCTGCTTCGGAACACCCTCCAACTTCCAAAGGGAGACCCTGACGTTCGAGGTGGTCGGGTTCCGAGGAACCTACCACGCGGTACTGGGAAGACCATGCTACGCGAAGTTCATGGCCGTCCCCAACTACACTTACCTGAAGCTCAAGATGCCGGGCCCCAACGGGGTCATCACCGTCGGCCCCACGTACAAGCACGCGTTCGAATGCGACGTGGAGTGCGTGGAGTACGCCGAGGCCCTCGCCGAGTCCGAGGCCCTCATCGTCGACCTGGAGAGCCTCTCCAAGGAGGTGCCCGACGTGAAGCGTCACGCCGGCAACTTTGAGCCAGCGGAGACGGTCAAAGCCGTCCCCCTCGACCCCAGCAGCGACGCCTCCAAGCAGATCCGGATCGGCTCTAGGCTCGATCCCAAATAGGAAGCAGTGCTCGTCGACTTTCTCCGCGCGAACGCCGACGTCTTCGCGTGGAGTCCCTCGGACATGCCCGGCATACCGAGGGATGTCGCCGAGCACTCGCTGGACATTCGAGCCGGAGCCCGACCCGTCAAGGAACCTCTGCGCCGATTCGACGAGGAGAAGCGCAGAGCCATAGGCGAGGAGATCCACAAGCTGATGGCGGCAGGGTTCATCAAAGAGGTATTCCATCCCGAATGGCTTGCCAACCCTGTGCTTGTGAGAAAGAAAGGGGGAAATGGCGGATGTGTGTAGACTACACTGGTCTGAACAAAGCATGTCCGAAGGTTCCCTACCCTCTGCCTCGCATCGACCAGATCGTGGATTCCACTGCGGGGTGCGAAACCCTGTCTTTCCTCGATGCCTATTCTGGGTATCACCAAATCAGGATGAAAGAGTCCGACCAACTCGCGACTTCTTTCATCACACCCTTCGGCATGTACTGCTATGTCACCATGCCGTTCGGTTTGAGGAATGCGGGCGCGACATACCAGCGGTGCATGAACCATGTGTTCGACGAACACATTGGCCGTACGGTCGAGGCCTACGTCGATGACATCGTAGTCAAGACAAGAAAGGCCTCCGACCTCCTTTCCGACCTTGAAGTGACGTTCCGATGTCTCAAGGCGAAAGGCGTCAAGCTCAATCCCGAAAAGTGTGTCTTCGGGGTGCCCCGAGGCATGCTCTTAGGGTTCATCGTCTCCGAGCGCGGCATCGAAGCCAACCCGGAGAAGATCGCAGCCATCACCGGCATGGGGCCCATCAAGGACCTAAAGGGCGTACAGAGGGTCATGGGATGCCTCGCTGCTCTGAGCCGCTTCATCTCGCGCCTCGGCGAAAGAGGTCTGCCTCTGTACCGCCTCTTAAGGAAGGCAGAGTGCTTCACCTGGACCCCTGAGGCCGAGGAAGCCCTCGGGAACCTGAAGGCGCTCCTCACGAAGGCGCCTATCTTGGTGCCCCCAGCCGCCGGAGAAGCCCTCCTGGTCTACGTCGCCGCAACCACTCAGGTGGTTAGCGTCGCGATTGTGGTCGAGAGGCAAGAAGAGGGGCATGCATTGCCCGTTCAGAGGCCAGTCTACTTCTTCAACGAGGTACTACCCGAAACCAAGATCCGCTACCCACAAGTTTAGAAGCTGCTATATGCGGTGATCCTGACACGGCGGAAGTTGCGGCACTACTTCGAGTCCCATCCGGTAACTGTGGTGTCATCCTTCCCCCTGGGGGAAATCATCCAGTGCCGGGAGGCCTCGGGGAGGATTGCAAAGTGGACGGTGGAAATCATGGGCGAGACGATCTCGTTCGCCCCTCGGAAGGCCATCAAGTCCCAGGTCTTGGCGGACTTCGTAGCTGAATGGGTCGACACCCAGCTCCCAACAGCTCCGATCCAGCCCGAGCTCTGGACAATGTTCTTCGACGGGTCGCTGATGAAGATGGGAGCCGGCGCGGGTCTACTTTTCATCTCGCCCCTCGGGAAGCACATACGCTATGTGCTACGTCTCCATTTCCCGGTGTCCAACAATGTGGCCGAGTATGAGGCTCTGGTCAATGGGTTGCGGATCGCCATCGAGCTAGGGGTCCGACGCCTCGACGCTCGCGGTGACTCGCAGCTCGTCATCGGCCAAGTCATGAAGAACTCCCACTGCCGCGACCCGAAGATGGAGGCCTACTGCGATGAGGTTCGGCGCCTGGAAGACAAGTTCTACGGGCTCGAGCTCAACCACGTCGCCCAACGCTACAACGAGACCGTGGACGAGCTGGCTAAAATAGCCTCGGGGCGGACAACGGTTCCCCCGGACGTCTTCTCCCGGGACCTGCATCAACCCTCCGTCAAGATTGACGACACGCCTGAGCCCGAGGCGCCCTCGGCTGAGCCCAAGACTCCCTCGGCTCAGCCCGAGGCATCCTTGGTTCGGCCCGAGGTGCCCTCGGCCCCCGAGGGTGAGGCACTGCGCGTCAAGGAGGAGCGAAGCGGGGTCACGCCTAATCAAAACTGGCAGACCCCGTACCTGCAATATCTCCACCGAGGGGAGCTAGCCCTCGACCGAGCCAAAGCTCGGCGCCTGGCACGGCGCGCCAAGTCGTTCGTCTTGTTGGGAGATGGGAAGGAGCTCTACCACCGCAGCCCCTCAGGCATCCTCCAGCGATGCATCTCCATCACCGAAGGTCAGGAACTACTTCGAGAGATACACTCGGGGGCTTGCGGCCATCACGTAGCACCTCGAGCCCTTGTCGGAAATGCTTTCCGACAAGGATTCTACTGGCCGACGGCGGTGGCCGACGCCACTAGAATCGTCCGCACCTGCGAAGGGTGTCAATTCTACGCAAGGCAGACCCACCTGCCCGCTCAGGCTCTGCAGACTATACCCATCACCTGGCCTTTTGCTGTGAGGGGTCTGGACCTCGTCGGCCCCTTGCAGAAGGCACCCGGGGGCTACACGCACCTGCTGGTCGCCATCGACAAATTCTCCAAGTGGATCGAGGTCCGACCCCTAAACAGCATCAGGTCCGAGCAGGCGGTGATGTTCTTCACCAACATCATCCATCGATTCGGGGTCCCGAACTCCATCATCACCGACAACGGCACCCAGTTCACCGGCAGAAAGTTCCTGACTTCTGCGAGGATCACCACATCCGGGTGGACTGGGCAGCCGTGGCTCACCCCATGACGAATGGGCAAGTAGAGCGTGCCAACGACATGATTCTACAAGGACTCAAGCCCCAGACCTACAACAACCTCAACAAGTTCGGCAAACGATGGATGAAGGAACTCCCCTCGGTGGTCTGGAGCCTGAGGACAACGCCGAGCCGAGCCACGGGCTTCACGCCGTTCTTTCTGGTCTATGGGGCCGAGGCCATCTTGCCCACAGACTTAGAATACGGTTCCCCGAGGACGAGGGCCTACACCGACGAAAGCAACCAAGCTAGCCGAGAAGACTCGCCGGATCAGCTGGAAGAAGCTCGGGACAGGGCCTTACTACACTCGGCGCGGTATCAGCAGTCCATGCGACGCTACCACGCCCGAGGGGTCCGGTCCCGAGACCTCCAGGTGGGCGACCTGGTGCTTCAGCTGCGACAAGACGCCCGAGGGCTGCACAAGCTCACGCCTCCCTGGGAAGGGCCGTTCGTCATCGCCAAAGTTCTGAAGCCCAAAACGTATAAGCTGGCCAACAGTCAAGGCGAGGTCTACGGCAACGCTTGGAACATCCAACAGCTACGTCGCTTCTACCCTTAAGATGTTTTCAAGTTGTTCATATACCTCGCTCCTACGCAAAGTTTAGTCATCTAGGAAGGGTCAACCTTGCCTCGGCAAAGTCCGACCCTCCCTCGGGGGCTAAAAGGGGGCAACCCCCTCTGCGTCGAATTTTTTCTTCGAAAAAAGATCCTTTCTGCCAGGATGTCTTTCGTGCTTTTTGACTACTTCGAAAGTGGATCCTGAAAACGACGGAGTACACGTAAGCAGCCAAGGCTGACCGAGCCGAGGGACTCCTACGCCTCCGGGATACGGATACCTCACTCATCACCTTCTGCAATAAGTAACTCACGCTCGGATAAGTGATTCCGCGGACCGAACAAGTCTTCAGGCTCGGAAGCTCTTCTGCCGAAGCGATTCTTCGAGTCTTCTCGACTGCGTTAGTGACAGAGCCCCATGGACGGGTAAGAGTGCACGTAAGCAGCAAGGCCAACCGAGCCGAGGGACTCCTACGCCACCAGGATACGGATACCTCACTCGTCACCTTCTGTGAGAAGCAACTCTCGCCCGAACAAACAACTCTGTTACCAACAGAAGAGTCCAGATACTCGAAATAAGGAGAAAGGAGACGCAGCTTTACAACACGGCGAGGGGGTGTTTTGGCCTCGGTGGCCGCAGAAAACACACACTACAAGATGATCCGACCCTGCAGGCACGGATCCTGACGCTTGAAGGGAGCAACAACACCCTCGGCATCGACAGAGCCCTCGGCGAGGTCCAACCTAGCCTCGAACGGCAACGCGATCCGAGGGTCTCCGCTCTGAAGGACGACGCCACCACCACGCTTCCTCGACTGTGAAATCAATACCGCGACTCGAGGCGACCCGGAGCACGACCCAGCATCGCCGGCCTGGCGCGGCGGTCAATGCGACCAAAAACGGGCCGGCAGTAATGGCGGTGGCAGGCGGGCAGGGGCAGCGGTCGCGTCTCCAGCCAAGCTTGCGTCCCACCCAGGGGCGACAAGAGAACCCTCTCTCATGGCGCGAAGGCAATGCGCCCGTGATCCGTTCCTCGAACGGCTCGCGCACGCGCAACGGCCGCCCCGCGAACCACTCGCCCCTTCGCATTAACTCCGCGTCGGGACAGGCGGCGCCCATGGCAGGAGCAGCGAGCGACACTCCACCTTCACCACAATAACCGCATTGAAAAAGGTACGCCACGTCGTTCGATTTCGCGTCCTTTTCCCTTTTTCCTCTTTCTCTCTCTTGCAACAGGGACTGGGAAAGGGGGAAACCCCGAAAAGGATCCTTCTCTGTGAAGGAACCGGGCTCCGAGCCCCCCTACTGATCAGAGGTTCGAAGGCTGGCCCCTCGGAGGGGTTCAACAGCCGCCTCAGATCGCGTGGGCTCTACACCCACTACTGGTCAGGGGTTTGAAGGCCAGCCCCTCGAAAGGGTTCAATGACCGCCTCAGGCTACTCGGGCTCCGCGCCCATTACTGATCAGGGGTTCGAAGGCTGGCCCCCGAAGGGTTCATAGTCGCCTCAGACATAGAGCGAGGGATGACCATGGGTACGTTCGATACATAACCAAGGCTCGGGCTGCGCTCCCGAGGTACCCTAGGACATTTCCGAGACCAGCGGGAGCGATCTTGTAACAGAATCCCATCGGAGGGAGGCATCGAGCCCTCGGACCCCGTCGCCAGGGGACCGGGTCTGGCAGATCACCCGCAGGTACTTTTGGGCACGCCTCCGTGCCACAGTCGACCCCTAACGAATGGGGCACGGGCGTCCACTCGGATCACCCGTTCGCAGCTCGCTGGAGACACCATGTTCGTCGCCCATCAAGGGCAACATGGCGCTTTCCCCCCTCCTCCTTGCGGAAAGGCGACGCAGGGGCGTATGTAAAAAAGTCGAGTCTGTCCTTGATCGTCCTCTCGCTCTATGCGGAGGCTCGGGGGCTGCTCTCATAAACTCGGCTCCGGCCACACCGTTGACAGCGTCAACATACCAGCCCGAGAACTTGGAACTCGACGGTGCACCCGGGCTACGGCCGGCTCGCATGAGGGAACGACCAGACCAGCCGAGCCGTCGCGCAAGGCATTAAGACCTCGGAGGAGTCTAACCACTCCTCCGAGGCCTCGGGGGCTACACCCGGCGGGTGCGCTCGCGCGCACCCACCGGGACAAATGGCAACCGAGAAAGGCTGGTCCCCTTGCAAAAAAGTGCGGCAAAAGCCTCCAAGCGAGTGTTGACACTCCCTTCGAGGCTCGGGGGCTACTGTCGGGGACCATAATTAGGGGTACCCTCAAGGCCCCTAATTCTCAGCTGGTAACCCCCATCAGCGTAAAGCTGCAAAGGCCTGATGGGTGCGATCAAGTCAGGAATCGGTCCATTCGAAGGACGCGATTACGCGTCGCCCGAGCCTAGCCTCGGACAAGGGCAGCCGACCCTGAAGGATCTCCGCCTCGCCCGAGGCCCCCTTCAGCGACTGGAGTATTTCCGGCTCGCCCGAGGCCCTGTCTTCGCCGAGAAGCAACCCTGACCAGATCGCCGCGCCGACCGACCAAATCGCAGGAGCGTTTAATGCAAAGGCAGCCTGACGCCTTTATCCTGACGTGCGCTCTGCAGCCGACAGAGCCGAAGTGACCGCCGTCACTTCGCCGCTCCACTGACCAGCCTGATAGAAAGACAGCGCCGCCTGCGCCACGCCGACTGCGGCGCCGCTTGACAGAGTGAGGCTGACAGGCGGTCAGACCCGGCCACAGACGCCATGGGAAACTCCGCTCCGCCCGACCCAGGGCTCGGACTCGGGCTAAGTCCCGGAAGACGGCGAACTCCGCTCCGCCCAACCCAGGGCTCGGACTCGGGCTAAGCCCCGGAAGACGGCGAACTCCGCTCCGCCCGACCCAGGGCTCGGACTCGGGCTAAGCCCCGGAAGACGGCGAACTCCGCTCCGCCCGACCCAGGGCTCGGACTCGGGCTAAGCCCCGGAAGACGGCGAACTCCGCTCCACCCGACCCAGGGCTCGGACTCGGGCTAAGCCCCGGAAGACGACGAACTACGCTCCGCCCGACCCAGGGCTCGGACTCGGGCTCAGCCCCGGAAGATGACGAACTACGCTCCGCCCGACCCTAGGGCTCGGACTCTGCTCTGGCTTCAGCCGAAGGTCTCCGCCTCGCCCGACCCAGGGCTCGGACTCGACCTCGACCATGGAAGACAGACTCGACCACGGCTTCAGAGGAGCTTCCACATCACCCAACCTAGGGCACAGGCCGGCCACGCCAACAGGAGGCGCCATCATCACCCTACCCCGAGCTGACTCGGGCCGCAGGGAACAAGACTGGCGTCCCATCTGGCTCACTCCACCAGATGGGCAATGATGGCGCCCCGCATCCTCAGTGACGACGGCGGCTCTCGGCCCCCTTACGGAAGCAGGAGGACGTCAGCAACGACTCAACAGCCCCGACAGCTGTCTCTCCGCTAGGCTCCAGCGCTCCTCCGACGGCCACGACATCACGCCAGCAGGGTGCCAAAATCTCTCCGGCTGCCACAATGGCATGTACTTAGGGCGCTAGCTCTCCCCCGCTAGACACGTAGCACTCTGCTACACCCCATTGTACACCTGGATCCTCTCCTTACGCCTATAAAAGTAAGGACCAGGGCCCTTATAGGGGGGTTGGCCGCGCGGGGACGTGGAGGAGACAGGCGCTCGTGTGAGGCCGCTCGCTCTCACACCCGCGTGGAACGCTTGTAACCCCCTACTGCAAGCGCACCCGACCTGGGCGCGGGACGAACACGAAGGCCGCAGGATTTCCACCTCTCTCACGCCCGTCTCCGGCCACCTCGCTTTTCCCCCCTTCGCGCTCGCTCTCGCGTCGACCCATCTGGGCTGGGACACGCGGCGACATTCACTCGTCGGCTTAGGGACCCCCCGGTCTCGGAACGCCGACAGCTATCCTCGCATTTCTAAACGCACTCCATTACTTTCCATTCCTTTAGGCAAACCACCTATGTTTGAAGGTGAAGATTATTCTATGTGGAGTGATAAAATGAGGCTTCACCTAACCTCACTCCACAAAAGCATATGGGATATTGTTGAGTATGGAGTGCAGGTACCAAAGAAGGGAGACAAGGATTACGACTCGGAGGAAGTCGAACAAATCCAACACTTCAACTCCCAAGCCACAACTATACTCCTCGCCTCTCTAAGTCGAGAGGAGTATAATAAGGTGCAAGGGTTGAAGAGTGCAAAGGAGATTTAGGACGTGCTAAAGACCGCGCACGAAGGAGACGAGGTGACCAAGATCACCAAGCGGGAGACGATCGAGGGGGAGCTCGGTCGCTTTCGGCTTCGCCAAGGGGAGGAGCCACAAGACATGTACAACCAGCTCAAAACCTTGGTGAACCAAGTGTGCAACCTCGGGAGCAAAAAATGGGATGACCACAAAATGGTTAATGTTATTCTTTGATCACTTGTTTTCCTTAACCCTACTCAAGTTCAATTAATTTGTGGTAATCCTAGATATACACTAATGACTCCCGAGGAAGTAATAGGGAATTTTATGAGCTTTGAATTGATGATCAAAGGCTCAAAGAAAATCATCGAGCTAGATGGCCCCTCCACGTCCGAAGCACAACCGGTCGCATTCAAGGCGACGGAGGAGAAGAAGGAGGAATCTACATCAAGTAGAACACCCATCGACGCCTCTAAACTCAACAATGAGGAAATGACGCTCATCATCAAGAGCTTCCGCCAAATCCTCAAACAAAGGAAGGGGAAAGATTACAAGCCCCGTTCCAAGAAGGTGTGCTACAAATGTGGTAAGCCCGGTCATTTCATTGCTAAATGTCCGTTATCTAGTGATAGTGACAGGGGCGATGACAAGAAGGGCAAGAGGAGGGAAAAGAAGAGGTACCACAAGAAGAGGGGCGGTGATGCCCATGTGTGCCACGAGTGGGACTCTGAGGAGAACTCCTCCGACTCCTCCTCCGACGAGGACACCGCCAACATCGTCGTCACCAAGGGACTTCTCTTCCCCAACATCGGCCACAAGTGCCTCATGGCAAAGGACAGCAAAAGGAAGAAGGTGAAATCAAAATCCTCCACTAAATATGCATCCTCTAGTGTTGAAGATAATGCTAGTGATGAGGAGGATAATTTGCGTACCCTTTTTGCCAACCTTAACATGCAACAAAAAGAAAAATTGAATGAGTTAATTAGTGCTATTCATGAGAAGGATGAACTCTTGGACACCCAAGAGGACTTCCTAATTAAGGAAAATAAGAAGCATGTTAAGGTAAAAAATGCTTACGCTCTAGAAGTAGAAAAATGTGAAAAACAATCTAGTGAGCTAAGCACATGCCATGATGTTATTGTCAACCTTAGAAATGAAAATGCTAGTTTAATTGCTAAGGTTGACTCAAATGCTTGTGATGTTTCAATTCCCGATCTTAGAAATGATAATGTTAGTTTACTTGCTAAGATTGAAGAATTGAATATTTCTCTTGCTAGCCTTAGGAAGGATAATGAGAAATTGATTGCTAAGGCTAAAGAATTAGATGTTTGTAATGTTACAATTTTCGATCTTAGAGATAACAGTGATATGTTACGTGCTAAGATTGTTGAACTTAATGCTTGCAAACCCTCTACATCTACCATTGAGCATGTCACTATTTGCACTAGATGTAGAGATGTTAACATTGATGCTATTCATGATCATATGGCTTTAATTAAGAAACAAAATGATCACATAGCTCAACTTAATGCTAAAATTAATGAGCATGACTTAAAAAATGAAAAATTTAAATTTGCTAGAAGCATGCTATATAGTGGGAGACGCCCTGGCATCAAGGATGACATTGGCTTCCAAAAGGGGGATAATGTTAAACTTAATGCCCCTCCTAAAAGATTATCTAACTTTGTTAAGGGCAAGGCTCCCATGCCTCAGGATAACGAGGGTTACATTTTGTACCCTTCCGGTTATCCCGAGAGCAAAATTAGGAGAATTCATTCTAGGAAGTCTCACTCTGGCCCTAATCATGCTTTTATGTATAACGGTGAGACATCTAGCTCTAGGAAATCAACCCATGCTAAATTGCCTAAGAAGAAAACTCCTAGTGCATCAAATGATTCTAACATTTCATTTAAAACCTTTGATGCATCTTATGTTTTAACTAACAAATCCGGCAAGGTAGTTGCCAAGTATGTTGGGGGCAAGCACAAGGGATCAAAGACTTGTGTTTGGGTACCCAAAGTTCTTGTATCTAATATCAAAGGACCCAAAACCATTTGGGTACCTAAAGTCAAGAACTAAACTTGTTTTGTAGGTTTATGCATCCGGGGGCTCAAGTTGGATCATTGATAGCGGGTGCACAAACCACATGACCGGGGAGAAGAAGATGTTCTCCTCCTATGAGAAAAACCAAGATCCCCAACGAGCTATCACATTCGGGGATGGAAATCAAGGTTTGGTCAAAGGATTGGGTAAAATTGCTATATCTCCTGACCATTCCATTTCCAATGTTTTTCTTGTAGACTCTTTAGATTACAACTTGCTTTCAGTTTCGCAATTATGTAAAATGGGCTACAACTGTCTTTTTACAGATGTAGGTGTTACTGTCTTTAGAAGAAGTGATGATTCAGTAGCATTTAAGGGAGTGTTAGAGGGTCAGCTATACTTATTAGATTTCGATAGAGCTGAATTCGACACTTGCTTAATAGCTAAGACTAACATGGGTTGGCTCTGGCATCGCCGATTAGCACATGTTGGAATGAAGAATCTTCACAAGCTTCTAAAGGGAGAACACATTTTGGGACTAACAAATGTTCATTTTGAGAAAGATAGAGTTTGTAGCGCATGTCAGGCAGGGAAGCAAGTTGGTGTTCATCATCCACACAAGAACATCATGACGACTGCCAGGCCACTCGAGCTCCTACATATGGATCTATTCGGCCCGATAGCTTACATAAGCATCGGCGGGAGTAAGTACTGTCTAGTTATTGTGGATGATTATTCTCGCTTCACTTGGGTGTTCTTTTTGCAGGAAAAATCTCATACCCAAGAGACCTTAAAGAGATTCTTGAGACAGGCTCAAAACGAGTTCGGCTTAAGGATCAAGAAGATTAGAAGCGACAATGGGACGGAGTTCAAGAATTCTCAAATAGAAGGCTTCCTTGAGGAGGAGGGCATCTATTGGACATGGCAAGAACCATGCTTGACGAGTACAAGACTTCGGATCGGTTTTGGGGCGAGGCGGTCAACACCGCTTGCTACGGCATCAACCGGTTATATCTACACTGAATCCTCAAGAAGACATCATACGAACTCCTAACCGGTAAAAAGCCAAATGTTTCATATTTTAGAGTCTTTGGTAGCAAATGCTTTATTCTTGTTAAAAGAGGTAGAAAATCCAAATTTGCTCCTAAGGTTGTAGAAGGCTTTTTACTAGGATATGATTCAAACACAAGGGCATATAGAGTCTTTAACAAGTCCTCTGGACAAGTTGAAGTTTCTTGTGACATTGTGTTTGATGAGACTAACGGCTCTCAAGTAGAGCAAGTTGATCTTGATGAGATAGGTGATGAAGAGGCTCCGTGCGTCGCACTAAGGAACATGTCCATTGGGGATGTATGTCCTAAGGAATCCGAAGAGCCACCACATGCACAAGATCAACCATCTTCCTCCATGCAAGCATCTCCACCAACTCAAGATGAGGATGAGGCTCAAGATGATGAAGGAGAAAATCAAGGAGATGAGCCACCTCAAGATGAAGGCAATGATCAAGGGGGAGATGCAAATGATCAAGACAAGGAGGATGAAGAACCAAGACCGCCACACCCAAGAGTCCACCAAGCAATCCAATGAGATCACCCCGTGAACACCATCCTCAGCGATATTCAAAAGGGGGTAACCACTAGATCTCGTGTTGCTCATTTTTGTGAACATTACTCTTTTGTTTCCTCTATTAAGCCACACAGGGTAGAGGAAGCACTACAAGATTCAGATTGGGTGGTGGCGATGCAAGAGGAGCTCAACAACTTCACTAGGAACGAGGTATGATATTTAGTTCCACGTCCTAATCAAAATGTTGTAGGAACCTAGTGGGTCTTCCGCAACAAGCAAGACGAGCATAGTTTGGTGACAAGGAACAAAGCCCGACTTGTGGCCAAGGGGTATTCACAAGTCGAAGGTTTGGATTTTGGTGAAACCTATGCACCCGTAGCTAGGCTTGAGTCAATTCGCATATTACTTGCCTATGCTACTTACCATGGCTTTAAGCTTTATCAAATGGATGTGAAAAGTGCCTTCCTCAATGGACCAATCAAGGAAGAGGCCTACGTTGAGCAACCTCCTGGCTTTGAAGATAGTGAGTACCCTAACCATGTGTATAAACTCTCTAAGGCGCTTTATGGGCTCAAGCAAGCCCCAAGAGCATGGTATGAATGCCTAAGAGATTTTCTTATCACTAATGGGTTCAAAGTCGGAAAGGACGATCCTACTTTATTCATTAAAACTCTTAACAATGATTTGTTTGTATGCCAAATCTATGTTGATGATATTATATTTGGATCTACTAACGAATCTACTTGTGAGGAATTTAGTAGGATCATGACACAAAAAATCGAGATGTCTATGATGGGGGAGTTGAAGTACTTCTTGGGATTTCAAGTGAAGCAACTCCAAGAGGGCACCTTCATTAGCCAAACAAAGTATATTCAAGACATTCTAAACAAGTTTGGGATGAAGGATGCCAAACCCATCAAGACACCCATGGGAACCAATGGGCATCTCGACCTCGACACGGGAGGTAAATCCGTAGATCAAAAGGTATACCGGTCGATGATAGGATCTTTACTCTATTTATGTGCATCTCGACCGGATATAATGCTTTCCGTATGCATGTGTGCAAGATTCCAAGCCGACCCTAAGGAAGCTCACCTTACGGCCGTAAAACGAATCTTGAGATATCTAGTTCATACTCCTAAGTTTGGGCTTTGGTATCCTAGGGGATCCACATTTGATTTAATTGGTTATTCGGATGCCGATTGGGCAGGGTGTAAAATTAATAGAAAGAGCACATCGGGGACTTGCCAGTTCTTGGGAAGATCCCTGGTGTATTGGGCTTCAAAGAAGCAAAATTCCGTCGCTCTTTCTACCACCGAAGCCGAGTATATTGCCACAGGCCATTGTTGTGCACAATTACTTTGGATGAGGCAAACCCTTAGGGACTATGGTTATAAATTAACCAAAGTTCCTCTTCTATGTGATAATGAGAGTGCAATCTGCATGGCGGATAATCCCGTTGAGCATAGCCGCACTAAGCACATAGCCATTCGATATCATTTTCTAAGGGATCACCAACAAAAGGGAGATATCGAGATTGCATATATTAACACTAAGGATCAATTAGCCGATATCTTTACCAAGCCACTAGATGAACAAACCTTTAACAAACTTAGGCATGAGCTAAATATTCTTGATTCTAGGAACTTCTTTTGATGTTTTGCACACATATCTCATGAATATACCTTTGATCATATCTCTTTTATATACTATGACTAATGTGTTTTCATGTGAATTTCAAACCAAGTCATAGGTGTATTGAAAGGGAATTGGAGTCTTCGACAAAGACAAAGGCTTCCACTCCACTCCATAACTCATCCTTCGCCGTCGCTCCGAGCAACTCTCCGTCATTGGTATAATCTTCACTCATATTGTGTTTGCCAAAGGGGAGAAAGTAGTTAGAAGGGCTTATATTTCACTCAAGTATCCGTTTTTGGCGATTCATGCCAAAGGGGGAGAAAGTATTAGCCCAAAGCAAAAGGACCGCACCACCATCTAATTTTAAAATTTTCAAATTGGTATCTCATTGTGTTCAAAAGGGGGAGAAAGTAGTATTCTCAAAATTGGTATATTAAAATCCTCTTGAACACTAAGAGGAGGATTTTACTGAAGGGGAGTTTTGTTTAAGTCAAAGGAAACGCGTTTGAAACAGGGGGAGAAAATTTCAAATCTTGAAAATACTTCTCAAAATCTTATTCATTTACCTTTGACTATTTGCAAAAGAACTTTCAAAAGAATTTACAAAAGAATTTGCAAAAACAAAACATGTGGTGCAAGCGTGGTCCAAAATGTTAAAAATATAAAGAAACAATCCTTGCATATCTTATGTGAATTAATATTGGCTCAATTCTAAAGTAACCTTTGCACTTACATTTATGCAAACTAGTTCAATTATGCACTTCTATATTTGCTTTGGTTTGTTTTGGCATCAATCACCAAAAAGGGGAGCTTGAAAGGGAATTAGGCTTACACCTTTTTTCCTAATTGACTTTGGTGGTTGAATTGCCCAACACAAATAATTGGACTAACTAGTTTGCTCTAGTCTATAAGTTTTACAGGTGCCAAAGGTTCACAATATG
The DNA here is from genome assembly GCA_029449295.1 of Zea luxurians. NCBI lineage: Eukaryota > Viridiplantae > Streptophyta > Magnoliopsida > Poales > Poaceae > Zea > Zea luxurians. The sequence continues at coordinate 18,485,026 of JAOPSE010000009.1, forward strand.
CCATTAAAAAGACCAAGAAAGGGTTCAAACAAAGAGAGCTAAAGAGATCCCAAAGGCACCCCGGTCTGGCGCACCGGACTGTCCGGTGCATCACCGGACAGTGTCCGGTGCACCAGGGCAGTCAAAGCAGAACTCGCTACCTTCGGGAAAATCAGAGGGCACTCCGCTATAATTCATCGGACTGTCCGGTGTGCTAGTGGAGCAACGGCTACTTCGCGCGCAACGGTCGTCTGCAACCGCATTCAATGCGCTACAGTGAGCGCCAGAGTCAGAGCACACGCAGTTGGCGCACCGGACAGTCTACAGGACTTGTCCGGTGCACCACCGGACAGCCCAGAGGGCCCGCAAGTCAGAGCTCCAACGGTCGAACCCCAACGGTCTGCTGACGTGGCTGGCGCACCGGACAGTGTCCGGTGGCGCACCGGACTGTCTGGTGCGCCATGCGACAGCACACTTCCAACGACCATTTTTGGTGGTTGGGGCTATAAATACCCCAACCACCCCACATTCAATGGCATCCAAGTTTCTACACTTCTACACCTTACAAGAGCTATAGCATTCAATACAAGACACACCAAAGAGATCAAATCCTCTCCCAACTGCACACAAAGCTTTAGTGATTAGAGAGAGAGATTTGTTGTGTTCATTTGAGCTCTTGCGCTTGGATTGCTTCTTTTCTTTCTCATTCTTCTTGTGATCAAACTCAATTGTAACCAAGGCAAGAGACACCAATTGTGTGGTGGTCCTTGCGGGAACTTCGTGTTCCGTTTGATTGAGAAGAGAAGCTCACTCGGTCTAAGTGACCGTTTGATAGAGGGAAAGGGTTGAAAGAGACCCGGTCTTCGTGACCACCTCAACGGGGAGTACGTTTGCAAGAACCGAACCTCGGTAAAACAAATCACCGTGCCTCGCTCTTTATTTGCTCACGATTTGTTTTGCGCCCTCTCTCTCGGACTCGTTTATATTTCTAACGCTAACCCGGCTTGTAGTTGTGCCTAAGTTTATAAATTTCAGATTTGCCCTATTCACCCCCCTCTAGGCGACTTTCAGAAACGATCGAGGGGGAGCTCGGTCGCTTCATGCTTCACCAAGTGGAGGAGCCACAAGCAATGTACAACCGACTCAAGACATTGGTGAACCAAGTGCGCAACCTCGGGAGCACGAAATGGGATGACCATGAGATGGTCAAGGTTATTCTTAGATCACTCGTATTTCTTAACCCTACTCAAGTTCAATTAATTCGTGGTGATCCAAGATATAAACTAATGTCTCCCGGGGAAGTAATAGGAAAATTTGTGAGCTTTGAATTGATGATCAAAGGCTCCAAAAAGATCATCGAGCAAGGCGCATCCTCCTCCGTACCCGAGGCACAACCCGTTGCATTCAAGGCAACGGAGGAGAAGAAAGAAGACTCTACACCGAGTAGAGTCCCCATCGACGCCTCCAAGCTCGACAATGAGGAGATGGCGCTCATCATCAAGAGCTTCCGTCAAATCCTCAAGCAAAGGAGGGAGAAAGACTACAAGTCCCGCTCCAAGAAGGTTTGCTACAAATGTGGTAAGCCCGGTTATTTTATCGCTAAATGTTCTTTGTCTAGTGATAGTGACAGGGGCGACGACAAGAAGGGAAAGAGAAAAGAAAAGAAGAGGTACTACAAGAAGGGCGGCGATGCCCATGTTTGCCGGGAGTGGGACTCCGACGAGAGCTCCACCGACTCCTCCTCCGACGAGGACGCCGCAAACATCGCCGTCACCAAGGGCCTTCTCTTCCCCAACGTCGACCACAAGTGCCTCATGGCAAAGGACGGCAAAAAGAAGAAGGTAAAATCTAGAGCTTCCACTAAATATGCAACTTATAGTGATGAGGCTAGCTCTAGTGATGATGAGGATGATTTGCTCACCCTTCTTGCCAACTTAAACGTGCAACAAAAAGAAAAATTAAATGAATTGATTAGTGCTATTCATGAAAAGGATGAACTCTTGGATAGCCAAGAGGGCTTCCTAATTAAAGAAAACAAAAAGCATGTTAAAGTTAAAAATGCTTATGCTCTAGAGGTAGAAAAATGTGAAAAATTAACTAGTGAGCTAAGCACTTGCCATGACACTATTTCTAGCCTTAGAAATGAAAATGCCAAATTAATTGCTAAGGTTGAGAAATCAAATATTTATGATGATTCAATTGTTAATCTTATAAATGATAATGCTAGTTTAATTGCTAAGATTGACAAATTGAATTTATCTCTTTCTAGCCTTAAGATTGAAAATGAAAAATTAATTGTTAAGGCCAAAGATTTAACTGTTTGCAATGATGATATTTCCAACCTTAGAGATGAGAATGCTATTTTACATGCTAAGATTGTTGAATTAAATACTTGCAAACCCTCTACATCTACCGTTGAGCATGTCTCTATTTGCACTAGATGTAGAGATATTAATGTTGATGCTATTCATGATCACTTAGCTTTAATTAAGTAACAAAATGATCACATAGCTCAACTTAGTGCTAAGATTAATGAGCATGACTTGGAAAATGAAAAATTTAAATTTGCTAGAAGCATGCTCTATAGTGGGAGACGCCCTGGCATCAAGGATGGCATCGGTTTCCAACAGGGAAACAATGTCAAGCTTAATGCCCCTCCTAAAAGATTGTCTAACTTTGTTAAGGGCAAAGCTCCCATGCCTCAGGATAACGAGGGTTACATTTTATACCCTGTCGGTTATCCCGAGCATAAAATTAGGAGAATTCACTCTAGGAAGTCTCACTCTGGCTCAAATCATGCTTTTATGTATAAAAGTGAGGCATCTAGTTCTAGGCAATCCACTCATGTTAAATTGCCTAAGAAGAAAACTCCTATTGCATCAAATGAACCTAATGTTTCATTTAAGACTTTTGATGCATCATATGTTTTAACTAACAAATCAGGCAAAGTAGTTGCCAAATATGTTGGGGGCAAACACAAGGAGTCAAAGATTTGTGTTTGGGTACCCAAGGTGCTTGTTTCTAATGTCAAAGGACCCAAGACCGTTTGGGTACCTAAGAACAAGGCCTAAATTTGTTTTGTAGGTTTATGCATCCGGGGGCTCAAGTTGGATCATCGATAGCGGGTGCACAAACCACATGACAGGGGAGAAAAGGTTGTTCTCCTCCTATGAGAAAAATCAAGATCCCCAACGAGCTATCACATTCGGGGATGGAAATCAAGGTTGGGTCAAAGGATTGGGTAAAATTGCTATATCTCCTGACCATTCTATTTCCAATGTTTTTCTTGTAGATTCTTTAGATTACAACTTGCTTTCTTTTTCTCAATTATGTAAAATGGGTTACAACTGTCCTTTACGGATATAGGTGTTACTGTCTTTAGAAGAAGTGATGATTCAGTAGCATTTAAGGGAGTATTAGAGGGTCAACTATACTTAGTTGATTTTAATAAAGTTGAACTCGACACTTGCTTAATTGCTAAGACTAACATGGGTTGGCTCTGGCATCGCCGACTAGCCCACGTTGGGATGAAGAATCTTCATAAACTTCTAAAGGGAAAGCACATTTTGGGACTAACCAATGTTCATTTTGAGAAAGACAGGATTTGTAGCGCATGTCAAACAGGAAAGCAAGTTGGAGTTCATCATCCACATAAGGACATCATGACGACTGACAGGCCGCTTGAGCTACTCCACATGGACCTATTCGGCCCGATAGCTTACATAAGCATCGGCGGGAGTAAGTACTGTCTAGTTATTGTGGATGATTATTCTCGCTTCACTTGGGTATTCTTTTTGCAGGATAAATCTCAAACCCAAGAGACCTTAAAGGGATTCTTGAGACGGGCTCAAAATGAGTTCGGCTTGAGGATCAAGAAGATTAGAAGCGACAACGGAACGGAGTTCAAGAACTCACGAATAGAAGGCTTTCTTGAGGAGGAGGGCATCAAGCATGAGTTCTCTTCTTCCTACACACCACAACAAAATGGTGTAGTGGAGAGGAAGAATAGAACTCTATTGGACATGGCGAGGACCATCCTTGATGAGTACAAGACTTCGGATCGATTTTGGGCTGAGGCGGTCAACACCGCTTGCTACGCCATCAACCGGTTATATCTTCACCGAATCCTCAAGAAGACATCGTATGAACTCCTCACCGGTAAAAGGCCCAATGTTTCATATTTTAGAGTCTTTGGTAGCAAATGTTTTATTTTTGTTAAAAGAGGTAGAAAATCTAAATTTGCTCCTAAAGTTGTAGAAGGCTTTTTACTTGGTTATGATTCAAACACAAGGGCGTATAGAGTCTTTAACAAGTCCTCTGGACAAGTTGAAGTTTCTTGTGACATTGTGTTTGATGAGACTAACGGCTCTCAAGTAGAGCAAGTTGATCTTGATGAACTAGATGATGAAGAGGCTCAATGCGTCGCGCTAAGGAACATGTCCATTGGGGATGTGTGTCCTAAGGAATCCGAAGAGCCTCCACAAGCACAAGATCAACCATCTTCCTCCATGCAAGCATCTCCACCAACTCAAGATGAGGATCAAGCTCAAGATGATGATGATGAAGATCAAGAGGAGCCACCTCAAGCAGATGACAATGATCAAGGGGGAGATGCTAATGATCAAGGCAAGGAAGATGACGACGGTCCAAGACCGCCACACCCAAGAGTCCACCAAGCAATCCAACGAGATCACCCCGTGAACACCATACTCGGCGATATTCATAAGGGGGTACCCACTCGATCTCGTGTTGCTCATTTTTGTGAACATTACTCTTTTGTTTCCTCTATTGAGCCACACAAGGTAGAGGAAGCACTTCAAGATTTGGATTAGGTGCTGGCGATGCAAGAGGAACTCAACAACTTCACGAGGAGTGAGGTATGGAATTTAGTTCCACGTCCTAACCAAAATATTGTAGGAACCAAGTGGGTCTTCCGCAAGAAACAAGATGAGCATGGTGTGGTGACAAGGAACAAAGCCTGACTTGTCGCCAAGGGGTATTCACAAGTCGAAGGTTTGGATTTTAGTGAAACCTATGCACCCGTAGCTAGGCTTGAGTCAATTCGCATATTACTTGCCTATGCTACTTACCATGGCTTTAAGCTTTATCAAATGGACGTGAAAAGTTCCTTCCTCAATGGACCAATCAAGGAGGAGGTCTATGTTGAGCAACCTCCCGGCTTTGAAGATAATGAGTACCCTAACCATGTCTATAAACTCTCTAAGGCGCTTTATGGGCTCAAACAAGCCCCAAGAGCATGGTATGAATGCCTAAGAGATTTTCTTATCGTTGATGGCTTCAAAGTCGGAAAAGCCGATCCTACTCTCTTTACTAAAACAATTGCAAATGATTTGTTTGTATGCCAAATTTATGTTGATGATATCATATTTGGGTCTACTAACAAATCTACTTGTGAAGATTTTAGTAGGATCATGATTCAAAAATTCGAGATGTCTATGATGGGGGAGTTGAAGTATTTTCTAGGATTTCAAGTCAAGCAACTCCAAGAGGGCACCTTCATTAGCCAAACGAAGTACATTCAAGACATACTGACCAAGTTTGGGATGAAGGATGCCAAGCCCATCAAGACACCCATGGGAACCAATGGGCATCTCGACCTCGACACGGGAGGTAAATCCGTAGATCAAAAGGTATACCGGTCGATGATAGGATCTTTACTTTATTTATGTGCTTCTCGACCAGATATAATGCTTTCCGTATGCATGTGTGCAAGATTCCAAGCCGATCCTAAGGAAGTTCACCTTAGGGCCGTAAAACGAATCTTGAGATATTTAGTTTATACTCCTAAGTTTGGCCTTTGGTACCCCAGGGGATCCACTTTTGATTTAATTGGTTATTCAGATGCTGATTGGGCAGGGTGTAAGATTGATAGAAAGAGCACATCAGGGACTTGCCAGTTTTTGGGAAGATCTCTGGTGTCTTGGGCTTCAAAGAAGCAAAATTCGGTAGCTCTTTCTACCGCCGAAGCCGAGTATATTGCCATAGGCCATTGTTGCGCGCAATTGATTTGGATGAGGCAAACCCTTAGGGATTATGGTTACAAACTAACCAAAGTTCCTCTCCTATGTGATAATGAGAGTGCAATCCGCATGGCGGATAATCCCGTTGAGCATAGCCGCACTAAACACATAGCCATTCAGTATCACTTTTTGAGGGATCACCAACAAAGGGGATATATCGAGATTGCTTATATTAACACCAAAGAACAATTAGCCGATATCTTTACCAAGCCACTAGATGAGAAAACATTTACCAAACTTAGGCATGAGCTAAATATTCTTGATTCTAGGAATTTTGATTGATATTTTGCACACATAGCTCATTTATATACCTTTGATCATCTCTCTTTCATGTGCTATGACTAATGTGTTTTCAAGTGAATATTATGCTAAGTCATAGATTGAAAGGGAATTGGAGTCTTCGGCGAAGACAAAGGCTTCCACTCCACTCCATCTAATTATTCATCATTCGTCGTCGCTCCGCACCGCTCTCCAACTTTGGTATAATCTTCACTCCTATATTTTTTTACCAAAGGGGTAGAAAGTTTGAAAAAGGGCTTATATTTCACTCACAAGTATCCGTTTTTGGCGATTCATGCCAAAGGGGAAGAAAGTATTAGCCCAAAGCCAAAGGACCACACCACCACCAATTTTAAAAATGTAGTCTTTCAAATTTGTGTTAAGAAAAGATTTTTCTATTGGTATCTTATTTTTGATATAATTTCAAATTGGTATACCCTCTTCAAAATTAATATCTAAAACCCTCTTGAACACTAAGAGGAGAATTTCATTGAGGGGGAGTTTTGTTTAGTCAAAGGAAAAGCATTTGAAACAAGGGGAGAAAATTTCATATCTTGAAAATGCTTCTCAAAATATTATTCTTATACCTTTGACTATTTGCAAAAGACTTTGAAAAGAATTTCCAAAGCATTTGCAAAACAAAACAAGTGGTGCAAGTGTGGTCCAAAATTTTAAATAAGAAGAAAGCCATCCATGCATATCTAGTATAAATAATTATTGGTTTCATTCCAAGCAACCTTTGCACTTACCTTATGCAAACTAGTTCAATTCTGCACTTTTATATTTGTTTTGGTTTGTGTTGGCATCAATCACCAAAAAGGGGGAGATTGAGAGGGAAATAGACTTACACCTTTTCCTATATGAATTTTGGTGATTGAATTGCCCAACACAAATTAATTGGACTAACTAGTTTGCTCTAGATTATGAGTTCTATAGGTGCCAAATGTTCACAACAAACCAATAAAAAGACCAAGAAAGGGTTCAAATAAAAAAAGCAAAAGACTACCGAAGTGTGCCCTGGTCTGGCGCACCGGACTGTCCGGTGTGCCACCGGACAGTGTCCGGTGCACCAGGGAACCAAACTCTGAACTTGCCACCTTCGAGAATTCTGGGAGTCGCTCCGCTATAATTCACCGGACTTTCCGGTATAGCACCGGACTGTCCGGTGCGCCAGCGGAGTAACGGCTCCACAGCGCCAACGGTCGTCTGCAACGGTACAGTAAAAGTGAACAGTGGCGCCTGCGTGCACAGAAGTCAGAGCAGCGCCAGAAGGCGCACCGGACAGTGAATAGTGACTATCCGGTGCACCACCGGACTGTCTGGTGGCCTAGAAGTCAGAAGCTCCAACGGTCGAACCCAAACGGTCGGGTGACGTGGTTGGCGAACTGGACAGTGTCCGGTGGCACACCGGACTGTCCGGTGCGCCATGCGACAGCAGCCTCCACCAATGGTCAACTTGGTGGTTGGGGCTATAAATAACCCCCAACCACCACACTTCAATGCATCCAAGTTTTCAGCCATCAAACCTCATACAAGAGCTATAGACTTCATTCAAAGACACAACCAAAGAGATCAAATCCTCTCCCAAGTCCGGAATCACTCCAAAGAAATTAGTGACTAGAGAGAGACATTTGTGTTCATTTGAGCTCTTACGCTTGGATTGTTTTTCTTCTTCCTTCTTTCTTGTGTTCAACACACTTGTAATCAAAACAAGAGACACCAAGTTGTGGTGGTCCTTGTAGTGGACTTAGTGTCCCATTTGATTGAAGAGAAAGGCTCACTCGGTCTAAGTGACCGTTTTAGAGAGGGAAATGTTTGAAAGAGATCCGGTCTTTGTGACCACCTCAACGGGGAGTAGGTTTGCAAGAACCGAACCTCGGTAAAACAAATCACCGTGTCATCCGCCTTATTTGCTTGTGATTTGTTTTTCGCCCTCTCTTTCGGAGTCGATTATATTTCTAACACTAACCCCGACTTGTAGTTGTGCTTAAAGTTTATAAATTTCAGATTTGCCTATTCACCCCCCTTTAGGTGACTTTCAATACCTCCTTTGTAGTGTGTTTTGTCTTTTTCCTACATTCCTTGTCACCCAGGCAGGTACCCACATCTGTATGTCCGTATGTCAGTGTAGTGATAGCTTGTGCTAGCTCGGTGCAGGTAAATGCCAATTTTTTGTATTTTGGCCATTTTTCGGAAAAAAATACACGTTTGGACCCTAGAAAATTTTAATTGCATTTTTGGACCCTTTGCTCGGCGCCATAGCATATGGCGCCGAGGTAACACAGCTCGGCGCCATAGGTTATGGCGCCGAGGTACGTGCTGCGTTGGCACAACCGGACGCCGTGGCGTTGACGTGGCACCGAGCTCGGCGCCACAGATCTTGACGCCGAGCTCGGTTGGCTTATTTACAGTTTTGCTGCAAAGAGATAGCACAAATCTATCTAACTCAGTTGGTGGAGCATAAGGTTTTGAACCCGAGATTTTTTTTTATCTTTTAAATAACTCAATTTTTTTAAATAACTTATTGGAAGGCCGGTTGTTTAGAGCGCAGTGAACGGGTAGTGGAAGGCCTGCTGTTTTTTTGGGGGCCGGGATCTGCCAAACTGGAATACAAATTTCCTAGGAACGTAGCAATAGAAATGGTGCGTTACGGCGGCTCGTAAAAAAATATGTCTATGGTTGACTTCATGAAGCTTCATCCCGTGTGAAGTTAAGCGTGGATACAAAGAAGATTTGTTCACGATGTCTGTTTTTTTACCAATACGTGCTCGAGCATAAACGGACGAGATCATTAATACATGGATCACCTCTTAAACAAACCTGTAACTCAGATTAATGTAACGATCACATTCCATTATACTCCATGCATCCGTCCATAACAAAAAAAACCCGTAATTTCTCGTTGGACCATCCTTATCAATTAAATTATTGACAACTAGATTATCTATTCCTTGCTATAGCATTGAACTGAAGAGATCAGCAGACATGGGATTCTGTACCGACGGTTCCTGTTTGAATAGGGTGCAGCCATGTCTCATTATTTTCGTTCTTATGGTGTCGGTATGATTTATATAATAATCCTGCATTCCAAATAGTATACCTAATGAGTTATTTAAAAAAATTGAGTTATTTAAAAGATAAAAAAAATCTGGGCGAGTTGTAGGGCTTGAACCCCCAACCCAAAACCTTATGCTCCACCAACTAAGCTAGATAGATTTGTGCTATCTCTTTGCAGCACAACTGTAAATAAGACAACCGAGCTCGGCGCCAAGATCTGTGGCGCCGAGCTCGGTGCCACGTCAACGCCACGGCGTCCCGGTTGTGCCAACGCAACACGTACCTCGGCGCCATAACCTATGGCGCCGAGCTGTGTTATCTCGGCGCCATAGGCTATGGCGCCGAGTAAAGGGTCCAAAAATGCAATTAAAATTTTCTAGGGTCCAAACGTGTATTTTTTTTTCCAAAAAATGGCCAAAATACAAAAAATTCGGATGCCAATATGCATATAATTTCAGAAGCCAAATCTATTAAGAAAAATTACGGTTTCAGTTGTAAGCCAAAATTGATCGCCTGCACATTTTGAGATAATGAAATCAAAATAGTCTGGCTTGAGCCTATGGTAGAACACACTTGCATTGTTGGGTGTACACCGGTTACCACGTATTGTCAAACTCTGTATAAGGTGTGATGATATTGGAGCCCATACCAATTGCGGATATAAATTCTCTCACCCATGTCCGTGTTCATGCGGGTAGGAAGTACCTGTGGGTTGTCAAGCCTGAGAAAAAAACTACATCATTACCATTACACCATTACCATTATTAGCGCAGGAGCAAACATATGCTGAGTTAATCCCTACTACTAATTAAGCACCTAACGTGGGCGCCCACGTCCATGCCCCCACCATACCAAGAAAATTGTGCACTGCAACAGCTCGCCTCGCCTACACCGCAACAGCAACAGCAAAATCCCCAAACCCGGCCATGCCCCGAGTTGCCAGGGAAGCTCGTCCGCGGTTGCCGCGCCATTCTCTGCCTCGAATTTAGGGTCTCCAAACCTGGACGCCTTCAGCGCCCACCGTCTGCGATTTGTAAACCGTGCAGATCTAGACCATCAGCGCCCGGGGTGGAGGGGATTCTTGCATGCCACGCAGATCCAGGCCATTCCCCGCCTAGGTATGTGCCGCGCAGATTCAGCAACACCCCACCATGCCATGTGGGCTAGGCACCGCGTCGTCTCCTCCGCATCGCCAGCCCGCCCGACCAACCATGCCAGATGCAGCGCTCGTATTCTAAAGCTTCCCGAGCCGCCATGCCAACGCTATGCCCCCGCCTCGCCATCCAGCCGCGCAGTCGCGATGTGGCTGGCTCTGGAGGATCCCTCGTGTCCCCTAGTTCGACCAGCCATCAACCCCTTCGTTTTCCCTTCCACGCTACATAGAACACACATCGGCCAGGCCGTCAGGGCCCCAGATTTGTCATCGTACCATTCCCCGCAATATTCCCGCTTGATCTGGCAATTTATAGCAAAATACTTGGATAAATAAAAATTGTTTTTGTTATGTTATGGCTTAGAAAAAAATGATGTTGAACATTGTAAATCTTTTGATGAGTTATTTTATCTTGCTTTGATTCTGAAATAGAGACCAATGTTGCATAATGTTCCCTAGTATCATCAGGAAGTATTAACTTGAATGGTAAACTCATTGTCGAAGTTAGAAGACTTGGTGGTGAGACTGTCATGTCTAACATACTTCACTTAGTTGAAGAAGCCCAGACAAGGGTGGTCCCTGTTCAACGATTGACGGACATGGTATAGTATGTGAACTGATTCCGACATGTATGAAAGTTTAGAGGTATGATATTCAAAGCATTACATCTTTGTCCTGTTACTATCTCAATCATCTCTGTGTGATTGGAATAGTACATTTATCATGGCCAACATGAATCATGGGTTCTGTAGAGTTTTTTTACTTCTGTATAATTTTTTTACAAATCAAGTGAACATGGGTGATTGGTTACTTCATATAAATGTTTTACCCTTTGGTATGATTAATATTTAAAATGATTTATTTTAGTTGGAGCACTTCTTCCTGTCTTTAGACACTTAGTGCATTACATTATATATTAATTTCCTATTAATGATGTTGCAGGCGAATAGTAAGCTATACATCCTCCCATTATGAAAACAAGGAAATAAGTTTCGTGCATTAAATTGTGGGCTTTTTTAAAAAACTATGTTGCTGTTGTAATGGAGGAAACTTACATGCTTATGTGTTTTGCAGTTGTGTTCAAATATGGAACTGGTTTGACCTTCTGGTCTGATCCGATCCTTGGACTTCTTCTGTTCCTACTTGATGCATGTTCAACTCGAATTTTAGACTTTTTTAGGATTTCAAAACAATTTTGCAATGTGTTCATCTTCAGTTTTTGAGTGATCAGTAACGCTGAAGATTAAAAAAATATAAAATTTCTTCTTTTCTTGAGTAAACCTACATACTATAAACTTGTATTGATCTGTTTTTATCATTGGAATAGCCTGGTTTGCCGCTCTTGCTGCAATATCTGTCTCAGTCTGAGAAATTAGTTATGGAGCTCATGCCAAAATTGGGAGAACATTTTGTTGAATAAATGATAGACCAAGCACGTATGGAAGCCAGTGGTTTATCACAGTTTTCTCATGTTCCTTACCATTTCATCTAACTCTTAGAGTTTTGGAAGCAAGATATTTGGATTTTCTGCTTTTTCGGATAGAGACTTCTCGAATTAGAATATGTTTGAATAACTATTCCATTAAAAAATCTACTTGTGATATATAAAAATTGTAGCAACACACAATCATCTAACTATATTTATATTTTTTTAGGTATGTAAACATCCCTTTTAGTGATGCTAAATGAACTAAATCTCAAAGTGTCTTGTATCTATGCGAGTTCGAGTAGAGCATGTATAGACATGTTATCGAGTGATTTCAAGATGAATGATAAGGTATGAAGTAATTGTAAAATGAATTTCCAAGCTGCATGTCATCTAGGTGATCGGACTATAATGTGTATATCCTTAGTTAAGGACACATGGTTTTTTTGGCTAGTCAACAAAATCTCTACTACTTATTAAGACAGTAAGGGGTAAGCTGTCATTCCATGTTCTGCCATTCTCATTCACCCATCCTCGAAAAGCCCATTCCCATTACCCCATCCCCACACTATCTTTCTCATTCCCCCCTCCCCGCAAATCTCATTCTCACGTGCGACCTCTCAAGCAAATGTGCTCGTAGCTACCACTACACCACATGTGTGTTTATGTCAATATCTGTTACAGTAAAAAATATCTACTACATCTCTCTCAAAGCCCACCTACTACCTTTGCACAATGTATAGTAGTAGATAATTATCAACGAGATTCCTGAATTATATTTTTGGATTGAGGGAGTGGTATTTAAAGAAGAGCCTTGCATGCAATTTCTTTTATTTGAATAATGTTTTCAACTTAAATTCTTTTTTATATGTGTGACATTTATTCTCCGTAATATTTTTTCTATACATCTAACTTGTGAGTCATTTTCATAAACCAACGCCAAAGATGAATCCATGTTTCTTGGAAACCCCGAACAAACACCACTGGCAGGAGGCGCTCGTGTTGGCGTCGCTCATCGACGACGAGAAAAAGCTTAGTGTCGGCGTTTCGACCCCGGGGGGTCCCTGGACCGACGAGTAAATTGTCGCCGCGTGCCCCAGCCCAGATGGGTCGGCGCGAGACGGAGCAAGAAGGGGGGAAACTAGAGGGAGACAGGCGTAAATGGGAAACCCGCGGCCTTCGTGTTGTCCTGCGCCCAGGTCGGGTGCGCTTGCAGTAGAGGGTTACAAGCGTCCGCGTGGGAGGGGGGAGAGGCCCGTACGCGTCGTCCCGTTCTCCCGCGCGACCAACCCTCCCGTAAGAGAGCCCTGGACCTTCCTTTTATAGGCGTAAGGAGAGGGTCCAGGTGTACAATGAGGGTGTAGCAGTGTGCTAACGTGTCTAGCAGAGAGGAGCTAGCGCCCTAAGTACATGCCGTCGTGGCAGCCGGAGAGGTCTTGGCACCCTGTTCATGTGATGTCGTGGCCGTCGGAGGAGCGCTGGAGCCTTGAGGAAGGACAGTTGTCAGGGATGTCGAGTCCTTGCTGACGTCTCCTTGCTTCCGTAAGGGGCTGAGAGTCGCCGTCGTCACGGAGCATGCGGTGCGCCATCATTATTTGTTTACCGGGGCGAGCCAGATGGGACGCCGGTCTTGTTCCCCGTAGCCTGAGCTAGCTAGGGGTAGGGTAATGATGGCCCCTCTTGCGACGTGGTCGGTCCGAGCCCTAGGTCGGGCGAGGTGGAGGCTCCTCCGAGGTCGAGGTCGAGTCCGTCTTCCGAGGTTGAGGTCGAGTCCGAGCCCCGGGTCGGGCGAGGCGGAGACCGTCGTCCGAGGCCAAGGCTGGGTCAGAGCCCTGGGGTCGGGCGAGGCGGAATTTGTCATCTTCCGGGGCCGAGGCTGAGTCCGAGCCCTGGGGTCGGGCGAGGCGGAGTTTGTCGTCTTCTGGGGCCGAGCCCGAGTCCGAGCCCTGGGGTCGAGCGAGGCGGAGTTCGTCGTCTTCCGGGGCCGAGACCGAGTCTGAGCCCTGGGGTCGGGCGAGGCGGAGTTCGTCGTCTTCCGTAGCCGAGGCCAAGTCCGAGCCCTGGGGTCGGGCGAGGCGGAGTTCGTCGTCTTCTGGGGCCGAGCCCGAGTCCGAGCCCTGGGGTCGGGCGAGGCGGAGTTCGTCGTCTTCCGGGGCCGAGCCCGAGTCCGAGCCCTGGGGTCGGGCGAGGCGGAGTTCGTCGTCTTCCGGAGCCGAGGCCGAGTCCGAGCCCTGGGGTCGGGCGAGGCGGTGTTCGTCGTCTTCCGGGGCCGAGCCCGAGTCCGAGCCCTAGGGTCGGGCGAGGCGGAGTTTCCTATGGCGCATGAGGCCAGACTTGGCTGCTGTCAGCCTCACTCTATCGAGTGGCACGACAGTCGGAGCGACGCAGGCGGTGCTGTCTTCTTGTCAGGCCGGTCAGTGGAGCGGCGAAGTGACTGTGGTCACTTCGGCTCTGTCGACTGAAGAGCGCGCGTCAGGATAAGGTGTCAGGCGATCCTCGCATTAAATGCTCATGCGATACGATCGATCGGTGTGGCGATCTGGCCAAGGTTGCTTCTCGGCGAAGACTGGGCCTCGGGCGTGCCGAAGGTGTGTCCGTTGCTTGAGGGGGCCCTCGGGTGAGACGTGAATCCTCCAAGGTCGGCTGCCCTTGCCCGAGGCTGGGCTCGGGCGATGCGAGACCGTGTCCCTTGAGTGGACCGAGTCTTGACTTAATCGCACCCATCAGGCCTTTTCAGCTTTGTGTTGATTGGGGTTACCAGCTAAGATTAGGAGTCTTGGGGGTACCCCTAATTTTGGTCCCTGACAGTAGCCCCCGAGCCTCGAAGGGAGTGTTGATACTCGCTTGGAGGCTTTTGTCACACTTTTTTGCAAGGGGACCGGCCTTTCTCGGTTGCGTTCTGTTCCGGTGGGTGCGCGCGAGCGCACCCGCCGGGTGTAGTCCCCGAGGCCTCGAAGGAGTGGTTTGACTCCTTCGAGGTCTTAGTGCGTTTCGTGATGCTTCGGCCGGTCTGGTTGTTCCCTCATGCGAGCTGGCCGTAGCCCGGGTGCACAGTCGAGTCCCAAGTTCTCGGGCTGGTATGTTGACGCTGTCAACGGTTTGGCCGGAGCCGGGTTTGCGAGAGCAACCCCCGAGCCTCCGCACAGAGCGAGAGGACGGTCAAGGATAGACTCGGCTTTTCGCATACGCCCCTGCGTTGCCTTTTCGCAAGGAGGAGGGGGGAAAGCGCCATGTTGCCCTCGGAGGGCGCCGAACATGGCGTCTCCAGTGAGTTGCTAACGGGTAATCCGAGTGGACGCCCGTGCCCCATTCGTTAGGGGTCAGCTAGTGGCTCGGAGGCGCGCTCCAAAAGTACTTGCGGGTGATTTACCGGACCCGGTCCCCTTTTGACGGGGTCCGAGGGCTCGATGCCTCCCTCTGGTGGGATTCCGTTACAAGATCGTTCCTGTTGGTCTCGGAAATGTCCTAGGGTACCTCGGGAGCATAGCCCGAGCCTTGGTTATGTATCGAACGTACCTAGGGTCATCCCTCGCTCTGCGTCTGAGGCGGCTGTCGAACCCTTCGGGGGCTAGCCTACGAACCCCTGATAAGTAGTGGGCGCGGAGCCCGAGTGGCCTGAGGCGGCCGTTGAACCCTTCCGAGGGGCCAGCCTTCGAACCTCTGACCAGTAGTGGGCGCGGAGCCCGAGTGCTCTGAGGCGGCTGTTGAACCCTTCCGAGGGGCCAGCCTTCGAACCTCTGATCAGTAGGGGGGCTCGGGGCCCGCTTCCTTCGCGGAGAAGGATCCCTTTCGGGGTGTCCCCTTTCCCGGTCCCTGTTGTAAGAGAGAGAAAGAGGAAGAGGAAAAGGATACAAAATCGAATGACGTGGCGCACCTTTTTTGGCGCGGTCATTATGGCGGTAGCGAAGCGTTGTCTGCTTCTCCTGCCAAAGGTGCCGCCTGTCCTGCCGCAGAGTTAATGCGATGGGACAAATGGTTCGCGGGGCGGCCGTTGTGCGTGCGCGAGCCGTTCGAGGAACGGAACACAGGCGCGTCGTCTTCACGCCGTGGGAGAGGGTTCTCTCGTTGTCCCAGGAGGGGACGTGAGCTTGCTGACGACTTGACCGCTGCTTCCGCCCGCCTGCCACCGCCATTACTGCCAGCCCATTTCTGGCCGTATCGACCGTCGCGCCTTCTCCCGCGGCTGACTGACCCATGACCGATGTGCTCGGTTGGCACTATCGGGTCATGCACAGGGTCGCCTCGAGTCGCGGCACTGGTTCCGCAGTCGAGAAGGCGCGGTACTGGCGCGAGTGGCGGTGCAGTTTCTTGCACGTAGTAACCGGCGCGCCGGTTACATGACGTGTGGGCCTGGGCCTCCATGCTGGACGCGTCGATGTCGAAAGGGTGCACCCCCTTGGTGCGGTTGCATGCCGCCTGCATGGCGGTCCGCCTTTTCACCCGCTGGTTTGGTCGAAAGTGGAGGAGCGCTTGTAACCGCTGGGCAGTTACGCGCACCGCGCGCGGCGGTTTGGCTTCTTCTACCCTGGGCCAGCTTGCATGACGCGTGGGACCCAACCCCCGTGTCGTAGGGGGAGGACCTTGGAGCGTGTTGGAGAAGATTCAGTCCGCGACGGCTGAGGACGCAAGTGGGGAGAGTTGCCTTTAAAAGGAGGGTGACCCCCTTGAAAGGCAACCATGTCTTCGCGCTCCCCTCATGCGTCGAGTCTTTCTAGCTTCCGTGCCCCCGGATGGGGGGCGCCCGCAGTTCTTCCGCCTTGTCGTCATTGGAGGAACGCAACTTCGCGGAAGTTGGTACCTTTCAGCCATCGTTCGGCTTCAAGGATTTTCATCAGGCAGCCCGGCTGCATCCCCTCGCCAGTGGTCACCCGAGACGGTGACCACCAGTTCGATGGTGGGGAGAAGCAAACCGGGTTGCGGCCTCTGCCCCTCCCTCAGCTTCAAGGATTTTCATCATCAATGCTGGGGAGGGGAGTGCACCGAGTTGGGGCCTGTCTCTGCGCGGGCAGCGGCCCGCTCCTTCCCTCAGTGATCGGGGGGAAGGGCGTTCGCCGTTCGTGGCACTGGCAGCTGCCGCGTGTCCGGCTCTCTGGCCTGAGCGGCTTCGGCGCCGCTTCCGGTGCCACCTCCCGTCGAGGCAGCCGGAAGAGGTTTCTCCGCCGACGAGATAGTCGGTGCCACCCGCGGACTGACCTCCAACTCTACGGCCTTCTGCTTGTCCTCGCCCCTCGAGTGGGGACATGGGCGAGGGCCTTGTGGCAGCAGCATCCGCCCTGAGGTCATCGCTGCTGTTGTTCGGCCGCTCGGAGCAGAGGTCGTTGTCGCTACTGCTCTTCGGGTGGCGGCGAGCCATCTGTCGATCTTCTGTTGCTCCACAGGCCCTCCAACGTGGGGGTTGTTCATACCTGCGGAGGTGGAACCGAAGTTCTGTTTGTAATGGCACCTTGAGTGACGGTGTCTGTTCATTGTGGTTGTCGGGGCCTGAACATGTATGTATTTTTGGCACGGAGCCGTGTTTTTTCCTCATTTCGAGCGTTAGGACTCGCCTGTCGGCTAGCTGGACCGCTTCGCCAAGCGAGAGTTGCCTCGTGCGAAGGTGACGACTGAGGTATCCGTATCCCAGAGGCGTAGGAGTCCCTCGGCTCGGTCGGCCTTGCCGCCCGAGGCTTCTCTTGCTTAGTTAAAGGAACCCTCGTCCGCTCTTCGATGAGCCAAAGCCGGAGGCAGCGGTGTTAGCATGGACAGAGGCAAAGTTGGCTCGAAAAGAAGTCTTCGTCGGCCGGAGCCTGGCCGGGCCGTCCACTGGCGGGACCGACGCCGGAGTCGAGTTTCCGAAGCCACGAGCCGAGCTGGTGTCCTCCAAGGACAGCTGGCTGAGGCTTCGGGGCGGCCGGCCGAGCCGTCTGCTCGGGCCGGATTCCTGGAGGAGACCTTGGCGGCGATGGCCCGGGTGCGGTGCTGACGTCGTCCTTCGGAGTGGAGATCCTCTGACCGCGTCGCCGTCCGAGGCTCGTTCGGACTTCGCCAAAGGTGGAGTTGACGCCGAGGGTGCTGCTGCTCCCCTTCCGTCGACGTCTGAGCCCGCAGGATCGGTTCATCTTGTAGTGTGCGTATGTTTTCTGCGGCCACTGAGGCCCAAACATATTGTTGTTGTGTTGTAAAGCTGCGTTTCTTTGCCTTTTGTTTCAAGTATCTGGACTTATTTGTCAGTAACAGAATTGTCTGTGCGAGCGAGAGTTACTTCTCACGGAAGGTGACGAGTGAGGTATCCGTATCCCAGAGGCGTAGGAGTCCCTCGGCTCGATCGGCCTTGCCGCTTACGTGTACTCTTACTCGTCCGTAGGATTCTGCTATCGATATAGTCGAGAAGACACGAAAAATCGTTTCGGCAGAAGAGTTTTCGAGCGTTAAGACTTGTTCGGTCCGTAGAATCGCTTATCCGAGCGTGAGTTACTTATCGCAGAAGGTGATGAGTGAGGTATCCATATCCCGGAGGCGTAGGAGTCCCTCGGCTCGGTTAGCCTTGGCTGCTTACGTGTACTCCGTCGTTTTCAGGATCCCACTTTCGAAGTAGCCGAAAAGCACGAAAGACGTTCTGGCAGAAAAGATCTTTTCCGAGGAAAATTTTGACGCAGAGGGGGTTCCCCCCTTCTAGCCCCAGAGGGAGGGTCGGGCTTTGCCGAGGCAAGGCTGACCCTTCCTTGATGTTAGACTTTGTATGTGAACGAGGTGTATGAACGACTTGAAATCATCTTAAGGGTAGAAGCGACATAGCTGTCGGATGTTCCAAGCGTTGCTGTAAACCTCGCCTTGACTGTTGGCCAGCTTGTATGTCCTGGGCTTCAGAACCTTGGCGATGACGAACGGCCCTTCCCAGGGAGGCGTGAGCTTGTGCCGCCCTCGGGCGTCTTGTTGCAGCCGAAGCACCAAGTCACCCACCTGGAGGTCTCGGGATCGAATCCCTCAGGTGTGGTAGCGTCGCAGGGACTACTGATACCGCGCCGAGTGTAGTAAGGCCATGTCCCGAGCCTCTTCCAGCCGGTCCAGTGAGTCTTCTCGGTTTGTTCGATTGCTTTGGTCGTCGTAGGCCCTCGCCCTCGGGGAACCGTATTCTAAGTCTGTGGGCAAGATGGCCTCGGCCCCATAGACTAGAAAGAACGGTGTGAAGCCCGTGGCTCGGTTCCGCGTTGTCCTCAGGCTCCAGACCATCGTGGGGAGCTCCTTCATCCATCGCTTGCCGAACTTGTTGAGGTCGTTGTAGATCCGTGGCTTGAGTCCTTGCAGAATCATGTCGTTGGCACGCTCTACTTGCCCATTCGTCATGGGGTGAGCCACGGCGGCCCAGTCCACCTAGATGTGGTGATCCTCGCAGAAGTCCAGGAACTTTCTGCCGGTGAACTGGGTGCCGTTGTCGGTGATGACGGAGTTTGGGACCCCAAAGCGATGGATGATGTTGGTGAGGAACGCCACTGCCTGTTCGGACCTGATGTTGTTTAGGGGTCGGACCTCGATCCACTTGGAGAATTTGTCGATGGCGACCAGCAGGTGCGTGTAGCCCCCGGGTGCCTTCTGCAAGGGACCGACGAGGTCCAGACCCCACACAGCAAATGTCCAGGTGATGGGTATTGTCTGTAGAGCCTGAGCGGGCAGGTGGGTCTGTCTTGCGTAGAATTGACACCCTTGGCAGGTGCGGACAATTCTAGTGGCGTCGGCCACCGCGGTCGGCCAGTAGAAACCTTGTCGGAAGGCATTTCCAACAAGGGCTCGGGGCGCTGCGTGGTGACCGCAAGCCCCCGAGTGTATTTCTTGTAAGAGCTGCTGGCCTTCGGCGATGGATATGCATCGCTGGAGGATGCCTGAGGGGCTGCGGTGGTAGAGCTCCTTCCTGTCCCCCAGCATAACGAACGACTTGGCGTGCCGCGCCAGTCGCCGAGCTTTGGCTTGGTCGTGGGGCAGCTCTCCTCGGTGGTGATATTGCAGGTACGGGGTCTGTGTAAAGCCCAAAATTAGTATCAGGATAATAATAAAAATGATAATAAAATAAAGAACTAAAAGCATCAATAATAGTGTTTCAAGAATTTTTGAAACCTTTGAGAATTTATAAGGGCCTTTCCAATTCATAACCAATTGATAAACATTAATTTGGTTAAGCAACAAATAAATAAATATATAAATACATAGCATGCTGGTGTTCTTTGTGTAAGAGGTGCACAATAATTGGAATCTGAAGATTTAAACCCAACCTGAATTCAAAATTCAAAGGAAGAAAGGTGAATGCTAAAATTTAGGAAGAAAATTCTAACTAAGTTAAATATTCCTTCTATAATTAAACAATAGAGAGAAGAATAAATATTTAGTACCAAAAAAAATAGGTGTTATATTCACATTAGGACTGAATTGGAAATTTGGAAGAATAAAAATTCAAAACAGGAAGTTAAACTAGTTTGAATTTTTGAATTTGGAAATAGAACCAGAAAAGAAAAAGAAAAAAAGTTACCTGCACGCTTGGGCCACCATTCATGCGGCCCATCCCCCTTGCTCCCGCGCAGCCCAACCATCCAACGAAGCGCCGACACGCGGGCCCCACCATTCAGCCTCACGCATCCGCCGTGTGCGTGCCTGCCCTGGTTTCTCTGACGCGCGGGGCCCAGTCGTCATCTTCTTCCCCCTCCGTCTTCAGAACGCGATTCCGTCGTCTCCGCTCGGGCCGTTCGCCGCGGCTGCATCGTGTCCGCCGTCGCTGTTGCATGGGGCCCTCTCGCCAGGCTTATCCATCTCCTCAACAACCCGCTCGATGCCCCGGGGTCTTCCGTTCGATGCTTCCGCGCGGAGCGGAGATTCAACGGCGAGCGCCATAATCGTCGGGCCGTTGTGGCCACCCCGACCTCCCCACTCCGACCGGAGTCCTGGCGCCACGCGGACTTACCTCGGGACTATAAAATCGAGGACCGTCACCACCCTGCACTCGTACCATGCCCCATCACCGTCGCAGTCGGGGAGGAATCGAGCCGAGCGCCGCCGCTACACCCTCTCCCCCACTACCAGCGCTAGGTGTCGGGCAACTGGGCGGAAGGGTTCACTGGGAGGTGAAGATCGCGTGCGTGAAGGATTTGGTGCTCGGGAAGCCTTGGCGGCGCGGCGATTTCTCATCGTCGTGGAGCATCCGCCGCGGGTCCGCTCCTCTCCGTGGCCAGGGCGCTTCACGGTGCGATTCTCGGTATGGACCCGTACACCGTGCTCGTCTCGTCCCCCTTTACGCTTAGCTCGGTCCAATTTGGGTTTGGAGCTCGGGAACGGCCGATTGGCAGCCTCGCCGGCGTGCCCCACCGCGAGTGCGGGGCGGCGCCGCCGCGTGCGGCAGTGAGATGGAAGAAGCTGCGTGGACCGTCGATCTTTTGATGGATGGCTGCGATTAGAATGCGTTCACCCCCTTCGCGTGAATTGATCCGAGTCGTCGATCCAGATCGTGCGGTTTCGAGTTAATGCACGATACATTAAATCTGCGCCGTCAATCCTCGATCTAACGGCTGTGCCTACGTACCGGTTTGGATTGGGCTAGATCTGATCCTGGCCATTGGTTCTGATCGTGCGGTCTGGAGCGCACGATACCCCTTCGCGTGGCAAACTTCATAAAGACCCTCTGCTTTAGCCAAATTAACCCGCCGTCCCCTCGGGGAGGTTTACTGAGTCTTAAGGAATCTTACACAATAAGCCCTGACCTTTTGCGAAATTGAGGCCCAGTCCAGGACTCATTTAATTTGAATAAATAAAATAGAAAATGGATTTTTAATATGAAAATAATTACTAGAACTTGATAAATTCATAGAAAATTCATTTTAGCTCCAAATTGAACCATTCCAGTTTCTAAAATTTTGTAATAATATTCTTCATCATTTGGTGTCTCTGTTTTGACATGAACTCTGTCAGAAAATTTATTTATCATTTAATCATACTTTAATCACATTAAACCTTAGGGAATTCATAACTTAAAATCTATAACTCCAAAATTAATGATTCCTGTTCCTATGATCTTATTTTAATATGTATATTAATAATGTGTATTTTGTTTACTTGTTTGGTGTGATGTTAAATTTTGCCTACACTGTTTGTTTGTATTACTACGACTAGCAGTGAGGTCACGAGTCATCTGAAGGATCATCCTGGTACCTGGAATCTCAAGGCCCAGGCAAGTTGTGCCCTTGATCACTTCTTTTTACCCACTCATGTTCTAATTAATCATAATGATCTGCATAGGTTAATTTTGATGGGACCCAATAGGTTACCCTAGTTTGTCTATCTTTATACCTTGTTTACCACTGAACTTTTTGGGTAGTACTTGCTAGTGCTTTATGTGGTTTTGGGTATGAAGGTATATTATTCATGATCACACTTTTATTATATGTTTATTATTATTGTTCATGATAAGATCATTATGTTAATTGGAACATGGAGCGACCACCCGGGAAAACAGTGCTACCACAAGGGAGGAATGGGACCCCTTGGCTGATTAATTAGGAAAGCTAGTGGAAGACTACCTTACCCGGAAGGGGCAAGGGCAGTAGGGGAGTGGTCAGTGTAGGGAGGCCCTCGGGAGGATTTTGCTGCGATGGCGGTCCTGCAAGGGATTCCTGCATTGGAACTTCCTATAAACTGTAGCGGGTTTTCGGAAGCTAGTGGAACTTTGTAAAGGCCTCGTAGTGGATCCCTAGCCATTCACCTCGGTAGTGTCTAAGGGCCTTGCAAACCCTGGCGACATGGGATACACGACTTGTGGGTAAAGATGCGCAACCTCTGCAGAGTGTAAAACTAGTATACTAGCCGTGCTCACGGTCAAGAGCGGCTCGGACCCTCACATGATTAAATTATGGAACTTAAACTCAATTTGTCATATGCATTGCATCGCAGGTGAAGTTGTTACTTTTGTTCTACTATTTAACTGGGTTGGTATTTACTTATACTTAGTAACTGCTAATAAAATTTTGACCAACTTTAAAAGCAATGCTCAGCTCTAACCATCTTCTTTGGTAAGCCTTACACTTCACGTGAGCTCCCACCTTTGGCGAGTTCATGCACATTATTCCCCACAACTTGTTGAGCGATGAACGTATGTGAGCTCACTCTTGCTGTCTCACACCCCCCCCCACAGGTCAAGAACAGGTACCACAGGATGAGGCGCTTGGAGGATGCTGCGACGAGTTCGTGAGAGGTCTAGGCCGTCGTCTCCCAGTCAACTTTGGGTTGCTGGACTGTTGTCTCCTTATAATGTAATTATTTATTTTGTATAGAACTCCTGTTATATATAAAGTTGTGACATTCGATCCTGTGCCACTATACATCATATGTGTGAGACTTGTTCCCAGCATACCTGGTGTTTATGTTCGCGCCCGGGTCTTGGTGCCCCTAAAACCCGGGTGTGACAGAAGTGGTATCAGAGGAATGTTGACTGTAGGACGAAACCTAGATAGAACTGGACAACCAATACTTACTTACCTTTGCTACTCTAATTCTTTCTAAACTTTTCTTAATCTTATCTCATCTATTTCCGCTTTACTCTGATTATTCTTACCTTTTCCTTCTAAAAGACAAATGTGGATTTCACACTTTGAAATCCTGTGCCTAAAGTGACTTTAGGAATAGGAGACCTACTCTTAGGAACAAAAACAAAACTATTTTGGTATCTATATGCTTGAGTGCTTGTTCTTATGATGCTTGTTTGATTTGGGATCTTTGTTTGAGTGTGATGAGTTGTGGAGTAATGTCCACAATTGCATCTGCATATACACATAGGTATAAAAATATATTTATAAAATAACTAGACAGACTAAATTATCCTTCAATAAAGTATCTAGCCTAACAATACCCATCTTATCTTAAAAATTCTCCCTTATCTTAATAGATCCATCTCATCTTAAAAGATACTCATCTTATCTTGAAAAGATTGTATCTCATCCTAATAGATCTAACTGGTCTCAAAAGATTCTATCTTATCTTTATGGATCCATCTTATCCTAATAAGCATACTTATTCACCCTAGTTTAAACAACCATGATCTAATGCAAATTAAGTATATCTTATCTAGTCAAACTAGTCATACCGGTCTAATCTAGATCCCATCTAATCTAATATGATCTAATCTAATGTGGTCTACTTAAACATATTAGTGATACTAGTAGAAGTGATTAAACCCTACCAGCCATGTATTAACCTAACCTAGAACCATGATGAATGGTATAACCTTTCTATTCCCACCTAACAACAAACAAACTTGTAACCTACATTTTGTAGTCTATCTCACCCATACATATCCCTCATCTTGATAGATTCTATCTTACCCTTAGATATTCACCCTATACGACTGGTTACCTCAATCTGAACATAAAATAAAGATTAAGCCCTACTAAAGAATCTTCAGATTATAACCAGCTACTAGCTTATTCATTCCGCTTATTGAATAATTTCCTTTGCAAAACTATTACCATATGCTTCTAACTTTCATGGTCAATACCAGGAAAGGAAAGATTATCACGTAACAGCAAACAGAAATGAATCCTCCAAATCCTCCACCTGTTGAAATCGATCAAGTGGTTGCTGCCCAAAGACTGGTAATACAACAATTAACAGACCTGGTGACCGAGATGCAAAATCAGATAAGACAAGAACGCGAGGAAATACGTCAGGTCCGCCAAGAAATAAGGCAAGCGCGGTTGGAGAGACAACAACAACAACAACCTCCACCACCACCACCAGCTCCACCAAGCTACATAAATATAAATTATGATGATTTGTAAGATCTAGATGTTACTTTAGTTAGTAGATGATATGATATTATTTTAGAAGGAACAATAAGGTCTATTAACCCTATGTTTTGTTAAAGAATTATGCATCATGCCGAGATTTCTTTGTTTGTGCATATGTTCCGAGAACAATATGAGCATACATCCCTTTTATTACTAATCTCGAGGACGAGATTATTTTTAAGGGGGGTAGGATTTGTAAAGCCCAAAATTAGTATCAGGATAATAATAAAAATGATAATAAAATAAAGAACTAAAAGCATCAATAATAGTGTTTCAAGAATTTTTGAAACCTTTGAGAATTTATAAGGGCCTTTCCAATTCATAACCAATTGATAAACATTAATTTGGTTAAGCAACAAATAAATAAATATATAAATACATAGCATGCTGGTGTTCTTTGTGTAAGAGGTGCACAATAATTGGAATCTGAAGATTTAAACCCAACCTGAATTCAAAATTCAAAGGAAGAAAGGTGAATGCTAAAATTTAGGAAGAAAATTCTAACTAAGTTAAATATTCCTTCTATAATTAAACAATAGAGAGAAGAATAAATATTTAGTACCAAAAAAAATAGGTGTTATATTCACATTAGGACTGAATTGGAAATTTGGAAGAATAAAAATTCAAAACAGGAAGTTAAACTAGTTTGAATTTTTGAATTTGGAAATAGAACCAGAAAAGAAAAAGAAAAAAAGTTACCTGCACGCTTGGGCCACCATTCATGCGGCCCATCCCCCTTGCTCCCGCGCAGCCCAACCATCCAATGAAGCGCCGACACGCGGGCCCCACCATTCAGCCTCACGCATCCGCCGTGTGCGTGCCTGCCCTGGTTTCTCTGACGCGCGGGGCCCAGTCGTCATCTTCTTCCCCCTCCGTCTTCAGAACGCGATTCCGTCGTCTCCGCTCGGGCCGTTCGCCGCGGCTGCATCGTGTCCGCCGTCGCTGTCGCATGGGGCCCTCTCGCCAGGCTTATCCATCTCCTCAACAACCCGCTCGATGCCCCGGGGTCTTCCGTTCGATGCTTCCGCGCGGAGCGGAGATTCAACGGCGAGCGCCATAATCGTCGGGCCGTTGTGGCCACCCCGACCTCCCCACTCCGACCGGAGTCCTGGCGCCACGCGGACTTACCTCGGGACTATAAAATCGAGGACCGTCACCACCCTGCACTCGTACCATGCCCCATCACCGTCGCAGTCGGGGAGGAATCGAGCCGAGCGCCGCCGCTACACCCTCTCCCCCACTACCAGCGCTAGGTGTCGGGCAACTGGGCGGAAGGGTTCACTGGGAGGTGAAGATCGCGTGCGTGAAGGATTTGGTGCTCGGGAAGCCTTGGCGGCGCGGCGATTTCTCATCGTCGTGGAGCATCCGCCGCGGGTCCGCTCCTCTCCGTGGCCAGGGCGCTTCACGGTGCGATTCTCGGTATGGACCCGTACACCGTGCTCGTCTCGTCCCCCTTTACGCTTAGCTCGGTCCAATTTGGGTTTGGAGCTCGGGAACGGCCGATTGGCAGCCTCGCCGGCGTGCCCCACCGTGAGTGCGGGGCGGCGCCGCCGCGTGCGGCAGTGAGATGGAAGAAGCTGCGTGGACCGTCGATCTTTTGATGGATGGCTGCGATTAGAATGCGTTCACCCCCTTCGCGTGAATTGATCCGAGTCGTCGATCCAGATCGTGCGGTTTCGAGTTAATGCACGATACATTAAATCTGCACCGTCAATCCTCGATCTAACGGCTGTGCCTACGTACCGGTTTGGATTGGGCTAGATCTGATCCTGGCCATTGGTTCTGATCGTGCGGTCTGGAGCGCACGATACCCCTTCGCGTGGCAAACTTCATAAAGACCCTCTGCTTTAGCCAAATTAACCCGCCGTCCCCTCGGGGAGGTTTACTGAGTCTTAAGGAATCTTACACAATAAGCCCTGACCTTTTGCGAAATTGAGGCCCAGTCCAGGACTCATTTAATTTGAATAAATAAAATAGAAAATGGATTTTTAATATGAAAATAATTACTAGAACTTGATAAATTCATAGAAAATTCATTTTAGCTCCAAATTGAACCATTCCAGTTTCTAAAATTTTGTAATAATATTCTTCATCATTTGGTGTCTCTGTTTTGACATGAACTCTGTCAGAAAATTTATTTATCATTTAATCATACTTTAATCACATTAAACCTTAGGGAATTCATAACTTAAAATCTATAACTCCAAAATTAATGATTCCTGTTCCTATGATCTTATTTTAATATGTATATTAATAATGTGTATTTTGTTTACTTGTTTGGTGTGATGTTAAATTTTGCCTACACTGTTTGTTTGTATTACTACGACTAGCAGTGAGGTCACGAGTCATCTGAAGGATCATCCTGGTACCTGGAATCTCAAGGCCCAGGCAAGTTGTGCCCTTGATCACTTCTTTTTACCCACTCATGTTCTAATTAATCATAATGATCTGCATAGGTTAATTTTGATGGGACCCAATAGGTTACCCTAGTTTGTCTATCTTTATACCTTGTTTACCACTGAACTTTTTGGGTAGTACTTGCTAGTGCTTTATGTGGTTTTGGGTATGAAGGTATATTATTCATGATCACACTTTTATTATATGTTTATTATTACTGTTCATGATAAGATCATTATGTTAATTGGAACATGGAGCGACCACCCGGGAAAACAGTGCTACCACAAGGGAGGAATGGGACCCCTTGGCTGATTAATTAGGAAAGCTAGTGGAAGACTACCTTACCCGGAAGGGGCAAGGGCAGTAGGGGAGTGGTCAGTGTAGGGAGGCCCTCGGGAGGATTTTGCTGCGATGGCGGTCCTGCAAGGGATTCCTGCATTGGAACTTCCTATAAACTGTAGCGGGTTTTCGGAAGCTAGTGGAACTTTGTAAAGGCCTCGTAGTGGATCCCTAGCCATTCACCTCGGTAGTGTCTAAGGGCCTTGCAAACCCTGGCGACATGGGATACACGACTTGTGGGTAAAGATGCGCAACCTCTGCAGAGTGTAAAACTAGTATACTAGCCGTGCTCACGGTCAAGAGCGGCTCGGACCCTCACATGATTAAATTATGGAACTTAAACTCAATTTGTCATATGCATTGCATCGCAGGTGAAGTTGTTACTTTTGTTCTACTATTTAACTGGGTTGGTATTTACTTATACTTAGTAACTGCTAATAAAATTTTGACCAACTTTAAAAGCAATGCTCAGCTCTAACCATCTTCTTTGGTAAGCCTTACACTTCACGTGAGCTCCCACCTTTGGCGAGTTCATGCACATTATTCCCCACAACTTGTTGAGCGATGAACGTATGTGAGCTCACTCTTGCTGTCTCACACCCCCCCCCCCACAGGTCAAGAACAGGTACCACAGGATGAGGCGCTTGGAGGATGCTGCGACGAGTTCGTGAGAGGTCTAGGCCGTCGTCTCCCAGTCAACTTTGGGTTGCTGGACTGTTGTCTCCTTATAATGTAATTATTTATTTTGTATAGAACTCCTGTTATATATAAAGTTGTGACATTCGATCCTGTGCCACTATACATCATATGTGTGAGACTTGTTCCCAGCATACCTGGTGTTTATGTTCGCGCCCGGGTCTTGGTGCCCCTAAAACCCGGGTGTGACAGTCTGTCAGTTTCGATTAGGTGTGACCCCGCTCCGCTCTTCCTCGACGCGCAGTGCCTCACCCTCGGGGGCCGAGGGTGCCTCGGCGAGAGCACCTAGAGGGGGGTGAATAGGTGATCCGGTAAACTTGAACTTAATGCCACAAAAACTTGGTTAAGCGTTAGCACAGTATTGCCAAGTGGCTAGAGAAGAGTCTTAGCGAAACACAATAACCACAAGAGAATCAACACAGGTAGACACAGTGGTTTATCCCGTGGTTCGGCCAAGTACAACACTTGCCTACTTCCACGTTGTGGCGTCCCAACGGATGAGGGTTGCAATCAACCCCTCTCAAGCGGTCCAAAGACCCACTTGAATACCACGGTGTTTGCTTTTCCTTTCTATATCCCGTTCGCGAGGAATCTCCACAACTTGGAGTCTCTCGCCCTTACAAAGATGTTCACAAAGAAGCACGGAGTAAGGGAGGGATTAGCAACTCACACAAGACACAAAGATCACAGCAAATACGCACACACAAGACCCAGACTTAAGCTCAAGAGACTAGCACACTAGAACGGAGCTCAAATCACTAGAATGTCGAACAAGTGCGCAAGAATGGAGTGTGAGTGATCAAGAGTGCTCAAGGAATGCTTGGTGTCCTCCTCCATGCGCCTAGGGGTCCCTTTTATAGCCCCAAGGCAGCTAGGAGCCGTTGAGAGCAATCCGGGAAGGCAATTCTTGCCTTCTGTCGCCTGGCGCACCGGACAGTCCGGTGCGGATTCCCTTCCTTATTTGGCGAAGCCGACCGTTGGCAGCCTTGGAGCCGTTGGTGCAACGGACACTGTCCGGTGCACACCGGACAGTCCGGTGCCGCCTCCCGACCGTTGGCTCGGCCACGTGTCTTGCGCAGATCGTGCAGCCGACCGTTGGCCCGGCCGACCGTTGGCTCACCGGACAGTCCGGTGCACACCGGACAGTCCGGTGAATTATAGTCGTACGCCGTTAATTTATTCCCAAGAGCGGCAAGTTCGCCTGAGCCAGCCTGGCGCACCGGATACTGTCCGGTGCACCACCGGACAGTCCGGTGCACCCAGACTGCGCTGACCTTGGCTGAACTTAGCCATCTCTTCTCCAATTCAATCTTTCCTATTTCCAGCACTTAGACACAATACATTAGTCCATAAAACAATGTACTAAGTCTAGAAACATACCTTTTGACATGATTTGCACTTTGTCCACCACATTGCATAGATCAACACAAAAGTACTTGCGTTGGCACTCAATCACCAAAATACTTAGAAATGGCCCAAGCTTTCAATCTCCCCCTTTTTGGTGATTTATGCCAACACAACATAAAGCAACTAGAACAAGTGCAATATCAATGAAAACTCAATATAGTTTTGATTCATATTTAGCATATATGGATCACTCTTTGCCACCACTTGGTTTGTTTTTGCAAATCAAACTCAATTTCCTATCTCTAAGTCAAATTCACTTGTAGAGACATAAAGAGAGGTATTCCAAAAGAAATTGATCAAGGATTTCAAAAACTCCCCCTTTTTCCCATAATCAACACTTCTCCCCACAAGAGGCCAACTTTTGACAAAAGAGACAGTAGAAGAATTTTGACAAACCAAAAGCTCTATTCTACTATTTTCACAATTTCTCAAGTGGTAGCTGATCCGTTTATTGCTTTGGCCTTTATTTCTCCCCCTTTGGCATCAATCACCAAAACGGGATCAATCTTGGCCCTTTAACCCCATTGCCTCACCAAAATCTTCAACTAAGAGTAAAAAAGGCAATAAGAGTACAAAGATGAACTTGGAAGAGGTTACTCTTTCATCGGAGTGCAGTGGAAGTCTTGCATGGTCCAAGTCCACCTTTTCCCTTTCAATCCACCTTCGTGACTAAATCAGGCAAACTCAAGAACACATTTAGTCTCAAAGGTTCAAGTTGTAGCACATCTCCCCCTAAATTTGTGCATCACTTGCAAAGGACTTGTGAGGTCCGGGGAGTGTATGTACAACTTGAGCACCAGAAATAAACAACACAATGCAAAAGGAACATGATCAAAGGCATAAATACATGTGTGCTATAAATCAATCCAAGTTCCACGAATCTAGGACATTTAGCTCACTACGCAACCTGCAAAAGGTCTTCTCATCTAAAGGCTTGGTAAAGATATCAGCTAGCTGGTTCTCGGTGCTAACATGAAACACTTCGATATCTCCCTTTTGCTGGTGGTCTCTCAAAAAGTGATGTCGGATATCAATGTGCTTTGTGCGGCTGTGCTCAACAGGATTTTCCGCTATTCGGATAGCACTCTCATTATCACATAGGAGTGGGACTTTGCTCAGATTGTAGCCAAAGTCTCGGAGGGTTTGCCTCATCCAAAGTAGTTGCGCGCAACACTGTCCTGCGGCAACGTACTCGGCCTCAGCGGTGGATAGGGCAACGGAAGTTTGTTTCTTAGAATTCCATGACACCAGGGACTTTCCTAAGAATTGGCACGTCCCCGATGTACTCTTTCTATCGACCTTACATCCAGCATAGTTGGAATCTGAATATCCAATCAAGTCAAAGTTAGACCCCTTTGGATACCAGATCCCGAAGCAAGGCGTAGCGACTAAATATCTAAGAATTCGCTTCACGGCTACCAAGTGACACTCCCTTGGATCGGATTGAAATCTAGCACACATGCATACGCTAAGCATAATATCCAGTCTACTAGCACATAAATAAAGTAAAGACCCTATTATTGACTGGTATGCTTTTTGATCAACGGACTTACCTCCTTTGTTGAGGTCGGTGTGTCTGTCGGTTCCCATCGGCGTCTTTGCAGGCTTGGCGTCCTTCATCCCAAACCGCTTTAGCAAGTCTTGCGTGTACTTCGTTTGAGAGATGAAGGTGCCATCCTTGAGTTGCTTCACTTGGAACCCAAGGAAGTAGTTCAACTTCCCCATCATCGACATCTCGAATTTCTGCGTCATCACCCTACTAAACTCTTCACAAGACTTTTGATTAGTAGAGCCAAATATTATGTCATCGACATAAATTTGGCACACAAAAAGATCACCATCGCAAGTCTTAGTAAAAAGAGTTGGATCGGCTTTCCCAACCTTGAAAGCATTAGCAATTAAAAAGTCTCTAAGGCATTCATACCATGCTCTTGGGGCTTGCTTAAGTCCATAGAGCGCCTTAGAGAGCTTACACACGTGGTCGGGGTACCATTCATCCTCGAAGCCAGGGGGTTGCTCCACGTACACCTCCTCCTTAATTGGCCCGTTGAGGAAAGCGCTCTTCACATCCATTTGGAACAACCTGAAAGAATGGTGAGCGGCATATGCTAGCAAAATACGAATTGACTCTAGCCTAGCCACTGGAGCAAAAGTCTCCTCAAAGTCCAAACCTGCGACTTGGGCATAACCTTTTGCCACAAGTCGAGCCTTGTTCCTTGTCACCACTTCGTGCTCGTCTTGTTTGTTGCGGAACACCCACTTGGTTCCCACAACATTTTGCTTAGGACGAGGCACCAGTGTCCAAACTTCATTCCTCTTGAAGTTGTTGAGCTCCTCTTGCATGGCCAACACCCAGTCCGGATCTAGCAAGGCCTCCTCTACCCTGAAAGGCTCAATAGAAGAGACAAAGGAGTAATGCTCACAAAAATTAACTAATCGAGACCGAGTAGTTACTCCCTTGCTAATGTCACCCAAAATCTGGTCGACGGGATGATCCCTTTGAATCATTGCTCGAACTTGGGTTGGAGGTGCCGGTTGCGCTTCTTCCTCCATTACATGATCATCTTGTGCTCCCCCTTGATCACACGTCTCCTGTTCATCATCTTGAGTTGGGGGTTGCACTAGTGTTGAGGAAGAAGGTTGATCTTGCTCATCTTGTTCCTATGGCCGCACATCTCCAATCGCCATGGTGCGTATTGCGGCCGTTGGAACTTCTTCTTCATCTACATCATCACAATCAACAACTTGCTCTCTTGGAGAGCCATTAGTCTCATCAAATACAACATCGCTAGAGACTTCAACCGAACTCGATGATTTGTTGAAGACTCTATACGCCTTTGTATTTGAGTCATAACCTAACAAAAACCCTTCTACGGCTTTGGGAGCAAATTTGGAATTCCTACCCTTCTTCACTAGAATGTAGCATTTACTCCCAAAAACTCGAAAATACGAAACATTGGGTTTGTTACCGGTTAGTAGCTCGTATGATGTCTTCTTGAGGAGGCGATGAAGGTAGACCCTATTGATGGTGTGGCAAGCCGTTTCACGGCTTCCGACCAAAAGCGCTTGGGGGTCTTCAACTCTCCAAGCATCGTCCTCGCCATGTCAATAAGCGTCCTGTTCTTCCTCTCTACCACACCATTTTGCTGTGGTGTGTAGGGAGCGGAGAACTCGTGCTTGATCCCTTCCTCCTCAAGGTACTCCTCCACTTGAAGGTTCTTGAACTCGGACCCATTGTCGCTCCTAATCTTTTTCACCTTGAGCTCAAACTCGTTTTGAGCTCTCCTTAGGAAGCGCTTGAAAGTCCCTTGGGTTTTAGATTTATCCTGCAAAAAGAATACCCAAGTGAAGCGGGAAAAGTCATCAACTATAACAAGACCATACTTACTTCCTCCTATACTTAGATAGGCGACGGGTCCAAAGAGGTCCATGTGAAGCATCTCCAAAGGTCTTGATGTGGTCATCACATTTTTGGTGTGATGAGAGCTTCCCACCTGTTTGCTTGCTTGACAAGCTGCACAAGGTCTATCTTTTTCGAATTGCACATTAGTTAAACCTATCACGTGTTCTCCCTTTAGAAGCTTGTGAAGGTTCTTCATCCCCACATGTGCTAAGCGGCGATGTCACAGCCAGCCCATGCTAGTCTTAGCAATTAAGCATGCATCTAGACCGGTCTCCTCTTTTGCAAAATCAACTAAGTAAAGTTTGTCGTCTAATACACCCTTAAAAGCTAATGAACCATCACTTCTTCTAAAGACAGACACATCTACATTTGTGAATAGACAATTATATCCCATATTGCACAATTGACTAACAGATAACAAATTATATCCAAGAGATTCAACTAAAAACACATTAGATATAGAGTGCTCAGATGAAATAGCAATTTTACCTAACCCTTTTACCTTGCCTTGATTCCCATCACCGAATATTATTGAATCTTTGGAATCCTTGTTTTTGACGTAGGAGGTGAACATCTTCTTCTCCCCCGTCATATGGTTTGTGCATCCGCTGTCAATAATCCAGCTTGAACCCCCGGATGCATAAACCTGCAAGGCAAATTTAGGCTTGGGTCTTAGGTACCAAACTCTTGTTGGGTCCTACAAGATTAGTCACAATTGTCTTAGGGACCCAAATGCAAGTTTTGTCTCCCTTGCATTTTGCCCCTAATTTTCTAGCAACTATCTTCCTATCCTTTCTACAAATGGCAAATGAAGCATTGCAAGCATGATATATTGTAGAAGGTTCATTAATTTTCCTAGGATCATTAACACCATTTCTCTTAGGCATGTGATTAATAGCATTTCTCCTAGCTACATTTCTACCATGCATATAGGAAGAACTAGAAGCAAATATAGCATATGAATCATAAACATGTGAATCAAAAGCATCATAACTTCTATTTGCATTTCTAGCATGTCTCCTATCATGATACATAAAAGCATGGTTTTTTTAGCACTACTAGCCATAGGGGCCTTCCCTTTCTCCTTGGCGAGGATGGGAGCCTTATGGCTTGTTAAGTTCTTGGCTTCCCTCTTGAAACCAAGTCCATCCTTAATTGAGGGGTGTCTACCAATCGTGTAGGCATCCCTTGCAAATTTTAACTTATCAAATTCGCTTTTGCTAGTCTTAAGTTGGGCATTAAGACTAGCTACTTCATCATTCAATTTAGAAATTGAAACTAGGTGTTCACTACAAGCATCAATATTAAAATCTTTACACCTAGTGCAAACCACAACATGTTCTACACAAGATGTTGATTTATTAGCTACTTCTAGTTTAGCATTTAAATCATTGTTAATTCTCTTTAAGCTAGAGATAGAGTCATGACAGGTAGACAATTCTTAGAAAGCATTTCATTTCTTTTAACTTCTAGAGCAAGTGAATTTTGTGCACTAACAAATTTGTCATGCTCTTCATATAAAAGGTCTTCTTGTTTCTCTAAGAGTCTATCCTTTTCATTCAAGGTATCAATCAATTCATTGATCTTATCTATTTTAGTTCTATCCAATCCTTTGAACAAACTAGAGTAATCTATTTCTACATCACTAGACTCATCATCACTAGAAGAATCATAAGTAGTACTGTCTCGAGTACATACCTTCTTCTCCCTTGCCATGAGGCATGTGTGACGCTCGTTTGGGAAGAGGGATGACTTGTTGAAGGCAGTGGCGGCGAGTCCTTCATTTTCGGAGTCGGATGACGAACAATCCGAGTCCCACTCCTTGCCAAGGTGTGCCTCGCCCTTAGCCTTCTTGTATGCCTTCTTTTTCTCCCTCTTGCTCCCTTGTTCCTGTTCACTTTCATTATCGGGACAGTTAGCAATAAAATGACCAATCTTACCACATTTGAAGCATGAGCGCTTCCCCTTTGTTTTGGTCTTGCTTGGTTGTCCCTTGCGACCCTTTAGTGTTGTCTTGAAGCGCTTGATGATGAGGGCCATCTCTTCATCATTGAGCCCGGGCGCCTCAACTTGCGCCACCTTGCTAGGTAGCGCCTCCTTGCTCCTCGTTGCCTTGAGAGCAATGGGTTGAGGCTCATGGATTGGACCGTTCAACGCGTCGTCCACGTACCTCGCCTCCTTGATCATCATTCGCCCGCTTACGAATTTTCCAAGGACTTCTTCGGGCGACATCTTGGTGTACCTAGGATTTTCACGAATATTGTTCACCAAATGTGGATCAAGTACAGTAAAGGACCTTAGCATTAGGCGGACGACGTCGTGGTCCGTCCATCGCGTGCTTCCGTAGCTCCTTATTTTGTTGATAAGGGTCTTGAGCCGGTTGTATGTTTGGATTGGCTCCTCGCCCCTTATCATCGCGAATCTTCCAAGCTCTCCCTCCACCAACTCCATCTTGGTGAGTAAGGTGACGTCGTTCCCCTCATGAGAGATCTTGAGGGTGTCCCAGATCTGCTTGGCATTGTCCAAGCCGCTCACTTTATGGTACTCGTCCCTGCACAAAGAGGCTAACAACACAGTAGTAGCTTGTGCATTCTTATGAATCTGTTCATTAATAAATATAGGACTATCCGAGCTATCAAATTTCATTCCATTCTCAACAATCTCCCATATGCTTGGATGGAGAGAGAACAAGTGACTACGCATTTTGTGACTCCAAAATCCGTAGTCCTCCCCATCAAAGTGTGGAGGTTTGCCAAGAGGAATGGAAAGCAAATGTGCATTTGAGCTATGCGGGATACGCGAATAATCGAAAGAGAAGTTTGAGTTAACCGTCGTTCGTTTGTCGTAGTCGTTGTCGTCGTTGTCCTTTTGGGAAGAAGTGGACTCATCGCTGTCGTCGTAGTAGACGATCTCCTTGATGCGTCTCGTCTTCTTCTTCTTCCCCTTCTTTGCGTCTGTGGCCCGAGCCCGAGTCGGTAGGCTTGTCATCCTTTGGCTCGTTGACGAAGGACTCCTTCTCCTTATCGTTGATCACGATTCCCTTCCCCTTAGGATCCATCTCTTCGGGCGATTAGTCCCTTTGTGAAGAGAACGACTCTGATACCAATTGAGAGCACCTAGAGGGGGGGGGGGTGAATAGGTGATCCTGTAAACTTGAACTTAATGCCACAAAAACTTGGTTAAGCGTTAGCACAGTATTGCCAAGTGGCTAGAGAAGAGTCTTAGCGAAACACAATAACCACAAGAGAATCAACACAGGTAGACACAGTGGTTTATCCCGTGGTTTGGCCAAGTACAACACTTGCCTACTTCCACGTTGTGGCGTCCCAATGAACGAGGGTTGTAATCAACCCCTCTCAAGCGGTCCAAAGACCCACTTGAACACCACGGTGTTTGCTTTTCCTTTCTATATCCCGTTCGCGAGGAATCTCCACAACTTGGAGTCTCTCGCCCTTACAAAGATGTTCACAAAGAAGCACAGAGTAAGGGAGGGATTAGCAACTCACACAAGACACAAAGATCATAGCAAATACGCACACACAAGACCCAGACTTAAGCTCAAGAGACTAGCACACTAGAACAGAGCTCAAATCACTAGAATGTCGAACAAGTGCGCAAGAATGGAGTGTGAGTGATCAAGAGTGCTCAAGGAATGCTTGGTGTCCTCCTCCATGCGCCTAGGGGTCCCTTTTATAGCCCTAAGGCAGCTAGGAGCCGTTGAGAGCAATCCGGGAAGGCAATTCTTGCCTTCTGTCGTCTGGCGCACGGGACAGTCCGGTGCACCACCGGACATTGTCCGGTGCGGATTCCCTTCCTTATTTGGCGAAGCCGACCGTTGGCAGCCTTGGAGCCGTTGGTGCACCGGACACTGTCCGGTGCACACCGGACAGTCCGGTGCCGCCTCCCGACCATTGGCTCGGCCACGTGTCTTGCGCAGATCGTGCAGCCGACCATTGGCCCGGCCGACCGTTGGCTCACCGGACAGTCCGGTGCACACCGGACAGTCCGGTGAATTATAGTCGTACGTCGTTAATTTATTCCCGAGAGCGGCAAGTTCGCCTGAGCCAGCCTGGCGCACCGGATACTGTCCGGTGCACCACCGGACAGTCCGGTGCACCCAGACTGCGCTGACCTTGGGTGAACTTAGCCATCTCTTCTCCAATTCAATTTTTCCTGTTTCCAGCACTTAGACACAATACATTTGTCCATAAAACAATGTACTAAGTCTAGAAACATAACTTTTGACATGATTTTCACTTTGTCCACCACATTGCATAGATCAACACAAAAGTACTTGCGTTGGCACTCAATCACCAAAATACTTAGAAATGGCCCAAGGGCACATTTCCCTTTCACTCGGGCTGAGCCGAGGGTGCCTCGGGCTGGGCCGAGGCCTTCTCGGGCTCGGGCGTGTCGTCGGTCTTGACTGAGGGTTAATGTAGGTCTCGGGAGAAGATGTCTGGGGGAACCGCTGTTCGCCCCTAGGCTATCTTAGCCAGCTCGTCCGCAGTCTTGTTGTATCGTCGGACGATGTGGTTGAGCTCGAGCCCGTAGAACTTGTCTTCCAGGCGCCGAACCTCATCGCAGTAGGCTTCCATCTTCGGGTCGCGGTAGTGGGAGTTCTTCATGACTTGATCGATGACGAGCTGCGAGTCGCCGCGAGCGTCGAGGCATCAGACCCCTAGCTCGATGGCGATGCGCAAACCCGTTGACCAGAGCCTCGTACTCGGCCACATTGTTGGACGCCGGGAAATGGAGGCGCAACACGTAGCGGAGGTGCTTCCCGAGGGGTGAGATGAAGAGCAGGCCCGCGCCCGCTCCTGTTTTCATCAGCGACCCATCAAAAAACATGGTCCAGAGTTCCGGTTGGATCGGAGCCGTTGGGAGTTGGGTGTCGACCCATTCAGCCACAAAGTCCGCTAAGACTTGGGACTTGATGGCCTTCCGAGGGGCGAACGAGATTGTCTCGCCCATGATTTCCACCGCTCACTTTGCAATCCTACCCGAGGCCTCTCGGCACTGGATGATCTCCCCCAGGGGGAAGGATGACACCACAGTCACCGGATGAGACTCGAAGTAGTGTCGCAACTTCCGCCGCGTCAGGATCACCGTGTACAACAGCTTCTGAATTTGTGGGTAGCGGATTTTGGTCTCAGACAGTACCTCACTGATGAAGTAGACCGACCTCTGGACGGGCAATGCATGCCCTTCTTCTCGTCTCTCAACCACGATCGCGACGCTGACCACCTGAGTGGTAGCGGCGACGTAGATCAAGAGGGCTTCTCCGGCAGCGGGGGGCACCAAGATGGGCGCGTTCGTGAGGAGCGCCTTCAGGTTCCCGAGGGCTTCCTCGGCCTCAGGGGTCCAAGTGAAGCACTCGGCCTTCCTTAAGAGGCGGTACAGAGGTAGGCCTCTTTCGCCGAGGCGCGAGATGAAGCGGCTAAGAGCCGCAAGGCATCCCATGACCTTCTGTACGCCTTTCAAGTCCTTGATGGGCCCCATGTTGGTGATGGCCGCGATTTTCTCTGGGTTGGCCTCGATGCCCTGTTCGAAGACGATGAACCCCAAGAGCATGCCTCGGGGGACCCCGAAGACACACTTCTCAGGGTTGAGTTTTACGCCTTTCACCTTGAGACACCGGAATGTCGTTTCAAGGTCGGAAAGTAGGTCGGAGGCTTTCCTCGTCTTGACTACGATGTCATCAACGTAAGCCTCGACCGTTCGACCAATGTGTTCGCCGAACACGTGATTCATGCATCTTTGGTATGTCGCACCCGCATTCCTCAAACCAAATGGCATAGTAACGTAGCAGTACATGCCAAAAGGTGTGATGAAAGAAGTCACGAGCTGGTCAGACTCTTTCATCCTGATTTGGTGATACCCTGAGTAGGCATCAAGGAAAGACAGGGTTTCGCACCCAGCAGAGGGTAGGGAACCTTCAGACATGCTTTGTTTAGACCAGTGTAGTCTACACACATCCGCCATTTCCCTCCTTTCTTTCTCACAAGCACAGGGTTGGCAAGCCATTCGGGATGGAATACCTCTTTGATGAACCCTGCAGCCATCAGATTGTGGATCTCCTCGCCTATGGCTCTGCGCTTTTCTTCGTCGAATCGGCGCAGAGGCTGCTTCACGGGTCAGGCTCCAGCTCGGATGTCCAGCGAGTGCTCGGCGACTTCCCTCGGTATGCCAGGCATGTTCGAGGGACTCCACGCAAAGACTTCGACGTTCGCGCGGAGAAAGTCGACAAGCACTACTTCCTATTTGGGGTCGAGCTCAGAGCCGATCCGGATCTGCTTGGAGGCGTCGTTGCCGGGGTCGAGAGGGACGGACTTAACCGTCTCTGCTGGCTCAAAGTTGCCGGTGTGGCGTTTCACGTCTGGCGCCTCCTTGGAGAGGCTCTCCAGGTCGGCGATGAGGGCCTCGGATTCGGCGAGGGCCTCGGCGTACTCCACGCACTCCACGTCGCATTCGTACGCGTGTCGATACGTGGTGCCGACGGTGATGACCCCGTTGGGGCCCGGCATCTTGAGCTTGGGGTAGGTGTAGTTGGGGACGTTCATGAACTTGGCGTAGCATGGCCTCCCCAGCACTGCGTGGTAGGTTCCTCAGAACCCGACCACCTCGAACGTGAGGGTTTCCCTTCGGAAGTTGGAGGGAGTCCCGAAGCAGACGGGCAGATCGAGTTGTCCAAGGGGCTGGACGCGTTTCCCAGGGATGATTCCGTGAAAAGGCGTCGTGCCTGCCCGGACCGAGGACAGATCGATCCGCAGGAGCCCGAGGGTCTCGGCGTAGATGATGTTGAGGCTGCTGCCTTCGTCCATAAGGACCTTGGTTAGCCTGACGTTGCCGATGACGGGGTCGACAACGAGCGGATATTTCCCCGGGCTTGGCACGCGGTCGGGGTGGTCGCCCTGGTCGAAGGTGATGGGCTTGTCAGACCAGTCTAGGTAGACTGGCGCCGCCACCTTTATCGAGCAGACCTCCCGACGCTCTTGCTTGCGGTGCCGAGCCGAGGCGTTCGCCACTTGCCCACCGTAGATCATGAAGCAGTCGTGGACCTCGAGGAACTCCTCTGCCTTGCGATCCTCCTTCTTGTCGTTGTTGTGGGCCCTGCCACCTTCCGTAGGTGGCCTGGCCTTGTGAAAGTGACGCCGAAGCATGACACACTCCTCGAGGGTGTGCTTGACGGGACCCTGATGATAGGGGCACGGCTCCTTGAGCATCTTGTCGAAGAGATTGGCACCTCCGGGAGGTTTCCGAGGATCCTTGTACTCAGCAGCGGCGACAAGGTCCGCGTCGGCGGCGTCGCGTTTCGCTTGCGACTTCTTCTTGCCTTTCTTCTTGGTGCCGCGCTGAGTGGACGCCTCGGGGACATCTTCCGGCTGGCGGCCCTGGGGTTGCATGTTCTTCCGGAAGATGGCCTCAACCGCCTCCTGGCCAGAGGCGAACTTGGTGGCGATGTCCATCAGCTCGCTCTCCCTGGTGGGGGTCTTGCGACCCAGCTTGCTCACCAGGTCGCGGCAGGTGGTGCCGGCGAGGAACGTGCCGATGACATCCGAGTCGGTGACGTTGGGCAGCTCGGTGCGCTACTTCGAGAATCGTCGGATGTAGTCCCAGAGAGACTCTCCCGGCTACTGGCGGCAGCTGCGGAGATCCCAGGAGTTCTCAGGGCGCACGTACATGCCCTGGAAGTTGCCGGCGAAGCCTTGAACCAGGTCGTCCCAATTGGAGATCTGCCCCGGAGGCAGGTGCTCCAGCCAGGCTCGAGCGGTGTCGGAGAGGAACAGGGGGAGGTTGCGGATGATGAGGTTGTCATCGTCCGTTCCACCCAGTTGGCAGGCCAGCCGGTAGTCCGCGAGCCACAGTTCCAGCCTCGTCTCCCCTGAGTACTTTGTGATGGTAGTCGGGGTTCGGAACCGAGTCGGGAACGGCGCCCGTCGTATGGCTCGGCTGAAAGCCTGCGGACCGGGTGGTTCGGGCGAGGGACTCCGATCCTCCCCGCTGTCGTAGTGTCCCCCACGCCTGGGGTGGTAGCCTCGGCGCACCCTCTCGTCGAGGTGGGTTTGATGGTTGCGGTGGTGGTGCTCGTTGCCGAGGCAACCCGGGGCCGCAGGCGCTGTGTTGCGCGTGCGCCCGGTGTGGACCGAGGCTTCCCGCATGAATCAGGAAGTCGCGGCCCGATGCTCCGAGGGGTACCCCTGCCTTCGGAAGGCAGAGCTTTCGGCCCGTCGGACCGCAGCATCCTCCAGGAGATTCTTGAGCTCTCCCTGGATACGCCGCCCTTCGGTGGTTGATGGCTCCGGCATCGCGCGGAGAAGTATCGCTGCTGCAGCCAGGTTCTGGCCAACCCCACTTGAAGCCGGTGGCGGCCTTGCCCTGACATCATCAGCGATGCAGTGCTGGATGCCCTGGGGTAGATGTCGCGCTTCTCCGGCCGGAGCTTGGTTCGCCCATTCCTGCCCGATGTTCCGCCGGAATGGCTCAAGTGTTCCTGCTCCCTCGTCGAGCCTGGCCTGCATCTCACAGATTTGCTCGAGCTGTGCGTTCTGACCCCCCGCTGGGACTGGGACCACAGATAGCTCCCGAAGGATGTCAACGCGAGGCGCAGGCCTAGGGGGATCACCGTTTTCTGGTATACCAAGATGGTTGCCTTCGCCGGGACCCCCTAGATCGACGTGGAAACATTCACGACTTGGGCCACAGTCCTCGTCGCCGAAGCTGCGGCTACCGTTGGAACAATCGGAAAGGCAGTAGTCACATGCGGTCATGAAGTCCCGCATGGCACTGGGGTTACCGAGTCCGGAGAAATCCCAACAAAAGTCGGGCTCGTCATCTTCCTTGGAACCCGTGGGTCCGTAGGTCGAGACGGCCATCAGCCGGTCCCAGGGTGACCGCATACCGTACCCCGGAGGGTTTGGACATGCCCCTATGAAGGCTTCCACCGAAGCGAAGTCGCTTGGTGGGTCGAGGCTGAATCCAAAAGGCACGAGATGGGAATCGGTCGGTACCTCTTGGTCGACGGGCGGTGACGAAGTCGCGTCAGGGGCAGACTGCACCATCGTCTCAAGTACGAGGGTATCGCCCAGCAAGTCCCTTGCGAGCGTGCTTGCGTCGTTCGTCCGCTTGGAGTTGGCGTGTTGCGGGGAAACGGCGCTCGTCTTCGTCTCAGACGCGAGGTCGATGCCTGACGTGTCCCCCGTTAGGGCGCCGGCGCCGTCGACTCACTCGACAGCCGACGAGGTGCCGCCTCCTGCTTGGCCTTGGTTGCCCCGCCTCCTCCTCCGTCGGCGGGGGAGGAGACGGGACAAACCCGAATGTTGTTCTTCCGCCACGTGGGGAAGACATCGTTGATTCCGCCGTCGGCGGGCGGGTTGTCGGCCGCCATTGTCGCTGTCGCGCGGCGGAGGAAGGAGTATCACGTCGTAGCTGCTGTCGAGGGACATGAACTCAAGACTCCCGAAACGGAGCACCGTCCCGGGCCGGAAAGGTTGCTGGAGACTACCCATCTGGAGCTTGACGGGAAGCTGTTCGTCAACACGTAGCAGGCCCCTACCTGGCACGCCAACTATCGGCGTTTCGACCCCAGGAGGTCCGTGGACCGACGAGTAAATTGTCGCCACGTGCCCTAGCCCAGATGGGTCGGTGCGAGACGGAGCATGAAGGGGGGAAACTAGAGGGAGACAGGCGTAAAGGGGAAACCCGCGGCCTTCGTGTTGTCCTGCGCCTAGGTCGGGTGCGCTTGCAGTAGGGGGTTACAAGCGTCCGCGTGGGAGGGGCGAGAGGCCCGTACACGCCGTCCTGTTCTCCCGCGTGGCCAACCCTCCCGTAAGAGAGCCCTGGACCTTCCTTTTATAGGCGTAAGGAGAGGGTCCAGGTGTATAATGAGGGGTGTAGCAGTGTGCTAACGTGTCTAGCAGAGAGGAGCTAGCGCCCTAAGTACATGCCGTCGTGGTAGCCGGAGAGGTCTTGGCACCCTGTTCATGTGATGTCGTGGCCGTCAGAGGAGCGCTGGAACCTTGAGGAAGGACAGTTGTTGGGGCTGTCGAGTCCTTGCTGACGTCTCCTTGCTTTCGTAAGGGGCTGAGAGTCTCCGTCGTCACGGAGCACGCGGGGTGCCATCATTATTTGTTTACCGGGGCGAGCCAGATGGGACGCTGGTCTTGTTCCCCGTAGCCTGAGCTAGATAGGGGTAGGGTAATGATGGCCCCTCTTGCGACGTGGTCGGTCCGAGCCCTAGGTCGGGCGAGGTGGAGGCTCCTCCGAGGTCGAGGTCGAGTCCGTCTTCCGAGGTCGAGGTCGAGTCCGAGCCCCGGGTCGGGCGAGGCGGAGACCGTCGTCCGAGGCCAAGGCTGGGTCCGAGCCCTGGTGTCGAGGACCATAATTAGGGGTACCCCCAAGACTCCTAATCTCAGCTGGTAACCCCCATCAGCACAAAGCTGCAAAGGCCTAATGGGTGCGATTAAGTCAAGGCTCGGTCCACCCAAGGGACACGATCTCGCCTCGCCCAAGCCCAGCCTCGGGCAAGGGCAACCGACCCTGGAGGATTCACGTCTCGCCCGAGGGCCCCCTCAAGCAACAGACACACCTTCGGCTCGCCCGAGGCCCAGTCTTCGCAAAGAAGCAACCTTGGCCGGATCACCACACCGACCGACCGTATCGCAGAAGCATTTAATGCAAGGATGGCCTGACACCTTATCCTGACGCGCGCCCCTCAGTCGACAGAGCCGAAGTGACCGCTGTCACTTCGCCGCTCCACTGACCAGCCTGACAAGAGGACAACGCCGCCTGCATCACTCCGACTGCTGTGCCACTCGACAGAGTGAGGTTGACAGCAGCCAAGTCCGGCCTCGGGCGCCATAGGAAGCTCCGCCTCGCCCGACCCCAGGGCTCGGACTCGGCCTCGGCCCCGGAAGACGACGAACTCCGCCTCGCTCGACCCCAGGGCTCGAACTCGGCCTTGGCCCCGGAAGACGACGAACTCCGCCTCGCCCGACCCGGGGCTCGGACCCGACCTCGACCACGGAAGACAGACTCGACCTCGACCTCGGAGGAGCCTCCACCTCGCCCGACCCAGGGCTCGGATCGACCACGTCATAGGGGGGCATCATTACCCTACCCCTAGCTAGCTCAGGCTACGGGGAACAAGAC
The DNA here is from genome assembly GCA_029449295.1 of Zea luxurians. Lineage (NCBI taxonomy): Eukaryota > Viridiplantae > Streptophyta > Magnoliopsida > Poales > Poaceae > Zea > Zea luxurians. The sequence continues at coordinate 18,529,151 of JAOPSE010000009.1, forward strand.
CGGCGTCCCATCTGGCTCGCCCCGGTAAAGAAGTAAGGATGGCGCCCTGTGTGCTCCATAACGACGGCGGCTCTTGGCCCCTTACGGAAGCAAGGAGACATCAGCAAGGACTCGACAGCCCCGACAGCTGCCCTTCTGCCAGGCTCCAGCGCTCCTCTGACGGCCACGACATCTCATGAACAGGGTGCCAAAACCTCTCTGGCTGCCACGACGGCATGTACTTAGGGCGCTAGCTCCTCTCTGCTAGACACGTTAGCACACTGCTACACCTCCCATTATACACCTGGGCCCTCTCCTTACGTCTATAAAAGGAAGGCCCAGGGCACTCGTACGGAGGGTTGGCCGCGCGGAGAGGACGGGACGGCGCGTGCAAGCCTCTCGCTCCCTCCCACGCGGACGCTTGTAACCCCCTACTGCAAGCGCACCCGACCTGGGCGCAGGACAACACAAAGGCCGCGGGTTTCCCCTTTACGCCTGTCTCCCTCTGGTTTCCCCCTTCGCGCTCCGTCTCGCGCCGACCCATCTGGGCTGGGGCACGCGGCGACAATTTTTACTCGTCGGTCCAGGGACCCCCCCCCCCCCGGGGTCGAAACGCCGACAGTTGGCGCGCCAGGTAGGGGCCTGCTACGTGTTGACGAACAGCTTCCCGTCAAGCTCCAGATGGGTAGTCTCCAGCAACCTTTCCAGCCCGGGACGGTGCTCAGTTTCGGGAGTCTTGAGTTCATGTCCCTCGATGGCGGCTACGACATGATACTCCTTCCCCTGCCGCGCGACAGCGACAATGGCAGCCGACAACCCGCCCGCCGGCGGCGAAATTGACGATGTCTTCCCCACATGGTGGAAGAACAACATTCGGGTTTGTCCCGTCGCCTCCCCCACCGACGGAGGAGGAGGCGGGGCAACCAAGGCCAAGCAGGAGGCGACACCTCGTCGGCTGTCGAGCGAGTCGACGACGCCGGCGCCCCAATGGGGGACACGTCGAGCGTCGACCTCGCGTCTGAGACGAAGACGAGCGTCGTTTCCCCGCAACACGCCAACTCCAAGCGGACGGACGACACCAGCACGCTCGCAAAGGACTTGCTGGGCGTCACCCTCGTACCCGAGACGACGATGCAGTCTGCCCCTGATGTGACTCCGTCACCGCCCGTCGACCAGGAGGTACCGACCGATTCCCATCTCGTGCCTTTTGGATTCAGCCTCGACCCACCAAGCGACTTCGCTTCGGTGGACGCTTTCATATAGGCGAGTCCAAACCCTCCGGGGTAGGGTATCCGGTCACCCTAGGACCGGCTGACAACCGTCTCGACCTACGGGCCCTCGGGTTCCGAGGAAGATGACGAGCCTGACTTTTGTTGGAATTTCTCCGGACTTGGTAACCCCAGTGCCATGCGAGACTTCATGACCGCGTGCGACTACTGCCTTTCCGACTGTTCCGACGGTAGCCGCAGCTTCGGCGACGAGGACTGCGACCCAAGTCGTGAATGTTTCCACGTCGATCTAGGGGGTCCCGGCGAAGGCAACCATCTTGGTATACCGAAAAAACGGTGATCCCCCTAGGCCTGCGCCTCGCGTTGACATCCTTTGGGACCTAGTTGTGGTCCCAGTCCCTGCGGGGGGTCAGGACTCACAGCTCGAGCAAATCCGCGAGATGCAGGCCAGGCTCAACGAGGGAGCAGGAACACTTGAGCCGTTCCGCCGGGACATCGGGCAGGAATGGACAGGCCAAGTTCCGGCCGAAGAAGCGCGTCATCTACCCCAGGGCATCCAGCACCGCATCACCGACGATGTCAGGGCAAGGCCACCACCGGCTTCTAGTGGGGTCGGACAGAACCTGGCTGCAGCAGCGATACTTCTCCGTGCGATGCCGGAGCCATCAACCACCGAAGGGCGGCGTATCAAGGGAGAGCTCAAGAATCTCCTGGAGGATGCCGCGGTCCGACGGGCCGAAAGCTCTGCCTCCCGAAGGCAGGGGTACCCCTCGGAGCATCGCGCCGCGACTTCCCGATTCATGCGGGAAGCCTCGGTCCACACCGGGCGCACGCGCAACATAGCGCCTGCGGCCCCGGGTCGCCTCGGCAACGAGCACCACCACCGCAACCGTCGAACCCACCTCGACGAGAGGGTGCGCCGAGGCTACCACCCTAGGCGTGGGGGACGCTACGACAGCGGGGAGGATCGGAGTCCCTTGCCCGAACCACCCGGTCCACAGGCTTTCAGCCGGGCCATACGACGGGCGCCGTTCCCGACCCGGTTCTGAACCCCGATTACTATCACGAAGTACTCGGGGGAGACGAGGCCGGAACTGTGGCTCGCGGACTACCGACTGGCCTGCCACCTGGGTGGAACGGACGATGACAACCTCATCATCCGCAACCTCCCCCTGTTCCTCTCCGACACCGCTCGAGCCTGGCTGGAGCATCTGCCTCCGGGGCAGATCTCCAACTGGGACGACCTGGTCCAAGCCTTCGCCGGCAACTTCCAGGGCACGTACGTGCGCCCTGGGAACTCCTAGGATCTCCGAAGCTGCCGCCAGCAGCCAGGAGAGTCTCTCTGGGACTACATCCGGCGATTCTCGAAGCAGCGCACCGAGCTGCCCAACGTCACCGACTCGGATGTCATCGGCGCGTTTCTCGCCGGCACCACATGCCGCGACCTGGTGAGCAAGCTGGGTCGCAAGACCCCCACCAGGGCGAGTGAGCTGATGGACATCGCCACCAAGTTCGCCTCTGGCCAGGAGGCGGTTGAGGCCATCTTCCGGAAGGACAAGCAGCCCTAGGGCCGCCCACCGGAAGATGTCCCCGAGGCGTCTACTCAGCGCGGCACCAAGAAGAAGGGCAAGAAGAAGTCGCAAGCAAAACACGACGCTGCCGACGCGGACCTTATCGCCGCTGCTGAGTACAAGAACCCTCAGAAACCTCCCGGAGGCGCCAACCTCTTCGACAAAATGCTCAAGGAGCCGTGCCCCTATCATCAGGGGCCCGTCAAGCACACCTTGAGGAGTGCGCCATGCTTCGGCGCCACTTTCACAAGGCCAGGCCACCTGTAGAAGGTGGCAGGGCCCACAACAATGACAAGAGGGAGGATCACAAGGCAGAGGAGTTCCCCGAGGTCCACGACTGCATCATGATCTACGGTGGGCAAGTGGCGAACGCCTCGGCTCGGCACCGCAAGCAAGAGCGTCGGGAGGTCTGCTCGGTAAAGGTGGCGACGCCAGTCTACCTAGACTAGTCCGACAAGCCCATCACCTTCGACCAGGGCCGAATTTTTTGCATTTTAGTCCTTTATCAGAAAAAAAATTCACGTTTGGACCCTAAAAAATTTTAATGTCATTTTTGGACCCTTTACTCGGCGTCGTAGCCTGTGGCGCCGAGGTAACACAGCTCGGCGCCATAGGCTATGGCGCCGAGGTACGTGCTGCGTTGGCACAAACGGACGTCGTGGCGCCGACGTGGTGCCGAGCTCGGCGCCATAGATCTTGGCGCCGAGCTCTGTTCTGTACAAAAAAACTTGTCTAGCTCAGTTGGTAAAACACAAGGCTTTTAAACTTGTGGTCGTGGGTTCGAGCCCCACGGTGGGTGTTTTTCAATATTTTTTTTGTCTTTGTCACTTATTTATTTTTTTGTTGTCCATATTTTTTGTTTATGTCGCTAATTTGTCCGTCCTGATTTATTTCTCATCCAGTTTTATTTTTGTGACTGATTTGTTTATTCGTCCAGATTTTTTTTATCCGGCGAGCACAACAGTTGTATATGCAGAAAATTCTAAAATATATCATCCATGAGACAAGTATATAATGGAGTATACTTTTATTTAGTGCAGAAGAAAAAAAGATGAATATGTGTGCTTCTTTTTACTGGAAATATGTTATAATGGATTTAAAATTTATGTTCAAAAGAACTCAATGAAAATATAATATTTTTATTTGATCACGATTGAAGTAAGAGTGTTCTCATTTGATTTTTATTGTGGTTAGCTGAGCAAACAAGGGAAGAAGTTGACGGCTTGTGAGCACTGTGGCACACAGCTGCTGTGCTCGCCGGATAAAAAAATCTGGATGAATAAACAAATCAGTCACAAAAATAAAACTGGATGAGAAATAAATCAGGACAGACAAATCAGCGACATAAACGAAAAATATGGACAACAAAAAACAAATAAGTGACAAAGACAAAAGGTATTAAAAACGCCCACCGTGGGGCTCGAACCCACAACCACAAGGTTAAAAGCATTGTATTTTACCAACTGAGCTAGATAAGTTTTCTATGTAGAATAGAGCTCGGCGCCAAGATCTATGGCGCCGAGCTCGGTACCACGTCGGCGCCACGACGTCCGTTTGTGCCAACGCAGCACGTACCTCGGCGCCATAGCCTATGGCGCCGAGCTGTGTTACCTCGACGCCACAGGCTACGACGCCGAGTAAAGGGTCCAAAATGACATTAAAATTTTCTAGGATCCAAACGTGAATTTTTTTTTTCCGATGAAGGACCAAAATGCAAAAAATTCGGTGACCAGGGCGACCACCCCGACCGCGTGCCGAGCCCGGGGAAATACCCGCTCGTTGTCGACCCCGTCATCGACAACGTCAGGCTCACCAAGGTCCTCATGGACGGAGGCAGCAGCCTCAACATCATCTACGCTGAGACCCTCGGGCTCCTGCGGATCGATCTGTCCTCGGTCTGGGCGGGCACGGCGCCTTTCCACGGGATCATCCCCAGGAAACGCGTCCAGCCCCTCGGACAACTCGATCTACTCGTCTGCTTCGGGACTCCCTCCAACTTCCAAAGGGAAACCCTCACGTTCGAGGTGGTCGGGTTCCGAGGAACCTACCACGCAGTGCTGGGGAGGCCATGCTACGCCAAGTTCATGGCCGTCCCCAACTACACCTACCTCAAGCTCAAGATGTCGGGCCCCAACGGGGTCATCACCGTCGGCCCCACGTATCGACACGCGTACGAATGCGACGTGGAGTGCGTGGAGTACGCCGAGGCCCTCGCCGAATCCGAGGCCCTCATCGCCGACCTGGAGAGCCTCTCCAAGGAGGCGCCAGACGTGAAGCGCCATGCCGGCAACTTCGAGCCAGCGGAGACGGTCAAATCCGTCCCTCTCGATCCCAGCAACGACGCCTCTAAGCAGGTTCGGATCGGCTCCGAGCCCGTGAGAGCACCTAGAGGGGGGGGGTGAATAGGTGATCCTGCGAAAACTTCAAACTCAAGCCACAAAAACTTGTTAAGTGTTAGCACGAGTATTGCCAAGTGGCTAAGGTGAAGTCTCAACAAAACACAAAACCACAAGAGATCAAGCACAGAGGTGACACAGTGGTTTATCCCGTGGTTCGGCCAAGACCAACGCTTGCCTACTCCACGTTGTGGCGTCCCAACGGACGAGGGTTGCAATCAACCCCTCTCAAGCGGTCCAAAGACCCACTTGAATACCACGGTGTTTTGTTTTCCTTTCACTATCCCGTTTGCAAGGAATCTCCACAAATTGGAGTCTCTTGCCCTTACAAGTATATGATCACAAAGAAGCACAGAGTAAGGGAGGGAAGCAACACACACAAATCCACAGCAAAACGCGCACACACACGGCCAAGACTCGAGCTCACAAGAGTATCACAAAGTTCTCACTAGAACGGAGCTCGAATCACTTGGAATGACAAACAAAAGCGCAAAGACTGAGTGTGGATGATCAAGAATGCTCAAAGGTTGCTTGTGTGTCTCCTCCATGCGCCTAGGGGCTCCTTTTATAGCCCCAAGGCAGCTAGGAGCCGTTGAGAGCAAATCCGGAAGGCCATCCTTGCCTTCTGTCGTCGGGGGCACCGGACAGTCCGGTGCACACCGGACACTGTCCGGTGCCCGATTTGTTTCCATATCTGACACCTCCGACCGTTGCAAACCGTTGGAGATCTGGGAGCCGTTGGCGCACCGGACATGTCCGGTGCACACCGGACAGTCCGGTGCCGTCTTCCGACCGTTGGCTCCGCCACGTGTCCCGCGCAGATTGCGCGGCCGACCGTTGGCTCGGCCGACCGTTGGCTCACCGGACAGTCCGGTGCACACCGGACAGTCCGGTGAATTTTAGCCGTACGCCGTCGGCGAATTCCCGAGAGCGACCAGTTCGCTCCGAGCCAGCCTGGCGCACCGGACACTGTCCGGTGCACACCGGACAGTCCGGTGCTCCAGACCGAGCTGAGTCTTGGCTGCACACAGCCAAGTCATTTCCTCCTCTTCTCTCTTCTTCTTCTTTCTGTTTCTAACACTTAGACAAATATATTAGTACACAAAAACAATGTACTAAGGCTTAGAAACATACCTTTATCTCATGATTTGCACCTTGTTCATCCATGTACATAAATTCACAATTAAGCACATGTATTGGCACTCAATCACCAAAATACTTAGAAATGGCCCAAGGGCACACTTCCCTTTCAATCTCCCCCTTTTTGGTGATTTATGCCAACACAACATAAAGCAACTAGAACAAGTGCAAACTCACTTCAAATAAAACTTAAATTTATTTTGAATCGATTTTGGCATATATGGATCATCCTTTGCCACCACTTGGTTTGTTTTTGCAAATCAAACTCAAATCTCTATCTCTAAGTTAAACACACATGTTGAAGCATAAAGAGAGTCATTCCAAAAGAGATTGATCAAAGATTTCAAAAACTCCCCCTTTTTCCCATAAACAATACTTCTCCCCACAAGAAGCCAACTTTTGACAAGAGAGACAACATAAGAATTTTGACAAACCAAAAACTCTATTCTACTATTTTCAAAATCTCTCAAGTGGTAGCTGATCCATTTATTGCTTTGGCCTTTATTTTCTCCCCCTTTGGCATCAAGCACCAAAACGGGATCAATTTTGGCCCTTTAACCCCATTGCCCCACTAAAATCTTCAATTAAGAGCAAATGGCAATAAGAGTTTATGAAATGAACTTGGAATAAGTTACCCCTCATCGGAGTGCAGTGGAAGTCTTTCATGGTCCAAGTCCACCATTTCCTTTTCAATTCTTCATTGAGACTAAATCAAACAAACTCAAACATATGGTTAGTCTCAAAGGGTCAAGTTGTAACACATCTCCCCCTAAACATGTGCATCACTTTGCAACGGACTTGTGAGGTCCAGGGAGTGTTTGTACAACTTGAGTACCATGATAAGCAACAAAATGCAAAAAGGAACATGATCAAAAGCATGAATACATGTATGCTATAATTCAATCCAAGTTCCGCGAATCTAAGACATTTAGCTCACTACGCAACCTGCAAAAGGTCTTCTCATCTAAAGGCTTGGTAAAGATATCGGCTAGCTGGTTCTCGGTGCTAACATAAAACACTTCGATATCTCCCTTTTGCTGGTGGTCTCTCAAAAAGTGATGCCGGATGTCAATGTGCTTTGTACGGCTGTGCTCAACAGGATTTTCCGCTATTCGGATAGCACTCTCATTATCACATAGGAGTGGGACTTTGCTCAGATTGTAGCCAAAGTCCCTGAGGGTTTGCCTCATCCAAAGTAGTTGCGCGCAACACTGACCTGCGGCAACATACTCGGCCTCGGCGGTGGATAGGGCAACGGAGGTTTGTTTCTTAGAGTTCCAAGACACCAGGGACCTTCCTAAGAATTGGCACGTCCCTGATGTACTCTTCCTATCGACCTTACATCCAGCATAGTCGGAATCTGAGTACCCAATCAAGTCAAAGTTAGACCCCTTTGGATACCAGATCCCGAAGCAAGGCGTAGCGACTAAATATCTAAGAATTCGCTTCACCGCCACCAAGTGACACTCCTTAGGATCGGATTGAAATCTAGCACACATGCATACGCTAAGCATAATATCCGGTCTACTAGCACATAAATAAAGTAAAGACCCTATCATTGACCGGTATGCTTTTTGATCAACGGACTTACCTCCTTTGTTGAGGTCGGTGTGTCCGTCGGTTCCCATCGGCGTCTTTGCGGGCTTGGCGTCCTTCATCCCAAACCGCTTTAGCAAATCTTGCGTGTACTTTGTTTGGGAGATGAAGGTGCCGTCCTTGAGTTGCTTCACTTGGAACCCAAGGAAGTAGTTCAACTCGCCCATCATCGACATCTCGAATTTCTGCGTCATCACCCTGCTAAACTCTTCACAGGACTTTTGATTAGTAGAACCAAATATTATGTCATCGACATAAATTTGGCATACAAACAAATCACCATCACATGTCTTTGTAAAAAGAGTTGGATCGGCTTTCCCAACCTTGAAAGCATTAGCAAGTAAGAAATCTCTAAGGCATTCATACCATGCTCTTGGGGCTTGTTTAAGTCCATAGAGCGCCTTAGAGAGCTTACACACGTGGTCGGGGTACCGCTCATCCTCGAAGCCAGGGGGTTGCTCCACGTACACCTCCTCCTTTATTGGCCCGTTGAGGAAAGCGCTCTTCACATCCATTTGGTACAACCTGAAAGAATGGTGAGCGGCATATGCTAGCAAGATACGAATGGACTCTAGCCTAGCCACAGGAGCAAAAGTCTCCTCAAAGTCCAAACCTGCGACTTGGGCATAACCTTTTGCCACAAGTCGAGCCTTGTTCCTTGTCACCACTCCGTGCTCGTCTTGTTTGTTGCGGAACACCCACTTGGTTCCCACAACATTTTGCTTGGGACGAGGCACCAGCGTCCAAACTTCATTGCGCTTGAAGTTGTTAAGTTCCTCCTGCATGGCCAACACCCAATCCGGATCTAGCAAGGCCTCCTCTACCCTGAAAGGCTCAATAGAGGAGACAAAAGAGTAATGTTCACAAAAATTAACTAGTCGAGACCGAGTAGTTACTCCCTTGCTAATGTCACCCAGAATTTGGTCGACGGGATGATCCCTTTGAATCATCGCTCGAACTTGGGTTGGAGGTGCCGGTTGCGCTTCTTCCTCCATCACATGATCATCTTGTGCTCCCCCTTGATCACACGCCTCCTTTTGATGAACCTGTTCATCGTCTTGAGTTGGGGGTTGCACCGTCGTTGAGGAAGAAGGTTGATCTCGTTCATCTTGTTCCTGTGGCCGAACGTCTCCAATCACCATGGTTCGTATAGCGGCCGTTGGAACATCTTCTTCATCTACATCATCACAATCAACAACTTGCTCTCTTGGAGAGCCATTAGTCTCATCAAATACAACGTCGCTAGAGACTTCAACCAAACCCGATGATTTGTTGAAGACCCTATACGCCTTTGTATTTGAATCATAACCTAATAAAAACCCTTCTACAGCTTTGGGAGCAAACTTAGAATTTCTACCCTTCTTCACTAGAATGTAGCACTTGCTCCCAAAAACACGAAAGTAAGATACATTGGGTTTGTTACCGGTTAGTAGCTCATACGAAGTCTTCTTGAGGAGTCGATGAAGGTAGACCCTGTTGATGGCGTGGCAAGCCGTGTTCACGGCTTCCGACCAAAAGCACTCGGGGGTCTTGAACTCTCCGAGCATCGTCCTCGCCATATCGATTAGCGTCCTGTTCTTCCTCTCTACCACACCATTTTGCTGTGGTGTGTAGGGAGCGGAGAACTCGTGCTTGATCCCTTCTTCCTCAAGAAACTCCTCCACTTGAAGGTTCTTGAACTCGGATCCGTTGTCGCTCCTTATCTTCTTCACCTTGAGCTCAAACTCATTTTGGGCTCTCCTGAGGAAGCGCTTGAGGGTCCCTTGGGTTTCAGACTTATCCTGCAAAAAGAATACCCAAGTGAAGCGGGAAAAGTCATCAACAATAACTAGACCATACTTACTTCCTCCTATGCTTAGATAGGCGACGGGTCCGAAGAGGTCCATATGCAGCAGCTCCAGAGGTCTTGACGTGGTCATCACATTCTTGCTGTGATGCGCTCCTCCCACCTGTTTACCTGCCTGACAAGCTGCACAAGGTCTATCTTTTTTGAAATGCACATTTGTTAGACCTATCACGTGTTCTCCCCTTAGAAGCTTGTGGAGATTCTTCATCCCCACATGTGCTAAGCGGCGATGCCACAGCCAGCCCATGCAAGTCTTAGCCATTAAGCATGCATCTAGACCGGCCTCTTCTTTTGCAAAATCAACTAAGTAAAGCTTGCCGTCTAGTACACCCTTAAAAGCTAGTGAACCATCACATCTTCTAAAGACAGACACATCTACATTAGTAAAAAGGCAATTATATCCCATTTGACATAATTGACTAACAGATAGCAAATTATATCCAAGACTCTCCACTAAGAATACATTTGAGATAGAATGCTCATTAGAAATTGCAATTTTACCTAACCCTTTTACCTTGCCCTGATTCCCATCACCGAATATAATTGAATCTTGGGAATCCTTATTTTTGACGTAGGAGGTGAACATCTTCTTCTCCCCCGTCATATGGTTTGTGCATCCGCTGTCGATAATCCAGCTTGAACCCCCGGATGCATAAACCTGCAAGGCAAATTTAGGCTTGGGTCTTAGGTACCCAACTCATGTTGGGTCCTGCAAGGTTAGCACAAATATCTTTAGGAACCCAAATGCAAGATTTATCTCCCTTGCATCTAGCCCCTAATTTCCTAGCAACTACCTTCTTACCCTTTCTACAAATAGCAAAGGGAGTATTGCAAGCATAATAAATGGTAGAAGGTTTGTTTACAACTTTTCTAGGAACATGAGCAAAATTTCTCCTAGTCATATCTCTATCATGCTTATGAGAGGAACTAGAGGCAATCATGGCATGAGAATCATAAACATGTGAATCAAAATCATTATAAGAACTTCTAGCATGTCTCCTATCATTATACATAAAGGCATGGTTCTTTTTAGCGTTACTAGCCATAGGGGCCTTCCCTTTCTCCTTGACGAAGACGGGAGCCTTATGGCTTGTTAAGTTCTTGGCTTCCCTCTTGAAGCCAAGCCCATCCTTAATTGAGGGGTGTCTACCAACCGTGTAGGCATCCCTTGCAAATTTTATTTTATCAACTTCATTCTTGCTAGTCTTAAGTTGGGCATTAAGACTAGCCAATTCCTCATTTAATTTGGAAATTAAAACTAGGTGTTCACTACAGGCATCAACATCGAAATCCTTACACCTAGTGCAAATCTTAACATGTTCTACACAAGATTTAGATTTATTTGCTACTTCTAACTTAGCATTTAAATCATTGTTAACACCTTGTAAAGTAGAAATGGTTTCATGACAAGTAGATAGTTCATAAGAAAGCATTTCATTTCTTTTTACTTCTAAAGCATATGATTTTTGTGCCTCTACAAATTTATCATGTTCATCATACAATAAATCCTCTTGCTTTTCTAAAAGCCTATCCTTTTCATTCAATGCATCAATCAATTCATTAATTTTATCTATCTTAGATCTATCTAAGCCCTTGAACAAGCAAGAATAATCTATGTCATCATCATCACTAGACTCACTATCACTAGAAGAAGCATAAGTGGGATCTTGAGTACTCACCTTCTTCTCCCTTGCCATAAGACATGTGAGACGCTCGTTGGGGAAGAGAGCCGATTTGTTGAAGGCAGTGGCGGCGAGTCCTTCGTTGTCGGAGTCGGAGGAGGAGCAATCCGAGTCCCACTCCTTTCCTAGATGCGCCTCGCCCTTTGCCTTCTTGTATTACTTCTTCTTCTCTCTTTTGTTCCCCTTTTCCTGGTCACTTTCATTATCGGGACAGTTAGCGATAAAATGACCAAGCTTACCACATTTGAAGCATGAGCGCTTCCCTTTGGTCTTGGTCTTGCTTGGCTGCCCCTTGCGACCATTTAGCGCTGTCTTGAATCTCTTGATGATGAGAGTCATTTCTTCATCATTGAGTCCGGCTGCCTCAATCTGTGCCACCTTGCTGGGTAGCGCCTCCTTGCTTCGTGTTGCCTTGAGAGCAAGGGGTTGCGGCTCGTTGATCGGACCGTTCAACGCTTCGTCGACGTATCTTGCCTCCTTGATCATCATCCGCCCGCTTACGAATTTTCCAAGCACTTCCTCGGGCGTCATCATCGTGTACCTGGGATTCTCACGAATATTGTTCACGAGATGAGGATCAAGTACGGTAAAGGACCTGAGCATTAGGCGGACGACATCGTGGTCCGTCCATCGCGTGCTCCCGTAGCTCCTTATCTTGTTGATGAGGGTCTTGAGCCGGTTGTATGTTTGCGTCGGCTCCTCACCCCTTATCATAGCGAACCGTCCAAGCTCTCCCTCCACCAACTCCATCTTGGTGAGCAAGGTGACGTCGTTACCCTCATGAGAAATCTTGAGGGTGTCCCAGATTTGCTTGGCGTTATCCAAGCCGCTCACTTTATGGTATTCATCCCTGCACAAGGAAGCTAGAAGAACAGTAGTAGCTTGTGCATTCTTATGAATTTGTTCATTAATGAACATGGGACTATCCGAACTATCAAAGTGCATCCCACTCTCTACAATCTCCCATATACTAGGATGGAGAGAGAATAGGTGACTACGCATTTTGTGGCTCCAAAATCCGTAGTCCTCTCCATCAAAGTGTGGGGGCTTGCCGAGTGGAATGGAGAGCAAATGTGAATGTGAACTTTGCGGAATACGAGAGTAATCAAAAGAAAAGTTCGAATTAACCGGTTTTCTCCTCTCGTAGTCGTTGTGGTCCTCGTCCTTTTGGGAAGAAGTAGACTCGTCGCTGTCGTAGTAGACGATCTCCTTGATGCGCCTTGTCTTCTTCTTCTTCCCTTCCTTCCGTCTTTGGCCCGAGCCGGAGTCGGTAGGCTTATCGTCCTTTGGCTCATTGACGAAGGATTCCTTCTCTTTATCGTTGATCACTATACCCTTCCCCTTAGGATCCATCTCTTCGGGCGGTTAGTCCCTTTGTGAAGAGAACGGCTCCGATACCAATTGAGAGCACCTAGAGGGGGGGGTGAATAGGTGATCCTGCGAAAACTTCAAACTCAAGCCACAAAAACTTGTTAAGTGTTAGCACGAGTATTGCCAAGTGGCTAAGGTGAAGTCTCAACAAAACACAAAACCACAAGAGATCAAGCACAGAGGTGACACAGTGGTTTATCCCGTGGTTCGGCCAAGACCAACGCTTGCCTACTCCACGTTGTGGCGTCCCAACGGACGAGGGTTGCAATCAACCCCTCTCAAGCGGTCCAAAGACCCACTTGAATACCACGGTGTTTTGTTTTCCTTTCACTATCCCGTTTGCAAGGAATCTCCACAAATTGGAGTCTCTTGCCCTTACAAGTATATGATCACAAAGAAGCACAGAGTAAGGGAGGGAAGCAACACACACAAATCCACAGCAAAACGCGCACACACACGGCCAAGACTCGAGCTCACAAGAGTATCACAAAGTTCTCACTAGAACGGAGCTCGAATCACTTGGAATGACAAACAAAAGCGCAAAGACTGAGTGTGGATGATCAAGAATGCTCAAAGGTTGCTTGTGTGTCTCCTCCATGCGCCTAGGGGCTCCTTTTATAGCCCCAAGGCAGCTAGGAGCCGTTGAGAGCAAATCCGGAAGGCCATCCTTGCCTTCTGTCGTCGGGGGCACCGGACAGTCCGGTGCACACCGGACACTGTCCGGTGCCCGATTTGTTTCCATATCTGACACCTCCGACCGTTGCAAACCGTTGGAGATCTGGGAGCCGTTGGCGCATCGGACATGTCCGGTGCACACCGGACAGTCCGGTGCCGTCTTCCGACCGTTGGCTCCGCCACGTGTCCCGCGCAGATTGCGCGGCCGACCGTTGGCTCGGCCGACCGTTGGCTCACCGGACAGTCCGGTGCACACCGGACAGTCCGGTGAATTTTAGCCGTACGCTGTCGGCGAATTCCCGAGAGCGACCAGTTCGCTCCGAGCCAGCCTGGCGCACCGGACACTGTCCGGTGCACACCGGACAGTCCGGTGCTCCAGACCGAGCTGAGTCTTGGCTGCACACAGCCAAGTCATTTCCTCCTCTTCTCTCTTCTTCTTCTTTCTGTTTCTAACACTTAGACAAATATATTAGTACACAAAAACAATGTACTAAGGCTTAGAAACATACCTTTATCTCATGATTTGCACCTTGTTCATCCATGTACATAAATTCACAATTAAGCACATGTATTGGCACTCAATCACCAAAATACTTAGAAATGGCCCAAGGGCACACTTCCCTTTCAGCCCGACCCCAAATAGGAAGCAGTGCTCGTCAACTTTCTCCGCGCAAACGCCAACGTTTTCGCGTGGAGTCCCTCGGACATGCCCGGCATATCGAGGGATGTCGCCGAGCACTCGCTGGATATCCGAGCTGGAGCCCGACCCGTGAAGCAGCCTCTGCGCCGATTCGACGAAGAAAAGCGCAGAGCCATAGGCGAGGAGATCCGCAAGCTGATGGCTGCAGGGTTCATCAAAGAGGTATTCCATCTCGAATGGCTTGCCAACCCTGTGCTTGTGAGAAAGAAAGGAGGGAAATGGCGGATGTGTGTAGACTACACTGGTCTAAACAAAGCATGTCCAAAAGTTCCCTACCCTCTGCCTCGCATCGATCAAATCGTGGATTCCACTGCTGGGTGCGAAACCCTGTCTTTCCTCGATGCCTACTCAGGGTATCATCAAATCAGGATGAAAGAGTCCGACCAGCTCGCGACTTCTTTCATCACACCTTTTGGCATGTACTGCTACGTTACCATGTCGTTTGGTTTGAGGAATGCGGGTGTGACATACCAAAGGTGCATGAACCACGTGTTCGGCGAACACATTGGTCGAACGGTCGAGGCTTACGTCAATGACATCGTAGTCAAGACGAGGAAAGCCTACGACCTCCTTTCTGACCTTGAAGCGACATTCCGGTGTCTCAAGGCGAAAGGCGTAAAACTCAATCCTGAGAAGTACGTCTTCGGAGTCCCCCGAGGCATGCTCTTGGGGTTCATCGTCTCTGAGCGGGGCATCGAGGCCAACCCGGAGAAAATCGCGGCCATCACCAACATGGGGCCCATCAAGGACTTGAAAGGCGTACGGAGGGTCATGGGATGCCTCGCAGCTCTAAGCCGCTTCATCTCACGCCTCGGCAAAAGAGGCCTACCTCTGTACCGCCTCTTAAGGAAGGCCGAGTGCTTCACTTGGACCCCTGAGGTCGAGAAAGGCCTCGGGATCCTGAAGGCGCTCCTCACGAACGCGCCCATCTTGGTGCCCCCCGCTGCCAGAGAAGCCCTCTTGATCTACGTCGCCGCTACCACTCAGGTGGTCAGCGCCGCGATCGTGGTTGAGAGACGAGAAGAGGGGCATGCATTGCCCATCCAGAGGCCAGTCTACTTCATTAGTGAGGTACTGTTCGAGACCAAGATCCGCTACCCACAAATTCAGAAGCTGCTGTACGCGGTGATCCTGACGCGGCGGAAGTTGCGACACTACTTCGAGTCTCATCCGGTGACTGTGGTGTCGTCCTTCCCCCTGGGGGAGATCATCCAGTGCCGAGAGGCCTCGGGTAGGATCGCAAAGTGGGCGGTGGAAATCATGGGCGAGACAATCTCGTTCGCCCCTCGGAAGGCCATCAAGTCCCAAGTCTTAGCGGACTCAGCTTCCAGCAGCTCCAATCCAACCGGAACTCTGGACCATGTTTTTCGATGGGTCGCTGATGAAAACAGGGGCAGGCGTGGGCCTGCTCTTCATCTCGCCCCTCGGGAAGCACCTCCGCTACGTGCTGCGCCTCCATTTCCCGGAGTTCAACAATGTGGCCGAGTACAAGGCTCTGGTTAACGGGTTGCGCATCTCCATCGAGCTAGGGGTCCGACGCCTCGACGCTCGCGGCGACTCGCAGCTTGTCATCGACCAAGTCATGAAGAACTTCCACTGCCGCGACCCGAAGATGGAAGCCTACTGCGACGAGGTTCAGCGCCTGGAAGACATGTTCTACGGGCTCGAGCTCAACCACGTCGCCCGACGATACAACGAGACTGCGGACGAGCTGGCTAAGATAGCCTCGGGGCGAACAACGGTTCCCCCAGACGTCTTCTCCTGAGACCTACATCAACCCTCAGTCAAGACCGACGACACGCCCGAGCCCGAGAAGGCCTCGGCCCAGCCCGAGGTACCCTCGGCCCAGCCCGAGGCACCCTCGGCCCCCGAGGGTGAGGCATTGCGCGTCGAGGAAGAGCGGAGCGGGGTCACGCCTAATCAAAACTGGCAGACGCCGTACCTGCAATATCTTCACCGAGGAGAGCTACCCCTCGACCGAGCCGAAGCTCGGCGATTGGCGCGGCGCGCCAAGTCGTTCGTCTTGCTGGGGGACGGGAAGGAGCTCTACCACCGCAGCCCCTTAGGCATCCTCCAGCAATGCATATCCATCGCCGAAGGCCAGGAGCTCTTACAAGAAATACACTCGGGGGCTTGCGGTCATCACGCAGCGCCCCGAGCCCTTGTTGGAAACGCCTTCTGACAAGGTTTCTACTGGCCGACCGCGGTGGCCGATGCCACTAGAATTGTCTGCACCTGCCAAGGGTGTCAATTCTACGCAAGGCAGACCCACCTGCCCGCTTAGGCTCTACAGACAATACCCATGACCTGGTCGTTTGCTGTGTGGGGCCTAGACCTCATTGGTCCCTTGCAGAAGGCACCCGGGGGCTACACGCACCTGCTGGTCGCCATCGACAAATTCTCCAAGTGGATCGAGGTCCGACCCCTACACAGCATCAGGTCCGAACAGGCGGTGGCATTCTTCACCAACATTATCCATCGCTTTGGGGTCCCGAACTCCATCATCACCGACAACGGCACCCAGTTCACCGGCAGAAAGTTCCTGGACTTCTGGGAGGATCACCACATCTGGGTGGATTGGGCCGTCGTGGCCCACCCCATGACGAATGGGCAAGTAGAGCGTGCCAACGGCATGATTCTGCAAGGACTCAAGCCATGGATCTACAACGACCTCAACAAGTTCGCCAAGCGATGGATGAAGGAGCTCCCCTCCGTGGTCTGGAGTCTGAGGACAACGCCGAGCCAAGCCACGGGCTTCACACCGTTCTTTCTAGTCTATGGGGCCGAGGCCATCTTGCCCACAGACTTAGAATACGGTTCCCCGAGGACGAGGGCCTACGACGACCAAAGCAATCGAGCTAACCGAGAAGACTCACTGGACCAGCTGGAAGAGGCTCGGGACATGGCCTTACTACACTCGGCGCGGTATCAGCAGTCCCTGCGACGCTACCACGCCCGAGGGGTTCGGTCCCGAGACCTCCAGGTGGGTGACTTGGTGCTTCGGCTGCGACAAGACGCCCGAGGGCGGCACAAGCTCACGCCTCCCTAGGAAGGGTCGTTCGTCATCGCCAAGGTTCTGAAGCCCGGGACGTACAAGCTGGCCAACAGTCAAGGCGAGGTCTACAGCAACGCTTGGAACATCCGACAGCTACGTCGCTTCTACCCTTAAGATGCTTTCAAGTTGTTCGTACACCTCATTCACACACAAAGTCTAATCATCAAGGAAGGGTCAGCCTTGCCTCGGCAAAGCCCGACCCTCCCTCGAGGGCTAGAAGGGGGGAACCCCCTCCGCGTCAAAATTTTCCTCGAAAAAGATCTTTTCCGCCAGAATGTCTTTCGTGCTTTTCGACTACTTCGAAAGTGGGATCCTGAAAACGACGGAGTACACGTAAGCAGCCAAGGCTGACCGAGCCGAGGGACTCCTACGCCTCCGGGATACGGATACCTCACTCATCACCTTCTGCGATAAGTAACTCACGCTCAGATAAGTGATTCCGCGGACCGAACAAGTCTTCACGCTCGAAAACTCTTCTGCCGAAACGATTTTTCGGGCCTTCTCGACTATATCGATAGCAGAATCCTACGAACGAGTAAGAGTACACGTAAGCGGCAAGGCCGACCGAGTCGAGGGACTCCTACGCCTCCGGGATACGGATACCTCACTCATCACCTTCCGTGAAAAGTAACTCTCGCTCGGACAAACAATTCTGTTACCGACAAATAAGTCCGGATACTCGAAACAAGAGGAAAAGAAACACAGCTTTACAACACGACGACAGTATGTTTGGGCCTCGGCGGCCGTAGAAAACATACGCGCACTACAAGATAAACCTAGGGATGAAAACGGAAACGGTAATTTTCGGATACCGAAAATCGTTTTCGAAGTTTTATCGAAATTTAGGTCTAAACGGAAACGAAAACGGTTACCGAAAATACGGAAACGGAATCGGTAGAAAAACTCGGAATCGGAAACGGAAACGGTTTGGGTCTCTTCCGACCGTTTCCGAAAATTACCGTTTTTACTCGGTATTTTACCGTCGGTAATAAATTCGGTATTTTTCAGAAAAAATTATTAAATCTGAATTGATCTTTATAAATTCATAATAAATTCATCTTAGCTTAGAAAAATATGAAACTAATTTTATTATTTTTCTAAAATCAAGATCTATCTAGTGGTATATAGTTTGCAATCGTTTGAAACTTTTATAAATCTTATTTATGTTTTCTTACCTGTTATTACTCTTGATACATATATTCATAATTTGCACGAGAACTTAAGAAGTACCAAGAGGACACTAATTATATTGACTATACCGAGTAGTAGGAGTACAAATAGAATGTAAGTGACATATCATTATACACATCTTGATTCTACTTTATTTAAATACATAATAATAATTTTATTATTATATGACTTCTTACTTTATTTATTTATTATGACCTCCTACCTTATATATTATTACTAATTTTATATAAATGTATGACTTGCGTGAATTTTTGAAGTCAATTGAGGGTACATGTTACAGTTTTTACCGATCGAATTTTTAGATTTCGATCGTAACCGGTCTAATTTTCGTACTGAACTTTCGTTTCCGATGTTTCCGAATTACCGATGTCGTTTTCGTTTCCGGAGTTACCGTTTTCGATCTCATTTTCGAGAAAAAAAATATGAAAACGAAAATGGTTTTTGTGTTTACCGATCGTTTCCGACCGTTTTCATCCCTAGATAAACCGATCCTGCAGGCTCGGACCTTGACGGGGGGGGGGGGGTGGCAGCAGCACCCTCGGCGTCAACTACACCTTCGGCGAAGTCCGACCGAGTCTCGGACAGCAACGCGGTCGGAGGATCTCTGCTCTGAAGGACGACATCAGCACCGCGCCCGGGCCATCGCCGCCAGGGTCTTCTCCAAGAACCCGACCCGAGCAGACGGCTCGGCCGGCCACCCCGAAGCCTCAGCCAGCTGTCCCCCGAGGACATCAGCCCGGCTCATGGCCTCGGCAACTCGACTCTGGCGCTGGTCCCGCCAGTGGACGGCCCGGCCAGGCTCTGGCCAACAAAGTCTTCTTTTCGAGCCAACTCTGCCTCTGTCCACACTGACACCGCTGCCTTTGGCTTCGGCTCATCGAAGAGCGGCCGAGGGTTCCTTTAACTAAGTAAGAGAAGCCTCGGGCGGCAAGGCCGACTGAGCCGAGGGACTCCTACGCCTCCGGGATACGGATACCTCACTCATCACCTTCGCACGAGGCAACTCACACTTGGTTGAGTGGTTCAGTTAACCGACAGGCGAGTCCTAGTGCTCAAAATGAGGAAAAAAACATGGCTCCATGCCGAAAGTACATACATGATCAGGCTCCGACAGCCACAGTGAACAAGACACCGGCACTCAAGGTGCCATTACAAACGGAACTCCGGTTCCGTCCCCGCGGGTATGAACAACCTCCACACCGGAGGGCCTGCGGGGCGACAAGCTCCGGGCGACTCGCCAGCGACCTCTGCAGCAGCAGCCATGGTCCCAGGACGGACGCAGCCACCAGAAGGCTCTCGTTCGCGTCCCCACTCAAGGGACGCGAACCAGATATTAAAGCCAAAGAGCCGGGGGTCGGTCCGTAGGCGGCGCTGACGGCCTCGACGGTGGGGAAGCTTTCTCCAGCTGCCACCATGTCAGCACCGACGGCGGCGTCCGCCTGTCCACCAACACCGCACCAGCGAGCGCGGGGCCGCTCCAAAGCGCACTGACAGGTCCTCGCTCTCGTCCTCACCACGAAAGCGAGGATAGAGGACGGAATGTTGCATCCTAGCTGGGCGCAACAGTTTGCCTTCCCCGGCATGGCTGGAGGACGCCTCCTCCACAGAGCTGGAGGATGGTTTCCACCACCAGAAGCTGGAAGAAGAGGTGGCCAGCTGACCCGTGCGGGAGATAGAGCCCCAGCTCACCTCGCTCTCCGCCCCAGCAAGGATGATGAAGATCCTTGAAGCTGAGGGCAGAGCAGAGATCGTAGCCCGGCTTGCTTCTCCCCACCCAGGAGCTGGTGGTCACCGTCTTGGGTGACCACCGGCGAGGGGATGCGGCCGGGCTGGCTGATGAAAATCCTTGAAGCCGAACGATGGCTAAAAGGTACCAACTTCCGCGAAGTTGCGTTCCTCCAACGACAAGGCGAAAGAACTGCGAGTGTTCCCCATCCGGGGGCTCGGAAGGTGGAAAGACGCGATGCATAAGGGGAGCGCGAAGACATGGTTGCCTTTCAAGGGGGTCACCCTCCTTTTAAAGGCAACTCTCCCCACTTGCGTCCTCAGCCATCGTGGTCTGAGTCTTCTCCAACACGCTCCAAGGTTCTCCCCCTACGACACGGAGGTTGGGTCCCACGCGTCATGCAAGCTGGCCCAGGGTAGAAGAAGCCAAACCGCCGCGCGCGGTGCGCGCAACTGCCAAGCGGTTACGAGCATTCCTCCACTTTCGCCCAGACCAGCGGGTGAAAGGGCGGACCGCCATGCAGGCGACATGCAACCGCACCAAGGGGGCGCACCCTTTCGACTTCGACGTGTCCATCATGGAGGCCCAGGCCCACACGTCATGTAACCGGCGCGCCGGTTGCTACGTGCAAGAAACTGCACCGCCACTCGCGCCACTACCGTGCCTCCTCGACTGCGGAACTAGTACCGCAACTCGAGGCAACCCTGCGCATGACCCAACAGTGCCAACCAGGCACATCGGTCATAGGTCAGTCAGCCGCGGGAGAAGGCGCGACGGTCGATACGGCCAGAAATGGGCCGGCAGTAATGGTAGTGGCAGGCGGGCGGAAGCAGCGGTCAAGTCGTCAGCCAAGCTCACGTCCCCTCCTGGGACAGCGAGAGAACCCTCTCCCACGGCGTGAAGACGACGCGCCCGTGTTCCGTTCCTCGAACGGCTCGCGCACGCGCAACAGCTGCCCCGCGAACCACTCGTCCCGTCACATTAACTCTGCGGCAGGACAGGCGGCACCTTTGGCAGGAGAAGCAGGCGACGCTTCGCTTCCGCCATAATGACCGCGTCAAAAAAGGTGCGCCACGTCATTCGATTTCATATCCTTTTCCTCTTCCTCTTTCTCTCTCTTACAACAGGGACCGGGAAAGGGGATACCCCGAAAGGGATCCTTCTCCGCGAAGGAAACGGGCCCCGAGCCCCCCTACTGATCAAAGGTTCGAAGGCTGGCCCCTCGGAAGGGTTCAACCGCCGCCTCAGAGCACTCGGGCTCCACGCCCACTACTGGTCAGAGGTTCAAAGGTCGGGCCCTCGAAAGGGTTCAACGGCCGCCTCAGGCCACTCGGGCTCCGTGCCCATTACTGATCAGGGGTTCGTAGGCTGGCCCCCGAAGGGTTCGACAGCCGCCTCAGACGAAGAGCGAGGGATGACCCTGGGTACGTTCGATACATAACCAAGGCTCGGGCTACGCTCCCGAGGTACCCTAGGACATTTCCGAGACCGACGGGAACGATTTTGTAACGGAATCCTACCAGAGGGAGGCATCGAGCCCTCGGACCCCGTCAAAAGGGGACCGGGTCCGGCAAATCACCCGCAGGTACTTTTGGAGCGTGCCTCTGGGCCACTAGCCTACCCCTAACAAATGGGGCACGGGCATCCACTTGGATTACCCGTTAGCAACTCACTAGAGACACCATGTTCGGAGCCCTCCGAGGGCAACATGGCGCTTTCCCCCCTCCTCCTTGCGGAAAGGCAACGCAGGGGCGTATGTAAAAAAGTCGAGTCTGTCCTTGACCGTCCTCTCGCTCTGTGCGGGGGCTCGGGGGCTGCTCTCGCAAACCCGACTCCGGCCAAACCGTTGACAACGTCAACATACTAGCCTGAGAACTTGGGACTCGACTGTGCACTCGGGCTACGACCAGTTCGCATGAGGGAACAACCAGACTAGCCGAAGCATCGCGAAACGCATTAAGACCTCGAAGGAGTCAAACCACTCCTCCGAGGCCTCGGGGGCTACACCCGGCGGGTGCGCTCGCGCGCACCCACCGGAACGAAACGCAACCGAGAAAGGCCGGTCCCCTTGCAAAAAAGTGCGACAAAAGCCTCCAAGCAAGTATTAACACTCCCTTTGAGGCTCGGGGGCTACTGTCGGGGACCATAATTAGGGGTACCCCCAAGACTCCTAATCTCAGCTGGTAACCCCCATCAGCACAAAGCTGCAAAGGCCTGATGGGTGCGATTAAGTCAAGGCTCGGTCCACCCAAGGGACACGATCTCGCCTCGCCCGAGCCCAGCCTCGGGCAAGGGCAGCCAACCCCAGAGGATTCACGTCTCGCCCGAGGGCCCCCTCAAGCAACGGACACACCTTCGGCTCGCCCGAGGCCCAGTCTTCGCCAAGAAGCAACCTTGGCCGGATCGCCACATCGACCGACCGTATCGCAGAAGCATTTAATGCAAGGATGGCCTGACACCTTATCCTGATGCGCGCCCCTCAGTCGACAGAGCCGAAGTGACCGCAGTCACTTCGCCGCTCCACTGACCAGCCTGACAAGAGGACAGCGCCGCCTGTGTCGCTCCGACTTCTGTGCCACTCGACAGAGTGAGGCTGACAGCAGCCAAGTCCGGCCTCGGGCGCCATAGGAAGCTCCGCCTCGCCCGACCCCAGGGCTCGGACTCGGCCTTGGCCCCGGAAGACGACGAACTCCGCCTCGCCCGACCCTAGGCTCGGACTCGGCCTCGACCCCAGAAGACGACGAACTCCGCCTCGCCCGACCCCAGGGCCCGGACTCGGCCTCGGCCCCGGAAGACGACGAACTCCGCCTCGCCCGACCCCAGGGCTCAGACTCGGCCTCGGCTCCGGAAGACGACGAACTCCGCCTAGTCCGACCCCAGGGCTCGAACTCAGCCCTGGCCTCAGCCGACGGTCTCCGCCTCGCCCGACCCGGGGCTTGGACCCGACCTCGACCACGGAAGACAGACTCGACCTCGACCTCGGAGGAGCCTTCGCCTCGCCCTACCCAGGGCTCGGACCGACCACGTCACAGGGGGGCCATCATTATCCTACCCCTAGCTAGCTTAGGCTACGGGGAACAAGACCGGTGTCCCATCTGGCTCGCCCCGGTAAACAAGTAATGATGGCGCCCCGCGTGCTCCATGACGACGGCGGCTCTCGGCCCCTTACGGAAGCAAGGAGACGTCAGCAAGGACTTGACAGCCCCGACAGCTATCCTTCCGCCAGGCTCCAGCGCTCCTCCGACGGCCATGACATCTCATGAACAGGGTGCCAAAACCTCTCCGGTTGCCACGACGGCATGTACTTAGGGCGCTAGCTCCTCTCCGCTAGACACGTTAGCACACTGCTACACCTCTCATTGTACACCTGGGCCCTCTCCTTACGCCTATAAAAGGAAGGCACAGGGCACTCGTACGGAGGGTTGGCCGCGCGGAGAGGACGGGACGGCGCGTGCAAGCCTCTCGCTCCCTCCCACGCGGACGCTTGTAACCCCCTACTGCAAGCGCACCCGACCTGGGCGCGGGACAACACGAAGACCGCGGGTTTCCCCTTTACGCGTGTCTCCCTCTGGTTTCACCCCTTCGCGCTCCGTCTCGCGCCGACCCATCTGGGCTAGGGCACGCGGCGACAATTTACTCGTCGGTCCAGGGACCCCCCGGGGTCGAAACGCCGACACCTGGGGTCGGGCGAGGCGGAGTTCGTCGTCTTCCAAGGCCGAGGCCGAGTCCGAGCCCTGGGGTCGGGCGAGGCGGAGTTCGTCGTCTTCCGGGGCCGAGCCCGAGTCCGAGCCCTAGGGTCGGGCGAGGCGGAGTTCGTCGTCTTTCGGGGCCGAGCCCGAGTCCGAGCCCTGGGGTCGGGCGAGGCGGAGTTCGTCGTCTTCCGGAGCCGAGGCCGAGTCCGAGCCCTGGGGTCGGGCGAGGCGGAGTTCGTCGTCTTCCGGGGCCGAGCCCGAGTCCGAGCCCTGGGGTCGGGCGAGGCGGAGTTCGTCGTCTTCCGGAGCCGAGGCCGAGTCCGAGCCCTGGGGTCAGGCGAGGCAGAGTTCGTCGTCTTCCGGGGCCGAGCCCGAGTCCGAGCCCTGGGGTCGGGCGAGGCGGAGTTTCCTATGGCGCCTGAGGCCGGACTTGGCTGCTGTCAGCCTCACTCTGTCGAGTGGCACGACAGTCGGAGCGACGCAGGCGGCGCTGTCTTCTTGTCAAGCCGGTCAGTGGAGCGGCGAAGTGACTGCGGTCACTTCGGCTCTGTCGACTGAAGAGCGCGCGTCAGGATAAGGTGTCAGGCGATCCTCGCATTAAATGCTCCTGCAATACGGTCGGTCGGTGTGGCGATCTGGCCAAGGTTGCTTCTCGGCGAAGACTGGGCCTCGGGCGAGCCGAAGATGTGTCCGTTGCTTGAGGGGGCCCTCGGGCGAGACGTGAATCCTCCGGGGTCGGCTGCCCTTGCCCGAGGCTGGGCTCGGGCGAGGCGAGATCGTGTCCCTTGAGTGGACCGAGCCTTGACTTAATCGCACCCATCAGGCCTTTTCATCTTTGTGCTGATGGGGGTTACCAGCTGAGATTAGGAGTCTTGGGGTACCCCTAATTATGGTCCCCGACACTTAGCGACTGCCAGTTCGACCTCTGGAAGCAGTATTACGTGGCTGCATGCGTCGCTGTGTTCGGCAAGTTCCGGCGCAGCCACCGCTGGGACGCGGTCCATAGCGACTGCACCGCGCTGTCCATCTTCAAATAGGGGGACCTCATGGTCGTCGCCAACACCGGTGACTATCGGGTTATTCTGGGCACCACATCCGACAACGGCGCCGTCACACCGTCCAGCTCATCATCCACCTGAAGCTCAACCTCCCACGTAAGTCACTACTGACCGGCCATGAATTCTTGTGCGCTGGGACAACGGCCGTTGCTGACGTTGTGTGAGTGTCCTCGAACAAGATTTATGTAGAGGAGTGGCACATCCGGTGGTGCAACGGCTAGGTGTACTACCTCGCTGATGAGCCCGGGGTACACTTCGTTTGATAGCTCAGCTAAGAGTCATCGATCCTCGCTATGTCATGCGCGTTCGACGACTACTATATCAAGGACTATGACGTCATTTTGGCACCAGAGGTGACGCAGAGGAGGACCGACAGCAATGACCACTCGCCATCGTTGGGGGTAGCTTTTGTGCCGGTCTGCCTTTAATTCTCTTCGCAAACACATACACTTGCTTTTTTGTTTAAGCAAGCGTGTATGGTGGTGCGTACCTGATGACTGACAATGTACACGGGAACTTCTACCGGCAGGTGTGACACGTGCTCTTCAATGATGAGACCATGCAAATCGTGACATATATCGAAGTATGCATGATACTGATGGTTGCAATGTAGTAGTGAAACAACTAAATTAAAATAACAAAAATTATGTATGGCTAGGATTACGAATGTATTATGAAATTTTTTATAACAATATAAGACACATTTTGTATATAAGTTATTATGTTATTATATATTCCCGTTGCAACGAACGGGTACTCACCTAGTAAGAATCAAAAGACTGTAAATCACGTGTGACAAAAAAATACTGTGTGTATGCATCATGCATCTTTCTAGAAACTTGTATGCGTATTAACTTATTTATGCATAATATATAGTCCTTTTGGCAGAATGGATATTGTTGGAAAGAGATAAACAAAAATAAATATCGCCTCACAACTCACATGTGGTCAGCAACACTCGTCCGTCTACATCGTGCACCAGCGCCGTCCAAATGCTATCAAACGCTCACGAAACCACGCGTTTGGTGGGGTCGGCGAGGCTGGCCACCCCGGGTGGCGGGTAAGGTGACCTGGTGGTGCACGTACCGTCCTCGCCGTCCAACGAAGCTATAAATTCTACCCAATCGCCGCACCCGCACCACATCGCCCCGACCAAAGCTTCCCCAGACGGCAGGAGACAGCAGCAGGCCGGACGCCGGACTCCTCCTCCCTCCCCCGTACGCATCCACTGAGATCCTTCCTGTGCGAAGGAAATATCCAGTTCTTCGGCCCCGGCCAGGTTTTCAAGGTGGGTTTCGTGCCTTTTCCCCCCTCCATGATTTCATCCTCCGCGCCGCGTGATTTCAGGCGGGGAAACGGCCAGGCTCTTTATTGACCCTGCCTCTACGGATTGCTTGGCTTGCGGGGCGGAATCTGAGATTCCGTCGGTTTCCCCCCGGGTTTCGTGGAATTAATAGTTTGATTTCTCTGATTTTGCAGTGTTGCTTGCCCTGCCGGAGTTTTCCTCTAACCCGCAGTCCAATTGGCTAAGAAGTTGATGGGATTGGGGGGACACTGGAAGGCTGTGTGAGATCGCGAAGGGGACCGTGAATTCCTTGCAGGGCTGCGGCGATTCGGCTGCGCTGCTGTATGAACTGTTTCGTGAACCTGGGACTCAACTCGAACTCGAACCACTACGTCGCCTGCCTCCTCATCTTCCTGCTGCATTTCTCCCCCCAGTTGTTAAATCCATCCAATTCTAATTCAAATAGTAATTGTGAAGGAGTTCAACAGAGCTGCACAGATGGCGAACAACAGTAAGTCCTGCTGCTTCTCCAGGAGCTCTTTGAGTTTTGAGCTTACAGTTGGCAGATCGGTTCTTCCAATTTAAAGATATATCTTATAATCGATGTGAATTATTAAAGCTACTCAGGTGAGGAAGAATCGATTGGCATACTTTATTAGGTTGTTGATTAGGTATTCGTTTGGTGGATCTGACGCAGCTTCCGTGGCAAATTTGAAATTTTCCAACTTAACTTTTTGATAGTGGTTTCGAATTTTTTTCGTTCGTCGAATTTTTTTCGTTCGTCGAATTTTTTTCGTTCGATAACCAAAAAAATCGGAGGTTCTTATGGACCATGAAGTCCCATATTCATTTGTCGGTGGAAGGAAGAAAAAGAAAAGTAGATTACAAGCACTTGGTAGCTGTTTACAGTTCACACTTGTTATACCTAACATCTCACGCAAGGGGACCGACCACTTGGAAGCTTCTCCGATTTGACCCCATGTGGATTTGTGGACTCCTGTGCTTCATTTTTTAGTACTGGGGACCTTAAAATAATTACTCTCACAAGCCTGCCACTGTTGCACGATAAGGGAAAAAATAGCTTATCCCGATTGCTACAAAACCTGACTACAGAAAAGCATATGCCGTCAAGTGCTATGCTGTCTGTGTTAAGTGCTTAATACCATGCATGTGCGATCCACATTGTTGTCATGCTGATGAACACGAGCAGGCAAATGTATGGTAATATTGGCTAGTGGATATAGCTGTCTTGTTCACTATATTCCAATGCTGCAATTTGCATTTATTTGTTATGTCTCGGTATATACTAATGCATGGTTTTGCTTTAGTGTGTCTCGTTGTGGCTGCTAGCATTAGGTGATAAATGCTTGGTGAGTTGGTGACCAATGAAGTTGGGCAGCTTTTTTAGTGTCCTCAGCATATCTGATAGAGAGGTTTGCTAAAGAGGTTTCTTCCACGATCCTACAGACTACCAGTGCTACCAAGGCAAACATTAGCCACCAGACATGACATGCTTATTCCTTATAGTCTGGTGCCCATCTTGTCCAAACATAATCTAGAAGAGTGTACAACCACTAATGACCTTGTGTCACGTCCATGCTCTGGCCTTTAAAAAAAAGATAAATAAAAAGTTATTCCCACCCCTGTGATCTTCTGAAAAAACCCTAATCTATATGCTTTAATAGTGTTGGAGGAGTCAAGAGCGAACTGTCTTCTGCCAGAGCATCTGCGATTAATACAGACCAAGAACACTGCATTGGCCCAAATTTAGTTGTTGAGAGGCTAACTGAAAATCTTAAACTGTCCTGTCTTACCTCACCATCATTGTTCTGAGACAGGGGAACATGCCTCACTACTAACCCTCCATGGTGGAGGGGGTAGAGGAGGGTTGATGTGAGAACAACAGGCGATCTCGGCAATTTCACAACTTGGTAGGCTTCTTTATGTTACTTCTGTATGAACTGGTCTTTTATCATTTGGAGGTACTCTGCTCTCTGGAGCAAAATATCAGTCTTATGCTAAACCCATCCATATTAGCAACCACACAATTGCATCAAAATTTGCAGAAGATTAAACTTGAGCAGGTTTTGTATGTCATCCAAACACTACAGCAGTAACGGACATGTGAATGTTTCAGGAAGTTTCTTTTATGGATATAGTTAAAAAGCAGGAGTCATCCACCTTTATTTCCTTCATTTCTCTGTGTGCAAATCGTGATACTGCTGGAATAACAAATTTGATTAGAAATGTCTTTGAACCTTACCTTTCCTTCTCAATACGATCAATAGAACTAAACTTGTTCTTCTGAACACATTTTGTACTTAAACATTTTATTTCCTGTGTTACATGTACTGAGATAAAGCATATTTTGTCCATGTCAGGCTCATATGGTGAAAATGCTAGGAGAAAGCCACACACACCATCTGCTATTGTTATTGGTGGTGGGTTTGCTGGTCTTGCTGCTGCTGATGCTCTCAGAAATGCATCCTTCCAGGTGATTTTCGGTGTTATTTTTTTTGTCATGTTTCGGTGTTGGTGTAATGTTACAACTTACAACCTGTATTTATTTGGCGAAAATGAGTAGACCCTTTGTGATCCTTTTCAATTTGTGTGACACATTCCAGGTTATTCTACTGGAATCCCGTGATAGGATTGGTGGCAGAGTTCACACTGACTACTCTTTTGGGTTTCCGGTCGATTTGGGAGCATCTTGGTGAGTTCCATTCTTTTTAGCTTTCACCATGTGCCCAAAAGTTTATCTTGAGGGAATGTCATGAACATTTTTTTCATCATTTTTATTCATCAGGCTTCATGGGGTCTGTGAAGAAAATCCCTTGGCACCAATAATTGGAAGGCTTGGACTTCCACTGTACCGCACAAGTGGTGATGATTCTGTGCTGTTTGATCATGATCTAGAGAGGTAGTAAAACTTTGCATTAGACTGAATTGAACTTTGAGAGAAGATGGAGCAAATGATGGGAGCTAACTTGGTCTACTGCCTTCCAGTTATGCACTCTATGACACTAACGGACGCCAAGTACCACAAGAGTTGGTAGAAAAGCTTGGGAAGGTGTTTGAGAAGATACTGGAAGAGGTATTCCCTCGTATCAATTGTCGGTGCCTGTTGATTTTAGGTAGTTTCTATTATTTGATTGGCCCATAACACTTGTGTACAGACTGGCAAATTGAGGGAAGAAATCAATGAAGATATGTCTATCGCAAAAGCCATTGCAATTGTTATGGCTAGAAATCCGCACTTGAGGTTTGTACTAATCTGATTTCTGCCTATGTGCGCTGGTAAGCACAAACGTTCCGGTCATTTTAACTGTGCTTTCTACGTGTTCAATACAGGCAAGAAGGGATTGCTCATGAGGTTCTTCAGTGGTATTTGTGCCGTATGGAGGGTTGGTTTGCCACCGACGCTGATTCAATTTCACTACAGGGTTGGGATCAGGTATGGGTTTTTTGGTTTGTCGCTGGCCAGTATACGTGCGCATTATGAGATTACTGTGCCTTATTACATGATAATGTTGACGGGATGTAGGAGGTGCTGCTTCCAGGTGGCCATGGCCTCATGGTTCGTGGGTATCGTCCGGTTATAAATACTCTCGCAAAAGGCTTAGATATACGCCTCAACCATAAGTACGCATATCTATCCTTTTCTTGTTAATTTGGTAATCACTAGTTGTGGTTTCACTTCCACCAGCCATTCCTTCAGTGCTGATCCTGTTCTTTGTTCTTCAGGGTTGTGGAAATTGTTCGCCACAGGAACAGGGTAGAGGTTACCGTAAGCAGCGGCCAAACGTTTGTTGCGGATGCTGCTGTGGTTACTGTTCCGTTGGGTGTCCTGAAAGCGAAAACCATTAAATTCGAGCCGAGGCTGCCAGAGTGGAAAGAGGAAGCGATCAGAGAACTTACAGTTGGAGTTGAGAACAAGATCGTTCTTCACTTCGGGCAGGTTTTCTGGCCTAACGTGGAGTTCCTCGGCGTTGTTTCCTCTAGCACCTACGGCTGCAGCTATTTCCTCAACCTTCACAAGGCAACAGGCCACCCCGTCCTTGTCTACATGCCCGCCGGCCGCCTTGCGCGTGACATCGAGAAGACGTCGGACGAGGCTGCTGCCCAGTTCGCCTTTTCTCAGCTGAAGAAGATCCTTCCCAACGCAGCTGAGCCGGTTAGTTTGTCGACAGTACCTACAGCTACGAGTAGTAAAAGAATCCTTGCTGTAGAGCATTTCTCCTCTTACAGCCTGTGCTGGCCAAAACTTTGTTACTGCAGATAAACTACTTGGTGTCGCGCTGGGGCTCGGACGAGAACACGCTTGGTTCGTACACGTTCGATGGGGTGAACAAACCCCGTGACCTGTACGAGAAGCTGCGCATCCCCGTGGACAACCTGTTCTTCGCGGGAGAGGCCACGAGCGTCAAGTACACGGGCACGGTGCACGGCGCCTTCTCCACGGGTGTCATGGCGGCCGAGGAGTGCAAGATGCGGGTTCTGGAGCGGTTCAGGGAGCTCGACATGCTGGAGATGTGCCACCCTGCCATGGGCGAGGACAGCCCTGTGTCTGTCCCGCTGCTCATCTCTCGGCTCTAAAAGCAGACGAGTAGTAGTCGTGTATGGGATGGATCGGCACCTGAGAGTAGGCTGGGACATCCCACTGATTGCCGGAGGGAAGCAGGGAGGAAGAAACTCTCCTCGCTTCGCTTCTCCTCGGCATGAGGCATGTGCTGGCGTTACTTGTGGCGTGCCAAGTGCCATATTTCCCTAAACTTATTCTGCGTGGGAACCTTCTATTATGTATGTAATACTGTGAATTTGTGACTCTGTGTTCAGGTAACACGAGTTATCGTGACATCTTCGTAGAGAAAGATACCGTATGTATGATGTATGTATGATATACATATGATATTATGATGAACAATTGTAGTAGTAATAATAATAAATAATACATATATGTGACTTAACTGTTTGGAGTGTTGAGTGATTGTGACATGTAATACCCTTACATCTAAGCAAGTATAAAGCAAGTAGTATAAAAGCATTGTAATACCCACTTTGTAAAGAAGAATAAAAGGAGAAATGGTTTCCTTTATATATGTATGTGTACCTCTAGTTATCATTAATTCATTACATGTGACCACTCATGTAAAAAAATAGATCCTTAATAAGACACAAATAAACCATTGCATTATATTGGATTTTTGTTTGTGCATTAAAAACAATAAAAATATAAATTAAATAAAATGATAATGAGAAGAGGATTTGAGAGAAAAAAAAAGAGAAATGAGATGAAATAAAATACACAAACTTAACCATACTGGTATGATTAAAATCTATTTCTAATTTGAGTACAAATTCAAAGTCATACTTGAAATTCAAATTGGGTATTGAAAATAGGAGAAGAAGAAAATCAGAGAAAAAGAGAAAAGAATTCGAACCTAAATGGGCTACAGCTACCAAATCGGCCCATCTAGTTCCCTGCGCAGCCCAGCCTTCACCGCGGCGCTGACAGGCGGGGCCGCCTTTGTCAGCCGCACGACCATTGTCCCCATCCGCTCGCTCCCTGGCTAGAAATACGCTGTGCCACTGCCGCCTGGGCCCCACGGGTCAGGTCGGTCGTCCTGTAGTTCTGTTAAGCCGAGTGCGCCCCTTCCGCCGCTGCATGCTCACCGGCCACGCCGATCGTTTCTCTCCCTCGAACTTTCTCCTGTGACTACAAAGCTAGGCCGCGACTCCCCCTCCATCGTCTCTATTCCCCTCGCCTAGAGTTAGCCACCAGCACCGCCATTAGAATCGTGGGGGGGGGGATAGAACGTTGCTGGACCCGAGGTGCTCTGGCGCAGGCTACCAGACCTCACGCGTCGAGTCCTAGGGCTCTGCGGTTGCCGTTCATCCGCTCCATTCTGCACGGCGCTTTTGTTGGGAGCTGCGCGGGCGACGGAACATCGGCGGTCAACGCCGGAGACCATCGCTGGTGAGTCACCTTTTTCCTCTGTGTTATCTTGGGAGTGCACCGGGAGTTCGGGTGCGGGTGTTTGAACCAAAAAAGAGCTGGCGGACGGTCCGGCCCTGAGGCCGGACGGTCCGCGGTCCGGACAGTCCGCGCCTGTGGGCCGGACGGTCCGCGCGTGCGCAGAACATATTAGGGTTCCGAGTTTTGTGCTACGGTTGTTAGCTAGATTCGCGGAATTAGCTCGGAATCAGTTGTGTAAAGGGTCCAGCCCCCCTCCTCTATAAATAGAGAGGTCTACGGCCGATTTGTAATCATCAATCGAATCAATACAACTTCTATTTCGCATTTTATCTTAGGAGTAGTTCTAGTTTAGCCCTAGTTTAGCCTTCCAATCCCCAAATTCTCTGTCTCTCTTCGACTCTACGTCGATTAGAGGAGTCTAGGTCGGTCTACCCGAGCCTAGACAACTCCTAGGATCTCTCCTCCCCGACGGGGTCCCTCCCGGGAGCGAGATCCAGGCGCCGCCGACGATCTTCCGCCGCCCCTGCGCACGCGCGGACCGTCCGGCCCTAGGGCGCGGACCGTCCGACCGTCAGGCAGGGAACCCGGGCTCCTGCACCAGGTCGCGGACCGTCCGGCCCTGTGCCGCGGACCATCCGCGCCTGACCAGAGAGCACCGCCGCCTCGCGCCAGGTCGCGGACCGTCCGGCCCTGGGCCGCGGACCGTCCGCGCCTGACCAAATAGCACCGCCGCTGGTTCTCTTGAGTAATTGACGCCTCCAAAAAGGTGTCAACATACTTTTTGGCGACTCCGCTGGGGAAAGCAAATATAGACGCATCAAATCGGCCCTCAATGGCCGGTTCAAAAGATAGCTCTGATATTTCCCCAAGCAATATCATAGAGCTGACTTGGGAGACCTTGCCGGCTGACGAACAGCTCCAATTCGAGGAGCACAAGGAGCGTATGATCCAGGAGGCAAAAGCAAAATTCTTGGCCAGCTTCAAAGTGGACAGGAACAACAAGGTCGTCCGACATCGGGCGACGGATCCGGCTTCGCTCCAACCCACACCAGATATCCCCAATGTAAGTAATACCAACGAGCTACAATCTCTTAGAAATTATGTAGAAGAGCAACGTGAGCAAATGCAGAACATCATAGGGGGTATGCAAAGCGATTTTAAGAGACTAGTACGTGCATTTGATAAATCTAATATCGCAAATTTTCCTTCGCACGAGGTTGAGTTAGGGGGTAACACGCGTAATACATCGGCTACAGGTTGTCACGACCAGTCACAACCCCTTTATGGGATGCCGATGGACACATACCCTGAGCAACCGCAAATCGGCAGTAAATCAGCCGATCTACACATGCCCGGACCGTCTGCACGTGAGCGCGGATCGTCCGGGCCAGCAACAGTCGGGCCTATTTTTAATGAGTTACCTAGATATGCGCCCGAGCCACCACACACGGTACAGAACCCAAACTACCCAGTCGGACGGTCCGCATACAACGACGGACGGTCCGCATATAACCACGGACGGTCCGGGTACATATCCGGACAGTCCGCGCATGAATCTTTTGAGGAGGATTATTACCTGAATCCTCACCCGTCCCAGCAACACTTCCCATCACACTATGCAATGCACCAGCCCATTAATTCAAGATCCAGAGCCCAGGAAAGCTTTCCGGCCCCACCCAGGAGGCCGGGAAGAAACGATCAAACCTATGACCCATATAGGGCAAATGAAAATGCACCACGTAACTCAAACCAATGGGGGGAAAGACAACATGCTAATATCCAGCCAACCGCACCTATGTTTGACCAGAGAGCCGGTGGTCTCACACCGGCTGTCATTGATATAGTAAGGGAAGAAATAGCCGGGGCGTTCCGAGATAAGCTCGGAGTAAGTATGGTCCCTGGGGGGCAATCATATCGGAAACCTTATGACAGCCGATTTGATCACCACCCATACCCACAGGGAACCAGGATACCCGAATTCACAAAATTTTCGGGTGATCAAGGAAAGAACACACGTGAACACATAGGCCAATTTTAGCACAATTAGGAGAGTTGGCCGACACAGAGGCATTTCGCGTACGTTTATTTTCATTATCTTTAACAGGAACTGCGTTTGCATGGTACACCACTTTACCTCCTAATTCCATTTCATCATGGGGGGATCTAGAACAAAAATTTCATGATCATTTTTTCTCCGGTGACTATGAGTTGGATTTGGTAGATTTAGTGTCATTACGACAAGCAAAAGATGAATCGGTTAATGATTACATCCGGAGATTCCGAGATACAAGAAACCGATGCTTCCAAATTCATTTAGCAGAAAAACAGCTAGCAGGATTAGCCTTTAATGGTCTACGATATTATTTAAAAGAAAGATTAGAAGGCATCCAATTTTTTACACTAGCACAGTTACACCAGAGAGCTTCGGCTTGTGAAAGCCGAAGCAAAGAAACTGCTAAAACAATTCGTCACAACGTACATATAGTAGAATGCGACCAAAGTAGCTCAGATGACGAATCAGCAGAAGTATATGCTGCTGAAATGGTTTGGCCAAAACAGGCCAAATCTTCAGCTTGTTCCTCCTTACAGCCGATTCAAAAGAAACAGCAAGAGGTGGTTAAGTTTACGTTTAATGTTGGTAAGTGTGATAAAATATTTGATGAATTACTCAAAAATGACAACATTAAAATAAATCACACTGTTCCATCCGCCGACGAGTTAAAACGTTGGGCATACTGCAAGTGGCATAACTCATTTTCTCATACCACTAATGATTGTAATGTATTCCGTCGACAGATTCAATCGGCCATTAACGAGGGACGATTGAAATTTCAGGAAATGCAGGTAGATACAGAGCCCTTTCCGATGAACATGATCGACTTCGAGGGCAAGAAAGTCCTGGTTCGGCCAAACACAACCGATAAAGGCAAAGGCAAAGAGACAATCATCGGCGATGCTAAAGAGGCCGATGAGGGTCGCAAAGTTTCTTGCAGGAAAGTGGTGGCCGAGAAGACTCCCGATGGGGGGGGGAGACCCTGAAGGTGACCATCACAGCCTCTAGCACTAGGGGGTAAGCGCAGACAGGGAAACAGATGCAGGAACCCATGCTGCGCATCCCGGACGGTCCGGCACATAGGCGCGGACGGTCCGGGACCCCGCCGGACGGTCCGAAGAACTCCAGCGGACGGTCCGGCCGTGCTCAAGACTCACAACGGCCACGTACTTTCAAACCACGACGACCAGAGATAGGTACGTGGAAAACAAATACATTCAAGGCAGCTGGTCGGTTGGTCAAAGCTGGCCCAACTTTTGATCAATTATTGTCTAAATACGTAAAAAAGAAGGCCAGCCACAGTGACCGGCCAGCAAAGCGACCCCGCTCACCCATTCATGAGCAACGTCAGGTCAGGCCGATTGGACCACCCCACCAATCGGAAGAAATGAAAGGTCATACTGTACAATTGAGACCTAACATACCGACATGGACACCTCCACCCCCTTATCCACCTATGTCATATCCATACACATATTTACCTTCACCATATGTCTCAAATCAAATGTGGGGCATGCCACCATACCCATTTGGGATGCCACAGTACCCCGCCTGGGGGGCACCCCAAACATCTGTTTTTGACAGGCTGACGCCACCAGTACAAGATCGATTGAGCACCGCTCAATCCGGTCACCAGGCACAGACCTAACAGAATTGCCGGACTACTCGGCCTCCAAGGCCGACCAATCCGGCAGGGGGGCATATGCCTGTAGCAACTCAAAGAACAACAAAAAAGGACATCATCAAAATAGGCACTGCAGATGTTGTCATACAGGGAGATAATAAAGGGCCGATGATTTTCGGCGAATCGGCCAACACAACCGAAAAGGATACGGCTACCATTAAAGCAGCCGATCCAAAATACTCCATGCCTCGATGGTGCCCAGCGGGATTGACACGATCCCAAAAGAGAAAATTACAGCGCCTAAGAGCAAAGGAGAGCCAGGAGAAGGAGGCGGAAAAGACATTTAATGACACACATCCACTATACCCGCCACCGCAAAAGAAATGGAGACCGAAGGCCGTTGAGAAAAAACAAACGGCCACAGAAATAGAAAGTCAATCTGCACTAGGCGCGGACCGTCTGGCCCCTGCGCGCAAACCGTCCGCCGTTCACCAGGAAGTCTCTGGACAACCTGCACCAGGCACGGACCGTCCGGCCCCCGCACGTGGACCGTCCGCTGTTCACCAGGAAGTCTCTGGACAACCTGCACCAGGCGCGGACCGTCCGGCCCCCGCACGCGGACCGTCCGGCCCCCGCACGTGGACCGTCCGCCATTCACCAGGAAGCCTCCAACGACACGACAACATCAATGGAAGAGGACGACCTGCTGGGAGAAGACCTGGTCGACTATGAGGCTTCTCCAAAACGCCCAGGTATGGATGTAAACATTATTACATTTTCTATCGATTGTACTATTATCGGCGACGATGAACCTGTTGTTGCCCAGTTTGATTTCGGTCCTAAAGAAGCCGCCTTTACTAAACCAAAGGAATCGGTAAATCATTTAAAGCCGCTCTTCGTGCGCGGTCACATTGATGGAATACCGATTGCTAAGATGTTGGTAGATGAAGGGGCGGCTGTAAATCTAATGCCTTATTCATTATACAGAAAATTAGGTAAACAAGATGACGAACTTGTCAAAACCAACATGACCCTCAGCGGTGTTGAGGATAGTTCGATTAAAGCCAGGGGAGTCATGTCCGTTGAATTAACCATCGGGACTAAGACCCTTGCTGCTGCATTCTTCGTCGCTGATGTAGAAGGGAATTACAGTTTAATTCTAGGCAGAGATTGGATTCATACCAATCAATGTATACCTTCTACATTACATCAAATGCTAATACAATGGGTAGGCGATGAGGTAGAACAAGTACATGCTGATGTATCGGCCTGCATCGCTGTGGCCGATGCCCCTGTACTCTGGACTTATGAGACTGCTACATGTCTCACAGGAGTAGATTTTTCTGATTATCAGTTCATAAGTATAGATAAGAAAGGTTTCATTCCTGTAATGCTAGAGCCGATGGAGAATCGGCTAAATCCTAAATAGAGTTTAAATGATGAATACACACAAAGTTCATGAGTCTTTGATCACGGACAATTCGGCTCTCAAAGCCGGATGGTCTGGTCTTTCACAAAACAGTTTGGACTTTAAGATCGAACATCTACCGCAGTGAAAAGACAGTATTACAGATGATCCTGTCCCCGAGACCGGAAAGTCCGCCATCACACAAAGATCATTTGATTCCTCTGTGGGGGACATGATAGAGGAATTCAGAGATCTTGATAAACTAGGACAGGGGTTTACATCGGCCGATCCTTTGGAGGAGATTGACATAGGAGATAGTAAAACTCCAAGGCCGACTTTTGTAAACAAGACCCTGGAGACCGATTCTAGAAATGAGATGATCGGTCTATTGAAGGAATATTCAGATTGTTTTGCTTGGAATTACACTGAAATGCCTGGACTAAGCTGAGAGATTGTCGAACATCGGCTGCCTATTAAGTCTGGTTTTAGACCTTTCAAGCAGAAAGCTAGAACATTTCGTCCAGATCTTCTCCCACGAATCAAGGACGAAATCCACCGGCTGCTAGAAGCTAATTTTATTAGACCTTGCAGATACGCAGAGTGGGTCTCCAATATTGTGCCGGTGGAGAAGAAGGAGTCAGGTAAGCTTAGAGTATGCATTGATTTTCGTAATTTAAATAGAGCAACTCCTAAAGACGAATATCCCATGCCCATAGCCGACACATTAATCAATAATGCATCAGGAAATAGAATTATTAGCTTCCTTGATGGTAATGCCGGATATAATCAGATTTTCATGGCCGAAGAAGATGCGTCTAAAACGGCCTTTATATGTCCAGGCTTCATTGGTTTATTTGAATGGGTTGTCATGACATTCGGTCTTAAAAATGCTGGTGCTACTTATCAGAGGGCTATGAATCTGATCTTCCATGAGTTGTTAGGAAACACTGTGGAAGTCTACATTGATGATATTGTAGTCAAATCGGCTGAGTTTAGTTCTCATATAGCTGATTTGCGCAAAGCCTTTGATAAAATGCACCGGTATGGTTTGAAAATGAACCCACGTAAATGTGCTTTTGGAGTGTCGGCTGGTAAGTTTTTAGGATTTGTCATCCATGAACATGGTATAGAAATAGATCCTGACCGAATCAAGTCTATTCGGAATGTGGGGCCTCCGACTTGTAAGGTCGAAGTGCAGAGGTTTCTCGGCAAGGTGAATTATTTACGAAGGTTTATTTCTAACCTAGCTGGGAAGATTGATGCCTTCACCCCTATCCTTCGGCTTAAGAATGATGCTGAATTCACTTGGGGGGCAGAGCAACAGGAAGCATTTGATCTCATTAAAAAATACTTGTCTTCGGCTCCCGTGTTAAAAGCACCACAAGTAGGAGCACCATTCAGATTATACATTGCAGCTGAAGATAAGGTTATTGGGGCTGTTCTGACACAAGAAGCTAAAGGAAAGGAGCATGTGGTGACATATCTAAGTCGGAGGTTGGTGGATGCTGAAACAAGGTACACTTTTATTGAAAGGTTATGCTTATGCTTGTTTTATGCATGCACAAAGTGTAGATGTTATTTACTGTCTAGTCATTGCACTGTTTCTGGTCAAGCCGATGTAATCAAATACATGTTGCATAACCCAATTATGAGTGGTAGAATTGGTAAATGGGCTTATGCACTTATAGAATATGACTTGGCCTATGAACCATTGAAATCTATGAAAGGCCAGGTCATAGCGGATTTTATTGTAGAACATCGGATTAATGATATCCATAAACTAGACATGACATACCTCACTATTGCTCCTTGGACTTTATATTTTGATGGATCGGTTTGCAATGAAGGGCAAGACATTGGCATCGTACTTGTTTCACCAAGTGATGTCTCCTTCGACTTCTCTAGCCGATTGAAAACTTATTGCACTAATAATCAAGCCGAATATGAGGCCCTCTTATTCGGTTTGGAACTCTTAAATTGTGTCACACCCGGGTTTTAGGGGCACCAAGACCCGGGCGCGAACATAAACACCAGGTATGCTGGGACCAAGTCTCACACATATGATGTATAGTGGCACAGGATCGAATGTCACATCTTTATATATAACAGGAGTTCTATACAAAATAAATAATTACATTATAAGGAGACAACGGTCCAGCAACCCAAAGTTGACTGGGAGACGACGGCCTAGACCTCTCACGAACTCATCACGGCATCCTCCATGCGCCTCATCCTGTGGTACCTGTTCTTGACCTGTGGGGGGGGGTGTGAGACAGCAAGAGTGAGCTCACATACGTTCATCGCTCAACAAGTTGTGGGGAATAATGTGCATGAACTCGCCAAAGGTGGGAGCTCACGTGAAGTGTAAGGCTTACCAAAGAGGATGGTTGAAGCTGAGCATTGCTTTTAAAGTTGGTCAAAATTTTATTAGCAATTACTAAGTATAAGTAAATACCAAACCCAAGTAAGTAGTAGAACAAAAGTAACAACTTCACCTGCGATGCGATGCATATGACAAATTGAATTTAGTTCCATAATTTAATCATGTGAGGGTCCGAGCTGCTCATGACCGTGAGCACGGCTAGTATACCAGTTTTACACTCTGCAGAGGTTGCGCATCTTTACCCACAAGTCATGTTACCCATCTGCCAAGGGATCGCGACTTCCCATACACCTCTACCGAGGAGGCGCGGCAGGGTAACACTACGAGGCCTTTACAAAGTTCCACTAGCTTCAGAAAACCCGCTATAGTTTATAGGAAGCTCCAATGCAGGAATCCCTTGCAGGACCGCCATCGCAGCAAAATCCTCCCGAGGGCCTCCCTACACTGACCACTCCCCTACTGCCCTTGCCCCTTTCGGGTAAGGTAGTCTTCCACTAGCTTTCCTAATTAATCAGCCAAGGGGTCCCATTCCTCCCTTG
The DNA here is from genome assembly GCA_029449295.1 of Zea luxurians. Lineage (NCBI taxonomy): Eukaryota > Viridiplantae > Streptophyta > Magnoliopsida > Poales > Poaceae > Zea > Zea luxurians. Next base: position 18,569,327 of record JAOPSE010000009.1, read on the forward strand.
TGGTAGCACTGTTTTCCCGGGTGGTCGCTCCATGTTCCAATTAACATAATGATCTTATCATGAACAGTAATAATAAACATATAATAAAAGTGTGATCATGAATAATGTACCTTCATACCCAAAACCACATAAAGCACTAGCAAGTACTACCCAAAAGGTTCAGTGGTAAACAAGGTATAAAGATAGACAAACTAGGGTAACCTATTGGGTCCCAGCAAAATTAACCTATGCAGATCATTATGATTAATTAGAACATGAGTGGGTAAAAAGAAGTGATCAAGGGCACAACTTGCCTGGGACTTGAGATTCCAGGTACCAGGATGATCTTCAGATGACACGTGTCCTCCCCGCTATTCGTAGCAATACAAACAAACATGGTATATGCAAAATTAACATTACACCAAACATATATGCAAAATACATATTAATAATCTACATGTTGAAATATGATCACAGGAACAAGAATTATTAATTTTGGAGTTATAGATTTTAAGTTATGAATTTCTGAAGTTATCAAGTACTTGGAATAGCATAACTCATGTGAATAATTTTAGTTCAAGTTTCATGACTAGACAAATTTACTAAGTGATAAAAAATATTAAAACAAAATTAATGCCACTGGAATTAATTAATTTGGAGTTAAAATGAATTTAATATCAATTATACAAGTTTCTAGTATTGTTTTTGTATTAAAAATCATTTTCTATACCTAATTTTCTATTTTTATTGTTCTCTGGACTTGGCGCATTATTATCAGAAACTCTAAGGGCTATAGCGCAAAAGGATCCAAGACTCAGTAGTATTCCGCAGGGGACGGCGGGTTGATTTGGTTAAAGCAGGGGGTCTCTTTTGTAAAACGTAGGGGGCGAAGGGGTATGCTTCAATCTCCACCGTCCGATCACACTTGGATGGACCAGATCACATCGCACACTTATGAACCGGTATCCACCCACAGCCATCCGATGACAACCCAACGGCCTAGATCTAATTGAGTGAGAGGGTACCTTGCACCAAATCCGAGCCCTCAAACTGACGATCGATGGCCCACACTGGGTTAACCCCGAATCTATTCCCATCCGCACGATCCCCACAGATCCAACGGTGCTCGCGTTCTCCTTCTCCCCTTGCCAACCCAAGGAAGCGCCGCCGCAAGCCCCGGCAGAGCTACGCCGGCGACCCACCCATCGTAACCTCCTAGGAATCCCACTCTGCCCACGACACGCCCACACGCAGAGATGACTTAGGTGAATTCAACGGCGGCCTCCTTACCTTCAATCGGTGATTGCGTGATGCGGGCCACATGGCGATGCGGACGTCTGCGCCGAGCTACTTACCGGCGAGCAATCCACCACCCAGCCGATCCAATCTCCACCCGCCGAGGTCCTGAGAAGGTGCATCGTGATCCGAAGCTCCCCACTGGTTTCACTCTTGGGTCGAGTTACCGGCATCGGCGAGGACGGGCCATGGCGTGGATTGGCGACGAAGCATACCCATCGAAGAGGGCATGCAGCTTCACGGTTCCCGGCTATGGCTAGAGAGGGGGCGAGTCTATTTATATATACCCTGACGGAGGAGAGGAGCCCCATACCGCGAGCAACAACCAGCGGGCGAAGATCCTGGACAAAAATTCGGAATCCAGTTCGCTGAGCCCCGCAGTCCGCGCAAAGAAGATGACCCTGTTCACCCAGCGAAGCTGACAGCAGGGCCCCACCAGTCAGGGTACCGCGTTTGAGGGGGGGGGGGGGGGGGGGGAAGCAGGGGATGGGCCGAGCGGCGCCAGATTCGGCCCAAGTGGTAAAACTTTAGCATGCAAAATAAAATTTTATGTTTATTTATTTTTTTCCATCTCATTTATTTACGCATATGCTTTTAAATATACACATCAATAATTAAAGAGTTATTCATATCATGCATTCAATTTAATTAAGACCATCTACTTTAATCACATAAAATTTCATCTTTATTATTCATTTATGTAAACAGCCACACAACTATATAACCTTTTGTTTAGTTTTAATTTTTTTTAAAGCATATTTCTAGATATAAAATTTAATCAAGAATATATTTATAGGAGAATCTTGTTTCTATTTTATTATAAGAAAACATGTTTATTTAATACTGGGGAGTATTCTTCCTAATCCCCAAGATTAGAATTTTATGGCGTTACAAATTGTATGGGAGTAAAACATGTGAAGGCATTTGGTGATTCTCAGCTGGTCGTCCAACAGGTGTTAGAAGAATATCAGTGTTTTGATAGTACTTTAAATAGTTACCTTGAAAAATGTTGGAGCATAATCCATTCTTTTGACGAATTCAGTATTCGGCATATCTCTAGAGTTGAGAATCATAGAGCTAACAATTTGGCACAAGATGCATCAGGTTATCGGATAAAGCGAGGGAGATTTCACAGCACTGAAAATCTGATAACCAGTGCAGGGCCAAATCAACAGGCCGCGGACCGTCCGCGTGAAGGCACCGGACCGTCCGAGGTTACCAGGAAGGTTCTCCTAGTCGATTCGGCTGATAATGAAGCCGATGCAAGTGATTGGAGAACGCCCATAACAAATTATTTATGAAATCCCAATGTCAGGACAGATAAGAATATTTGGCGTACAGCTTTCAAGTATGTTTTGATGAGTGATGAACTCTACCGCCGAACAGTCAACGACGTCCTGCTTAAGTGCTTGGGCCCAGATGATGCTATATTAGCCATGGCCGAAGTGCATGAAGGAATTTGTGGTACCCATCAATCGGCTCCAAAGATGAAATGGCTGTTGCGAAGGTCTGGTTTTTATTGGCCTAACATGATAGCTGATTGTTTCAAGTACTACAAGGGTTGCCAAGTGTGTCAAAAATTCGGTGATCTACAGTTGGTCCCTGCAGCCGAATTACATCCTATCATCAAGCTTTGGCCTTTTAGAGGATGGGGATTAGACTTTATTGGAGAAATTCATCCTTCATCATCAAAGGGGCATCGGTTCGTGTTAGTTGCCACTGACTACTTTACCAAATGGACTGAAGCCGTTGCTCTGAAAAACATGACGCACAAGGAGGTAATTGAGTTCATAACTGAGCATATTATTCATAGATTCGGCATTCCCCAGACCTTGACTACAGATCAAGGGACTTCTTTTATGTCAAAGGAGGTACGTGAATTTGCTGAATTATACAGAATTAAGCTGCTTAATTCATCTCCATATTATGCTCAGGCCAATGGACAGGCCGAGTCTAGTAATAGGACATTGATTAATTTGATAAAAAAGAAGATATCTGATAATCCTAAACATTGGCATAAGATTTTGTCCGAAGCTTTATGGGCTCATAGAATATCTAAACGTAGTGCTACTAAAGTATCTCCTTTTGAGCTTGTCTATGGGCAGGAAGCAGTATTGCCTGTGGAAATAAGTTTGAATGCTGTTAGGTTCGCCAGACAAAATGATCTAACTGTCACTGATTATTATAATTCAATGATGGATAATATTGATGAGGTGACCGACAAGAGGGTGATAGCTTTGGGAGCAATAGAAAAAGACAAGATTATGGTAGTGAAAGGGAATTAGGCTTACACCTATTTCCTATACTAATTTTTGGTGGTTGAATTACCCAACACAAATAATTGGACTAACTAGTTTGCCCAAGTTTATAAGTTCTACAGGTACAAAGGTTCACCATAAGCCAATAAAAAGACCAAGAAAAAGGGTTCAAACAAAGGAGCAAAGGGACAACCGAAGGCACCCTGGTCGGGCGCACCGGACTGTCCGGTGTGCCACCGGACAGTGTCCGGTGCACCAGGGAAGACCGACTTCAAACTCTTCACCTTCGGGAATTCTCAGAGCCGGCGCGCTATAATTCACCGGACTGTCCGGTGTACACCGGACAGTGTCCGGTGCTCCAAGAGGACGCGGCTCTGAACTCGCCAGTCTCGGGAATTCGCTTCGGCTGCTCCGCTATAATTCACCGGACATGTCCGGTGTACACCGGACTGTCCGGTGTAACTGCGGAGCAACGGCTACTTCTGGCGCCAACGGCTACCTGCAGCGCATTAAATGCGCGCCAGCGCGCGCAGAGGTCAGGCACGCCCATGCTGGCGCACCGGACACCCTACAGTTCATGTCCGGTGCGCCACCGGTCATCCAGGCGGGCCCAGTTTCAGAGCTCCAACGGTCGAAACCCTAACGTTTGGGTGACGTGGCTGGCGCACCGGACATGTCCGGTGTGCACCGGACTGTCCGGTGCACCATTCGACAGACAGCCTCCACCCAAACGGCTAGTTTGGTGGCTGGGGCTATAAATACCCCCAACCACCCCACAGTCAAGTCATCCAAGTTTTCCCACTTCAACTACTTACAAGAGCTCTAGCATTCAATTCTAGACACACTAAAGTGATCAAATCCTCTCCAAACTCCACACAATGCCCTAGTGATTAGTGAGAGAGATTTGCTTGTGTTCTTTCGAGCTCTTGCGCTTGGATTGCTTTCTTCCTTCTTTGATTCTTCATTGTGATCAAACTCACTTGTAATTGAGGCAAGAGACACCAATCTTGTGGTGGTCCTTGTGGGAACTTTGTGTTCCAAACATTTGAGAAGAGAAAGCTCACTCGGTCCGAGGGACCGTTTGAGAGAGGGTAAGGGTTGAAAGAGACCCGGCCTTTGTGGCCTCCTCAACGGGGAGTAGGTTTGCGAGAACCGAACCTCGGTAAAACAAATCTGCATGTCACACTCTTCATTCGCTTGCGATTTGTTTTGCGCCCTCTCTCTCGGACTCATTATTATTTCTAACGCTAACCCGGCTTGTAGTTGTGATTAATTTTGTAAATTTCAGTTTCGCCCTATTCACCCCCCCCTCTAGGCGACTTTCAATTGGTATCAGAGCCAGGTGCTTCATTAGAGCCTAACCGCTCGAAGTGATGTCGGGAGATCACACCAAGAGGGAGATGGAGACTGGCGACAAGCCCACTACGAGTCACGGGAGCACTTCATCGGAAGAGTCCCGCACCAAGAGGAAGGAGAAGAAGAAGGACTCCTCCAAACGGAAGGAGAAAAGATCTTCTTCTTCACACCACAAAGAAAAGAAGGAAAAATCCTCTTCCCACAAGCCGCATCGGAGTGGGGACAAGAAAAAGAGGATGAGGAAGGTGGTCTACTACGAGACCGATTCTTCGTCGACATCCACCTCCGGCTCTGACGCGCCGTCCGTAACTTCTAAGCGCCAAGAGCGCAAGAAGTATAGTAAGATCCCCCTACGCTACCCCCGCATTTCTAAACATACAACTTTACTTTCCGTCCCTTTAGGCAAACCACCAACGTTTGATGGTGAAGATTATGCTAGGTGGAGTGATATGATGCGATATCACCTAACCTCACTCCACAAAAGTATATGGGATGTTGTTGAGTTTGGTGTACAGGTACCATCCGTAGGGGATGAAGACTATGATACGGACGAAGTGGCCCAAATCGAGCACTTCAACTCCCAAGCCACAACCATACTCCTCGCCTCTCTAAGTAGAGAGGAATATAACAAAGTGCAAGGGTTGAAGAGTGCGAAGGAGATTTGGGACCTACTCAAGACCGCGCACGAGGGTGATGAACTCACCAAGATCACCAAGCGGGAAACAATCGAGGGGGAGCTCGGCCGTTTCCGTCTTCGCCAAGGGGAGGAGCCACAAGATATGTACAACCGGCTCAAAACCTTGGTGAACCAAGTGCGCAACCTCGGGAGCAAGAAGTGGGACGATCACGAAGTGGTTAAGGTTATTCTAAGATCTCTCATTTTCCTTAACCCCACTCAAGTTCAATTAATTCGTGGTAATCCTAGATATACACTAATGACTCCTAAGGAAGTAATCGGGAATTTTGTGAGCTTTGAATGTATGATTAAAGGCTCAAAGAAGATCAACAAGCTTGATGAACCCTCCACATCCGAAGCACAACCGGTGGCATTTAAGGCGACGGAGGAGAAGAAGGAGGAGTCTACACCAAATAGACAACCAATTGACGCCTCCAAGCTCGACAATGAGGAGATGGCTTTAATCATCAAAAGCTTTCGCCAAATCCTCAAGCAACGGAAGGGGAATTACAAATCCCATTCCAAGAAGGTTTGCTACAAGTGTGGTAAGCCCGGTCACTTTATTGCTAAATGTCCATTATCAAGTGACAGTGACAGGGATAACGACAAGAAGGGCAAGAGGAGAGAAAAGAAAAGGTACCACAAGAAGAAGGGCGGCGATGCCCACGTGTGCCGCGAGTGGAACTCCGACGAAAGCTCCACCGACTCCTCCTCCTACGACGAGGACGCCGCCAACATCGCCATCACCAAGGGACTCCTCTTCCCCAACATCGGTCACAAGTGCCTCATGGCAAAGGACGGCAAAAAGAAGAAGGTTAAATCTAAATCCTCCACTAGATATGAGTCTTCTAGTGATGAAAATGCTAGTGATGAGGAAGATAACTTGCGTACCCTCTTTGCCAACCTTAACATGGAACAAAAGGAAAAATTAAATGAATTAATTAGTGCTATACATGAAAAGGATGACCTTTTGGATTCCCAAGAGGACTTCCTAATTAAGGAAAACAAGAAACATGTTAAGGTTAAAAATGCTTATGCTCTAGAAATAGAAAAATGTCAAAAACTATCTAGTGAACTAAGCACTTGCCATGACACTATTGCCAACCTTAGAAATGAAAATGCTAAATTAATTGCTAAGGTTGATTCAAATGTTTGTATTTCCAATCCTAGAGATGATAATGTTGATTTACTTGCTAGGATTGATGAGTTGAATATTTCTCTTGCTAGCCTTAGAAATGAGAATGAAAAATTGATTGATAAGGCTAGAGATTTTGATATTTGCAATGTTACAATTTCCGATCTTAGAGATAAAAATGATATATTACGTGCTAAGATCGTTGAACTTAATTCTTGCAAACCCTCTACATCTGTCGATGAGCATGTGTCTATTTGTGATAGATGTAGAGATGTTGATATCAATGCTATTCATGATCACATGGTATTAATTAAACAACAAAATGATCATATAGCAAAATTAGATGCTAAAATTGCCGAGCATAACTTAGAAAATGAAAAGTTTAAATTTGCTAGAAGTATGCTCTATAATGGGAGACGCCCTGGCATCAAGGATGGCATTGACTACCAAAGGGGAGGCAATGTCGAACTTAGTGCCCCTCCTAAAAGATTGTCAAATTTTGTTAAGGGCAAGGCTCCCATGCCTCAGGATAACGAGGGTTACATTTTGTACCCTGCCGGTTATCCCGAGAGCAAAATTAGGAGAACTCATTCTAGGAAGTCTCACTCTGGCCCTAATCATGCTTTTATATATAACGGTGAGACATCTAGCTCTAGGCAACCAACCCGTGCCAAGTTGCCTAAGAAGAAAACTCCTAATGCATCAAATGATCATGACATTTCATTCAAAACTTTTGATGCATCCTATGTTTTGACTAACAAATCCGGCAAGGTAGTTGCCAAGTTTGTTAGGGGCAAACACAAGGGCTCCAAGACTTGTGTTTGGGTACCCAAAGTTCTTGTTTCTAATGCCAAAGGATCCAAAACCGTTTGGGTACCTAAAGTCAAGAACTAAACTTGTTTTGTAGGTTTATGCATCCGGGGGCTCAAGTTGGATCATCGACAGTGGGTGCACAAACCACATGACAGGGGAGAAGAAGATGTTCTCCTCCTACGAGAAAAACCAAGATCCCCAACGAGCTATTACATTCGGGGATGGAAACCAAGGTTTGGTCAAAGGTTTGGGTAAAATAGCTATATCTCCTGACCATTCCATTTCCAATGTTTTTCTTGTTGATTCACTAGATTACAATTTGCTTTCCGTATCTCAATTATGTCAAATGGGCTACAACTGTCTATTCACTGATGTAGGTGTCACTGTCTTTAGAAGAAGTGATGATTCAATAGCTTTTAAGGGAGTGTTAGAGGGTCAGCTATACTTGGTAGATTTTGATAGAGCTGAACTCGACACTTGCTTAATTGCTAAGACTAACATGGGTTGGCTCTGGCACCGCCGACTAGCCCATGTTGGAATGAAGAATCTTCATAAGCTTCTAAAGGGAGAACACATTTTAGGATTAACAAATGTTCATTTTGAGAAAGACAGGATTTGTAGCGCATGCCAAGCCGGAAAGCAAGTTGGTGTTCATCATCCACACAAGAACATCATGACAAGTGACAGGCCACTGGAGCTCCTACACATGGATTTATTCGGCCCGATCGCTTACATAAGCATCGGCGGGAGTAAGTACTGTCTAGTTATTGTGGATGATTATTCTCGCTTCACTTGGGTGTTCTTTTTGCAGGAAAAATCCCATACCCAAGAGACCTTAAAGGGATTCTTAAGATGGGCTCAAAATGAGTTCGGCTTAAGGATCAAGAAAATTAGAAGCGACAACGGGACGGAGTTCAAGAACTCTCAAATTGAAGGCTTTCTTGAGGAGGAGGGCATCAAGCATGAGTTCTCTTCCCCCTACACCCCACAACAAAATGGTGTAGTGGAGAGGAAGAATCGAACTCTCTTGGACATGGCAAGAACCATGCTTGATGAGTACAAGACACCGGATCGGTTTTGGGCCGAGGCGGTCAACACCGCCTGCTACGCCATCAACCGGTTATATCTACACCGAATCCTCAAGAAGACATCCTATGAACTCCTAACCGGTAAAAAGCCCAACATTTCATATTTTAGAGTCTTTGGTAGCAAATGCTTTATTCTTGTTAAAAGAGGTAGAAAATCTAAATTTGCTCCTAAAACTGTAGAAGGGTTTTTACTAGGATATGACTCAAACACAAGGGCATATAGAGTCTTTAACAAATCCTCAGGACTTGTTGAAGTTTCTTGTGACGTTGTGTTTGATGAAACTAACGGCTCTCAAGTAGAGCAAGTTGATCTTGATCAGATAGGTGAAGAACAGGCTCCGTGCATCGTGCTAAGGAACATGTCCATTGGGGATGTGTGCCCTAAGGAATCCAAAGAGCCTCCAAATGCACAAGATCAACCATCCTCCTCCACGCAAGCATCTCCACCAACTCAAAATGAGGACGAGGCTCAAGTTGATGAAGAAGAAGATCAAAGAGATGAGCCACCTCAAGATGACGGCAACGATCAAGGGGGAGATGCAAATGGTCAAGACAAGGAGGATGAAGAACCAAGGCCGCCACACCCAAGAGTCCACCAAGCAATCCAACGAGATCACCCCGTCGACACCATCCTCGGCGACATTCACAAGGGGGTAACCACTCGATCTCGTGTTGCACATTTTTGTGAGCATTACTCTTTTGTCTCCTCTATTGAGCCACACAGGGTAGAGGGAGCACTACAAGATTCAGATTGGGTGATGGCGATGCAAGAGGAGCTCAACAATTTCACGAGGAACGAGGTATGGCATTTAGTTCCACGTCCTAACCAAAATGTTGTAGGAACCAAGTGGGTCTTCCGCAACAAGCAAGACGAGCATGGTGTGGTGACAAGGAACAAAGCTCGACTCGTGGCCAAGGGGTATTCACAAGTCGAAGGTTTGGATTTTGGTGAAACCTATGCACCCGTAGCTAGGCTTGAGTCCATTCGCATATTATTAGCCTATGCTACTTACCATGGCTTCAAGCTTTATCAAATGGACGTGAAGAGTGCCTTCCTCAATGGACCAATCAAGGAGGAGGTCTATGTTGAGCAACCTCCCGGCTTTGAAGACAGTGAGTACCCTCACCATGTCTATAGGCTCTCTAAGGCGCTTTATGGGCTCAAGCAAGCCCCAAGAGCATGGTATGAATGCCTAAGAGATTTCCTTATAGCTAATGGCTTCAAAGTCGGCAAGGCCGATCCTACTTTATTCACTAAAACTCTTGACAATGATTTGTTTGTATGCCAAATTTATATTGATGATATCATATTTGGGTCTACTAACGAATCTACATGTGAAGAATTTAGTAGGATAATGACACACAAATTCGAGATGTCTATGATGGGGGAGTTGAAGTATTTCTTAGGATTTCAAGTCAAGCAACTCCAAGAGGGCACCTTCATTAGCCAAACGAAGTACACTCAAGACATTCTAACCAAGTTTGGAATGAAGGATGCCAAGCCCATCAAGACACCCATGGGAACCAATGGGCATCTTGACCTCGACACGGGAGGTAAATCCGTCGATCAAAAGGTATACCGGTTGATGATTGGTTCATTGCTCTATTTATGTGCATCTCGACCGGACATTATGCTTTCCGTATGCATGTGTGCAAGATTCCAAGCCGACCCTAAGGAAACACACCTTACGGTCGTAAAACGAATCTTGAGATATTTGGCTTATACTCCTAAGTTTGGGCTTTGGTACCCTCGGGGATCCACATTTGATTTGATTGGTTATTCGGATGCCGATTGGGTGGGGTGTAAGATTAATAGGAAGAGCATATCGGGGACTTGCCAGTTCTTGGGAAGATCCTTGGTGTCTTGGGCTTCAAAGAAGCAAAATTCGGTCGCTCTTTCTACCGCCGAAGCCGAGTACATTGCCGCAGGCCATTGTTGCGCGCAATTGCTTTGGATGAGGCAAACCCTGCGGGACTATGGTTACAAATTAACCAAAGTTCCCCTTCTATGTGATAATGAGAGTGCAATCCGCATGGCGGATAATCCCGTTGAGCATAGCCGCACTAAACACATAGCCATTCGGTATCATTTTCTTAGGGATCACCAATAAAAGGGGGATATCGAGATTGCATACATTAATACTAAAGATCAATTAGCCGATATCTTTACCAAGCCACTAGATGAACAAACTTTTACCAAACTTAGGCATGAGCTCAATATTCTTGATTCTAGGAATTTCTTTTGCTAAACTTGCACACATAGCTCATAAGTATACCTTTGATCATATCTCTTTTATATATGCTATGACTAATGTGTTTTCAAGTGTATTTCAAACCAAGTCATAGGTATATTGAAAGGGAATTGGAGTCTTCGGCGAAGACAAAGGCTTCCACTCCACTCCACTACTCATCCTTCGCCGTCACTCCATATGTTCTAATTGCCAAAGGGGAGATAGTAGTTAGCAAAAGGGCCTATATTTCATTCCAAGTATCCGTTTTTGGCGATTCATGCCAAAGGGGGAGAAAGTATGAGCCCAAAGCAAAAGGACCGCACCACCACCCTAATTTTAAAAATTGATGATTTTCAATTGGTAAATTTCAAATTAGCATCTCTTTGTGTTCTAAAGGGGGAAAAAGTAGCATTTTCAAAATTGATATCTTAAAACCCTCTTGAACACTAAGAGGAGAATTTATTCGAGGGGGAGTTTTTGTTTTAGTCAAGGAAAAGCATTTTAAGACAAAGGGAGAAAATTTCAAATCTTGAAAATGCTTCTCAAAATCTTATTCATTTACCTTTGACTATCTTGCAAAAGGACTTTGAAAAGAATTTACAAAAGAATTTGCAAAAACAAAACTTGTGGTGCAAGCGTGGTCCAAAATGTTAAAAATAAAGAAACAATCCATGCATATCTAGTGAGTAATATTTATTGGCTCAATTCTAAGTAACCTTTGCACTTACATTTTGCAAACTAGTTCAATTCTGCACTTCTATATTTGCTTTGGTTTGTGTTGGCATCAATCACCAAAAAGGGGGAGATTGAAAGGGAATTAGGCTTACATCTATTTCCTATACTAATTTTTGGTGGTTGAATTACCCAACACAAATAATTGGACTAACTAGTTTGCCCAAGTTTATAAGTTCTACAGGTACAAAGGTTCACCATAAGCCAATAAAAAGACCAAGAAAAAGGGTTCAAACAAAGGAGCAAAGGGACAACCAAAGGCACCCTGGTCGGGCGCACCGGACTGTCCGGTGTGCCACCGGACAGTGTCCGGTGCACTAGGGAAGACCGACTTCAAACTCTTCACCTTCAGGAATTCTTAGAGCCGGCGCGCTATAATTCACCGGACTGTCCGGTGTACACCGGACAGTGTCCGGTGCTCCAAGAGGACGCGGCTCTGAACTCGCCAGTCTCGGGAATTCGCTTCGGCTGCTCCGCTATAATTCACCGGACATGTCCGGTGTACACCGGACTGTCTGGTGTAACTGCGGAGCAACGACTACTTCTGGCGCCAATGGCTACCTGCAGCGCATTAAATGCGCGCTAGCGCGCACAGAGGTCAGGCACGCCCATGCTGGCGCACCGGACACCCTACAGTTCATGTCCGGTGCGCCACCGGTCATCCAGGCGGGCCCAGTGTCAGAGCTCCAACGGTCGGAACCCTAACGTTCGGGTGACGTGGCTGGCGCACCGGACTGTCCGGTGCACCATTCGACAGATAGCCTCCACCCAAACGGCTAGTTTGGTGGTTGGGGCTATAAATACCCCCAACCACCCCACATTCAAGTCATCCAAGTTTTCCCACTTCAACTACTTACAAGAGCTCTAGCATTCAATTCTAGACACACCAAAGTGATCAAATCCTCTCCAAACTCCACACAACGCCCTAGTGATTAGTGAGAGAGATTTGCTTGTGTTCTTTCGAGCTCTTGCGCTTGGATTGCTTTCTTCCTTCTTTGATTCTTCATTGTGATCAAACTCACTTGTAATTGAGGCAAGAGACACCAATCTTGTGGTGGTCCTTGTGGGAACTTTGTGTTCCAAACATTTGAGAAGAGAAAGCTCACTCGGTCCGAGGGACCGTTTGAGAGAGGGTAAGGGTTGAAAGAGACCCGGCCTTTGTGGCCTCCTCAACGGGGAGTAGGTTTGCGAGAACCGAACCTCAGTAAAACAAATCCGCGTGTCACACTCTTCATTCGCTTGCGATTTGTTTTGCGCCCTCTCTCTCGGACTCATTATTATTTCTAACGCTAACCCGGCTTGTAGTTGTGATTAATTTTGTAAATTTCTGTTTCGCCCTATTCACCCCCCCTCTAGGCGACTTTCAGGTAGCTAGGGCCTACAACAAGAAGGTCAAAGCAAAGTCATTTCAAGTAGGGGATCTGGTGTGGAAGACCATCTTGCCTCTAAGGAATAAAGACCAGAAGTTTGGGAAATGGTCGCCAAGCTGGGAGGGTCCTTATAAAGTAAAACAGGTAATGTCTGGTAACGCATATTTGCTACAAACATTACAAGGCAAGGATTTACCAAAGGCTTTGAATGGGCGTTTCCTCAAACAGTACCATCCTAGTATGTGGCAAGATGCCTAAGAGAACCGATGTGATCGCATCGAGTTAGTTGCTTTTGGTTCGCCCAGCTCCACCAAAAGGCAGGGGGGCATATGTTTGAACCAAAAAAGAGCTGGCGGACGGTCCGGCCCTGAGGCCAGACGGTCCGCGGTCCGGACAGTCCGCGCCTGTGGGCCGGACGGTCCGCGCGTGCGCAGAACAGATTAGGGTTCCGAGTTTTGTGCTACGGTTGTTAGCTAGATTTGCGGAATTAGCTCGGAATCAGTTGTGTAAAGGGTCCAGCCCCCTCCTCTATAAATAGAGAGGTCTACGACCGATTTGTAATCATCAATCGAATCAATACAACTTCTATTTCGCATTTTATCTTAGGAGTAGTTCTAGTTTAGCCCTAGTTTAGCCTTCCAATCCCCAAATTCTCTGTCTCTCTTCGACTCTACGTCGATTAGAGGAGTCTAGGTCGGTCTACCCGAGCCTAGACAACTCCAAGGATCTCTCCTCCCCGACGGGGTCCCTCCCGGGAGCGAGATCCAGGCGCCGTCGGCGATCTTCCGCCGCCCCTGCGCACGCGCGGACCATCCGGCCATCAGGCAGGGAACCCGGGCTCCTGCACCAGGTCGCGGACCGTCCGGCCCTGTGCCGCGGACCGTCCGCGCCTGACCAGAGAGCACCGCCGCCTCGCGCTAGGTCGCGGACCGTCCGGCCCTGGGCCGCGGACCGTCCGCGCCTGACCAGAGAGCACCGCCGCTGGTTCTCTTGAGTAATTGACGCCTCCAAAAAGGTATCAACAGCGGGTGTGTGGTGGTCATGGTCGGGTGTAACACCCGGGCTTTAAGGGACAAAGCTGAGTGCATCTCATACATGCGCCAAAGAAGACAACATATATAATCACAGAGTGTATAGAGATAAATGTCACAATAATCAGAGTACTTAATACATAGCGGAAGACTTACAAAAATAAAAGATAAATATAACAGGATCTAAAATCTATCCTTGGTGCCAGAAAGTCAACTGGGAGACGCCACCTAGATCGAATCGAACTCCTCGTTATGGCTCCTCTTGAACCACCTGTTCTTCTCCTGTGGGGGGTGTGAGACAGCAAGGGTGAGCTCACGCACGTTCATCGCTCAACAAGTTGTGGGGAATAATGTGACATGAACTCACAAAAGGTGGGAGTTCATGTGAAGTGTAAGGCTGGTCAACAAAATAGAGGTTGAAGCTAAGCATTGCTTTTAATGTTGGTCAAACTTTTATTAGCAATTACTAGATGTAAGTAAATACCAAACCATAATAAATAATAGAACAAAATTAATAAATAATCCCATGCAAATGCATATGACAAATTGAGTTTAGGTTCCATAAACTAATCATGTGAGGGTCCGAGCCGCTCATGACCGTGAGCACGGCTAGTATACTAGTTTTACACTCTACAGAGGTTGCGCATCTTTACCCACAAGCCGTGTTACCCATCTGCCAAGGGGTCATGAATCCCATACACCTCTACCAAGGAAGCGAGGCAGGGTAACACTACGAGGCCTTTACAAAGTTCCACTAGCTTCAGAAATCCCGCTACAGTTTATAGGAAGCTCCAGTGCAGGGTTCTTGCCTGACCGCCATCGCAGCAAAATCAACCAAGGACCTCCCTACACTGACCACTCCCCTACTGCCCTTGCCCCTTTCGGGTAAGGAAGACCTCCACTAGCTTTCCTAGTTAATCAGCCAAGGGCGTCCCATTAAACCCTTGTGGTAGCACTGTTTTCCCGGGTGGTCGCTCCATGTTCCAATTAACATAATGATCTTATCATGAACATAAATAACATAACAGAAAAATTGGAACATGGATGTAATGAAATATTAATCTCAAAACCATGTAGAGAAATAGCATAACTACCCAAGTGATTCAGGGATAACCAAGGTAAAAGGATAAACAGTCTAGGATGACCTATTGGGTCCCATCAAAATTAAACCTATGCATTGATAAATGATAATAAAGAACATTATTGGGTAACAAAAGTGAATCAAGGGCACAACTTGCCTGGCACTTGAGATTCCAGTTACCAGGGTGATTCTTCAGATCCTCGTGACCTCACTGCTAGTCATAGAAATACAAACAAACATGGTATAGACAAAATTAACATCACACCAAACATAAGTACAACTGAATAATAATGATCTACGCGTCGCTACGAGCTCGTGGGATCGAGAACTACTGAGATCGAAGTTACGATTAAGGAGTTATGATTTATAAAAGATCTATGTGATTTAACTGTCACATTATATAATAATTTGGTTATTATAATTCATATGAGAGGCTATTCTATAAATAATTATCTCAACTTTAATCTAAGTCATAAATTGATCATAGATCATTTTCTACTACATTAATAAGCAGATTAACAAAACTAACCAACATAAGTTAAATATAAGATCTAATTATAAAAGAATGAGACATGGTATAATAAATGTTGTTAATGCGTAGTAAATATTTATATGAAGCTAACGCAACTGGAACAGATCAAATCGGAGTTATAGATTTTAAGTTATCAATTTCTAAAGATTTTATGTGTTTCGTACAAGATTAAATAGGATATAAATTTTAATGTGACTTTTATGTCAAAACAGAGGTACTAGATGATAAACAATAATACTAACAAATTAAAGGAACTGGAATGGACTCATTTGGACTTAATATGAATTTTATATGAATTAAACAAGATCTAGGAATTATTTTTATATTAAAAACTCATTTTCTAATTCAATTTATCTATTTTTCCTAATCACTGAACTGTTCCTCAATTGCAGGAAAGACCAGGGGTTAAAGCGCAAGACTTCCCAAGACACAGAGCACCGTAGATGAGGATGGCGGGTTTATTATGTCTTTCTCCGGGGTCTCTTTAGAAAAAGTGCACGGCCGAAGGGTATGATAAGTTCTCAGCCGCACGATCATGCACGGATGGCTCAGATTAGGCCTGGCGTTACCCAAACCGGTATGCATCACGGGCGCTCCGATCCATATTCAACGGCTCGGATTTTAAACACTCATGATCTAATAGTGACCGTCAATCGCAGAACGGACGATCACGGATTGACTCCACCCAAACGCTACCCCTAATTTAATCCCCACCGTCCAACTCGGATGGACGGCAGGGAGGTCGTCTTCTCCCTCCGCCATGCCCAGGTGGCGGCAGCGCCTCCACCGCACAACACAGCACAGTTCGCCGGCGAACACACAATTCGCGGGCACCCCGCACGGACCCCGCCACTGACCGGAGTTAAGCTACGGCCCGCCCGTCGTGAACTCGGTAGCCGTCCTCCCCTCATGAATTGCCAGGCCAAGATTCCTACCCACGACACACGACGGGGAAGTGGTGACGCCCACCCTCCGATGAGAAATTAGGCTCCCAATTCTACCTAATCACGAGTCCCGATAGGTTCTAGATGACGCAATGATGAAGGAGAACAGGATCAAGGATACCTCAATGACGGTCGAAGCAGTGTCCACGGCACCCGGCTTTCCCCAACTCCGGTGAAAAATCGCCGACTGTTCCGCGCACCACACGCGCCAGGCGAGACCTCGGACGCCCTCCCGGATTCCAGGTGAAGCTCCCGAGCCGGTCTTGAAGGCCCCGCTGTTAGCGCTTGCGCGTGTCTGCGGTCCTCAACCACGGCGACAGCACGCCATCGTGGAATCCACGCGCCCCACCGCGACATTTCCCATTCCAGACCGCCACACAATGGCCAGCACCATCCGTCTGCATCCAGGATACCGAGACGAAGCACACGCCCCAAATCCATTGGCGCCAGTGGTTCCTTCACATCTCCACGAACTCATCAATGGCGGCCTCTCATCACCACGATTTGCGCGACCTCACCAGGTTTAATGGGTAAGGAAGGGCGCGATTTATAAATCCGAGGGGTGGGGAAGAGATCCGCAACTGCGGGCCGATTTTTCCGGTGTGATCCGATTTCTAAGGCGCTAGCGATTAGCGTCGCAGGGGATGGAGATGAGTCCGACCACCTGGCCCCACCTGCCAGCGAAGGAGGAATCCAATCCCGGTGCGCTAGCAGCTGCTGACAAGCCGGGTCTGTGAGTCAGCGAACAGAGAGCAAGCGCTAGTGAACGGACCTGGGTAGTGGGGCCCGCCATACAGCGCAACAAGGCACAATGCGCAGCGGAATGAGTGACTAGCGTGTGGGGCCCTGCCGTCAATACGTGGCTGTTGAAGTGTGGTGCGCGTGTGGAGGGGAGTTGGGCCGCATGGTGATTCTTTTGGCCCACCAGGTAGGCATAGGTCTTCTCTTTTTTTTATTTCTCATTTTATTTTAAATTTCTAAATTCAAACAACACTCAAATCTGGGCTTATGTTTCAACTTCAAAATAAATACACATCCAAAACTTCAGGATGGATGAAATTTATTATTTCATTATTTTATCTCATTTATTTCGCACATAACCATATTTCCCTATATCAATGCAATCCAATCATGAATATAAACATTACTATTTTCATATTATTATTTATTCTCCTCCCCATTATATAATTCTAGTAATAAATGATTTAATCACAATTTCTTTCTTTTGATTTATAAATTTAAAATTCAATTCCAAGATAAGGTTTAGGAATTCAAATTTTTAATACATATTCAAAACCAATTGTGAAGTAATAGATATATATTTATTTTAGTTGATTTATTTGTTTGGTAGATGTTTGAAGTATGAAACACACTCATATTGTTTTCTCTCTTTTTAGAAAAATAGTATTTTGAATGTGGGATAAAAGTAAAGGTTACTTTGGAATTAAATATTCATGTAAATACAAGCTTATGGTGCACCATGTAATGCATAATCATTTTGTTGAATAACAAACTTTTCTATTACTCCTTTTCTAAAATAATTCTTGGCTTTCAAAATTCAGTTCTCAATTTTCAACACTCAAGTATAATTTGAGATATCTGAGTTTACTATTTTATTACCTCATATTTTATTTTATTATTATTATTTTTTTCTTATACAGATTTTGGGCCTTACAAATCCTACCCCCCTTAACATAAATCTCGTCCTCGAGATTTGTAAGAGGGTGCATAATCATGTTATCTCAAACATGTGCACTGACAAAATCTCAGCATGATGCATAATTTTATTAGCAACACATACGGTCAATTAGACCTTTTTATTTCTCCTAAAATAGTACCATATCATCTACTAACTAAAATAACATTTAGATCTTACAAATAGTAGTAATTTATATATATGTTTATGTAGCTTGGTGGAGCAGGTGGTGGTGGTGGAGGTAGTGGACGTTGTTGTTGTCTTTCCAACTGTGCTTGCCTTATTTCTCGACGTATCTCCAGTCGGTCTTGACGTATTTCCTCGCGTTCTTGTCTTATCTGATTTTGCAATTCGGTAACCATGTTTGCCAATTGTTGTATTACCAGCATTTGGGTGGCAACAACTTGACCGATTTCAACAGATGGAGGATTTGGAGGATTCATTTCTGCTTGCTGTTGTCTGATAATCTTTCCTTCCTGGTATTTACCATCGAAGTTAGAATCATATGGTAATATAGTTTTGCAAGAGAATTTATTCGATACGCGGAATGAATAAGCTAGTAGCTGGTTATGATCTGAAGATTCTTTAGTAGGGCTTAATCTGTTTTATGTCCAGATTGGGGTAAAAGAAAGTCAGGTGAATATCCAAGGGTAGGATAGAATTTGTCAAGATGAGATAGATATGGGTGAGATAGGCCATATGATGTAGATTGAAGTTTGTTTAATGTTAGGTAGGAATAGACAGGTTATGCAATTCATCATGACACTATTGGTTGGGTTAGCTCTTCTGCTCATGGTTGAGTTGGTTTAATGCACTAACTTTAGGTTTAAGTGCATGAGGGGAGAACAAAGTCTATAGGAGTAGGATCCAATCTTATTTTACCAGTATTATCTGACATGTTTGTCCATTTGGTTAGATCTGATCAGATTAGAGGGGATCAGATTTAAATTGATGTATTTAGACTAGATAAGATCTACTAGATTTATTTTGGAGTAGATCACGTTTGTTACACTATTATGAGATAAGCAAAGTGGTGAGGATAAGTATGCTTATTAGAACAAGATGAGTCTCTAAGAATAAGATAGAATCTTTTGATACTGGTTAGATCGATTAGGATAAGATGAAAATCCTTTCGAGATGAGATGAATCTATTAAGGTAAGAGAGTATCTTTTAGGATAAGATGGATCATTTAAGATAAGAGAGGGAGTATTTTAAGGTAAGAGGGATCTCTATGAAGTAGATAATTTTTAATGGAGGATAATCTAAGTTGTTTAGTTATCTTATGAATTCTATTTAGGCCTATACATATATGCAGATGTAATTGTGGACATTACTCCACAATTTATCACACTCAATCAAAGATCCAAATCAGACAAATATCATAAGAACATACACTCAAGCACATAGATACCTATAAAAATAGTTTTGTTTTTGTTTCTAAGAGTAGGTCTCCTATCCCTAAAGTCACTCTAGGTACAAGATTTCAAAGTGTGAAATCCACATTTGTCTTTAGAAGGAAAAGATAAGAATAATCAGAGTAAAGCAGGAATAGATGAGAAAAGATTAAGATAAGTTTAGAAAAGAATCAGAGTAGCAAAGGTAAGGTTAATCAGAGTAGAACAGTAGAAGGTGAAACAGGATCAAGATAAGATAAGCATAGAATGAATGAGAGTAAGGTAAGTAGGTAATGGCTGTCCAGTTCTATCTAGGTTTCGTCCTACAGTCAACATTCCTCTGATACCACTTCTGTAACACCCGGGCTTTAAGGGACAAAGCCGAGTGCATCTCATACATGCGCCAAAGAAGACAACATATATGTCGGCGTTCCGAGACCGGGGGGTCCCTGAGCCGACGAGTGAATGTCGCCGCGTGCCCCAGCCCAGATGGGTCGAGCACGAGGGCGAGCGTGAAGGGGGGAGAGCGAGGTGGCCGGAGACCGACGTGAGAGAGGTGGGAATCCCGCGGCCTTCATGTTCGTCCCGCGCCCAGGTCGGGTGCGCTTGCAGTAGGGGGGTTACAAGCGTCCACGCGGGAGAGGGAGCGAGCGGCTCCAAGCGAGCGCGTGTCTCGTCCTCGTCCCCGCGCGGCCAACCCTCTCTAAGAGGGCCCTGGTCCTCCCTTTTATAGGCGCAAGGAGAGGATCCAGGTGTACAATGGGGGGTGTAGCAGAGTGCTACGTGTCTAGCGGAGGAGAGCTAGCGCCCTGAGTACATGCCGTTGTGGCAGCCAAAGAGATTTTGGCACCCAGCTGGTGTGATGTCGTGGCCGTCGGAGGAGCGATGGAGCCTGGCGGAGGGACAGCTGTCGGAGCGGTTGAATCCTTGCTGACGTCCTCTTGCTTCCGTAAGGGGGCTGAGAGCCGCCGTCGTCACAGAGTATGCAGGGCGCCATCATTGCCTATCTAGCGGGGCGAGCCAGATGGGACACCGATCTTGTTCCCTGCGGCCCGAGTCAGCTCGGGGTAGGGTGATGATGGCGCCTCCTGTTGACGTGGCTGGTCTATGCCCTAGGTTGGGCGATGTGGAATCTTCTCCGAAGCCGAGGTCGAGTCTGTCTTCCATGGCCGAGGTCGGGTCCGAGCCCCAGGTTCGGGCGAGGCGGAGATCGCCGGCTGGTGCCGGGGCGGAGTCCGAGCCCTGGGGTCGGGCGAAGCGGAGTTCGTCGCCTTCTAGGGCCGAGCCCAAGTCCGAGCCCTGGGTCAGGCGAGGCGGAGATCATCGTCTTCTGGGACTTAGCCCGAGTCCGAGCCCTGGGTCGGGCGGAGTTCGCCGTCTTCCGGGACTTAGCCCGAGTCCGAGCCCTGGGTCGGGCGGAGTTCGCCGTCTTTCGGGACTTAGCCCGAGTCCGAGCCCTGGGTCGGGCGGAGTTCGCCGTCTTCCGGGACTTAGCCCGAGTCCGAGCCCTGGGTCAGGCGGAGTTCGCCGTCTTCCGGGACTTAGCCCGAGTCCGAGCCCTGGGTCGGGCGGAGTTCGCCGTCTTCCGGGACTTAGCCCGAGTCCGAGCCCTAGGTCGGGCGGAGCGGAGCTTCCTATGGTGCCTTTGGCCGGGCCTGACTGCCTGTCAGTCTCACTCTGTCAAGTGGCACCGCAGTCGAAGTGGCGCAGGCGGCGCTGTCCTTCTGTCAGGCCGGTCAGTGGAGCGGCGAAGTGACGGCGGTCACTTCGGCTCTGCCAGCTGGGGGGCATGCGTCAGGATAAAGGTGTCAGGCCACCTTTGCATTAAATGCTCCTGCGATTTGGTCGGTCGGTGCGGCGATTTGGTTAGGGTTGCTTCTTGGCGAAGGCAGGGCCTCGGGCGAGCCGGAAACATGTTCGCCGCTGAAGGGGGGCCTCGGGCGAGACGGAAATCCTCCAGGGTCGGCTGCCCTTGTCCGAGGCTAGGCTCGGGTGAGGCGTGATCGAGTCCCTTGAATGGACCGATCCCTGACTTAATCGCACCCATCAGGCCTTTGCAGCTTTGTGCTGATGGGGGTTACCAGCTGAGAATTAGGAGCCTTGAGGGTATCCCTAATTATGGTCCCCGACAGTAGCCCCCGAGCCTCGAAGGGAGTGTTTGCACTCGCTTGGAGGCTTTCGTCGCACTTTTTTGCAAGGGGACCAGCCTTTCTCGGTTGCGCTTTTGTTCCGGTGGGTGCGCGCGAGCGCACCCGCCGGGTGTAGCCCCCGAGGCCTCGGAGGAGTGGTTTCACTCCTTCGAGGTCTTACTGCCTCACGTAGTGCTTCGGCTCGTCTGGTCGTTCCCTCATGCGAGCTGGCCGTAGCCCAGGTGTACGGTCGGGTCCCAAGTTCTCGGGCTGGTATGTTGACGCTGTCAACGGTTCGGCCGGAGCTGGGTTTGCGAGAGCAGCCCCCGAGCCTCTGCACAGAGCGAGAGGGCGGTCAGGGGTAGACTCGGCTTTTTACATACGCCCCCGCGTCGCCTTTCCGCAAGGAGGAGGGGGGAAAGCGCCATGTTGCCCTCGATGGGCGCCGAACATGGTGTCTCCGATGAGCTGCAAGCGGGTAATATGAGTGGACGTCCGTGCCCCGTTCGTTAGGGGTCGGCTAGGGGCCCAGAGGCACGCCCAAAAGTACCTGCGGGTGATCTGCCAAACCCGGTCCCCTGGTGACGGGGTCCGAGGGCTTGATGCCTCCCTCTGATGGGACTCTGTTACAAGATCGTTCCCGCTGGTCTCGGAAATGTCCTAGGGTACCTCGGGAGCGCAGCCCGAGCCTTGGTTATGTATCGAACGTACCCATGGTCATCCCTCGCTCGGCGTCTGAGGCGGCTGTGAACCCTTCGGGGGCCAGCCTTCGAACCCCTGATCAGTAATGGGCACGGAGCTCGAGTAGCCTGAGGCGGCCGTGGAACCCTTTCGAGGGGCCGGCCTTCGAACCTCTGACCAGTAGTGGGTGTAGGGCCCACGCGATCTGAGGCGGCTGTCGAACCCTTTCGGGGGTCCAGCCTTCGAACCTCTGATCAGTAGGGGGGCTCGGAGCCTGGTTCCTACTCGGGGAAGGATCCTTTTCGGGGTATCCCACTTTCCCGGTCCCTGTTGCAAGAGAGAGAAAGAGGAAAAACGGAAAAGGATACGAAATCGAACGATGCGGCGTACCTCTTTTTTTTGACGCGGTCATTACGGCGAAGGCGAAGCGTCGCTCGCTTCTCCTGCCAGAGGCGCCGCCTGTCCTGCCGCGGAGTTGATGCGACAGGGCGAGTAGTTCGCAGGGTAGCCGTTACGCGTGCGTGAGCCGTTCGAGGAACGGGTCACGGGCGCGTTGCCTTCACGCCGTGAGAGAGGGTTCTCTCGCTGCCCCTGGACGGGACGTGACCTTGGCTGACGACGTGACCGCTGCACCTGCCCGCCTGCCACCGCCATTACTGCCGGCCCGTCTTCGGTCGTATTGACCGTCGTGCCAGGCTGGAGCCGCTGGGTCGTGCGCTAGGTGGCCTCGAGTCACGATATTGGTTCCGCAGTCGAGGAGGCGCGGTGGTGGCGCAGGTGGCGGTGCAGTTACTCACACGTAGCAACCGGCGCACTGGTTGCATGACGCGTGGGCCTGGGCCTCCATGCCGGATGTGTTGGGAGTCGGAGAAGTGCGCCCACCTGGCGCGGTTGCATGCCGCCTGCACGGCTGCCCGCCCTTTCGCCCGCTGGTCTGGGCAAAAGTGGAGGGTCGCTTGTAACCGCTGGGCGGTTGTACGCACCGCGCGTGGCGGTTTGGCTTCTTCTGCTCTGAGTCGGCTTGCATGACGTGTGGGACCCAGCCCCCACGCCATAGGGGAGGACCTTGGAGTGTGTTGGAGAAGACTCAGCCCGTGACGGCCGGGGACGCAAGTAGGGAGAACCGCCTTTAAAAGGAGGGTGACCCCCTTGGAAGGCGACCATGTCTTCGCGCTCCCTTATGCATCGTGTCTTTCCACCTTCCAAGCCCCCGGATGGGGGAGATCCGCCGTCTTCCCGCCTCATCGTTGGGGGAACACAACTCCGTGGGAGTTGGCACCTTTCAGCCATCGCTCGGCTTTAAGGATTTTCATCATGCAGCCTGGCTGCACCCCTCCGCCGGCGGTCACCCCAGATGGTGACCACCAGCCCCTGGGTGGGGAGAAGCAAGCCGGGCTGCGATCTTGGTCCCACCCTCAGCTTCAAGGACGTTCATCATCCTTGCTGGGGTGGAGGCCGGGCTGAGCCGGAGCTCTACCTCCCGCGCGGGTTCGTGGGTCACCCTCTCCTGCGGCGTTCGAGGGAGAGGGCGTTCGCTGGCCCTGCGGGCGGGTCAGACTTCGACAACGCGGGGCCGGTCGACGGCAGGCATCGTCAGCCCCAGCGCGTCGGGCTCGTCGGGTTGGCCCCCGGTGCCACTTCCTGCCGGAAGGCGACTGCCGCACCGTGTGCACGGGAGGACCGCCTAAGATGTCGCGCGCTGCTAGGGCGGCGTCCGTGTTCTGGGGCGGTCCTGCCTTTGCACCGGTGCGGTGTCTCTGCGGGGAGGTCGGTGCCCTGCCCGTCCGGGAGGATCTGAGTGGGGATCTGCCGGCGGGCTGACGGCCCCTGTCGCCGGTGCCGAGGCAGAGGCGGCTCGAGAAGTCCCCGTCGCCGACGGGATCACCGCCAGCATCTGCGCTTCGGGCCTCCGGCTCTTTGTACTTGTCCTCGTCCCTCGAGCATCGGCGTGGGCGAGGGCAAGGTTGCAGCAGCGTTCGCCCTGAGGCCATCGCCGCTGCAGTTTGGCCACCCGTAGAGGGGGTCATTGTCGCTGCTGCTGGAGCGGGCGACGACGAGCCGTCCGTCGGTCTTCTGTTGCTCCGCAGCCCCCCCCCCCCCCGCATTGAGTGGGGTTGTTCGTACCTGCGGAGGTGGAACCGGAGTTCCGTTTGTAATGGCACTTTGAATGCCAGTGTTTTTGTTCATTGTGGCTATCGGGGCCCGAACATGTATGTATTTTTGGCACGGAGCCGTGTTTTTTCCTCATTTTCGAGCACTAAGACTCACCTGTCGGTTGTCTGAGCCGCTTCACCAAGCGTGAGTCGCCCCGTGTAAAGGTGACGAGTGAGGTATCCGTATCCCGGAGGCGTAGGAGTCCCTCGGCTCGGTCAGCCTCGGCTACACTTCGTCGTTTTCGGGGTCCACTTTCGAAGTAGTCAAACAGCCCGAAAGTAGTCAAACAGCCCGAAAGACCTTCTGGCAGAAAAGATCTTTTTTCGAGGAAAATTTCGACGCAGAGGGGGTTCCCCCCTTTTAGCCCCCGAGGGAGGGTCGGGCTTTGCCGAGGCGAGGCCGACCCTTCCTTGATGACTAAATTTTTGCTGGGCGCGAGATATATGAACAACTTGAAAACATCTTAAGGGTAGAAGCGACGTAGCTGTTGGATGTTCCAAGCGTTGTCGTAGACCTCGCCTTGACTGTTGGCCAGCTTGTACGTTCCGGGCTTCAGAACTTTGGCGATGACGAACGGCCCCCTCCCAGGGGGGCGTGAGCTTGTGCCGCCCTCGGGCGTCTTGTCGCAGCCGAAGCACCAGGTCGCCCACCTGGAGGTCTCGGGACCGGACCCCTCGGGCGTGGTAGCGTCGCAGGGACTGCTGGTATCGCGCCGAGTGCAGTAAGGCCTTGTCTCGAGCCTCCTCCAGCTGGTCCAGCGAGTCTTCTCGGTTAGCTTGGTTGCTTTGGTCAGAGTAGGCCTTCGCCCTCGGGGAGCCGTATTCCAGGTCTGTGGGCAAGACAGCCTCGGCCCCGTAGACTAGGAAGAACGGCGTGAAGCCCGTGGCTCGGCTTGGCGTTGTCCTCAGACTCCAGACCACCGAGGGGAGTTCCTTCATCCATCGCTTGCCGAACTTGTTGAGGTTGTTGTAGATCCGAGGCTTGAGCCCTTGTAGAATCATGCCGTTGGCACGCTCTACTTGCCCATTTGACATGGGGTGGGCCACGGCGGCCCAGTCCACCCGGATGTGACGGTCCTCGCAGAAGTCCAGGAACTTTCCGCCGGTGAACTAGGTGCCGTTGTCGGTGATGATGGAGTTCGGGACCTCGAAGCGATGGATGATGTTGGTGAAGAACGCCACCGCCTGCTCGGACCTGATGTTGTTCAGGGGTCGGACCTCGATCCACTTAGAGAATTTGTCGATGGCGACCAGCAGGTGCGTGTAGCCCCCGGGTGCCTTCTGCAACGGGCCGACGAGGTCCAGACCCCACACAGCAAAAGGCCAGGTGATGGGTATCGTCTGCAGAGCCTGAGCGGGCAGGTGGGTCTGCCTTGTGTAGAACTGGCACCCTTCGCAGGTGCGGACAATTCTAGTGGCGTCGGCCACCGCCGTCGGCCAGTAGAAGCCTTGCCGGAAAGCATTCCCGACAAGGGCTCGAGGCGCTGCGTGATGGCCGCAAGCCCCCGAGTGTATCTCTCGCAGGAGTTCCTGACCTTCGGCGATGGAGATACATCGCTAGAGGATGCCGGAGGGGCTGCGGTGGTAGAGCTCCTTCTCATCACCCAGCAAGACGAACGACTTCGCGCGCCGCGCCACCCGCCGAGCCTCGGCTCGGTCGGAGGGTAGCTCTCCTTGGTGAAGATATTGCAGGTATGGGGTCTGTCAGTTCTGATCAGGAGTGACCCCGCTTTGCTCCCCCTCGACGTGCAGCGCCTCGCGCTCGGGGGCCGAGGGTACCTCGGGTTGAGTCGAGGATGCCTCGGGCTGATCCGAGGGTGCCTCGGGCTCGGGCGTGTCGTCGATCTTGACGGAGAGTTGATGTAGATCCCGGGAGAAGACGTCCAGGGGAACCGTCGTTCGCCCCGAGGCTATTTTAGCCAGCTCGTCCGCAGTCTCGTTGTAGCGCCGAGCGATGTGGTTGAGCTCAAGCCCGTAGAACTTGTCTTCTAGGCGCCGAACTTCATCGCAGTTGGCCTCCATCTTTGGGTCGTGGCAGTGGGAGTTCTTCATGACTTGGTCGATGACGAGCTGCGAGTCACCGCGAGCGTCGAGGCGTCGGACCTCTAGCTCGATGGCGATCCACAACCCGTTGATTAGAGCTTCGTACTCAGCCACATTGTTGGATGCCGGGAAATGGAGGCGTAGTACGTAGCGTAGGTGCTTCCCGAGGGGCGAGATGAAGAGTAGGCTTGCGCCGGCTCCTGTCTTCATCAGCGACCCATCGAAGAACATGGTCCAGAGCTCCGGTTGGATCGGAGCCATCGGTAACTGAGTGTCGACCCATTCAGCTACGAAGTCCGTGCAATTGCCGGCGAAAGCTTGGACTAGGTCGTCCCAGTTGGAGATCTGCCCCGGAGGCAGGTGCTCCAACCAAGCGCGAGCAGAGTCGGAGAGGAACAGGGGGAGGTTGCGGATGATGAGGTTGTCATCGCCCGTTCCACCCAGTTGGCAGGCCAGACGGTAGTCCGTGAGCCACAGTTCCGGTCCTGTCTCCCCCGAGTACTTTGTGATAGTAGCCGGGGGTCGGAACCGGGTCGGGAACGGCGCCCGCCGGATGGCCCGGCTGAAGGCCTGTGGACCGAGCGGTTCGAGCGAGGGACTCCGATCCTCCCCGCTGTCGTAGCGTCCCCCACGCCTAGGGTGGTAGCCTCAGCGCACCCTCTCATCGAGGTGGGCCCGACGGTCGCGGTGATGGTGCTCGTTGCCGAGGCGACCGGGGCCGTAGGCGCGGTGTTGCGCATGCGCCCGGTGTAGACCGAGGCTTCCCGCATGAATCGGGAAGTCGCGGCATGAGGTTCCGAGGGGTACTCCTGCCTTCGGGAGGCGGAGCTCTCGGCCCGTCGGACCGCGGCGCCTTCCATGAGATTCTTGAGCTCTCCCTGGATTCGCCGCCCCTCGATGGTTGATGGCTCCGGCATCGCGCGAAGAAGCATTGCTGCTGCCGCCAGGTTCTGGCCGACCCCACTGGATGCGGGTGGTGGCCTGACCCTGACGTCGTCGGTGATGCGGTGCTGGAAGCCCTAGGGTAGATGACGTATTTCTCCGGCCGGAGGTTGGCCCGCCCATGCCTACCCGACGTCCCGACGGATCGGCTCAAGCGCTCCTGCTCCCTCGTCGAGCCTGGCCTGCACCCCGCGGATTTGCTCGAGCTGTGGGTCATGACCCCTCGCCTGAACGGGGACCACAGCTAGCTCCCGTGGGATGTCAACGCGAGGCACCGGCCTAGGGAGGTCACCGTCCTCCGGCATGCCGAGATGGTTGCCTTCGGGGGGAGCCCCTAGATCGACGTGGAAGCATTCGCGACTTGGGCCACGATCCTCGTCGCCGAGGCTATGGCTACCGCCGGAACAGTCGGAAAGGCAGTAGTCGCATGCGGTCATGAAGTCCCGCATGGCACTGGGGTTGCCAAGTCCAGAGAAATCCCAACGGATGCTGGCCTCGTCGTCTTCCTCGGACCTAGAGGGCCCGTAGGTCGAGACGTCCGTCAGCCGGTCCCAAGGTGACCGCATACGAAACCCAAGAGGGTTTGGACTTGCCTCTACGAGAGCGCCTGCCAAAGCGAAGTCGCTAGACGGGTTGAGGCTGAATCCGAAAGACGTGGGATGGGAATCGATCGGTACCTTTTGGTCGACGGGCGGCGATAAGGTCACGTCGGGGACTGACTGCGCCGTCGTCTTAGGTACGAAGGTGACGTCCAGCAAGCTTTTCGCGAGCGTGCTGGCGTCGTCCGCTTGCTCAGGATTGACGCGTCGCGGGGAGACGGCGCTCGCCTTCGTCTCAAACGCGAGGTCGACGCCCGGTGCGCCCCCCGTTGGGGTGCTGGGGCCGTCGACTCGCTCGACAGCCGACGAGGCGCTGTCTCCTGCTTGGCCTTGGTTGCCCCGCCTCCTCCTCCGTCGGCGGGGGAGAGGACGGGGTGAGCTCGAAGACTGTTCTTCCACCATGCGGGGAAGACGTCGCCGATTCCGCCGCCGGCGGGTGGGTTGTCGGCCGCCACTGTTGTTGTCGCACGGCGGTGGAAGGAGTATCATGTCGTAGCTGTCGTCGAGGGACATGAACTCAAGACTCCCGAAACAGAGCACCGTCCCGGGTTGGAGAGGTTGCTGGAGACTGCCCATCTGGAGCATGACGGGAAGCTAATCGTCAACAGGCAGCAGGCCCCTACCTGGCGCGCCAACTGTCGATGTTCCGAGACCGGGGGGTCCCTGAGCCGACGAGTGAATGTCGCCGCGTGCCCCAGCCCAGATGGGTCGAGCGCGAGGGCGAGCGCGAAGGGGGGAGAGCGAGGCGGCCG
This sequence comes from Zea luxurians, assembly GCA_029449295.1. NCBI lineage: Eukaryota > Viridiplantae > Streptophyta > Magnoliopsida > Poales > Poaceae > Zea > Zea luxurians. The sequence continues at coordinate 18,598,239 of JAOPSE010000009.1, forward strand.
GAGACCGGCGTGAGAGAGGTGGGAATCTCGCGGCCTTCGTGTTCGTCCCGCGCCCAGGTCGGGTGCGCTTGCAGTAGGGGGTTACAAGCGTCCACGCGGGAGAGGGAGCGAGCGGCTCCAAGCGAGCGCGTGTCTCGTCCTCGTCCCCGCGCGGCCAACCCTCTCTAAGAGGGCCCTGGTCCTCCCTTTTATAGGCGCAGGGAGAGGATCCAGGTGTACAATGGGGGGTGTAGCAGAGTGCTACGTGTCTAGCAGAGGAGAGCTAGCGCCCTGAGTACATGCCGTTGTGGCAGCCGGAGAGATTTTGGCACCCAGCTGGTGTGATGTCGTGGCCGTCGGAGGAGCGATGGAGCCTGGCGGAGGGACAGCTGTCGGATCGGTTGAATCCTTGCTGACATCCTCTTGCTTCCGTAAGGGGGCTGAGAGCCGCCGTCGTCACAGAGTATGCAGGGCGCCATCATTGCCTATCTGGCGAGGCGAGCCAGATGGGACGCCGGTCTTATTCCCTGCGGCCCGAGTCAGCTCGGGGTAGGGTGATGATGGCGCCTCCTGTTGACGTGGCTGGTCTACGCCCTAGGTTGGGCGATGTGGAAGCTTCTCCGAAGCTGAGGTCGAGTCTGTCTTCCGTGGCCGAGGTCGGGTCCGAGCCCCAGGTTCAGGCGAGGCGGAGATCGCTGGCTGGTGCCGGGGCGGAGTCCGAGCCCTGGGGTCGGGCGAAGCGGAGTTCGTCGCCTTCTGGGGCCGAGCCCAAGTCCGAGCCCTGGGTCGGGCGAGGCGGAGATCGTCGTCTTCTGGGACTTAGCCCGAGTCCGAGCCCTGGGTCGGGCGGAGTTCGCCGTCTTCCGGGACTTAGCCTGAGTCCGAGCCCGAGTCCGAGCCCTGGGTCGGGCGGAGTTCGCCGTCTTCCGGGACTTAGCCCGAGTCCGAGCCCTGGGTCGGGCGGAGTTCGCCGTCTTTCGGGACTTAGCCCGAGTCCGAGCCCTGGGTCGGGCGGAGTTCGCCATCTTCCAGGACTTAGCCCGAGTCCGAGCCCTGGGTCGGGCGGAGTTCGCCGTCTTCCGGGACTTAGCCCGAGTCCGAGCCCTGGGTCGGGCGGAGCGGAGCTTCCTATGGTGCCTTTGGCCGGGCCTGACTGCCTGTCAGTCTCACTCTGTCAAGTGGCACCGCAGTCGGAGTGGCGCAGGCGGCGCTGTCCTTCTGTCAGGCCGGTCAGTGGAGCGGCGAAGTGACGGCGGTCACTTCGGCTCTGCCGGCTGGGGGCGTGCGTCAGGATAAAGGTGTCAGGCCACCTTTGCATTGAATGCTTGAAAGGGAAATGTGCCCTTGGGCCATTTCTAAGTATTTTGGTGATTGAGTGCCAACACATGTGCTTAATTGTGGATTTATGTCCCTGGATGAACAAGGTGCAAATCATGAAGTAAAGGTATGTTTCTAAGCTTTAGTACATTGGTTTGGTATACTAATATACTTGTCTAAGTGTTAGAAACAGAAAGAAGAAGAAAAGAAAAGTGGGAAAAAGACTTGGCTGTGTGCAGCCAAGACCCAGCTCGGTCTGGAGCACCGGACTGTCCGGTGTGCACCGGACAGTGTCCGGTGCGCCAGGCTGACTCCGCGCGAAGTGGCCGCTCTCGGGAATTCACCGACGACGTACGGCTAAAATTCACCGGACTGTCCGGTGTGCACCGGACTGTCCGGTGAGCCAACGGTCGGCCGGGCCAACGGTCGGCCGCGCAATCTGCGCGGGACACGTGGCTGAGCCAACGGTCGGAAGACGGCACCGGACTGTCCGGTGTGCACCGGACATGTCCGGTGCGCCAACGGCTCCAGATCTGCCAACGGTCTGCAACGGTCGGCTTCGCTGTTTAAGGAAACAAATCGGGCACCGGACAGTGTCCGGTGTGCACCGGACTGTCCGGTGCCCCCGACGACAGAAGGCAACGATAGCCTGCCAGATTTGCTCTCAACGGCTCCTAGCTGCCTTGGGGCTATAAAAGGGGCCCCTAGGCGCATGGAGGAGACACACAAGCAACCTTTGAGCATTCTTGATCATCCACACTCAGTCTTTGCGCATTCATTTGTCATTCTAAGTGATTCGAGCTCCGTTCTAGTGAGAACTTTGTGATACTCTTGTGAGCTCGATTCTTGGCCGTGTGTGTGCGCGTTTCGCTGTGGGTTTGTGTGTGTTGCTTCCCTCCCTTACTCTGTGTTTCGTTGTGATCATATACTTGTAAGGGCAAGAGACTCCAATTTGTGGAGATTCCTTGCAAACGGGATAGTGAAAGGCAAAACAAAACACCGTGGTATTCAAGTGGGTCTTTGGACCGCTTGAGAGGGGTTGATTGCAACCCTCGTCCGTTGGGACGCCACAACGTGGAGTAGGCAAGCGTTGGTCTTGGCCGAACCACGGGATAAACCACTGTGTCACCTCTGTGCTTGATCTCTTGTGGTATTGTGTTTTGTTGGGACTTCTCTTTAGCCACTTGGCAATTATTGTGCTAACACTTAACAAGTTTTTGTGGCTTAAGTTTTAAGTTTCACAGGATCACCTATTCACCCCCCCCCCTCTAGGTGCTCTCAATTGGTATCAGAGCCGTTCTCTTCACAAAGGGACTAACCGCCCGAAGAGATGGATCCTAAGGGGAAGGGTATCGTGATCAACGACAAAGAGAAGGAATCCTTCGTCAACGAGCCGAAGGACGACAAGCCTACCGACTCCGGCTCGGGTCATAGACGGAAGGAAGGGAAGAAGAAGAAGACAAGGCGCATCAAGGAGATTGTCTACTACGACAGCGATGAGTCTACTTCTTCCCAAAAGGACGACGACCACAACGACTACGAGAGAAGGAAACCGGTTAATTCGAACTTTTCTTTTGACTACTCTCGTATTCCGCAAAGTTCAAATTCACATTTGCTCTCCATTCCACTCGGCAAGCCCCCTCACTTTGATGGAGAGGACTACGGATTTTGGAGCCACAAAATGCGTAGTCATCTATTCTCTCTCCATCCTAGTATATGGGAGATTGTAGAGAGTGGAATGCACTTTGATAGTTCGGATAGTCCCATGTTCATTAATGAACAAATTCATAAGAATGCACAAGCTACTACTGTTCTTCTAGCTTCTTTGTGCAGGGATGAATACCATAAAGTAAGCGGCTTGGATAACGCCAAGCAGATCTGGGACACCCTCAAGATTTCTCATGAGGGAAACGACGTCACTTTGCTCACCAAGATGGAGTTGGTGGAGGGAGAGCTTGGACGGTTCGCAAAGATAAGGGGCGAGGAGCCGACGCAAACATACAACCGGCTCAAGACTCTTATCAACAAGATAAGGAGCTACGGAAGCACGCGATGGACGGATCACGACGTCGTCCGCCTAATGCTCAGGTCATTTACCGTTCTTGATCCTCATTTGGTGAACAATATACGTGAAAATCCCAGGTACACCAAGATGTCGCCCGAAGAAGTTCTTGGGAAATTCGTTAGCGGGCGAATGATGATCAAGGAGGCGAGGTATGTGGACGACGCCTTGAATGGTCCGATCAACGAGCCGCAACCCCTTGCTCTCAAGGCAACACGAAGCAAGGAGGCGCTACCTAGCAAGGTGGCACAGATTGAGGCGGCCGGACTCAATGATGAAGAGATGGCTCTCATCATCAAGAGATTCAAGACGGCGCTAAATGGTCGCAAGGGACAGTCAAGCAAGACCAAGACAAAGGGGAAGCGCTCATGCTTCAAATGCGGTAAGCTTGGTCATTTTATCGCTAACTGTCCCGATAACGAAAATGACCAGGAAAAGGGGAACAAAAGAGAGAAGAAGAAGCAATACAAGAAGGCAAAGGGCGAGGCACATCTAGGAAAGGAGTGGGACTCGGATTGCTCCTCCTCCGACTCCGACAATGAAGGACTCGCTGCCACTGCCTTCAACAAGTCTTCCCTCTTCCCCAACGAGCGTCTCACATGCCTTATGGCAAGGGAGAAGAAGGTGAGTAATCAAGACTCCACTTATGCTTCTTCTAGTGATAATGAGTCTAGTGATGATGATGATATAGATTATTCATGCTTATTCAAGGGCTTAGATAGATCTAAGATAGATAAAATTAATGAGTTGATTGATGCTTTGAATGATAAGAATAGATTACTAGAAAAACAAGAGGATCTTTTATATGAGGAGCATGATAAATTTGTTAGTGCACAAAATTCTCTTGCTCTAGAAATTAAAAGAAATGAAGTGCTTTCTAGTGAACTATCTACTTGTCATGAAACCATTTCTACTTTACAAGGTGTTAACAATGATTTAAATGCAAAATTAGAAGTAGCAAATAAATCTAATTCATGTGTAGAACATGTTATGATTTGCACTAGGTGTAAGGATTTCGATATTGATGCCTGTGGTGAACACCTAGTTTTAATTTCCAAATTAAATGAGGAATTGGCTAGTCTTAATGCCCAACTTAAGACTAGCAAAAGTGAAGTTGATAAGATAAAATTTGCAAGGGATGCCTACACGGTTGGTAGACACCCCTCAATTAAGGATGGTCTTGGCTTCAAGAGAGAGGCCAAGAACTTAACAAGCCATAAGGGTCCCATCTTCGTCAAGGAGAAAGGGAAGGCCCCTATTGTGGGGGATAGATATCCCCCGGGTCCACTAAAAGAGTAAAGGACCTCACGAAAGGCCCAAGGGCCCAATAAATCGTAAGGTTATTCTTTCGTGGGCCTGGGGAAAAATAACCAGCAACGCAGGGCGACATGAGGCCGGATTGGTGCAAACCCGGACGGCCCATAGCGTCGAGCGAGTGGCTGCAACGGAGATCCGACTTTCCCGCGTCGGGGCCTCCATGCAACGAAGCCACGTGAAGATAAGTCGGCGAGGGTTACGTAAAGGATAATCTCGAGAGGTTCACTATCTTTTAGCCACTTGTTGTTATCTTATCCATATGTACTGCCCCACGGTCGAGTATATAAGGCCTAGGGGGCACCCCTTCAGAACGATCGACCCATTACTTAGCTACCCACATCAACTCTCTGTATTCTCGATCCAGAGAGCTCTCTTGTAACCATATCCACCAAGCATACTCATCAGGACGTAGGGTGTTACGCATCACTAAGCGGCCCGAACCTGTAAATCTTGTCCACCGTCCCTCGTGCGATCGGCACGAACCATTCTGCTACAGTTGTCGACACCTTCCTACTCCTAAAACACCTTGAGGGGCAACCCCGGGTGTGCGGTCGGACCCTAAACCCCGACAGCTGGCGCGCCAGGTAGGGGGTGTGTCGACAATCTAAGCTAGCTCAATGGCCGTCTCCTTCTACAGCAAGATCGCCCTACGCCCCGGATCTATGTTCCGCTTCGGAACAATCTCATTTGTAGCGGACGAAGAAGGAATTCTGCACCGTATCGCGGATCCGCCGGAAAAGGAATCTTCCTCAACAAACTCCGAAAATACCGGAGAAGTGCAATCTCCGGCTCCCCGAAAGAAGGTCACTACGACGGCAGCACCGTTCTACCCCGACGTCCTCTTCATCGGAAGGGCGGAATCGCCCGCCATCTCCGACGACGAGCCGACTGTACCCGGGGAGGAACCGCCTCAGCGAGAGTCCCGTCGACGGAGGAACCGGCGCAGGAACGTTCGACGACATCACGCAGCCGGAGAGCGGGATCCAGAGCAACCTGTCTCGCGAGATGAGGTCTCGGAGGTAGGAGAAACCCCGGAAGAACGCGTCTTCAGAGAGCGAAGGAACTCCCGACGACGTGATCGCCGACGAGCTCAGGGACAGGCTGAGCAGGATGCAAGGCAACGCCGAGAGAATCCACTCTTCGGGCGCAATCTGAACCCCGACTTCGCCCGAGCCATGAACACGCCGAGCGAAGTCGGAGGGGTGCTGGCTCGGATAGCGGAAGGACTTCCTCGGACTCCTGACGCCGACGGCTACCGACGACTGTTCACCCAGGCGGCCAACCATCTTCTACTGCTAGCTCACTCGCCGAACGATCTACGACACGCCATCAACAGTCGCCGAGACGCGCGGAGCTCCATCAATGCTTCGCGGGAACGGCGGCATGAGAACGAAATTCGTCATCGAGAGGAGTACGACAGGGATCATGGCGCCCCGACTCAGAGCCAAGCTACCAGGACTGAGTCGGCAACGGCTTCAACTGGCGGAACCTCCCGGGGACGGTCGAGGAATCACAACCACAACTCCCCTCCCCGGGACAGACATCGACCCCGACGACAGGAGGACACGTGCGGAGTGTCCGCCCTTACTCCGCGCCTTAGGGCCATCCAATGGCCTCCCAACTTCAAGGTATCCAATGTTGACAAATATGAACCTAAGCAGGATCCATGGGGTTGGCTAGCCGTCTACACCACCGCTGCTCGAGCTGCCGGAGCGTCCGAAGACGTGATGACCGCGTACTTACCCATTGTCCTTGGGCAAGACGCGCTGCAATGGCTGCGACATCTACCACGACACTGCATCGACGTCTGGGGAGATTTCAGTCGGCGCTTCACCGCCAACTTCCAGTCCCTCTCCGACAAGCCGGCGCAGCCGTGGGACCTTAAATCCATCAAGCGCCGGGGGGACGAAACTCTCCGGTCGTACCTCAAGAGGTTTCAAACCATGAGGAATCGTATCCCCGATGTCACGGAGGCGGCCGTGATCGAGGACTTCTACCGAGGATCTAATGATTCGGTTTTCGTCCGAGCCATACTACAAAAGGCACCGATCACCTCGGAGGAGCTGTTCCGGGAAGCCGACCTCTACATCACCGCCGACGAGCGAGCCCAGGATCTCATCGGAGGAGCAAAGCCCGCGCCGGCAGCACCACGACGGACACGAACCAGCAACCTGACAAGCGGTGGGAGAAGAGGCCACGCGAAGAAGTGCACGCCGCCGGACCACCTGCCTCTCGCGCTCGAGGAGGACCTCGTGGAGGCAAACGTACGCTGGACGACATCCTCGACGCCCAGTGCCCGTACCACAAGGACATGCGCCACACTCTTCGTAACTGCCGAGACTTCAAGCACTCCGTCGGACACGGCCGACCCTTCCAACCTCTACCTCCTCCTCCGCCGAGGGGAGGACCAGATGAACCACGACAACCCCATCGGCAGGAGGAGGGAGGAGGAGGAGGAGCTTTCCCACGCGTTGACAGGGTGGTCAACGTCATCTTCGGCGGACACGGATCGCAGGAGAGCAGAAGACAGCAAAAGCTCAATGATCGCCAGATACTGGTGGCGACCATCGGCCCTCCCACTCCATACCGGTGGTCGGAGCACCCGATCACCTTCACTCGGGCGGATCAATGGCTCAACTTCGACCACCCGGGCAAGTACCCGCTTCTCGTCGATCCGGTGATCCGAGAGAGCCGGGTGAAAAAGGTGTTAGTGGACGGGGGGAGCAGCATCAACATCACCTTCCCCCGGACACTCCAAAGCTTGGGAGTTCATCTCAAAGAGCTCCACGAGTCGGACACTCCTTTCTTCGGCATCGTGCCGACGGAAGGGGAATACCCGCTGGGCCACATCTACATGCCGGTCACCTTTGGAACTCCGGAGAACTACAGAACCGAGTTCCTAAGGTTTGAAGTGGCAAACTTCGACTGCGGGTACAACGCCATCATCGGGAGGCCTGGATTGGCCAAGTTCATGGCCATTCCACATTACACCTACATGATACTGAAGATGCCAGGACCGCAAGGGATCATAACTGTGCGCGCCGACTTCCAAGGCGCCGCAGAATGTTTCCGAGTGGCTATTCAAGCAGCCCTCACCGCCAAGCCATCGACAGCTCCCTCCGCAATGGCGAACTCTAAGCCCGAGGAGGACCTCGCAATACCAGCAAATGAAGCTCAGACCGTGACCTCTATGCGGCCGACTGAAGAGACCAAGAGAATCAACCTGGGGTTCGCTGATGAGCGCAAGACGGCCATCATCAGCTCCAGTTTGGATGACAAATAGGAAAGCGCGCTCGTCCGGTTTCTGCAAGATAACCGAGATGTATTCGCATGGCAACCTGCGGATATGCCGGGAGTCCCGAGAGAACTGGCCGAGCACAAACTGAAAGTTTTTTCCCCAGGCGAGGCCGATTCGACAGAAATTACGTCGTTTCACGCCTGATAAGAGGGAAGCCATTCGCGCCGAGTTAGCTCGCTTGGTTGCGGCTGGATTCATTAGAGAAGTATTACATCCCGAGTGGTTAGCCAATCCTGTTCTTGTACTCAAAAAGAATAAAGTGGACTGGCGCATGTGTGTTGATTATACTGATCTCAACAAACACTGTCCGAAGGATCCTTTCGGGCTCCCGAGGATAGATCAGGTGGTGGACTCCACCGCTGGATGTTCTATGCTGTCTTTCCTGGATTGTTATTCTGGATATCATCAGATTAGTCTGGCGAAGGAAGATGAAGAAAAAACGGCATTCATTACTCCATTTGGCGCTTTCTGTTATACCTCCATGCCGTTTGGCCTCAAAAACGCTGGAGCGACTTACCAGAGAGCTATTCAAACATGCTTAGCCGATCACTGGGGCAAGCGTGTGGAGGCTTATGTGGATGACGTGGTGATCAAAACACAGGACTCAAAAGACTTCATCGAAGATTTGCAACTGGTTTTCAACAGCCTGAGGCGGTATAGATGGAAGCTTAATCCCGAGAAATGTGTTTTTGGGGTACCAGCCGGAAAGTTGCTCGGATTTATTGTCAGCCACCGGGGAATTGAGGCTAATCCGGATAAGATTGAAGCTATCATGAAGATGGAAGCACCTCGATCACAGAAGAAGGTTCAGCGACTTACTGGATGCATGGCAGCCTTAAGCAGATTTATATCCAGGCTGGGGGAAAAAGGTTTGCCGTTTTACAAGTTACTCAAGAAGGTGGATAAATTTCAGTGGACTTCAGAAGCACAAGAAGCTCTAGATGCTCTGAAAAAATTCTTGACAACACCGCCAGTACTGAAACCACCTCGGCGAGCTACATCAACTCAACCAGCCGAAGATTTGCTATTGTACATCTCTTGCACGACTCACGTGGTGAGCACCGCGTTGGTAGTCGAGCGAGTAGAAGAAGGGCATGCCTATCCAATACAACATCCTGTCTACTTCATTAGTGAAGTCCTCGGCCCCTCAAAGAAAAAGTATCCTCAAGTTCAGAAACTATTGTATGCAGTACTTCTAACTGCCCGCAAGCTGCGTCACTACTTTGACGACCACAAAGTCATAGTAGTCACAAGTTTTCCAATAGGGGATATTCTTCACAACAAGGAAGCCATCGGTCGAATAGCCAAGTGGGCCTGCGAGCTGGGATCTCATGACATCGAGTTCCGACCTCGCACCGCCATCAAAACTCAAGCACTGGTTGATTTCGTATCGGAGTGGACTGAACAACAAGTACCAGACAACCCGGAGACTGCAGAAGTATGGCGAATGTATTTTGATGGTTCACTCAAGCTGCAGGGAGCAGGAGCGGGGATTCTTTTCACTGCACCCGGAGGCGAACACCTCAAGTACGCCCTCCAGCTGCTATTCCCGGCCTCCAACAATGCAGCCGAGTATGAAGCTTTGATCCATGGATTGAACATTGCCATATCATTGGGCGTCAAAAGATTAATGGTATATGGGGATTCTCTGGTAGTCATCAGCCAGATAAATAAGGAGTGGGATTGCTCAAACGATTCGATGGGAAGATACTGCACTGCCGTCCGAAAACTGGAGGATAAATTCGAGGGTCTAGAATTTCATCATGTGGAAAGAGATCGGAACACGGCAGCCGATGTACTGTCCAAGCTAGGGTCCAGTCGAGCTCAGGTCCCACCCGGGGTTTTTGTGCAAGAAATTCTGCAGCCAAGTATCTCATTGGATCAAATGGAAGAGTGCAACATCATAGATCAACCCGAGTCAGATCCCGATGACTGGAGAAAGCCAATCATTAAGTACATAAGGAATGAAGAAGAACCAGACGATAAGAACTCGGCAGAGCGCATTGCAAGACAGTCAGCTCACTATACACTTATTGGGGAGACATTATACAGAAGAGGTGCATCAGGCGTCTTCATGAAATGCATTCTCCCATCCACTGGAAAGCAACTCTTAGAAGAGGTCCACGCTGGACAATGTGGGATACATGCAGCCTCCAGAACACTAGTTGGGAAGGTCTTCAGGTCAGGATTTTATTGGCCAACAGCAAAGAATGATGCAGCCGAGTTAGTTCAGAGGTGCGAAGCCTGCCAATACTTGTCAAAGCAACAACACCTGCCAGCACAGCAGCTGCAGACCATACCAGTGACTTGGCCTTTTGCATGCTGGGGGCTGGATATGATTGGACCTTTCAAGAAAGCTCAAGGGGGATACACTCATGTATTGGTAGCGATTGACAAGTTCACTAAATGGATAGAATTCAAGCCCATCGCCTCCTTAACTTCTGCTAAGGCCGTGGAATTCATACAAGACATAATATTCAGATTCGGGATACCAAACAGCATCATAACTGATTTAGGATCCAACTTCACGAGTTCAGAATTCTTCGACTTCTGCGAGCAAAAGAGCATTCAGATCAAATACGCATCTGTAGCCCATCCAAGAGCCAACGGGCAGGTTGAGCGAGCCAACGGGATGATATTGGACGCACTCAGGAAAAAGATCTTCGATAAGAATGAAAAATTCGCAGGAAAGTGGATAAGGGAGTTACCCTATGTTGTTTGGAGCCTAAGAACCCAACCTAGCCGAGCTTTGCATGGAAACACTCCTTTCTTCATGGTCTATGGGTCGGAGGCAGTGCTGCCTGCTGATCTCAAGTTTGGGGCGCCAAGGCTGATCTTTGAAAGTATAGCGGAAGCTGAGACCACTAGGCTGGAGGACATAGACGTACTCGAGGAAGAACGGTTAAGCGCAGTAATCCAATCAGCAAGATACCAGCAGACTCTAAGGCGCTATCACGACAAGGCTGTGCGGCAACGATTCTTCTCAGTAGGGGAGCTCGTCCTTCGCCGAATTCTAACGGGAGAAGGACGACACAAGTTATCACCCTTATGGGAAGGACCCTTCATAGTAGCAGAAGTCACTCGGCCCGGATCATATCGCCTCACTCAGATGGATGGCACGGAAGTTGGGAACTCCTGGAACATAGAACACCTGAGAAAGTTTTATCCTTAGCCGTACCTCAAAACTGCTGGGATAACGATGATGTACTCTGTAAAGTGGAAATATGTCATCAATAAAGAAAAGGTTTCAAGGATACTCAATTTATTTACGGTTGACTTGCATTCTTACTTAACTCGGGGTGACCACTATGCCCTGCTAACGGAGCAATCGACTTAAGTCGGCAACGACTTAAGGCGGTGCGACATGCTCACGCTTACTTAACTCAGGGTGACCACTATGCCCTGCTAACGGAGCAATCGACTTAAGTCGGCAACGACTTAAGGCGGTGCAACATGCTCACGCTTTACTTAACTCAGGGTGACCACTATGCCCTGCTAACGGAGCAATCGACTTAAGTCGGCAACGACTTAAGGCGGTGCAACATGCTCACGCTTTACTTAACTCAGGGTGACCACTATGCCCTGCTAACGGAGCAATCGACTTAAGTCGGCAACGACTTAAGGCGGTGCAACATGCTCACGCTTTACTTAACTCAGGGTGACCACTATGCCCTGCTAACGGAGCAATCGACTTAAGTCGGCAACGACTTAAGGCGGTGCAACATGCTCACGCTTTACTTAACTCAGGGTGACCACTATGCCCTGCTAACGGAGCAATCGACTTAAGTCGGCAACGACTTAAGGCGGTGCAACATGCTCACGCTTTACTTAACTCAGGGTGACCACTATGCCCTGCTAACGGAGCAATCGACTTAAGTCGGCAACGACTTAAGGCGGTGCAACATGCTCACGCTTTACTTAACTCAGGGTGACCACTATGCCCTGCTAACGAAGCAATCAACTCAAGTTGGCAGCCACTTAAGACCAACGTAACACGCTCGCGCCTATATAATTCAGGGGATGATTTCCATATCCCACAGACAAAATTCATAGTCATCATGCGTCGTAACTACCAAACTCATTAACTAAAAATTTTTTTTTACAATGAGAGAGTAACTATGTTATTCAAATAAACCGGTGTCCTCTAACAAATGTTCAATCATGCAAGCTGCGCGCTTGGAGCACGCGAAATGTTTTCTCTATTTTGCAATGTCTTTTCCAGGAGCAATTGATGAAGAAGGACGACTCGAGGAATCAGGGGCAGCGTTCACGTCAGCCCTTATATCTTCAGGAACGACTACGCCAGGTCTCCTCATCAGGATTCGTCCCGCCCGAATGGCCTTATCCATGGCCCTATCGCGCTGGGCTCTCAGAGTATTGGAAGTCTCTTCAGCAACCTTGACAGCCAACTGGGCAGCCTCTAGCTCCTGGGTAACAGATTTCTTGGAGGCACGCAGATTCTTGATGACAACGTCTTTAGCCGATATCAACTCCCGAAGGCGAATCACATCATCCAAGGACTCCTGCAGCTTATAGCGAAGATTGTTTAACTCCTCCATGGAAAAGCGATGACTCCTCTCCAGAATAGTCAACGAGTTGCTAGAATCTCGATACAACCTATCAAGATTGTCACGAGAAGCGGCAAGGATGCGTTTTTCTTCCTGCAAGCACAAATCAGTTCCTTCAGAAAACCAGGCAAATAATAGGAGCACAGCAAGACAAAAGCGCAGTTTCGTATATCACCTTTTCACAATCAAGCTGAGCATGCAGGGAAGAACTTAATGCATTGGCATCATCCAAGGCGGCAGAGACCTGACTCAGCTCAATCTGACCTTGAGAGTACTTTTCCTCAAGATCAGTGCATCGCTGAGACAGTTCAGCCTGATCTTGAGAATGTTTCTCCTCAAGAAGTGTAATCTGTCGAGTCATTCCTAGCAAAAGGTAACCAAAAAAAAACGAGGTCAGAAGGTAAAACAGTCCACAACAAGCGCGAAGAAAAGAAAAAAGGGCACTAACCAGCGTTAGCCGCCTCCAACTCGGATACACGGCGATGAAGAGACACCGGATTCCAACACGAAAAGGATGAAGCCACTTCCGGGATAGGAGCACCATGCAATTTCAGCTGGCTGGTCATCCCATCCACCAAAACCTGATGAGAAGAACAGATGAGCATAATGGCAAGAGTTCATGAAAAAGTCAGGCTAGGAAACAGCACAGTACCTGGAGGTTGGAGAAGAACGAAGGGATCCCCAAGTCAGGAGAAATCAGATGATAACCAGGCGCAAGGTCATCACCCGAAGCAGCATGCAATGGAACAGTGGGAATCAGTTCATCTCCTTCAACAGAGCCGGATACCCGATCAGCGGGGACGCTGCCCTCCAAAGCGACGCCCCGGTTCGAAGTTTGGGCCACCACCATGCAGCCAGAGTGTGGAGGTGACCCAGCGTGAACGTCCATGGAAGTGCCGGAAGGAGACCCTGTTTGGGCACCCTCGGGGACTGGGCCATAGTTGGCACTGCCCACTTGAGCTGGATTATCCCCGGCAGCACCCTCGGGGGCTGGGCAGTAGCTCGCACTCTTCGCCCGGGCTAAGTCATCCCCGACGACACCCTCGGGGGCTGGACATGTGTCAACACCATCCTCGGGGTCCAAACTTTCAGCAGTAACCATCTCTAAGGTTGATGGGCCCTCGGCTACTTCCATGGAATCAGGACAATCCAAGTTAGCATCCCGACCCTCGAGATCGCGCTCTAAGGTTGATGAGGCACGGGATGACCTCAACCCAGCGTCCGGCACGGCACCACAAGCTTCCGTCACATCATCATCCACTGGCCCTGATAACAAGTCCTCTGGGACCATATCCTCGAGAGTTTGATCAAAGTCGGCCAGGGATATGTTTTGCAGACCAACAAGAGCAGATAAAGCAGGAGAAGGAACCCCACTACTTTCCCCACTAGCGAGGAATTGCCGACTGTTCTTCCGAGTCAGAGGGACTTCATTCTCTTCCTCTCTGTCGTCTTCATCAGCAACACAGCCAACACACCCATTGGGATCAGCAACAGATGGACCACACCCATTGGGATCAGCAACAGTCATACCACACCCATTGGGATCAGCATCAGCAAATTCAGGCGCAGGAACCTCCTCATCGGCAGGAACCGAGGGACCAGCACCCTGATCCAAACTAGATACCCGCCGAATACGTCTTTTCTTCTTTTTCTGCTCATCAACAGAAAGATCAGTCTGATTGGTTCGGCGGGGACGCCTCGAGCGAGCACGGACAGGTCTCTGAACATCCAAGGTTATACCGACCTCTGGGAGAGGTGGCACTGCCAATGTCTCAGCAGGAGTAGCGTCAGAAGAATCTTCAGCCAACATATCAAGCATGGCATTCATTTCAGCATCAGTAGGATCCAAAGGCACCTCGAAATGGATTTGTCGTTCATCATCAGGGATTTTCCCAAGTGAGGCAACCAAAGCACTAACCTCCTCATCAGAGGGCCGTGTTCTAAGGCCCAAATTGCCATCAGTCGCAGGTGGGTTTGACACGAAACGAGTGAAGGCCTTGGCAGGAGGCAGATTCCAGGCTGAATACGCCACCGGAGCACCAACATTGGATACTTTGCCTCTGAGAATCATCTCCAGTCGGCTCACCAAATCAGCAGAAGGGATTCTTCTATTGGTAACTCGAGTTGGGTCGGCTAGCCCTTGATACAGATAAGCCGGGTGGACCCTATCTTTCAGTGGCTGAATGTTTTTGAAAACAAAGTCAGCAACTATAGCTTCAGCAGTTAAACCCCTCTCTTTCAATAGCCCAACTTCAGCTAGCAGCACACTGGCTTCAGCCACCTCCTCGTCTGTAGGAGACTCGGTCCAGCTCGGGGTGCGAACATCTGGCTGTCTTCCTGACCGGGGGGGGAGAGAATTTCCATAGTTATCAACTATAAACCACTCCAGGCGCCATCCCTTAATGCTGTCTTTAAGGGGGATCTCAAGATATTCAGTTTTCCGTCCCCGGCGCATCTCCAAGCTGGCACCTCCAACCAACTGATGTTGTCCCCCGGCCATCCCAGGGCGACAATGATACAGGTGTTTCCACAAGCCAAAATGCGGCAGCACGCCAAGAAAGGCCTCACATAAGTGGACGAAGATAGAAATTTGCAGAATTGAGTTAGGGTTCAGATGGGTTAGGTTGATATGGTAGAAATCAAGAAGACCACGGAAAAAGGGAGAAATAGGAAGGCCAAGGCCGCGGAGAAGAAAAGGAGCGTAAACCACGGACTCGTGGGTATCCTCCGTCGGGACCGTAGTCCCGTGGCAAACCCGCCAAGAACAGAGTTCCCGTGGAGGAAGAACCCCGATGGACACGAGATGGAGAAGTTCGGCTTCAGAGATGATGGACATATGGTTACCTGCGAAAGGCAACTGGCTGTTGGGATCAATTGGAGGGATCACCACAGCGGAAGAGCTCGCGATTTTCCTCTTGGGAGCCATCTCGATTTCACCAGTGAGCAGATTGGAGGCGAGCGCAGAGAGGATTTGGAAGCAGGAATGCAAGAACTAGGGCACGGAAAGCAAAGGCGGCTAAAAGTGCAGCTCTTATGGGATATTCTCGGACCAGATACCGTTTCAAAAAGTGCCCAGTCATCACCCGGCAGTTATTTCCGAAATCCCAGCATGCCACGTGGTCACTCGGCAGTCCTTTCCAAAAAACTGGTGGGCCATCCCTTCACTCGGGTGTTAATCCTCAAAATAACTCGGCGTTGCCTCTAAAATGCCGACGTCACTATTCAGTCACTCGGGGTTACCTCCAAAACATCGATCTTGAGCTCAATCGCTCGGCATTACTTCTAAAATGCCGACAACGACCCTTAATAACTCGGCGTTGCCTCTAAAACGCCGATCTCGAGTTCAGTAACTCGGCATTTGCCTCTAAAATGCCGACGTCACTACTTAGTCACTCGGCGTTGCTTCTAAAACACTGACCTCGAGTTCAACCGCTCGGCATTACTTCTAAAATGTCAACGGCGACCTTCAATCACTCGGCGTTGCCTCTAAAACGTCGTTCTCGAGTTCAACCGTTTGGTATTACTTCTAAAATGCCAACGTTGACCTTCAATCACTCGGCGTTGCTTCTAAAGCGCTGACCTCGAGTTCAACCGTTCGGTATTACTTCTAAAATGCCAACGTTGACCTACAATCACTCGGCGTTGCCTCTAAAACGCTGACCTCGAGTTCAACCGCTCGGCATTACTTCTAAAATGTCAACGGCGACCTTCAATCACTCGGCATTGCCTCTAAAACGCCATTCTCGAGTTCAACCGCTCGGCATTACTTCTAAAATGCCGACGTTGACCTTCGCTCACTCGGCGTTATTTCTAAAAATGCTGACGTCGACTTTCAATCACCCGGCGTTGCCTCTAAAACGCTGATTTGGAGTTCAACTACTCGGCATTACTTCTAAAACGTCGACGGCGACTTTCGATCATTCGGCGTTACCTCTAAAACGCCGACCTCACGATCAATTGCTCGGCGTTACTTCTAATGTCGATACAGACTGCAATATTACTCGGCGGCTACTTCTGGAAGCATCAGTATGATGATCGAGTCGTCTGTCTATGGTCTCAAAAGAATCAGATTTATAGTCAAACAAAACGAGTCATCAAGAGGAAACCAAATTCATTCTTCATTTAAGGGAAGTGGCAATACTTACAAATCAACTCATTATGAGTTGATACTCCCCTACTGCTACTACTACTACTACGCTACACTATACTACTCTACATTACTAATACTACTACATTATTTAACTATACTACTTCTAATCTATACTAATATCTAAAAAAGACCAGTGGCATCTAGCCACTGGCCCTGCCCCTGCCGCCGCCGCCGCTCTTGGTGCCGCCCCTGCTGCCGCCGCCCCTGGTGCTGCCCCTGCTGCCGCCGCTCTTGGTGCTGCCCTTGCTGCTGCCGTTGCCGCCGCCCCCGCCACTGCCGCTGCCGTCGTCGTCGTCGTCGTCGTCGTCATCGTCGTCGTCGTCGTCGTCGTCCCCGCCCTCGCCGCCGCCGTCCGAGTCCTCCTCATCCGAGGAGTACTCAGACTCATCCGAGCCCTCGAGCCCGGAGCGCTCGACGGCCCGGATGTACGTCCAGACCTCCGCGGCTATCCCCTGGGAGTCGTCCGAGTCATCGGACGACGCCGGGGGAGAGACGGGAGCCGGGGACCTCTCGGACTCGGAGGAGAACTCCTCCTCCGAGTATTCCGAGTCGCCGAAGTCCTCCGATGGAGGAGTCGGCTCGCGCTTGCGCTTGTTGTTTTTTCCCATGGAGGCAGGTAGAAAAGAAGAGAAGGAAGCAGTAAGGAATAGCGAAGGGATGTGAAGAAACTAGAGGGGCAACAGCGTTATTTATAGAAGAGAAAGGCAACCGCTCACTTCCAACCGCGGTCACTGAACAGTCGCTAGGCATTCAATATACACCTCCACCCGTCCAAAGACACGTCAGGCGGCTGACGCCGTTTCATGCAGCACTACACCCATTGGGACTCCAGTCAACAGCGCAAAGGATATGATTACACTCGCCGTCCCATCACATTACAACTCAGAAGCAGCCGGTTAAAACACTCAGCGTACCAAGCCGTCCCTTGCCCACACCCATTGGGGGGGACGCCCAGGAATTGTCAGTATATTTTTCAAAATGGTCACATCTGTACAGAGCAGGCAGTGAATGCCTCAAGACAAAAATGAGATATCAACAAGAGTTAGAGGGAAGCCAAGTATAGCCAGCAGAGTGCAAAATATGGTCGACAGACATGACTTGAAGACTAGACAGAGAACGTCCATCGAATGTCCAATCAGTTGCAGAGCAAATAAACTATGCTACCTAGCAAGATATGGAAGGATTGCAAATTCGGCTGCAAAAGACAAAACACATGCTGACCTCTGAAGCATAATGTTGGTGACATAGCACGGATGACATCATGCCAACTTTTTTATAAGCAAAAAGAGTAATCTTCAGCAAAAGGACACAAAAAGAAGACCTTCAAGCGAATTATCCTCAAAAAATCCACTTGAAGGTCGGGGGCTACACCCATTGGGTGCACCTTCGGTGCACCCCATGGATTGTCATTCTAAGCCAGGATAGCACCAATTTCTAAGGGCATGGGACAAGATTAAGAAGCCAATCCTCAACTGGAATAAAGGAACACTAATGGAAGTAATCTCTGCTGAAGACCTTCGAGTAGATTATTTTCTAAAATCTACTCGAAGCTCGGGGGCTACACCCATTGGGTGCACCTCCGGTGCACCCAATGAAGTTCAGAATCCTACAAACAGGAATGCCGATCTCTAAGGCACAGGCACGAAGCTAGGTTTTGGTCAACAAGTGATCGAAGCAGGAGAGAACAACAGGAAGCCATCTTTCTTCAAATCACCTACAAGCTGGACCAGAGATCTTCGGGTTGATTACCTCTAAATTAACCCAAAGATCGGGGGCTTGTGGGGGATAGATATCCCCCGGGTCCACTAAAAGAGTAAAGGACCTCATGAAAGGCCCAAGGGCCCAATAAATCGTAAGGTTATTCTTTCGTGGGCCTGGGGAAAAACAACCAGCAACGCAGGGCGACATGAGGCCGGATTGGTGCAAACCCGGACGGCCCATAGCGTCGAGCGAGTGGCTGCAACGGAGATCCGACTTTCCCGCGTCGGGGCCTCCATGCAACGAAGCCACGTGAAGATAAGTCGGCGAGGGTTACGTAAAGGATAATCTCGAGAGGTTCACTATCTTTTAGCCACTTGTTGTTATCTTATCCATATGTACTGCCCCACGGTCGAGTATATAAGGCCTAGGGGGCACCCCTTCAGAACGATCGACCCATTACTTAGCTACCCACATCAACTCTCTGTATTCTCGATCCAGAGAGCTCTCTTGTAACCATATCCACCAAGCATACTCATCAGGACGTAGGGTGTTACACATCACTAAGCGGCCCGAACCTGTAAATCTTGTCCACCGTCCCTCGTGCGATCGGCACGAACCATTCTGCTACAGTTGTCGACACCTTCCTACTCCTAAAACACCTTGAGGGGCAACCCCGGGTGTGCGGTCGGACCCTAAACCCCGACACCTATGGCTAGTAGTGCTAAAAAGAACCATGCTTTCTTGTACCATGATAGGAGACATGCTAGAAATGCTTATAATGATTTTGATTTACATGTTTATGATTCTCATGCCATGGTTGCTTCTAGTTCTTCCTATAAGCATGATAGAGATATGTGTAGGAGAAATGTTGTGCATATGCCTAGGAGAAATATTGCTCATGTTCCTAGAAAAGTTGTGAACAAACCTTCTACCATTTATTATGCTTGCAATGCTCCCTTTGCTATTTGTAGAAAGGGTAAGAAGGTAATTGCTAGGAAGTTAGGGGCAAGATGCAAGGGAGATAAAACTTGCATTTGGGTCCCTAAGGATATTTGTGCTAACCTTGCAGGACCCAACATGAGTTGGGTACCTAAGACCCAAGCCTAAATTTGCCTTGCAGGTTTATGCATCCGGGGGTTCAAGCTGGATTATCGACAGCGGATGCACAAACCATATGACGGGGGAGAAGAAGATGTTCACCTCCTACGTCAAAAATAAGGATTCCCAAGATTCAATTATATTCGGTGATGGGAATCAAGGCAAGGTAAAAGGGTTAGGTAAAATTGCAATTTCTAATGAGCACTCAATTTCAAATGTGTTTTTAGTTGAGTCTCTTGGTTACAATTTGCTATCTGTTAGTCAACTATGCAACATGGGATATAATTGTCTTTTTACTAATGTAGATGTGTCTGTCTTTAGAAGATGTGATGGTTCACTAGCTTTTAAGGGTGTACTAGACGGCAAGCTTTACTTAGTTGATTTTGCAAAAGAAGAGGCCGGTCTAGATGCATGCTTAATGGCTAAGACTTGCATGGGCTGGCTGTGGCATCGCCGCTTAGCACATGTGGGGATGAAGAACCTCCACAAGCTTCTAAAGGGAGAACACGTGATAGGTCTAACAAATGTTTATTTCGAAAAAGATAGACCTTGTGCAGCTTGTCAAGCAGGTAAACAAGTGGGAGGAGCACATCACAGCAAGAATGTGATGACCACATCAAGACCCCTGGAGCTGCTACATATGGACCTCTTCGGACCCGTCGCCTATCTAAGCATAGGAGGAAGTAAGTATGGTCTGGTTATTGTTGATGACTTTTCCCGCTTCACCTGGGTGTTCTTTTTGCAGGATAAGTCTGAAACACAAGGGACCCTCAAGCGCTTCCTCAGGAGAGCTCAAAATGAGTTTGAGCTCAAGGTGAAGAAGATAAGGAGCGACAACGGGTCCGAGTTCAAGAACCTTCAAGTGGAGGAGTTTCTTGAGGAGGAAGGGATCAAGCACGAGTTCTCCGCTCCCTACACACCTCAGCAAAATGGTGTGGTAGAGAGGAAGAACAGGACGCTAATCGATATGGCGAGGACGATGCTTGGAGAGTACAAGACCCCCGAGTGTTTTTGGTCGGAAGCCGTGAACACGGCTTGCCACGCCATCAACAGGGTCTACCTTCACCGCCTCCTCAAGAAGACTTCGTATGAGCTACTAACCGGTAACAAACCCAATGTATCGTACTTTCGTGTATTTGGGAGCAAGTGCTACATTCTAGTGAAGAAGGGTAGAAATTCTAAGTTTGCTCCCAAAGCTGTAGAAGGGTTTTTGTTAGGTTATGATTCAAATACAAAGGCGTATAGGGTCTTCAACAAATCATCGGGTTTGGTTGAAGTCTCTAGCGACGTTGTATTTGATGAGACTAATGGCTCTCCAAGAGAGCAAGTTGTTGATTGTGATGATGTAGATGAAGAAGATGTTCCGACGGCCGCTATACGAACCATGGCGATTGGAGAAGTACGGCCACAGGAACAAGATGAACGAGATCAACCTTCTTCCTCAACAACGGTGCATCCCCCAACTCAAGACGATGAACAGGTTCATCAAAAGGAGGCGTGTGATCAAGGGGGAGCACAAGATGATCATGTGGTGGAGGAAGAAGCGCAACCGGCACCTCCAACCCAAGTTCGAGCGATGATTCAAAGGGATCATCCCGTCGACCAAATTCTGGGTGACATTAGCAAGGGAGTAACTACTCGGTCTCGACTAGTTAATTTTTGTGAACATTACTCTTTTGTCTCCTCTATTGAGCCTTTCAGGGTAGAGGAGGCCTTGCTAGATCCGGACTGGGTGTTGGCCATGCAGGAGGAACTTAACAACTTCAAGCGCAATGAAGTTTGGACGCTGGTGCCTCGTCCCAAGCAAAATGTTGTGGGAACAAAGTGGGTGTTCCGCAACAAACAGGACGAGCACGGGGTGGTGACAAGGAACAAGGCTCGACTTGTGGCAAAAGGTTATGCCCAAGTCGCAGGTTTGGACTTTGAGGAGACTTTTGCTCCTGTGGCTAGGCTAGAGTCCATTCGTATCTTGCTAGCATATGCCGCTCACCATTCTTTCAGGTTGTGCCAAATGGATGTGAAGAGCGCTTTCCTCAACGGGCCAATAAAGGAGGAGGTGTACGTGGAGCAACCCCCTGGCTTCGAGGATGAACGGTACCCCGACCACGTCTGTAAGCTCTCTAAGGCGCTCTATGGACTTAAGCAAGCCCCAAGAGCATGGTATGAATGCCTTAGAGATTTCTTAATTGCTAATGCTTTCAAGGTTGGGAAAGCCGATCCAACTCTTTTTACAAAGACATGTGATGGTGATTTGTTTGTATGCCAAATTTATGTCGATGACATAATATTTGGTTCTACTAATCAAAAGTCTTGTGAAGAGTTTAGCAGGGTGATGACGCAGAAATTCGAGATGTCGATGATGGGCGAGTTGACATACTTCCTTGGGTTCCAAGTGAAGCAACTCAAGGACGGCACCTTCATCTCCCAAACGAAGTACACGCAAGATCTGCTAAAGCGGTTTGGGATGAAGGATGCCAAGCCCGCAAAGACTCCGATGGGAACCGACGGACACACCGACCTCAACAAAGGAGGTAAGTCCGTTGATCAAAAAGTATACCGGTCAATGATAGGGTCTCTACTTTATTTATGTGCTAGTAGACCGGATATTATGCTTAGCGTATGCATGTGTGCTAGATTTCAATCCGATCCTAAGGAGTGTCACTTAGTGGCTGTGAAGCGAATTCTTAGATATTTAGTCGCTACGCCTTGCTTCGGGATCTAGTATCCAAAGGGGTCTAATTTTGACTTGATTGGGTACTCAGATTCCGACTATGCTGGATGTAAGGTCGATAGGAAGAGTACATCGGGGACGTGCCAATTCTTAGGAAGGTCCCTGGTGTCATGGAACTCTAAGAAACAAACATCCGTTGCCCTATCCACCGCTGAGGCCGAGTACGTTGCCGCAGGTCAGTGTTGCGCGCAACTACTTTGGATGAGGCAAACCCTCCGGGACTTTGGCTACAATCTGAGCAAAGTCCCACTCCTATGTGACAATGAGAGTGCTATCCGAATAGCGGAAAATCCTGTTGAGCACAGCCGCACAAAGCACATTGACATCCGGCATCACTTTTTGAGAGACCACCAGCAAAAGGGAGATATCGAAGTGTTTTATGTTAGCACCGAGAACCAGCTAGCCGATATCTTTACCAAGCCTTTAGATGAGAAGACCTTTTTGCAGGCTGCGTAGTGAGCTCAATATCTTAGATTCGCGGAACTTGGATTGAAATATAGCATACATGTATTTATGCCTTTGATCATGTTCATTCTGCATTTTGTTGCTTATTATGGTGCTCAAGTTGTACAAACACTCCCTGGACCTCACAAGTCCGGTGCAAAGTGATGCACATGTTTAGGGGGAGATGTGTTACAACTTGACCCTTTGAGACTAACCATATGCTTGAGTTTACTTGTTTTAGTCTCGAAGGAGAATTGAAAGGGAAAAGGAGGACTTGGACCATGAAAGACTTCCACTGCACTCCGATGAGAGGGTAACTTATTCCAAGTCCATCTCATGAACTCTTATTGCCATTTGCTCTTAATTGAAGATTTTGGTGAGGCAATGGGGTTAAAGGGCCAAAATTGATCCCGTTTTGGTGCTTGATGCCAAAGGGGGAGAAAATAAAGGCCAAAGCAATAAATGGATCAGCTACCACTTGAGAGAGATTTTGAAAATAGTAGAATAGAGTTTTTGGTTTGTCAAAATTCTTTTGTTGTCTCTCTTATCAAAAGTTGGCTTCTTGTGGGGAGAAGTATTGATTATGGGAAAAAGGGGGAGTTTTTGAAATCTTTGATCAATCTCTTTTGGAATGACTCTCTTTATGCTTCAACATGGGTGTTTAACTTAGAGATAGAGATTTGAGTTTGATTTACAAAAACAAACCAAGTGGTGGCAAAGGATGATCCATATATGCCAAAAATTGATTCAAAATAAATTTAAGTTTTATTTGAAGTGAGTTTGCACTTGTTCTAGTTGCTTTATGTTGTGTTGGCATAAATCACCAAAAAGGGGGAGATTGAAAGGGAAATGTGCCCTTGGGCCATTTCTAAGTATTTTGGTGATTGAGTGCCAACACATGTGCTTAATTGTGGATTTATGTCCCTGGATGAACAAGGTGCAAATCATGAAGTAAAGGTATGTTTCTAAGCTTTAGTACATTGGTCTGGTATACTAATATACTTGTCTAAGTGTTAGAAACAGAAAGAAGAAGAAAAGAAAAGTGGGAAAAAGACTTGGCTGTGTGCAGCCAAGACCCAGCTCGGTCTGGAGCACCGGACTGTCCGGTGTGCACCGGACAGTGTCCGGTGCGCCAGGCTGACTCCGCGCGAAGTGGCCGCTCTCGGGAATTCGCCGACGACGTACGGCTAAAATTCACCGGACTGTCCGGTGTGCACCGGACTGTCCGGTGAGCCAACGGTCGGCCGGGCCAACGGTCGGCCGCGCAATCTGCGCGGGACACGTGGCTGAGCCAACGGTCGGAAGACGGCACCGGACTGTCCGGTGTGCACCGGACATGTCCGGTGCGCCAACGGCTCCAGATCTGCCAACGGTCTGCAACGGTCGGCTTCGCTGTTTAAGGAAACAAATCGGGCACCGGACAGTGTCCGGTGTGCACCGGACTGTCCGGTGCCCCCGACGACAGAAGGCAACGATAGCCTGCCAGATTTGCTCTCAACGGCTCCTAGCTGCCTTGGGGCTATAAAAGGGGCCCCTAGGCGCATGGAGGAGACACACAAGCAACCTTTGAGCATTCTTGATCATCCACACTCAGTCTTTGCGCATTCATTTGTCATTCTAAGTGATTCGAGCTCCGTTCTAGTGAGAACTTTGTGATACTCTTGTGAGCTCGATTCTTGGCCGTGTGTGTGCGCGTTTCGCTGTGGGTTTGTGTGTGTTGCTTCCCTCCCTTACTCTGTGTTTTGTTGTGATCATATACTTGTAAGGGCAAGAGACTCCAATTTGTGGAGATTCCTTGCAAACGGGATAGTGAAAGGCAAAACAAAACACCGTGGTATTCAAGTGGGTCTTTGGACCGCTTGAGAGGGGTTGATTGCAACCCTCGTCCGTTGGGACGCCACAACGTGGAGTAGGCAAGCGTTGGTCTTGGCCGAACCACGGGATAAACCACTGTGTCACCTCTGTGCTTGATCTCTTGTGGTATTGTGTTTTGTTGGGACTTCTCTTTAGCCACTTGGCAATTATTGTGCTAACACTTAACAAGTTTTTGTGGCTTAAGTTTTAAGTTTCACAGGATCACCTATTCACCCCCCCCTCTAGGTGCTCTCAATGCTCCTGCGATTTGGTCGGTCGGTGCGGCGATTTGGTTAGGGTTGCTTCTTGGCGAAGGCAGGGCCTCGGGCGAGCCGGAAACATGTTCGCCGATGAAGGGGGGCCTCGGGCGAGACGGAAATCCTCCAGGGTCGGCTGCCCTTGTCCGAGGCTTGGCTCGGGTGAGGCGTGATCGAGTCCCTTGAATGGACCGATCCCTGACTTAATCGCACCCATCAGGCCTTTGCAGCTTTGTGCTGATGGGGGTTACCAGCTGAGAATTAGGAGCCTTGAGGGTATCCCTAATTATGGTCCCCGACAATATATAATCACAGAGTGTATAGAGATAAATGTCATAATAATCAGAGTACTTAATACATAGCGGAAGACTTACAAAAATAAAAGATAAATATAACAGGATCTAAAATCTATCCTTGGCGCCAGAAAGTCAACTGGGAGACGCCACCTAGATCGAATCGAACTCCTCGTTATGGCTCCTCTTGAACCACCTGTTCTTCTCCTGTGGGGGGTGTGAGACAGCAAGGGTGAGCTCACGCACGTTCATCGCTCAACAAGTTGTGGGGAATAATGTGACATGAACTCACAAAAGGTGGGAGTTCATGTGAAGTGTAAGGCTGATCAACAAAATAGAGGTTGAAGCTGAGCATTGCTTTTAATGTTGGTCAAACTTTTATTAGCAATTACTAGATGTAAGTAAATACCAAACCATAATAAATAATAGAACAAAATTAATAAATAATCCCATGCAAATGCATATGACAAATTGAGTTTAGGTTCCATAAATTAATCATGTGAGGGTCCGAGCCGCTCATGACCGTGAGCACGGCTAGTATACTAGTTTTACACTCTGCAGAGGTTGCGCATCTTTACCCAAAAGCCGTGTTACCCATCTGCCAAGGGGTCATGAATCCCATACACCTCTACCAAGGAAGCGAGGCAGGGTAACACTACGAGGCCTTTACAAAGTTCCACTAGCTTCAGAAATCCCGCTACAGTTTATAGGAAGCTCCAGTGCAGGGTTCTTGCCTGACCGCCATTGCAGCAAAATCAACCAAGGACCTCCCTACACTGACCACTCCCCTACTGCCCTTGCCCCTTTCGGGTAAGGAAGACCTCCACTAGCTTTCCTAGTTAATCAGCCAAGGGCGTCCCATTAAACCCTTGTGGTAGCACTGTTTTCCCGGGTGGTCGCTCCATGTTCCAATTAACATAATGATCTTATCATGAACATAAATAACATAACAGAAAAATTGGAACATGGATGTAATGAAATATTAATCCCAAAACCATGTAGAGCAATAGCATAACTACCCAAGTGATTCAGGGATAACCAAGGTAAAAGGATAAACAGTCTAGGATGACCTATTGGGTCCCATCAAAATTAAACCTATGCATTGATAAATGATAATAAAGAACATTATTGGGTAACAAAAGTGAATCAAGGGCACAACTTGCTTGACACTTGAGATTCCAGTTACCAGGGTGATTCTTCAGATCCTCGTGACCTCACTGCTAGTCGTAGAAATACAAACAAACATGGTATAGACAAAATTAACATCACACCAAACATAAGTACAACTGAATAATAATGATCTACGCGTCGCTACGAGCTCGTGGGATCGAGAACTACTGAGATCGGAGTTACGATTAAGGAGTTATGATTTATAAAAGATCTATGTGATTTAACTGTCACATTATATAATAATTTGGTTATTATAATTCATATGAGAGGTTATTCTATAAATACTTATCTCAACTTTAATCTAAGTCATAAATTGATCATAGATCATTTTCTACTACATTAATAAGCAGATTAACAAAACTAACCAACATAAGTTAAATATAAGATCTAATTATAAAAGAATGAGACATGGTATAATAAATGTTGTTAATGCATAGTAAATATTTATATGAAGCTAACGCAACTGGAACAGATCAAATCGGAGTTATAGATTTTAAGTTATCAATTTCTAAAGATTTTATGTGTTTTGTACAAGATTAAATAGGATATAAATTTTAATGTGACTTTTATGTCAAAACAGAGGTACTAGATGATAAACAATAATACTAACAAATTATAGGAACTAGAATGGACTCATTTGGACTTAATATTAATTTTATACGAATTAAACAAGTTCTAGGAATTATTTTTATATTAAAAACTCATTTTCTAATTCAATTTATCTATTTTTCCTAATCATTGAACTGTTCCTCAATTGCAGGAAAGACCAGGGGTTAAAGCGCAAGACTTCCCAAGACACAGAGCACCGTAGATGAGGATGGCGGGTTTATTATGTCTTTCTCCGGGGTCTCTTTAGAAAAAGTGCACGGCCGAAGGGTATGATAAGTTCTCAGCCGCACGATCATGCGTGGATGGCTCAGATTAGGCCTGGCGTTACCCAAACCGGTATGCATCACGGGCGCTCCGATCCATATTCAACGGCTCGGATTTTAAACACTCGCGATCTAATAGTGACCGTCAATCGCAGAACGAACGATCACGGATTGACTCCACCCAAACGCTACCCCTAATTTAATCCCCACCGTCCAACTCGGATGGACGGCAGGGAGGTCGTCTTCTCCCTCCGCCATGCCCAGGTGGCGGCAGCGCCTCCACCGCACAACACAGCACAGTTCTTCGGCGAACACGCAATTCGTGGGCACCCCGCACGGACCCCGCCACTGACCGGAGTTAAGCTACGGCCCGCCCGTCGTGAACTCGGTAGCCGTCCTCCCCTCATGAATTGCCAGGCCAAGATTCCTACCCACGACACACGACGGGGAAGTGGTGACGCCCACCCTCTGATGAGAAATTAGGCTCCCAATTCTACCTAATCACGAGTCCCGATAGGTTCTAGATGACGCACTGATGAAGGAGAACAGGATCAAGGATACCTCAACGACGGTCGAAGCAGTGTCCACGGCACCCGGCTTTCCCTAACTCCGGTGAAAAATCGCCGACTGTTCCGCGCACCACACGCGCCAGGCGAGACCTCGGACGCCCTCCCGGATTCCAGGTGAAGCTCCCGAGCTGGTCTTGAAGGCCCCACTGTTAGTGCTTGCGCGTGTCTGCGGTCCTCAACCACGGCGACAGCACGCCATCGTGGAATCCACGCGCCCCACCACGACATTCCCCATTCCAGACCGCCACACAATGGCCAGCACCATCCGTCTGCATCCAGGATACCGAGACGAAGCACACGCCCCAAATCCATTGGCGCCAGTGGTTCCTTCACATCTCCACGAACTCATCAATGGCGGCCTCTCATCACCACGATTTGCGCGACCTCACCAGGTTTAATGGGTAAGGAAGGGCGCGATTTATAAATCCGAGGGGTGGGGAAGAGATCCGCAACTGCGGGCCGATTTTTCCGGTGTGATCCGATTTCTAAGGCGCTAGCGATTAGCGTCGCAGGGGATGGAGATGAGTCCGACCACCTGGCCCCACCTGCCAGCGAAGGAGGAATCCAATCCCGGTGTGCTAGCAGCTGCTGACAAGCTGGGTCTGTGAGTCAGCGAACAGAGAGCAAGCGCTAGTGAACGGACCTGGGTAGTGGGGCCCGCCATACAGCGCAACAAGGCACAATGCGCAACGGAATGAGTGACTAGCGTGTGGGGCCCTGCCGTCAATACGTGGCTGTTGAAGTGTGGTGCGCGTGTGGAGGGGAGTTGGGCCGCATGGTGATTCTTTTGGCCCACCAGGTAGGCATAGGTCTTCTCTTTTTTTTATTTCTCATTTTATTTTAAATTTCTAAATTCAAACAACACTCAAATCTGGGCTTATGTTTCAACTTCAAAATAAATACACATCCAAAACTTCAGGATGGATGAAATTTATTATTTCATTATTTTATCTCATTTATTTCGCACATAACCATATTTCCCTATATCAATGCAATCCAATCATGAATATAAACATTACTATTTTCATATTATTATTTATTCTCCTCCCCATTATATAATTCTAGTAATAAATGATTTAATCTCAATTTCTTTCTTTTGATTTATAAATTTAAAATTCAATTCCAAGATAAGGTTTAGGAATTCAAATTTTTAATACATATTCAAAACCAATTGTGAAGTAATAGATATATATTTATTTTAGTTGATTTATTTGTTTGGTAGATGTTTGAAGTATGAAACACACTCATATTGTTTTCTCTCTTTTTAGAAAAATAGTATTTTGAATGTGGGATAAAAGTAAAGGTTACTTCGGAATTAAATATTCATGTAAATACAAGCTTATGGTGCACCATGTAATGCATAATCATTTTGTTGAATAACAAACTTTTCTATTACTCCTTTTCTAAAATAATTCTTGGCTTTCAAAATTCAGTTATCAATTTTCAACACTCAAGTATAATTTGAGATATCTGAGTTTACTATTTTATTACCTCATATTTTATTTTATTATTATTATTATTTTTTATACAGATTTTGGGCCTTACATCGGGAGGTGCTCCTAAGGACCGGTGAGCCGCCGGGATACCTTTGTCGGGTCTTGCCCAGCGCCGGTGGGGCAACAGGAGAGAGAGAGCTTTGGGAGCGAGTGGCGTCTGTGCTTGGGCGGCCGGAGGTTGCAGAAGGCCGGTGGCTCGTTGATCTCGTCCTCAATGGTTATAATTAGATGGATGGTAGGGAGTGCAGGAGCCGTGGATCGTTAGATGAGCGGTTAGGATTGATTGGAGCTGGCGTTTTGGGTTGGAACGCGATGGCGCGTCTGATCGTGATCGGACGATCCCTGATGCGCTCACGTTTATTTAAATCAGAACCGTTCGCGCGTGATCCAACGGCTTGGATCCGAAGATACCCCTTTGGCCGCAAGATTTACAGAAGAGCCCTTCAGTTATTAGATAACTAACCCGCAGTCCACTCGGGTGTTCCCCTGAGTCTGTGGAATATTTACGCCAGAACCCCTATACTTTACAGAAAATGAGGCCCAGTCCAGAGAATTAGAAAAACCATAGAAATGAATTTAGAAATCGATTTTTAGTATTAAATTAATTGCAGAAACTTATTTAATTCGTAGAAAATGCATATGAAAATTAATAATTCCAGTTCCTATGATCTTATTTTAGGGCATGTTTGGTACAACTTCAATTCCTGATTCTTTAGCTTTAGATCCTGATCCTTCTAAGGAGCTGATCCTTCTGATTCTCCAGAATCAT
Source organism: Zea luxurians (assembly GCA_029449295.1). NCBI lineage: Eukaryota > Viridiplantae > Streptophyta > Magnoliopsida > Poales > Poaceae > Zea > Zea luxurians. Next base: position 18,628,184 of record JAOPSE010000009.1, read on the forward strand.
TTTTAAAACCGTTTGGCAAGTAAACTGATTCTTGTTTAATGGCAATTGCGGGTAGGAGGTAGGAGGTCGCGGGAGGGTCGGGCGCTGTGCAGGTTGGGCGCCGTGGGGTGTCGTTGTTTCTTTAATGGCAATTGCAGGTAATTTTGGGCAAATATTGAGGGAATGTTCATATTTGGTTGGTTGAGGAGCTGTTTTGAGGGAGGGTGGAGCAGGTTTTTTCAGCTCCCATGTTTCTATACAAAAACGACTCCCAATCTTTCCTGCTCCACGTGAGAATCAGTTCACAAAACACTTGTTTGGCACGGCTCCTCCGGATCCTCGCCTAGAATCAGGAGCTGAAGTTGTGCCTAACAGACCCTTAATGTCTAGATTATTATTGTGTATTTCAATTACATGTTTGGTGTGATGTTAATTTTTGCTATACTATGTATGTATTGTATTGATGCGAGTAGACGAGCAAGCAATAGAGGATTCTGGGGTTCAGCTGGTAGAGACTGCTGAGCAGGAGCTCGTTGAAGGCAAGTTGTGCCCTTGATCACTTCTTTTACCCATTCATGTTCTTATTAATCATAAAGATCTGTATAAATTAATTTTGATGGGACCCAATAGGTTATCCTAGATTTGACTATCTTTATACCTTGTTTCACCACTGGTTTTACTACTAAATTTTTGGATAGTATATGCTATTGCTTTATATGAATTTGGATATAGAGATATTTATTACTCATGATTACACTCTTTATTATCTGTTTATTCTTTAGTATTCATGATAAGATCATTACGTTAATGGGAACATGGAGAACCACCCGGGAAAACAGTGCTACCACAAGGGTTTAATGGGACGCCCTTGGCTGATTAACTAGGAAAGCTAGTGGATGGCTATCCTACACGAAAGGGGCAAGGGCAGTAGGGGAGTGTAGGGAGGTCCTTGGGTTGATTTTGCTGTGATGGCGGTCAGGCGAGGGATTTCTGCACTGGAGCTTCCTATAAACTGTAGCGGGTAGTCTGAAGCTAGTGGAACTTTGTAAAGGCCTCGTAGTGGTATCCTACCTCGCTTCCTTGGTAGAGGTGTATGGGGTCTGATCAACTCCATGGTAACTAGGTAACACGACTTGTGGGTAAAGATGTGCAACCTCTACAGAGTGTAAAACTGGTATACTAGCCGTGCTCACGGTCATGAGCGGCTCAGACACTCACATGGTTAATTTATGGAACTTAAACTTAATTTGTCATATCATTGCATTTGGAATTATTTTATTAATACTTTTACTTATTATTTCTAAGGTTTGGTATTTACTTACACTTAGTAACTGCTAATAAAATTTTGACCAACTTATAAAAGCAATGCTCAGCTTCAGCCCTTATTTCATTGATGAGCCTTACACTTCATGAACTCCCACCTTTAGTGAGTTCATGCCACATTATTCCCCACAACTTGTTGAGCGATGAACATGTGTGAGTTCACTCTTGCTGTCTCACACCCCCCACAGGAGAAGAGCAGGTGGTCGAAGAGGAGCCGCCTAACACTGAGGTTTTCGACTTGATCTAGGTGGCGTCTCCCAGTCAGTTTTCTGGCGCCAAGGATAGATTTTAGATCCTACGATATTTATCTCTTATTTTGTAAGACTTCCGCTATGTAATAAGTACTCTGATTTTATTGAGACATTTATCTCTAGACACTCTGTTATTATATATGTTGTCTTCTTGGCGCATGTATGAGATGCACCTGACTTTGTTCCTTAAAGCCCGGGTGTTACAAGCATCTCCAATAAACTAGTTAAATGGCTCGCCGAGCCAAATTTTGGCTACTCAACAAAAAAATAACTCTCCAACAGACTAGGTATTTGACTTGCAAATCTATCCGACTCTCCAAATTGGCTCTATCTATAGATGTCCAAACGGACCGGGCTTACCGGGCGGCCCGAAACCCAGCATGGATTTAGCCCAGCACGAACTCGACACGACACGTAGTGAATCGGGCCCGTGCCGGCCCGGCCTGGTCACCGTGCCGTGCTTGGGCCGAAGGCGTGGCACGACGGGCTAGGCCCGGCACGGCCCGATTTTTTTTCTATTTTCATATAAATACATATATTATACTTGAATATATAGTATAAAACACAAGAAACATGTGTTTTTGTTGGTTATGTGGGTGTAAATAAATGTTTACAACTAATAAATATGGTTTAAACCCTAAAAAATGCATACTTTTAGGATATTTTTTATCATAAACATCATATATTGTTATGAGCCCGTTAGGCCCGTCGGGCCGTGGGCCGGTCCGACACGATTATTAACCTAGCGGGACGTGCTTGGGCCTCTCTTGGGGCCCGTGGGCCGACACGGCATGGCCCGCTAGCTAATCCGGGCCGGGCTGGCGCGGTCCGCCCATTTGGACATCTATAGCTCAATCACGAGCCAAATTTCGTTAACCACCTTACTGGCAAAACTATATATATGGTATATTGGAGTGAGATGCTACATATATAATATAATATTTATAAAAAGATAAATAGAGAGTCAAATAGAGTAAAAAATAAAGAGTGTCTTGAAGATGTTCTAGTGAGGCTATAAGTTAGCTAAGAGCATATTCAAGCGACTCTTTATTTTTGACTCTCTATTTGACTCTTTATTTGTCTCTCCATAAACATTAAACTCTATATATAACATCCCATTCCAACAGACTTTTCAACATGCAAGTTAGCTTGGCTAGCGAGAGTTGCTAGCCAAATTTGGCTAGTGAGAGAGTTAATTTAGAGAGCCAGATAGTTTAACAAGTTAAATGACTAGTCTGTTAGAGAGCTATTATGCTATTAAGTAGCTAAAATTTAGCTTGACAAGCTATTTAACTAATCTCTTAAAGATGCTCTAAGCGATATGTACAGAGCAGGGCCACGTTGGTGCCTGTACCCTGCTCCACACATGTGATGCTGCTCTGCTTTGTGCTTTCTTTTGGTACCTATACCGAAGTACCCATGCCTTTGCTCAGATTCGAAAGATGGCCGATGCCGGCGCCAGATAGAGCGCCTCACATGCATGAATCAACATGAGGAGAGTTCATGGAAGGACCCCAAAAGCTTACAACTACCGATGCTTGCTCACGACGAAACTCGGGTTCAAAGGTCACTACGTAAACAGTACAATATCAAATAGTATAAACTACGGTACCGTATCTCCTCCTTTTCATGATCCACCGAGGACAGGCTGAAGACGATCTCTCAGTCAACACTCCAGACTCCACACACACACACTGGGATCCCAGTATCCCACGCGATCAGTCAAACCGAAGCGTACTGGGCCACGCAACGCAACGACGCTCGCAGTCGCAGAAGAAATCCAACCATCCCATCCGTTCCACTCAAGCACACCAACGGTGCTGATCCCGTCCTCTCTCGGCGCCGGCAAGACTCGCCCGCTACTCTTCCGAAAAAAAATATCCCAAATAGTTACTCCACTCCCCCCATCCCTCCCGGCTCCCGTGCTCTCTCTCTCTCTCGGATCCGAATTGCCAGCGCACCAGTCGAGCTCGCGGGAACTCGCCGGCACCGGCGATGGCCTCCGCCCTACTGGCCGGACAGGGCGGGGCGCGCCACCACGGCTGGGGGGAGACGCGCGCCCCGCTCGCGCCCATACCTCCCAACCCTAACCCCAGCCAGCCCCACCCGCGCGCCGACGGGTCCAAGTCCAAGCCGCGGGCGGCAGCCTCCTCGCCGGCGGCCGGATACGTGACGTTCCGCCCGGCGTCCCTGGGCCCGCGGGAGGCCCGCGCGCTCCGGGACCGCCTCGCGGGGGAGCTCACCCAGGTGCGCGCCCTCCTCTCCCGCATCGACACCTGGCAGCAGCAGGGCCCGCCGCCCGCGAGGCTCCGCGGCGAGGTGCGGAAGCGGTGCGGGCAGATCCTCACCAGGCTGCGCAAGGACAAGCGGAGCGTGTGGTTCAACGCGCCCGTCGAGGTGGAGCGCCTCGGCCTCCACGACTACCACGCCGTCATCAAGCGCCCCATGGACCTCGGCACCGTCAAGGAGGGCCTCGCCGCCGGGAGGTACGCCTCGCACGACGACTTCGCGGCCGACGTCCGCCTCACCTTCACCAACGCGCTGCGGTACAACCCGGTCGGCCACGAGGTCCACACCTTCGCTGGCGCCCTCCTCGCCTACTTCGAGAGGATGTACAAGGAGGCGCTCGCTTGCTTCGAGGAAGACTGCAAACGCCCTGAGCCGCCAAGGCCAGTGCCGCCTCAATTGACACCTCCACCCGCAGCTGAGCCTGTTGAGGCCAAGGTTAAGCCGAGGGCAGGGAATGTGAGGATGCGGAAGCCCAAGGCCAGGGAGCCTAACAAGAGGGAGATGAGCCTGGAGGAGAAGAACATGCTCAGGGTGGGGCTGGAGAGTTTGCCCGAAGAGAAGATGCATAATGTGCTACAGATTGTGCGCAAGAGGAACAACAATCCGGAGATGCTGGGGGATGAGATCGAGCTTGATATTGATGAGATGGATGTTGAGACACAGTGGGAGCTTGATCGTTTCGTAACTAACTTCAACAAGGCGCTCAAGAAATCTCAGCGTGCTGTGGTGATGAATGGTGGCGCTGCTGATGTAACCAGTGCTGCTGTGGCTGAGAATGACACTGCACCTGTCAGCAATGTGCTTACGTTGGTTGACAATGATGATGTGGTAGGAGGTTTGTTTCTTGTTGCAGCTAGTGGATGTGTAAATTGGGATCTCATGCTAGCTTTTTTGGTTTATTAATTTTACAGGAGAGAGAGAAACCTGTGAGGAGCGCTACAATGGCTGAGCAGGTGGATGAGTATGTTGATATTGGGGATGAGATGCCAACAGCCACTTACCAATCCATGGAAATCGAGAAGGACGCTGAAGGAGCGACTGGCTCTCGTGGTTCTGGCAGTGGCTCTTCGTCGTCCAGTGGTATGGTCAAGCTGGCATTGTGTACTCCTTCAACGCTTCATATTTCTTCAGGGAGCAGATCTTTTTACATTAACTGTTGCCTTCTTTTACAGGTTCTGAGTCCAGGAGCTCAGGGGACAGTGCCTCAGGAGCTGGCAATGCTCATTCTTTGGCTTAAGGGAGGTTGTTAACAATAGGATTTGAAAATTTGGATGATCTGAGTTCTATTGTTGGGTGATTTACATAGAGCTAGTGTTAATTGTAAGTATGTAGCTGTTTCTGAGACGTGGGTTTGCGTAGGCGTGGATTACACAGTTAGTAGTAGATAACAAACTGGCTTTGTGGGTGTCTGGTAGCACCATGTGTATGTAAGCTGGGGGTGGAAGGTACTGGGGTGTTAAAAGTAGTTGATCGACCTTCTGGTATGGAGGGGGCCAGGGCTAGTGTTTGTGTTCTTTGTAGTACAATTGTTCTGGTGCAGACCTCTTATGTAATTAATGATTTGTGCATGACATTAAAGTATGGTTGTATAAGTAACAGTGCAGTATCTTTGTTCGGTGATGGTTTTTGACCTTTTTCGGATAGGTCTATGCAAGATAATTTTCAATGACCATGCGAATATGTGTTGAGTTTGTTCTGTTGGCGTTGCTTGGTATATGGAAATTATCATCCTCTGATAGTCATATGCTTCTTTATCGTGTAACACCATAAGACCATGTGTTGATGTGTGTTTGTTTGGTAATTTGGAATTTTGGAGATTCTTTTAATCTTGTTTGAGTTTCAGGTTACTGGGCTTTTCGAGATGCATATCAATGGAAATGCCATTAAAGGTGCAGGTGTGATGTTTTATTTATGCAACATGTGATTTCATTGTTTCAATGAGAGATAGGGCTCCGACGTTGAAGAAAGGAAGGATGAAGTGCCATGTTTTGTTGCTGCAAATAGGAATGTAGAGGTTAGTGGTCATTTTTAACGATTCCTTGTGTTGAGTCAGGTACCTTGCCTTACGCTTCCTCACGTTGTTGACAATTTTGTTTCTGCAGCACTTCCATTCAGTTCATCAAACGATGGACCCGCTAGTCTGAAGTAACTTGATCACAGAGGGTGCTAACTACCACTTATATAGTTTGCATTCTGAACTCATATGCAGCACACGTCCAAAAATAAATGGAGCTATACGACCAGGAACAATGCAGTAGGGTCTACAGATTTGTGTCCATCCAACAAGCTAACAAAGCAAAAATAAAAAATAAATTTAACTGAGAGCTGTCATCAAAAGGCTATGGCAGCCTTCCATTAACTAACTCAGGAGTCAAAGGGGCACGCCTTAATCCGTACTATCACAGATAAGTGATTAAGACATGTTTAATACGTGACCCAAACTGCACTAAGAATAGGTTAATCAAGCAAATAGTACTCCATCCGTTCATAGAGATAGAGAGTATTTGAATGCAATAGAGCTAATAGTTAACTAATAAAATTAGCTGAATATATTCAAACAGTCTAGCTAATAGTTCAACTATTAGCTATTTTTAGCAAATTAGCTAATAGTCAGCTAGATATTTGTTACCTAGCTAATTTGACTAGTAATTTTTAGCCAACTAACTATTAGTTTTAGTGAATTCAAACACCCACTTAACCACTTGAAGTTTAATAAAAATTATAGAAACAATTATATGATATCAAAGCAGGTTTTCAGGCAGCCTTGATATGCGTGGACAGCCCCTGATGTTGTCTAGCCTTTCGAGGGAGTGGAGACTGTGCAGCACAGCAGGTAGCTCTTCAAGATTCAGGAACCCCAAAATCGCAAGACCCTGCAGTGACGTGAGGAGCTGAAGGGCCTTTTCTTGTTCATCTATTAAGCACATAATTCAGGATCCATCTCAATTGACAAGACTCGGAGGGAACTCAGATACTGCATCTGCATGGCCTCCAATGCAGCCACCTGTCGACAACTCTGGATATGGAGCTCCTGCAAAGCCGTGCAGCAATGCAGCTGTAGAGACTGCAAGTATGGGCTCTCCCGCACTGACAGAAATCTGAGAGAGCTCCGGTTCTCCGGAAAGTAAGGCTGTAGCCTTTTGTGGAGAAACTCCACACAAATATATGTGACGGATGATGGAAAAGGAAAACCTCTCATTGGCAGACGAAAGCAGCATGGGGCAACCTGTAATTATGAGCTCCATGAGGAAGGTGAACCCTCCAAACCCCTCCCTGCCGCTGCTACATAACTGCATTTCTGGGCACCTTTGAATACGGAACTTTTGCAGCGTTGAAAGGACATTTAGTGGAATTGTTGGTAAGACTGCTTGACAAGCCAGACTGCCATTCTCTGCCTCTTGTCTGGGATGATGGATCGATAGAATTTCATCTGTGGGCAGTCCTCTATATCCAGTTCCTCAAGGGACTGCATATGAGGCAGCATTTCATTTAGCCACTTGCCTGCTATACCACCACACCAAACGAGTCAATTTTCAGATGCTTGAGACATGGAAAGGCAGGATAATGGGCCTGTTTGGTTCAGATTTTTTCTGACCAGTTTTTCTGAAAATCTGGTTGTGGGGAGAATCTGGCTGTGGGGAGAATTTGAGTATCATTACGATTACATGTAGAGGAAGATAAAGTTGTTCATAGGACTCAAGATCTAGAAAGTGACGGATTCCTACTATTACAACGACTCAACCGATTATGTGTTTATGTTGATTTTGGATGGTTTTTACCCCAACGAATTTTATAGAAGTTGGCTGAAAAGCTGAGCGTTTGGCAGTCCGCAACAGCTTTTGGTGGCCAGAAGCTGCCAGACTGTATCCTCCCAGGATTCAGAGACAGCATTAGGCACAGTACATGATGATATGGGTAGACGTTACAATAAGAACGTTACAATGAGAACTTGTATTCTACTGGGGTGTGCTTATGGATCTCGTAGCCCCTATGGTGTCGTCTGCCAGGTTGTGCGCCACCGTACCCCTGGTATAGTGTTGCATTCCGTCTGTTCGTCGATGGGTTCCTTTCACTACCGGAATTTGGCTCTTTGCCGAGTGCCATATTCTTTGCCGAGTGTTTTATTTCGGGCACTCGGCAAAGAGCTCTTTGCCGAGTGCCACGCAAAAAACCCTCGGTAAAAGAAAACACTCGGCGAAGAAGCTCTTTGCCGAGTGTTTTATTTTTGACACTCGGCAAAGACTTTCTTTGCCGAGTGTATTTTTTTGACACTCGGCAAAGGGCTCTTTGCCGAGTGTCACAAATACAACACTCGGCAAAGAGCTCTTTGCCGAGTGTTTTTTCTCCAACACTAGGCAAAGACAATTTAAAAATCACATTTTAAAGTAGTAAATTAATTCAAATGAAAAAGTTTTCAACTACAAATTTGTATAACTCATCATGATGTACAATTTATATATTGAACATTTCTTCATATGACAAAATAAAAATAAATTTGTTCATAAAACCTATATCTCTCTCGTAGTTTATGAAACTACGAGAGAGACGTATAGAATTTGTGCATATTGTTAGAACCATCATCTGAGATAAACAAATTACCAAACAACCAAAATAAACTTTGTAGATCTTGAGAAGTTATAGAAGTTTATAGTTGACAACTTTTTCATTTGAAGTCATATTGTCAACGAAAACTACGTCTGAATTTAAAAAATTTAAAATTTGAAATTTGAAAACGACTTCGAAAGGAAAAACCACCAACATGAAAGTTGTAGGTATTGAAGAGTTATGAAACTTTGTAGTTGACAATGTTTTAGTTTGAAATCATCTTGTTATGCAAAACTATGTTTGAATTTTGAAATTTGAATTTTTCAAACTGTCTCGGATGGAAAAACCACCAAAATAAAAGTTGTAGGTCTTGAAATGTAATGAAACTTTGTAGTTGACAATTTTTTGATTTGAAATCATCTTATCATTGAAAATTTCGTGTGAAGTTTTTAAATTTAAAATTCAAATTTTATAAACGGTCTCGGATGTAGAAACTATTAAAATAAAACTTTTAGATCTCAAAAAGTTATGTAACTTTATAGTTGGTCACATTTTCAAATGAACTCATTTAGTGCCTTAAATAATCAAATTACTCTCGATTTGTTATAGTACATGGGGAATGGAAACGTAATATAAACATAATTGGTGTAGTAGTGTAGTGGTATAGGAGGGTATGCACGAGAGGGAGGTTGCGAGTTCGAATCTCACCATTTACAAAACATATAAGTTTGATTCAAAATAATAGTGAAAAATGATAGGGTAACGGGTAAGGTAATAGGGTAGGGTTGGAGAGTTGTTTCTAGAATTTAAAAAATGTTTTGCTGTTTTTTTAAAATTTTTTTGATTCTTAATTTGCCGAGTGTTTTTCTTTGCCGAGTGCTTTTTGACACTCGGCAAAGTCTTTGCCGAGTGTCCGAAAAAAAGCACTCGGCAAAGAACCCTTTGCCGATGAAATCTTTGCCGAGTGTTCTTTGCCGAGTGTTACACTCGGCAAAGCCTTTGCCGAGTGTAAAATAGCCTTTGCCGAGTGTCTTAGACACTCGGCAAAGAACGCGATTCCGGTAGTGTTTAGCTATTCCAATATAGACGTAGCGGTGCTTGATGGGTCTCGCCGAGTCAGTTCAAGGTGAGGTTTAGGGTTATCTTCAGTACAGCTTCATCTTCTGTCATCCCCTTACCGTCACCTTTCATCATGCGTAGGCGTATGTCTGGTACGGTGTATCGTCCCGTCTCTTCTGTCGTAGGGGTCAATGTACAGACCCCTTTAGTACTGCTCCCACGATCCGGACATGGCTTGGTGATGATCTGTCCCATCGTGCCGTCATGGCTTGATAGTACTAGGTCGGATCTACCCTCTGGTAGAGGTGTTTGCCTGAGAGCCGGTTGTCGTCTTGCCGAGTTACTCGGCAGACAGGTTGGTCGGCAGCCCCGTCTCGCTAGGTTGCTCGGCAGGCATGTTAAGCGGCAGCCCCGCCTCGCTGGGTTGCCCGGTAGTCTCGCCTCGTCGAGTTGCTCAGCGAGCGGGTTGGTCGGCTTGATGGGCCATCATCGGGAGGCCTTTTGGGATCATCACGCCGAGTTGCTTGATAGGTGGGCCAGTTGGTCAGTGGGCCATTTTTTAGAGGCCTTTTGGACCTTTTGTGGGTACCTGATTCTCAGGTACCCAACAGCAGCCACCGAGCCTTTGTGTAACTCCTTGGAGTTGCACAAAGGCTTTTCTTGAGCGGTTCCCTTTTTGGGTGCGTGCAAGCGCATCCGTTAGGTGTAGCCCCCGAGCCCCTATGTAATCCATGTGGATTGCTCGAGGTTTATGCAGTGTAAGGGGCGAACCCTTTTCTGCGATGGTTCGTCACGCACCCGGCGTGAGTCCATCGACCACTGCCTAGCTCACTTTTGATGGCCGGGACCTCGGGTGCGTGCGAGCGTATCTGTTAGACGTAGCCCCCGAGCCCCTGAGTAATCCATGTGGATTGCTTGGGGTTTTACGCAGTGCAAGGGGCGTAGCCTTTTCTGTGATGGTTCGTCATGCACTGGGTGTGAGTCCATCGTTCAATCGGGCATGCGCGGGCGTGTTCGTTTATTTTCATTATCCCTAACAGGAATTGCATTCGCATGGTATGCCACACTTTCTCCTAATTTTATTTTTTTCGTGGTGAGATTTAGAACAAAAATTTTATGATAATTTCTTCTCCAGTGATTATGAGTTAGATCTGGTAGACCTAGTGGCCCTGCGACAAGGGAAGGATGAATCGGTTAATAATTACATTAGGAGGTTTCGGGATACAAGAAATCAATGTTTCCAAATTCATTTGGCAGAGAAACAGCTACCAAGGTTAGCCTTTAATGAATTGCGCTATTATTTAAAAGAAATATTAGAATGCATTCAATTTTTGATGTTGGCACAGTTACACCAGAGAGCTTTGGCTTGTGAAAGCCGAAGCAAAGAAACTGCCAAACAGTTCGTCACAATGTCCATGTAGTAGAATGTGACCAGAGTAGCTCGGACGATGAATCAAAAGAAGTATACGCTGCTGAAATGATTTGGCCAAAGCAGGCCAAATCTTCGGCTTGTTCCTCCTTGCAGCCGGTTCAAAAGAAACGGCAAAAGTAGATTAAGTTTACATTTAATGTTGCAAATGTGATAAAATATTCGACGAGTTACTCAAAAATGGCAACATTAAAATAAATCATATTGTTCCATCTGTCGACGAACTCAAGCCTCACGCATACTACAAGTGACACAACTCATTCTCTCATGCCACTAATGATTGTAATGTGTTTCGACGACAGATCCAATCGGCCATTAACGAGAGACGATTGAAATTTCAGGAAATACAAGTGGACACGGAGCCCTTCTTAATAAATATGGTCAACTTTGATGGTAAAAAAGTCCTGATTCAGCCTAGTGCGGCCGATAAGGGCAAAGGCATGGAGCTCATCATCGCAGCAGGTTCGGACCGTCCAGGCATGGGGTCTAAACTGTTGATGGTGCCAGTAAGTTTCTCCTAATCGATTCGACTAATAACGCAGCCGATGCAATTGATTGAAGGACACCTATAATTAACTATTTACGAAATCAGTGTTATGACGAACAGGAACGTTCAGCGTACAACTTTCAAATATATTTTGATGAATGATGAACTGTCAATGATGTCTTGCTTAAATTCTTAGGCCCAGATGATGCTATATTAGCCATAGCCAGAGTACATGAGGGGATTTGTGGTACTCATCAATTGGCTCCAAAGATGAAGTGGTTATTACGAAGATCTGACTTCTATTGGCTTAACATGATAGTTGATTGTTTCAAGTACTACAAAGGATGTCAAGTGTGTCAGAAATTCGACGACTTACAGTTGGTCCCTACAGCCGAATTACATCCTGTCATCAAACCTTAGCCTTTTAGGGGATGGGGGTTGGACTTTATAGGAGAGATATACACTTCATCATCAAAAGGGCATTGGTTCGTGTTAGTCGTCACCGACTACTTTACCAAATAGACTGAAGTCGTGGCTCTAAAGAACATGACACACAGAGAGGTAATTGAGTTTATAACTGAACATATTATTCATAGATTTAGCATTCCTCAGACTTTGACCATAGACCAGGATACTTCTTTTTATGTCAAAAGAGGTACATGAGTTTGCTTAATCATATAAAATTAAATTGCTCGATTCATCTCCATATTATGCTCCGGCCAATAAATAGGCCAAGTCTAGTAATAGGACATTGACTAGCCTGACAAAAAAGAAGACATATTATCATCCTAAGCATTAGCATAAGGTCTTGTCTAAAGCTTTATGGGCTCATAGAATATCTAAACATCGTACTACTAAAGTATCTCCGTTTGAGCTTGTGTATGGGCAGAAAGTAATGTTGCCTATAGAGGTAAGCCTAAATGCTGTCAGGTTCGCTAGGCAAAATGATCTAATTGTCGGTGATTATTATAATTCAATGATGGGCAATATTTATAAAGTGACCGACAAGCTAAGATAAATCTGAGAGAAGTAGATAAAGACAAGGTCATGGTCACCAAAGCTTACAACAAGAAGGTCAATGCTAAGTCGTTTCAGGTAGGAGACCTGGTATGGAAGTCTATCTTGCCACTAAGGAGTAAAGACTAAAAGTTTAGAAAGTGGTCATCAAGCTAGAAAGGCCTTTACAAGATCACACAGGTAATATCTGGTAACGCCTGCATGTTGTAAATATTACAAGGCGAAGACTTGCCTAATGCACTAAACGGGCGTTTTCTAAACCAATACCATCCTAGTATGTGGCAAGATGCTTAAGAGAACCGATGTGGTCACATCGAGTTCGTTTTAATTTGTGTCAGTGCTTTTGGTTCGCTCAACCTCTCTAAAAGGCAGGGTATGTGTTGAGCACCATTTGTGCCACTGGGCACAGCCGAACGGTCTGACTCGCGGACAGTCCACGAATAGATCAAATCAGGCAGTTAAAACTTATATCTCCTCGCGTGTTTAGCCCTCTAATCTCGTGGGAGCTATTGGAGAACGCCTAGGAACGGATCTTGACCTCCCCTTATATATTTAAAGAGGTACGGCCGATTGAATTCTATATAAAACCTTGTCTTCTTTTGAGACCATGTAGCATAATTTTCTCTACAATCAAGGCTTATTTTCTATATAAAATAACCCTAAACCTTTGAAAAGAAGACAAGGTCCGAGCAGCACGTAGCTTCTTTGCCTTATTTATATTGATTTCAAGGACCCCACGTATTCACAATAAAAATTTCAGAAAATAATCATTGGATTATATCACCAGTAGTCTTTTCAGTTCCAGGATGATTATTTTGTAAGCTCTGTAAAATTATGTAACTGTTTGTTCAGCCATCTACAGACAATTCGTGGTAATACAATAACTTAACAACGTATGCTGTAACAGACAAAAGTAGCTCTTCTGATATTTCACCTTACCTATTCCATCTCCATTTGCGTTACTGCGGCTCTGTGCATCCGTTTAAATTCTATAGGTGAATACATGTAAATATAGCGGCGCAACTATTTATTTTAGATGATTTTTTTTTGTTCCAGATCCAACAAATATTTACCCAGTTGTTCTATCTTTTATGTAATTATATTACTTGCACTATTTACAAATTACTTGCTTATACAATATAATATTTCTGCCACCTAAATTAGTTGCAAAAAAAACATCTAAACTACCCACATCTGCATGTTCTAGAATCTCATGCCCATCTTTCAACGCTCCTCTACTCAAATCTCATATTGCATTCCAACCTGCAAGGTTTTGCTCGGAGCTATCTTCAGATTGGAAATGTTGGACCTGAAGTTCTTTTGCAGGAACCTGTAAAGGTTGTTGATAACAAAGCGCTTGAAGCAGTTCCCCCGCTCAGGGCTCATGTTTAAGATGACCCTTCCAAGCACAAAGGTCGTCCCGTTCGCTAGAGCAGAATCCATCATCAGGATCTCATCACCGCTCTGAGCAATTTCCTTGAGGGATGCAATGATCGATACAACGTACTCGTGGTCCTCCATGTTCTGGGTGTCCATGTAACCATACTGGACTATGCACCTGTAGACACCAAAAGGCTCCAGCCTGTCGAAGAGGAAGCGCTCTTCAGGTAGCACAGACGTCACAGGTAGGTGCCTCACAGTGACGAACACCATCAGTTCGCGAAGGCAGCCCATGTGCTGGACGTAGTGCCGCACAATGGGCGGGATGCCGTTCATCAGGTCTGTGCAGAAGATGCATATTCCAGGTACTCTATTGCTCATATTCACTATCTTGATGAAATCCTGCCTGTCCATCAGGTTGCTCACCTCGTACTCGTGCTTCTTGCTTCGCCCGTAGGTCCAAGAAAGTGTAATTATAAGGAAGAATGCAGTTATCGCAAACGGAACCCAGCCACCCTGTGCGATCTTATACAGGAGTGAGATCGTCATAAGACCTTCGATGGCAGCGAAGATGGCATAAAATGTCCCGGCTATTGCATAATGGACCTGCCATATTATTACCATGACCACTGTGATCAGATGGGTTGTGATAAGCATAACCCATATCACGGCAACACCTGCATATGCCAAAAAGGATATGTACATTAACTAATTATATTTTCACCAGAGATTCAGTAAGTTATAATACTGCATCCAACAATTAAAGCATGATATCTCTACAAAGTACTATCTTAATAAAATTTATGCAATACCATGAAAATTGTGCTTCAAATACCATGTCGATTATGTGGGAAAATTGCTTACCATAGGCTTGCCCAATCTCTGGTCCACCCTTGAAACCAACAGTGATCAATACACAGGCAATCATCAAGAAGTAGTTGATCTCTGGAGAGTACACTCGGCCCTCGTACTTCTTTGAGGTATGCTTCATGGTAACTCTAGGAAAGCAACCTAGAGCAACCGACTGCCTGACGATGGAGAAGCTGGCAGATATCAGTGCCTGGCTCGCAACGATGGCAGCCAAAGTGGCCACGACGAACATTGGCCAAAACAGTGGCTCTGGGACGCTGCTGTAGAACGTTGTGCTGAGCTTCGATGGGTTCTTGATCAGAAATGCTGCCTGGCCAGCGTATGCGAGTATCAGTGATGGATAGACCAGGCACGAGTATGCCATCTACAGGGACAAATAAAGGGAAGGGCATTATTAGCATATATAAATGGTTTCTTATCTATATAATAGGGTAGGAAAATGAGCATATTAGTCATTACTTGGATTGATTTCTTGTTGAAATGACCCAAGTCAGCAAACATAGCCTCGACACCTGATCACAAGCATGCCACAGTTATTATTCAGTTCTGACAAATCAATTAAATGGCTAGTACTAGATTTTGCCAAAAAAAATATGATCGGATATTGCTTGTTTCTTGGTTGTATGACATGAATGAACAATAGCTTTCTATGATTATACTGCATGTTTTTTTTATTGTTGAAATAAAAAGGAAAAAGAAAGTAATATAGTTAGGTTGCATTATTTCTTACCTGTAATGCACAGAACAACTGTTCCAAATTGCTCCCATCCAACCCTTTTGTTCCTCGCGAAGAAAAGGTATATGTAATGCGGCGATATGGCTTTCAAAATCGGTGGATAATGCTTGATGATGTTGTACAGTCCAGTGGACGCGATCAACGCGAACCAGACGAGCATGATGGGAGAAAAGGTGAAGCCAACTTTGCTTGTGCCGTACTGTTGGAACAGGAAAAGGATGACTAGGATAGCCACACACAGGAGGACAACGTGGCCTGAAACATGAGAGGACATGGAATGTTACTCGTTACCGTCATCTTCGTGATGTAGGCTGGGAACACTCTATCCCATTATCTAAAAAAAAACGATGAAATATCATGACATGAGATGGTATGGTAGTAGGCGGCGGCACTGCCTACCTTGTTTGATGCTAGAAGATCTTGACTGGATCCCTTGAACCGCTGATAGGACTGGATAGATTCAAGAGAACAACATCAGGATCGAAATCAAAAGGAGAATTAGACCTTATTAAAATACAGTGATGTGAAGTGAAGTGAATACTGACAATGACGATGATGGTGGTGGTGGTGATGGTGTGAAGTAAATACCTGAGATGGATGGAGTGAGGGCACCGTCACCCATCACCATACAAGTTCCAACCAGCACAAGGTAGGTGATGACCGCCTGCGCGATGGAGCTGCCTTCCAGGAAGGCGAGCATCCTCGGTTGCTGGCTACTCTTCCTGCTGTGGAACCTGAGGTTGGCATCCGACGCCAGCCGGGTGACCGGCACCGGCACCGACTTGCCGCTGAAATTGACGTGCTGGCGCAGGAGCGAGTACAGGGCGAAGGTGCCACCTGCATGCATGCACACACGCACACGATATGCATACATTATCTGAATTTGTCAACCAGATAGATTTCGCCCACTGCTATACATGGCATGCACGACAGTTTGTTGGATCTAACTAAATTAGCCGCATTTTAAGCGCAATACAACTATTGACTAGATTGATCTACTACCAACCTTCCATATCCATGCATGCATGATTGTTAGAACACTAATAACAGCTTTTTTTTAGAAAAAAAAGAACTACAAAGTATGTGTACCAATAATAGATTAATGCAGTGTTGTACCTTCTCCGTGGTCATCTGCATGGAGCACGACGAAGACGTACTTGACGAGGCTGACGAGTGTGAGCGTCCAGAGGATGAGGCTGAGGATGCCTAGGATGTCGGCGGCGCCGGGGTTCGGCAGGGCGAAGGACGAGAAGGTGTAGAGCGGCGACGTCCCGATGTCGCCGTACACCACGCCCAGCGATTGGTACGCCAGTAGCGCTAATTGCCACCCGGTGAACTCCTGCACGCATCAGCATCATATGGTGACCGACCGGCGCGTCGACGTCAGACGTCACCATCACTCGCATCTTGTCAATGCAAGAGGGAGAAGAAACACTAGTTCTCCGTTTGTACGTCGATATTAGAGTGGATAGAATTGAATTGGCTTTAATACCAAATCAAGTATGGTATTAAAATGAGATATAATTCTAATTCTATTGTTTCTATGTCATTAATTAAAATTTAGAATTATACTGTCTAATTCCACGCAATAACAATGGATGAGACTTTATATTTTCATATTCGAAATCTCAAATCCACGTGCAACCAAACAATAGAATTGAGAAAAGATGATTCTAATTTTCTATTCTATGCTCTAATATCTACGTCCAATCAGGATATAATAGTTTGCTTTGGATTGGATCGATCAATCTGCACGCACAAATGCATGTCGACTCGTGTCGTTGGTAACGTACCATAGGGTTGCGGTGTCTCGTCCTGTACGACTGGCTGAAGGACCGATGGGCGAGCCAGCCGACGGGGACCTGCTCGTGTCCGACGATGCCGCCTTCCTCCTCGGTGATCTGGCACGTCGAGATCCGTTCGTCCACGGTCGCCACGGCGGCGGCGTTCACCTGGACGATCACGTCGTCCGGCGGCGCCGCACGATACTCCATCGCGCGTTAATTAGTAGGCAACGCTATCGTAGGTGGAGTTGGCGGCCTGGCGGGGCGAGGGGAGATGAAGATCCTCTACTAATATAATGCACGGTGCCCCCGCCGCCAGCCCCCTCCCCGCAAGGCCGCAACAACCGCCTCGACATCCTCGCAACAGCCAAGTCCGCGCCCGCCGCCACGCAACAGACACTCCGCTCCGCGTTGTGATGGGATGAGGATTCCTCTCCTCGGACAAGGATTCCCCTCCCCCGTACCACCCACCTTCCTCCCGATCTCCTCGCAGAGTTCACCGCTGCTCGCGCCCTCTCCTAGCTCCCTTCTGAGGTAGACCGCGCACGGGAATGGAAAGGCATCAACGAAGGAGCGATGGCTGCGCCCACGGAGGAGGAGAGGAGGAGGTCCAGGCACGCGTATTCCGCCGACGAGCAGTCAAAGCCGCCAGAGCCGCTTGCCGTCGCCTCCGTGGTCGCCACTTACAATTTAAATGTTCAATCACATTGCTACTAACCTGCATAGTTGTCTACTAAAGATTTTTTTGAAAGGGAAAGGCAAAAGAATTGACTTCCAATATATTAGATAAAAGGAGTAAACACTGTATAAAAACTGGCACAAAAAATGGCGCCAACACCAAAAACACTAGACAAGCAACACCTATCTAGCACCACTAAATAAAATCTAACCCTCTGGCCAGGCCCTCAGACACTACTAGCAGGCCAGACCTCTACCCACAAGATCTTTCACCATCTGCACCACTTGTTCTGTCGTTCTCTGTTGACCCTTGAAGATTCTGTTGTTTCTCTCCAACCATAAGCTCCACCAGAAATAAAATAGAAGGCCATCGAAACTTTTTCTTGAATGCTTGTTACAGAGCAACCTCAGCCTAAACCACCATTCGCTAAGAGTTCCTGTCTTAGAAATACCGACAAGGAACCGGAGATTAGCCCAAGACAAAATCCTGCTCCACACTTCCACAGCGAAAGGGCAATCCTTACAGAGATGCGACACAGTAAGAGCAGGTGTGGGTGGTGACGAAATTAGGATTTGAGCCGGTGACCTTGTAGGTAGATGATGATTTTATTCAGATGAGTGCAATTTAGCAAATGGTATACAATTGTTTTTTTAATGTTTTCCCAGGCACATCAATTGTGATGTTGTTTGAAAGGGCCAAATTATCAAAGTCACCAAATAGTTTGAAAACAAAGAGGATTATAGCAATTAGTGCTGCTTCTGAGAGTTATATGGCCCTGAGCACAATTGTTTTTTTTATAATCTCAACTAGGACCTACCTCATACCTGTCAGTACTTGTTACCTAGACCTTTTACTTATGATCTTCTAGCACCGAATCTAATTCGAAGTATTTGACAGCATATATTCAAAGTGTGGTCACTGATGAGCCATGATGAGGAGATGAAATCTGCCATGTTTCTTCAAATGAGCATGGTTAACCATGCAGTCCATGCTATCGGACTTTTTGCACGATCATTTGATGGCTACTTAATAGATCGCCTTAGATCTCTTGGAACGACTTCTTTTGTTATATCTCAATCGGCCTGTTTCTGCTGCTCCGTTATATGCATAGTTTCCTTCTGCATCTTTTCATTATATAAATGGTGATTTAGATATTTCTTGCTGACTATCAATTTCAAGTAGGCTTGTAATACTTTTGTTTGTTATGCCATGATGTGATATTAAAAGATGTGTTCTGCTAAATTTTCTGATGTTTGTGCTCGTTGTCACTGTCCCAGTCATATTGTAATAATGTTGTGATGTTTTGGACATTAGCAAGCTGCAAATTGAAATATTTAAGTCTTTTGTAATTTGTGTGTGTACAGGCATTGTACTAGTTACTATATATAGAGCGGGGAGCAATCCTCGTCGATCAGCCCATCTCGTGGCTATTCTTATGGGTCACAGGATCTTCAAATAGCTAATGTGCATCAGAATAAAGAAAAACAAGGTTCAAACATAGTAGGGTTCTAAACTCTAGTGAGTCAGGACAAATTCAATCCCTCGAAAAATTAAGACTTAGGATAATATATTATTATTTATGGGGCCCATTGGGCACCTGTGGTTGGAAATCCACATCCACACTTGACTTGTAGGTCTAATTTGACACTGGTACACGCACTGGGTCTAATTTGACACCCGCACCTACACCTAAAATATATGAAACCGTGGTCACCCGCATCCGTGGGTTTGAGTGTCATCCCCAATATTGAGGTCTAAATAATATGGCCTAGCAAATGGTGGGTGGCTGGTTCACTTTGTTTATTTGTTGCATGCAGCTATATTGTCGGTATAGCACTGATTATTGAGACAGATACACTAATAATGTCATGAAGAGCTATTAGTGTAGTTATTATCAATCCTAATCCAAGGGTATCCACATCCGCGGGTAAGATTCCCATTCTCGTTCCACACGTATGTATTTTTTTTGAATTGAGAATATAGTTTTTGAATCTATGAAAGAAAACATCAAGGTGCGATGCGTAATTACACCCCCTACCGAGACACGCGGAAGCTAGAAACGAACGAGCACGAAAGCGTCCTCTGAACCTCAAATCGTCCTGTGTGGTCACGCTATTCGTGCCTACCTCTTCTCTCTCTCTCTCGGAGCAAAACCGGCACCTCCCTTGTGTATAAATAGGGGCGTCCCAACTCCAGGCCACCCCCTCCCGTCTAATTTTATCAACGCTTCTCCTGCTGGTTACGCGCGTCGTGTCTCCGCGCGCCCGCCTTCTCTTTCTCTCCCGGACGTCGATCGTGTTCGTCAGCACGGGCTAGCTAGCTCCCTCCCTCCCTCCCAGCCATGGCGACGCCGGTATCCTTCTCTTATTTCACTGCCTGCATGCTTTGTTTTCTTTTTTTTCCTAATGTCTGGCGTACCGCATCTATCGAGCAGCTAGCCCCATGCATGTATATTGTCATTCCCATGTATCTTTGGTTATATTGTAGGACAACAAGGGGCACGGGCATCCGCTGCCCAAGTTTGGGGAGTGGGACGTGAAGAATCCGGCCACGTCCGAGGGCTTCACCGTCATATTCCAGAAGGCCCGCGACGACAAGAAGACCACCACCGGCCCTGGGGCTGGGAACGCGCGCGCAGGCATTCCGCCGGCCTTCAGGAACGGCGGCGGCGACGGCGGGTACAGGCCCGACTTCGGCGACGGCAACCAGTACACGCCGCCCAAACGGGTACGCGCGCGTTTGTTTGTCTTTTAATTTGCACACCGTGGGTGTTGCGTGTGCTGACACGTGGACCTCCGGATCGCAGAAGAAGTGGGCCTTCTGTGGCTGCTGAATCGAAAGGAGAACGGATCGTGCAGCAGCTCAAGTGATCCAGGATGATGGGAGCGCCGAGACACCATGGAAGGCATTAATTATTTCAGCCATGTTGTTTCGCCTTGCTTTAACCTTTTGCTCATCTCTACCGAGGAACACTAGTTCCATCGGGTAACTGAACCTGCAAATCTTCATGATGAAACTGTCGCATCATTTGTTTCATGTCTCGTTATGGCCCGTATTTCTACAGAACTCGACGATCACCCTGCCGGCGGCGGCGGCGGCGAGCAACATTGCAAACCGTCGCATCTAATCATTCGCCAATCACAAAGTTTTAACTCATTTTAGGACAGTGATCACACCTAGGAGGTGTGACAAATAGCATTTCTCTCACGCGGCATGCAATCATCCAGTATTCATCGAAAGATGATTAAACAACAGCCTCAGCAACTCAGCATGCAATCATCCAGTATTCATCGAAAGATTAATCAACAGCCTCAGCAAGTCAGCAGGTTCACGGCTATGTGACATGTACCAAAGGTCGTTTATATTATAACAAATGAATTATGCATTAAGTACCTGGAAAAAAATAGAAACTATATTCTTTAGTTTACACAAATTTGAAACAAGTTCTAAATATGCCAACAATCGACTGCATTTGAGCCAAAATTTTCGTACAAATAGCATCACCTATTCACCTATCAGTTATTTACCTGGGTCACAACTAGAACCCCGAAAGGACAAGGAAGACTACTTTCAGAATTTTGCGTCTCGATGTAGCCCACAGACTATAGGCACATAACAATAACCACCACCAAATTATGTTACACATCAATCCATCAGACAAGTTGAATCTTTGAGGCTCCATCAGATGCACGGTCCGGGACCACCTTCAAGTGTACAACAGAGAACCCCCACATATGATCCTCAGACTGCTTGTGCAATAATGGTCTGACCAGTTCCAAGTGCTTCCTCTGAAATTCTGCTCCTCTGAAATTCACTTCATATGCCAAGCTCATCACTCTTCTTTTCCTCTCCTAACTTTGCATCGCAAAGCATAACATCATCCATGGAATCCAGCTGCTTCTCATTTTCAACCTCAATATCAGGAACTGTGGTATCCTTCTCGGCAATATCACCAGGTTCAGCTTCTTCCTCCTTCCATTCAACAAACTCAGGTTGACTCTCTTTTACATCCGGAGTTGGTGGTCTGATATCATCTTCGAATTTGTCAACGGTACCATTTGCCAAGCCGGTGGAACCAGATTCTTTGTCTGCATCTTTGTTGGAGAATGGTAGAGTTGGTTCAGAACCTTTTATTTCATCTATAATTTCGCCAAGAATGACTTCATCGTGTTCATCATCCTCTTTTAGTGCGGATATTTCCGAATTTGGAGATGGGGATGCTTCTGAGCTAACCAAACCATCATTCAGTGCCTTGTCCTCGTCAAATGCAAACCAATTGGAATTTGTAAAGAGCGAACCACTGCAAACGACATCTTCATTAGTCCATTCTTATTGCAAACATCAAATGTGCTTACAAAAGGAAGAACAGTAATCAGATTAAATAGTAAAGAATAAACCTTTCTTGGTCGTCTCCAAGGCGAAGGGAGGAGATTACAACCTCTGCAGATTCATCATCAAAATATACATCCTGTGGCAGATATAATAACCAGAAAAAAAACATCAAACATCAGGAGATACAATCTGTTCAGTTCAATGCAAGATGATACAATGAATCTAAACAGTAAATCTGAATATACCTCATCATCCCGCTCAAGTGATGCTTGAGCCTGCATGTATAAACAAAAGTTACTAAATAAATTTTAAAAACTGTTAATGTGTTGGCATGTTGCAACTACAGAACTTGGCTGTTTAGGTCCATCAAAATTAAGAATATTCTTTTAATGTAATTCAGCATTTTGGATCTCAGAAAAAAAAATTATTCAATCTTTTAATTTAAATCAATATGCCTATTTATAAAGCACTAAAGTATGCTAATAGACCAAACGAGAAACAAGTAAACAACTGCACTAATCAAGAGAAACTGACCTCGTCAATATCCTCACTACTGTAAATACCATATTTAAATGCCTGGCTTAAATTGCTAGCAAGTGCAGCCACATCGTAGTCCCTATCTCGGAAGTCTTCATCATCGCTATCCCTACCACGATCCTGCAGTGATGTTGGTCGACTATAACCAGAGAAGCAGAATTCAGCATATGACCTTTCATCCCAGTAAGCCAAAGCAGCTGAAGTCTGTACTCTGTAGTAACTTCATACACTTCATGTGAACATGCAGGACATACAGACTGACCTTTGAAAGTATTAAAGAATTGATAGATACAAGAGCTATGACATTTGGCATTAACATCCTAGACAGGCAGAACTGCAAAAGTCCACATCTGGACCAAGCTGATAGCGCAACATGAGGGAAACTCTGAAACATCGTGATGTTGTTATTGGTGATTTGTTATATGTCACTGCAATTATTTCCTATTCCATCGTATATGCATTTAATATGTCAATGACATATGGACTACAGACCCGCATGCCTACGACATTAAAGGAAATTTTCAAATCCCTCGTCGCATAAGAGAAATTAGCTCTTGTTCATCCATGCGAAAAAAGAGAACACATCCCAGTGTATAAAGAACATCTTCCTCCTCATTTTTTTTGTAGGATATGGACATAACTTGTTTGTAATCGATTTGTTACTCCACAAACATCTGTTCACTGTAGTTCCTTCCAAATCCAGCAAGAAGTCTAGGGGTAATGCAGGATGCACATTTGGATATCAAAGCAGCACAGTTGTGGTTAACAGATGTGCAATGTTTCTAAAGCAATCACATTGACTAATACTAATACTACTTCCTGTCCTTAGAACACAGATTCTATGATTCATAACGACAAACGAGTACATGAAGAATTCAATTTGCAGTTAAATTAAAAATGTGCACAATATAAACCATAAATTAGGTAAAATAACTTACCCGCAAGCCCACTGGTAAACATTTTCTAATGCATTACGCTTCGTTAGGGTACTGGCATGCCACTCAATCCAATCAGAATTTTGCTGCAATCAAATTAAGCCTGTTATATATAATTGGCTGTTGTTTGAATCAATAAGAGCAAATCAAACAAACAGTTCTTTTAGGAATGAACTTATACAACAAAGATGGACAAACAAAGATAATACAGCTCACAACAAGCACAATAATTGGCACAAAAGGTGCATCAGAAATCGGCAAGATTGTATTGTACAAAACCTTAACATGCACGTTCTACCAGCATATACAATCATGATTAAACAATGGGTATTTGCAGAGACTACAATACTACAAGTGAATTTAACTTGCGTATATCAAGATTTCCTAGGAACAAAACTTCCATCAAAGAACTTCAGGGGTGATATTGCTCAAACTCTGACTTCACACGAAGTTCAATACAACCCATAGAATCAAGATAGCAAAATTAAGCAAAAAAAAGTTTAGGTGACATTATTTTATTTTAAGCAATGTACGTGACAAATTACAAGTGAATTGGTGATATTGCTTGCAGACCCTGTAACATATAAATAATAGCAGGTTTTCCTCTCTATACAATGATCATCGAACCCAAACCTGCAAATGTGATTGAACCATGATGTTTGTGTTGACCAGCTGAAGGAGCCTGTTAGCTATCCGTGTCATATGACCAACAATTCCTATCCTTGGGGGAGATCTCCTCTCTGAAGACAATGTATGCTGCAAAAAAAATATAAGTGAACAAACAAATATAAAAAAAGATAATAAAGGTAAACCACAGTGAAACAATGGACGTAGTAAGACAATTTGATTTAACCTTAGTTAAATCTGACGATAGAGCAGAGTTCTTCTCTGCTTCCAGAATTCTTGTAACAAGTTTACAGTCATCAAGGACATGGCCAATCAGTCGATCCTGCTTACTCTCCAAACATGAGCCGATGATATTCTCGACATGGTGGTGCAAGAAGTTGTTAAACGGGTACCTAATGATGAAATCTGTCAGGATTTCAATAATTTTTATATGCAGATTCCAATATCTAACTTACTCAAAAAATAGATCTATAGCATGCTTGATTGCTCCTAGTTGAATCAGTCGTGTTTCGGCAGCTGCACTACCAATTGATAGTAGAACAGAGATGAACTCAACAATCTGGAAATGAAATAGTCAGTGTTAATAACAAAAAAATAGAACCATTACCTGATATTCTATGATGTAAAAATCACTGAAACAGATACTGTTAGTGCTCTGGATAAACCAATCAATCCCTGATATATTCCACGAAAGATATGTGTGTAAAGCAACAGTGGCACCAAATGACTAACTTCTCCAACACTAGTTGATGTGCAGTTTTGTTCATGACTATTTAAAATCAGCAAATAAACAAAACAAGTACTGCTTACCTTCAAGCGATGTTTCCCGAGTGGAGGTTGTAAGCTACCGTATGTTGTTGGCAGAACATTTTCAGCAGATGAAACATCCAGCAGCTTCAATAAATCCCCTGAAATATCATAGGTAAGAAGATAGATGTTCAAAGGCTATGATAACTCCATAAGGTAAGATACATGGAATTTACGGCTTAAAAAACCACTAACCTAGGCTATCCAGCATGCCATTTACTGTCTCTGGACTTGCAGTGACAAGTGTTCCATGGCTCAACTGACTACGGAAAGCCTGATAGGAAGCCGATACAAGTCTCTTAGGATCTAACAACGATATGCACACTGATAATGAGTGGACCAGCACCGATTTTGGCCTTGAATCTTCAAAAGCATGTTGAAATAATCTCCCCACAAAGCTGCAAATGTGAATTAAAAATGCCCATAAATATGTTGAATATCAAGTTGAAAAGACAAAGCCATCCCACTATAAGAATCTTGATAAATTTAAACAGTAGTAGAACTCAAAATCACCTTGGACTGGAAATCTTTGCAGCAAGTGCTGGAGGGGCATATCTAGTTACTGCACAAAGGATTTCAGCAGCATTTGCATGAACCTCAGGAGAATCCTGCAATAGAAATTAAATAAAAAGAATCATGTTGAATACAAAAGCACAAATTCCCAAGAAAACATGATCCATTAAGTGCAATTAATCCACAAACGTGGCTGTCAGCGTCCAGGGGAGGCCATACCCCTGAATGTTGCCAAGACACCTTCAAGGATCTCAATGAAGGAAATCATTGAGTGACCAGAGACTGCTTAACCCACGCGACCGGGGATCTACCTTGGCTCTGACAAAGGCAGGGGCCCACCGTCCTAAAGAAGTTGATCCCCCCCCCCCCACACACACAAAGGAATAAAACTATAACTATACCGACCATCCCGCGACCAGGAAAAGATTGGGGTTGTTGGGCCACAGCCAAGAGCCAACTGAGGCCCACAATCCAGTCGATATGTAATCCTGCCTCCTTTATTGGCCTATAATAGGGAGTGTTAGCCTACAAAAGGGAGAAGGGTAGGGCAAAAGGAGAAAAAAGGAAGGAAGAGATTCCAAACTCCACAATTACAATCTTCTAAGGGCAGTCATAAAGGTGAACTACGGACCGTTAGGCTAAAACTATCACCAGAACCAAACAGAAAGGGATAGCTAGTAGGTTATGGCGCACAGTTGATACTTGAGCTTGTAAATCTTCTTCACTTATGTGTTCATCAATCTATTACTCACAAGAGGATGTTGGGAATTACGCACACTGTGGCCCGGACATCTCTAAAACTGTCCTCGTGTTGGTACCCGGTTGCACCTAGGATCAATGCAGTGTGCCTATGCCCCCGCTCTATCCGTTACACTTCTCATCTTTTGGGTATCTTTCGTACCCCAGTGTCGTACCATGACAACAATGACAAATGGACAATGTGAACCAGAAATTGGATCATTGCATCTTTGGCCTGGAGGAGATTGGACTAGTCATATAGGTTCTGGATTAGAAAGTTGTAGTCAAAACTAATGCAATTGGTAACCACATTATATGAGTCAACTGGTATTCTAATAATGGGGCATCAAGAAACCCAGATTTTGTAGAAAGCTTATCATGCATTGCCAAGTCAGTTAAATACAATATGTTGCTTTTATCATCACTTGAATCCAACCTGGCAATGGCAAGCAGCAGTGCTGTTTTACCCACAACCAATAGAATGGTATAGGCAAGGCCTTTCACGGTAAGAGAAGCAATTGCTTTCTGATAAACTCAGTGGGGACAATTGAGAAATAACATTTCAACAACATTTATACAAATGTCAACAGATGCAGACTTAGGTAGTTTCAAGCAACAAACAGGATAAATGTTCAAGGTTTGATGCTAAAAGCAATCTTCAGTTCTTACTGATGTGCTGAACTTGTCAACAATCATCTCAAGGACTTGTATGTCATCTAACCATTGCATAGAATCTGCATAGCTTGAATACATAGTTTCATCTGCACCGATTAAGCGAATCAAAACCTGTACAAACCAACAAACAATCAAACTATATACACTGGGTCATTAATTCATTGTATGAGAAAAGTACATTTTCAAAATAACCATTTTGTGTAAAATGTTAGCATGGCCTAACCATCACTTGCCAGTATCACAAGCATATACTTTTTTCAGCACCTTTACCGATGATTAAAGTAACAATTTACAGTTACTGTATATTATACATAAAACTGACCTCCATGATAGAAGTAATCCCAATAAGATCGACAAGTTGGCTAACTATTTCAGGATGGCCCTGTAGAAACAAGATAATTCGAGAATAATCATTACATATTCTAACTGCTGTTTTAAGATCCAACACACAGGGTAAGAAGAGATACAAAAGCATTGCATGGATGTGATAGCCATCCAGAAGCATTTATGTTCCAAGGGGGTCAGTGGTGTTTCATTATAGATATAGTACAAAGTAAGCATTATTATTTATAAGCATGAACAAGATAAATAGCAAGCAAGGGATCACACATCAGTGAAGCAAATAGAACCTAGAAGAGCTAAAAACTGGTAAAATAACTACACAAACCTGCACATAACTAACTAGTGGGAGTGTCTTCCTGATCATCAAGCAAATCACTACCTGCAAAGTTAAGAACATGATCACTTAGAATGTCAGTACAAGCAGCAACAACAACAACAACAAAGCCTTTTTGTCCCAAGCACGTTGGGGTAGGCTAGAGATGAAACCCCGTATGAAAACCTCAGAGCTCAACCCCCAAAGAAAAAAGGGGAAACAAAGGCAAAGGAGAACCGAAAAACGACGAAACGGGGAAACACATAAAAGAGATAAAACCCACAAGAACCAGCAAGTTCTAAATGGGCACAAGAAAAGGTCAAACGATTAAGGAGGAAAAGCGAAACTATAAATCAAGGTTCTGGCACGTGAATTGCACACTTCCACCCCTTCCTATCCACGGCGAGCTCTTTATCAATATTCCACTCCTTCAGGTCCCTCTTCACAGCCTCTGTCCACGTCAAGGTTGGTCGACCTCTACCTCTCTTCACATTCTCGGGACGCCTAATTATTCCGATATGCACTGGTGCCTCTTCAGGTCTTCGTTGGATATGTCCAAACCATCTCAAACGATGTTGCATAAGCTTCTCCTCAATTGGCGCCACTCCTACTCTCTCTCGTATGTCATCATTTCGGACTCGGTCTCTCCTTGTGTGGCCACATATCCAGCGCAACATACGCATCTCTGCCACACATAGTTGTTGGACATGTCGTCTTTTAGTGGGCCAACATTCTGCTCCATACAACATAGCCGGCCGGATTGCTGTCCTGTAGAATTTGCCTTTTAGTTTGTGTGGCACCCGGGGGTCGCATAAGACACCTGCCGCTTGCCGCCACTTCAACCATCCAGCTTTAATTCTATGACTGACATCCTCATCAATGTCTCCATCCTTCTGAAGCATTGATCCTAAGTAACGAAAAGTGTCTTTCTTGGGTACCACTTGCCCATCAAGACTAACATCGCCATCTTCATACCCCATGGCACTGAAATCACACTTCATATACTCTGTTTTAGACCTACTAAGCCTAAAACCTTTTGCTTCCAGCGTCTGCCTCCACAATTCCAACTTTTGCGAAACACCACTCCTACTCTCCTCAATAAGTACCACATCATCGGCAAAAAGCATACACCACGGTATATCTCCTTGTATGTCCCTTGTGACCTCATCTATCACCAAAGCGAAAAGATAAGGGCTCAAAGCCGACCCTTGATGTAGTCCTATGTTAATTGGAAAGTCATCGGTGTCCCCATCACTTGTTCGGACACTTGTCACAACATTAGTGTACATATCTTTAATAAGATTAATGTACTTTGTTGCTACTTTGTGTTTTTCCAAGGCCCACCACATTACACTCCTAGGTACTTTGTCATAAGCCTTCTCCAAGTCTATGAAGACCATATGCAGGTCTTTCTTTTGTTCTCTGAATCTCTCCATAAGTTGTCTTAGTAAGAAAATGGCCTCCATAGTTGATCTCCCGGGCATGAAACCAAATTGATTTTGGGTCACGCTCGTCAGCTTTCGCAGGCGGTGTTCAATGACTCTCTCCCGTAGCTTCATTGTATGGCTCATGAGCTTAATTCCACGGTAATTAGTACAACTTCGAACATCTCCTTTGTTCTTGAAGATTGGTACTAATGTACTCCGCCGCCACTCGTCGAGTATTCTGTTTGTCCGAAAGATGGTGTTGAAAAGCTTAGTCAGCCATACTATCGCTATGTCTCCACGACATCTCCATACCTCGATAGGGATACCATCAGGGCCCATCGCCTTTCCTACCTTCATCCTTTTTAGCGCCTCCTTAACTTCATATTCTTGTATCCTTCGTACAAAACCCATGTTGTTGTCATCGAATGGTTCGTCCAATTCTATTGTAGAACTCTCATTCCCTCCATTGAACAATTTGTTGAAGTACTCCTTCCATCTGTTCTTGATCTCTTCATTCTTCACTAATAGTTGGTTTGCTTCATCCTTGATGCATTTGACTTGGTTGACATCCCTTGTCTTCCTTTCACGAATCTTGGCCATCCTATAGATATCCTTTTCTCCCTGCTTTATGTCCAACCGTTGATAAAGGTTGTCAAAGGCTTGACCCCGGGCTCTACTAACCGCTCGCTTTGCAGACTTCTTCGCTATCCTATACTTCTCTATGTTTTCTGCACACTTGTCATGATGTAAGCGTTTGTAGCCATCTTTCTTCTCCTTGATAGCCTTTTGGACATCTTCGTTCCACCACCAAGTGTCTTTAACTTCCCTTCTGTTTCCTTGACTCAACCCAAACTCTTCTGAAGCTATCTTTCGGATGCACATCGCCATCTTCCTCCACATGATATTTGAGTCTCCCTCTTCTGCCCAAGGGCCCTCCTCGATAACTCTCTCCTTGAAAGTTTGGGCCACATCCCCTTTAAGCTTCCACCACTTTGTTCTAGTGACCTTGTTATGCTTATTCCGTTGTAAACGAATCTTAAAACGGAAGTCAGCTGCGACAAGCTTATGTTGGGTTACCACACACTCTCCAGGTATAACCTTGCAATCTAAGCAGGCATGCCTGTCCTCTTTTCTCAAGAGGACGAAATCAATCTGGCTAGTGCGTTGGCCACTACTGAAGGTCACCAGGTGGGATGTCCTCTTCCTAAAGAAAGTGTTTGCTATAAACATGTCATAGGCTAGGGCAAAGTTCAGGATTTCCTCTCCTTCTTGATTCCTAGTCCCAAAGCCGAAGCCTCCATGCACACCCTCGAAACTGGTGCTAGATGTACCCACATGGCCATTGAGATCTCCTATGAAGAGCTTCTCGCCAACTGGCACACTACTAACCATGTCCTCCAGGCCTTCCCAGAACTCCCTCTTTGAGTTCTCATTAAGGCCTACTTGAGGAGCATACGCGCTGATAACATTGAATCAGCAAATTACCGTTTTCATTGTGCAACTAGAGATTTTTCTACCAGAAAAAAACAGACGCATAAAAGTACCTTGGCAAAGTAACCAGCCGACAATGTCCCATGGGGGTGGTCAGGTTTCAGGAAGGAGAAAAGTAAATTCATAAGCTGCACAGAGATCACAACTTCATCAGTTGTGAAAGACAATTTTACACACAACACAATTGGGAGAAACAGCAGTATCAGAATTACATCAAAACAACGATAACAAAGGTTAAAAAATAAAACATACATCTTCATCCTCCACTAATGTCTTCATGATGACATCCACTTCACATGTAAATATTTCACAAGCTATAAACGGAAATCTGCACAGGTATTCCATGGTTTTGAATAAATTCCACGTTAGGAGATTGTAAAAAATGAGTTTTATATAATCTTAGTTACCCATGATATACCTAAATATCCTTTTCTTTTCTGCATCTTCAGGAGCCTCCTCTACAATGTATCGGAGTAATTGTTCCACTTGAACCTTGTCCCGCAAACTGCGCTAACAAGAATACACAGATTAGTTCAATACCCAAAAAAACACTTACCACTACTATAGAAAAAGGCCAAGCATAATATATAAAGTGCTCTAGGAAAAATACAGTACAAATTGATTAGGCGGGTATTCAGTGCTTTGCACTCCTGAATTATTTCATCCTCGTCAAGAAGACATTCCAACTTAAAATTTTCCTTGTCCAAAATAGTATCCACCTGAAAGAGATAACGAAATGTGCAGTTAACAAATAACTGTACCTTAGGAGGAAAAACATGAACATCGAAGTGCAAGCACTCACCGGTGATGCAGCGGAGAGTCCCGGCACATGCCAAAACATCTTGCACAGTGCCAGTTATGTCAGTACCCACACTGTCACGATATCACAACCCAAGCGGATTTAGAGCTGAGATTTCCACATCATGAGCTGGTATCCTGGAAATAGATGACAGTGAGATGACCAGGAAGCATTGGTATGAAGAGCATATATCTTTACACACCAATAAACCACCCACTAGAAACTGTTTTCTACTACCTCTGTCCCAAAAAGAATGTCATTCTAGGTTTTGACTAAATCAAACCTGACTAGATTTATAGAAAAACATTATCCAGATTTGTATCTCTAAATAGAATTATTATCAAAATATATTCCATTATTTATCTAATGGTGCTTATCATGCAATATAAATATTAGTATATATTTTATATATTTAGTCAAACTTGAGATTCATTGACTTCTCAAAAAACGAGAATGACATTCTTTTTGGGATGGATGAGTGCTACAGAAACTGTTGTCCTGTATTTTAACGGGTAAAACTGTGATGGAGTGAGATGAACCACCTGGGACGCTACCCACACAATGTCACTCCCCCATTCGCAGTCTCATCTATAACATGTGTAGAACCCCTCAAAAGTTTAAGAGACAGCGATCAAACTTTGACTCAAAAAGCTTTCTTATCTGGCTACTGCAGGCCATTAAGTACCCACCCAACAATTAACCCACACCCACTTCATCAACAGGCCATAATATAATATACATATCAAACTTCATAAGAATTCCAAAACACTGCAAGAAATTAGAGCTTTAAAATGTCTAATTTTAATACCCTGAAAGCCCTAAAGCCAACCCCTAAACAGAAGAAAATGAACAAAAGTGAATATGGAACCATTGATCATCCAATTAAACATCGCTAACCTCAAGAAACATCAATTCACCTAAAAAACAATGTAACCAAAGCAACAGAAAACTAAATTCCAATTGCATCATTAACCCAAAAATAAAAACACTTTCTAGCATAGAATGGAAAGAACAAATATGCAATAAACAAAAGCACTCGAGATCTCCAGCACTGAAATCTTCAGAAAATGTACAGCATCCAGTCAGGCACCGAATCGAAATCCACCCATTGTGAGCTTCCAGATTCGTACGGCTACACTCAGAAGCAACAATTGAGGAGCCGATCACATCAGAGTTGGAAAAAAAATATGTTTACTCCCACACCTCCAACCTACCCCGTCTCAAAAGTCCGAACGGTCTAATAAGCCAAAGCAATCCTACGAGCTTCCAGCTCCGCAAAGCGAGACAGCTAAAGCGACGACTGACACAGCAACACACGGCAGCCCCCACCCACCCGCATACAAAAAAGCAAGCGCACAAACACAAACGACATCACTCCCCAGCTAGCTCGCAGCTGCGCACCCCAGCTCCGGCGCAAACCTCTATCTCTTCTCTCGATACATCAAATCACAGGACGACGCGATCGAAGTGAGTGTAGAGAGCTAGCAGCAAACAGCAGTTGGGAGCTCGAGAAAGGAGCGGAGTTCCTCACCAGTGGCCAACGGAGAGGCGCCGGAGGCTCCGAACCCAGGCACAGGCGCACCGCAGGTCGTCGTCGTCGTGGCGGCGGCCGCGGTGAGGGCGGGACAGGGAGAGAGCAAAGCGCCCTCTCGTGACCCGAAGCTTTAGAGGCGCTCGCAAAGCCGAGCTGGATCCGGGTGGCCGCCGCGAAACCCTAGAATTTGCCAATCGCGAGATGAGGAGTGGGAGGACGGAAGGGCGCGGAGGCGGAGGTGGGGGGAGGGAAGCAAGAGGGCGAGGGTTCGATCGCGAGGCTGAGATGGAGGAGAGGCAGGGAGCGACTTTGGGGAGAATAATCTAACGAGAAGGCTTCGTCTAGATGCGACATGGGGAGCTGGACTGGGGTGGGAGTCTCGATCCGGGTGCGGGTATATACGATTGCCTCTCTTGTCACTGGGGGCCACGGAATGTGGGACCATACTGCCAGTGAGTGTAGTTTGAATTACTCGGTGGCGCAGCAGGGCTGCGTGAACACGTACGCCATGGTTATACGTTGGTGTACCCTGGTCGTTTGAAATGCTACACTTAGACTGTTCAGTGGGCCATACGCTTTGCGGGCCCCAGTCGCAGTGTAACGTGAAACGGGTGCGTTTTGGTAACAGTAGCTTTCCGGGGTTAATGACATGGCATGGATCGGGCACATAGCACCTTGCCGGCGTCCATCGGGCACTGCTGTTGACCCATAGCTCTCCCACTGCCCGTGGGTCCACGATGGTGTGGGGCACCTGTGTCTGTGAAAATTTGCAGAGCCGCACTGGCATCCGAGATTCGATTTAACACGATTCGGTCCGGCTACATGTACCCGGTTAGCGTACGTGCAGTGCTACCGGGTTGGTCGAAGCGATTTTCCACACGCTGGAGCGGCTGGACCATGAATTCCTCAGACCGTAGCGAGTGGTCGTACGTGTACTTCCTAATTCCATATCTGTAATATCATAAAAACACATCTAGCTCCTACTCAACCATTGTGTGAGTCAAATTTCTTTAGACCTCCGATGCCAATGACGTCTACTTTTTGTGTAACAAAAGCTAACAACGATATGAATTGCAGTTGTTAGTGCCGTTTTTTTTGTATTTTAGTCTTTTTCGGAAAAAAATCACGTTTAGATACTTGAACGACTTAATTCTGATTTGGACCCTATGGCATCGAGGTAACACAACTCGATGTCGTAGCCTATGGCGCCGAACAACCTACCCAGGCAGCTGGCGTGGAGGGTTGACGAGGCGCCGATGTGGCCCCCTAGCTCGGCGCCATAACGCCCAGAGATGCTCCAATCTTCGTATTTGAGTTGGAAAACTTTGTAGACGCCTCACTGATTCGTTTGTTACGTATACGAGGAACCTGAAACGTTCCACCCCAGCCCAGCCATATCCAAAGGTGAATCTCACCAATCCGCAGAAGCAGAGACAGAGAGCGGTGGGGAGGGAAGGAAGAAAGGGTCGAAGGGCGGAAGGGCACGGGCCTTGCGTGGTGGGCTAGCGCGAAGCCGCGCAGCCTGACGACGTGGCGGTGGTTGAGGCGGGCCAGCAGCTGCAGCTCTAGGTAGAAGGCGTCCGTGGGCCCTCCTTCCTCTCCATGGCGTGGTCGTCGTCGCGGCGGAGCCTGACGACGGTGGCGACAAGGCCGCCGGCGAAGCGCCCTGTAGGCCATGCCAGCGGCGTCGAGCACCGCGGTGAAGCCGCGCGTGGCGGCCTCCACCTCTTTGGGCGTGAACCGCTGACGAACGGCAGACGAACGACATCGCTGACGAACGGCAGACGAACGGCAGGGTACCTGTTGGGTGGGGTTCCAGTTTCGCTAGGGCGTGGATGATGGATTTGATTACTCAGCAGACGGGGGGAGAGAGAGAGGCTGGGTGAGGGAGCGCAGGAGAGGAGAGGAGAGGAGGGAGAGTGGCGTACGCGTGCCGCCGAGGCACAGGCGGTGGAGGCAAGGCGGGGGGCGCACCCGGGATCGGAGTCGGAGGGGCGGTGGGTCGGAGTCGGACAGGAAGGATGGACTTGGCAGTGGATCAGTGAGGGAGGAGCGGACAAGGCGCGAACGACTCAGTCGAATTGGATAAAATTCTCGGGTCCGTGAACAGACCACACGTCGGCATGCGAGTGGTCGAGATCCCGCGAGGTGCGGGGAGGCGCCCAAACCGGATGGAGTTTTAATAACTCCGATTGTGTCGTATGGTTTCGATTAATTAATTTTGATTGTTGCTCGTATTGCTATTAATTATTATTCATAGGATATACGGTTCATATGATGACTAAAGTTTGCTATATAGTTTGTGAAATATGTGTACTTATAAGTTAAAATCATTTCTGTTATTTATATATAGTTGTGTTAATATATAATCGTTTCTTAGATGAAAGACATGTATCGGGAGTCGTTGTGGCAGAAGAGATGTCGTCCTCGAGAGTTATATCAAAATGTATCTAGTAAGGATGCTATTATTCCT
The DNA here is from genome assembly GCA_029449295.1 of Zea luxurians. Lineage (NCBI taxonomy): Eukaryota > Viridiplantae > Streptophyta > Magnoliopsida > Poales > Poaceae > Zea > Zea luxurians. The sequence continues at coordinate 18,663,555 of JAOPSE010000009.1, forward strand.
CCTGATATTTCTATATCTAATTGTAACTATGGCAGACCGGTTTGGGTATGTCAATCCAAACATCCAGACATGACTGCTCGCTGCTTCTACAATTGTGGCGGTTTTAACGTATGTAGATTATGACGTGTGTTATTGATGTTTACTACATGTGTACTAACGCTTCGCTCCATTCTTGTAGGATCACTTGAGGTGTTTTTGTAGTGGAACGACGGTCCTGATAAATTTGTCCCTCGATATCTCCTCTTGTGCGGAAGGAATACACATGAGCGTTTTAAGCGTTGGGTGCCTCCTCCCCCGAACCCGCCACCAATGACAGACGAGAAGGACTTAGCCACAGAAAGACGACTGGAGTCTCCTCCTCGTTGCGATTGTGGAGATCACGTTGTCTTATGTGAAGACACTGCAAAGTACTTCGTGTGCCCCAACAATAAATATATGAGTGCATAACAAATGTCTAATTTTTGTTATTTTTTGCACAAATTTACTAATTTATTCTCCTACTAATTTATTCTCCTGCAGCCATACAACATACATAAGTGTGATTTTAGATAATGGTTGTATGGTCCTAGGTCCCATTGGCATGAGATAGAGGCAAAGGAAAAGAAAAAATAGTGGGCGAAAGAGTTGAAGTCTGATCCAGTACTCTGCAAATGTGATACTGAAGCTAAGTATGGATTAGTTTCTTCCGAGCTTGGCGTGGGCTATTTTTGTGGACATATGGTAGATTACGATGAGGTTGATAATTTTTTTTGATTGCATGAGCTGTAATTAGTGCTGGGAATTGGGTCGGGCTGGCCCGGCTAAGCCCATCGTGCTTCGTGCCAAACGGGTTCGGGCCAGGAAAGCCCAAAAAACTTTTGAGCCGTGCCGTGCCAGCCCGAAGTGTAAAAACAGTGGCCCAGCCCGGCCCTAAACCACATCATGCCTTCGTTGGGCCGTGCCGGCCCAAGCCCGGCTCGTATATTTGACCACATAAAATCAAAAAATTACAACTATATAAAGTTCATAACTTACTAAATTAAAATTATTAAACAATTCTAGCATCATTTGACCACACAAACTCTAAATATAACAACAATATAAAGTCAATATCTTACTAAATTAAAGAAACTAAACAGATTGGGCTTAATTGGGTCGTGCCAGCCCAAGTATGCGGACCGTGCCGGTGGCCCAACGGGACGGAAATTGAGGCCCGGCCCAAGCCCGCCTTCGGGCCGTGCTAGTCCGACCCATATTTTTTTGTGTCGTGCCGTGCTTTGGGCTTCTATTTTTGGGTCGTGCTCGTGCTGGCCCGAAAAGCCCGGCCCATATTCCCAACACTAGCTGTAATGTTACATCCGTACTTACTGTTTTTTTAGCAGACGAGGAAATGCAGTTGAGAGAGATACGCCAAAAAATAAGAGGTGATGCATACAATAATGTGTAAGAGATTAATAGGACAAAAGATGCGTTGTGGGTCTCAGCTCGTCGATTCCTACATTAAAGATCGCAGACAGGAGATGCGTAGGTTTGCGGAATCAATGTGTTATGACAACTCGATGCGTGTTGAGCGGAGGAGATTGAAGGCGGCAAACGAGAAGAGAGATCAGGATGCAACGGAATGGGAGGCGGCTAGAGCCGAGAAACAAATGTTGGGGAATCTTGTTGGTCGTCTGGGTGCAAGTGAGTGAGAAAAGGAACATATTGGTTTTGCTTGTACATTATATTTATCTTATCTTTGAAACTTATTTGTCACATCGTATTTGCAAAGATTGGATGTGCCGTGAACTATATCGCAAACGAGGCTCGTGCAAGATACGTACGTTCAGGAAAAACTGGCGGCGATGTAGCTGATGGAGGAGGAGGAGGACACATCAAGGTTGAGTGAGCTTATCGCTCTCGCTGAGACAGAATTACATTGAAAAGAGGAGGAGGACACATCAAGGCGGATAGAGCAAAGGTGAGTGAGGGAGAGAGCGCGGGAGGGGAAAAGCCGACCGAGATGCGCCGAGGTGTGACACGTCAGTTGCCACGTCCGCAAACGTATGCCATCGTGTCACGTACCTCCGCGTCATAGGCTATGACGCCGAGCTGTGTTACCTCGACGCTACAGTCTATGACACCGAGCAATTGGTCTAAATGCAGAATTAAGTCGTCTAGGGTCTAAACATGAAATTGTTTAAAAAAAAGACTAAAATACAAAAAAAAATCGGCCTGGAGTGCCACTGATATACGTGCAATGTAAATACTTGTGCAGTATGTTCAGCACTCGCCCAGGAAACGCAGTCAGACATAAAAACGGTAAAGGAACAAGACACAGAACAAAACTTCTCTTTACATTGTGGTCACTGATCGGTCTATATACACAGACTGACAGACGCTTATCAACAGATAAAATGACAGCGTCATCCAGCTTTGCACTATCATGAATACCGGTACCTACCAGTACTGAAAACACGAGACACAGAGCACATCTTGCTGTCTTGCTGATTCAACCACCATTGATGACCATAGATTGATCATTCTGAGTGAAAGCACAGTATGCCATGGTAACTTCAGGTGTAAACGAGAGTTGAGTTGTTCACGCATAGCAATTTAAGTTCACTACTGCAGCACTATCCACTATGGTAGGTCAAGGCAATTTCAGGAGGCACTATACAGAAACTGTTAGAAATATAGGCATTTTCCATATCATTTTAATTCCATAAATTAACATTATGATGATGACATATAAAATATGTTTAATTATAGAAATCACTATCTCAAATATATCCATAACAATATGGATCAGGAGAACGTAAAGCATATGGATCATATAAATATAATAAGCATATAAACATGGAACATGTATTATTATGGAACAACTGAAAATAAACAGATAGCAACATAAACAGCATAACTGTAAAATTAAGATAAACAGATTTATCATATTACTAGTATAATCAGGCATCAGACATGTCATGATATAATACGACAAAACAGATTGGATAAATTTATGGCTATAAATAAAACAGCAGGTATGAACATATATAATTTGCAGAATGTAAAATAGTGAGGAGATGAATTGATCATACCCTCCCATGCGCTCCGAGGATCTAGATCCTTGTCCAACTTCAATTGTCATGTCTCCAGGAAGAAGACGATTTGGGCAGTCGCGTAGACGCTCCCCAAAAACCTAATTGCCGATTCCCCGTGCAAGGTCTCGAACGGCACCGGCTTCGGAGGCACCTGCCCTCTCGCTTCTCTGTGCGCGCAGAGTCACGAGATGGGAATACCCTCACTCGGCGGCTGGACTGTGATTCTGAAAGTAGTGTGTTCGCGTGTACCGAGTGACAGGGGTGCTACTCTATTTAACCTCTCGCAGAGGGAAGTTGAAGGAGAAAGGTCGCCGAGTCACGCCAAGAGTCGGCCAGCTCTCGCCGAGTTATGTCATGAGTCGGCCAGCACTCGCCGAGTCACGCCATAAGTCGGCCAGCTGAAGGAGAAGGGTCACTCGGCTGGCTGACGAAGAGACAGAGTCACTCGGCTGGAGAGTCACTCGGCCGACGAAGAGACAGGGTCACTCGGCTGACGTACGCGGTTAGTGAGTGCTAAAAATTAACACAACCACACCACGCCCGCTCGCCTGCCTGCCTGCCTGCCTGCCTGCCTGCCTGCCTCGCCACGCCACGCCACGCCACGCCACGCCCGGCCCGGCCCGGCCCGGCCGGCGGCGGCGGCGGCGGCGCGCGCGCGCGCGTGTGGCACGCCCTTGTCCATTTCTTGACTTCTCAAGTTAAGTGGAATAAATCCCACCATATAAGTCAAGGCAAAAGACCCTTGGACTTCCAATGTGGTACTATTGGTATTCTCCACCATTACACACCATAGAGTTTATTCAATAAATGGGCCAAGCCCATAAAAGATCCAACAATCCCCACCAAACTCTAGGGTTTGTAATGATGAAGTATCAGAATCACAATCCTTTGATATACCAGTTTTTCGATGGAGACTGTTAAGTTGAACATCCATCTAGAATAAGAGTTTCACTCATTCACAACTGAACAATGGACTATGCCTTGAATTGACAGTTTTGTGCGAAATAAGATTCACTCAAATCCTTTGCTGATACTTGGCTGCAAAAGGGTATTCCCGCTGTTTAGAAGCATATAAGTCACACTTCAGTGCCTTTCATGAGTATTTAGGGATTACCCAAGTCCCATAGACTGTGACTAGCAGTCTGACTCATATAGGTGTATTCCTCAAAAGATGTTCTGTAGGACAACATCTCACCTTTATAAGACTCTTGGAATACATTAAGGTAAATACCATCCTGCCTTACAGATAGGAAAGATGTGCATCAGAAATGAGTTAAGAAAGGGATCTTTCCTCACAACCTACTCCTAGCTTGTTTCTCCACTCTACTTCACGGGATCTCCGATCACATAGAGCAGGTTACCACTAGAGTAGATCTCACATGGGTCTCATACCCATTTCCCTCGATGCACTTTCTATCACATTGCGTGATAGACCCTTAGTGAATTGATCTGCCAGATTATTCGAGGTGTGGACATAATCCACAGTTATAACTCCGGAGTTTTTCAACTTTCTGACAGATTTCAATCTCCTCTTAACATGCCTTGTAGACTTCATGTTATTCCTAGAACTGTTAACCTTTGTAATCACAGTTTGATTGTCACAGTTCATGGAAATAGCCGGTATCGGTTTTTCAACTACCGGTAAGTCCAATAGGAAATCACGAAGCCACTCGGCCTCAGCCCCAGCAGTGTCTAATGCTGCGAGTTCTGCTTCCATTGTAGACTTCGTTAAGATAGTCTGCTTGCAAGACTTCCAGGAAACAGCGCCACCTCCAAACAGAAACACATATCCGCTTGTGGCATAAAGCTCATCAGCATCAGAAATCCAGTTGGCATCACAATAGCCTTCCAGCACTTTTGGGTTTCCGGTATAATGAATACCGTATGTCATAGTACCTTTCAAATACCGCAACACTCTCTCAAGAGCACGCCAGTGATCATCTCCTGGTTTCGACACAAACCGACTTAGCTTACTCACAGCATAAGAGATGTCTGGCCTTGTTGCACTTGCAAGGTACATGAGCGAGCCAATGATCTGGGAGTATGTCAATTGATCCCTTGCTATTCTCCGATTCTTTCTTAATAGCACACTGGGGTCATAAGGTGTTGGAGCAGGATCACAGTCACTAAAACCAAAGCGACTCAATACCTTTTCCACATAATGGGATTGTAACAAAGTTACCCCACCATCAGCTTCTCTAACAAGCTTGATGTTTAGAATGACATCAGCTTCTCCCAAATCTTTCATCTCGAAATTGCTCGATAGAAGATTTTTAACTTCCTCAATCACATTGAGATTTGATCCAAAGATCAAAATGTCATCAACATAAAGACACAGCATAACAGACTCACCCCCACCATACCGATAGTATACACACGTGTCAGATTCATTTACAACAAAGCCAGCTGCTGTAAGAGTATTATCAAATTTTTCATGCCATTGCTTAGGTGCTTGTTTTAGGCCATACAATGATTTTATCAACCTACACACCTTGTTCTCTTGACCATCCGCAATAAACCCTTCTGGCTGATCCATATAGATCTCCTCATCCAACTCTCCATTTAGGAAAGCTGTCTTAACATCCATCTGATGAATGATAAGACCATAAGAGGCAGCCACGGCTATTAATGTGCGAATTGTAGTCAATCGAGCCACTGGTGAGTAGGTATCAAAGAAATCTTCACCCTCCTTTTGGGTATATCCTTTGGCCACAAGCCTTGCCTTGTACCTCTCGATTGTACCATCAGGCCTAAGCTTTTTCTTGAAGATCCATTTACAACCTATAGGTTGACAACCATAAGGACGGTCAACGACCTCCCAAGTTCCATTAGACATAATAGATTCCATCTCACTCCTTACTGCTTCCTTCCATAAGTCAGCATCAGGAGAGGAATATGCCTCACTAATGGTAGTTGGTGTGTCTTCCACAAGGTACACTATAAAGTCATTACCAAAGGATTTTGCAACCCTCTGTCTCTTGCTCTTTCGAGTGACTATAGTGTCATCCTCCTCAGGGATGTGCACGTGAGAATCCTCAGCATGATCTATAGGAATCGACAGTTCGTGCTCATGGGAAATTATAGTCTCATGACTTGTATCACTAGGTGTATTCTTCATGGGAAACTCATTCTCAAAAAATGTTGCGTCTCTTGATTCCATGATAGTATCAACATACATATCTGGCACATCAGATTTTATAATTAAGAACCTATACCCAGTGCTGTGAAAAGAGTACCCAAGGAATATACAGTCAACAGTTTTAGGCCCAAGTTTACGCTTTTTGTTGATTGGCACATTCACTTTAGCCAAGCAACCCCAAGTGCGTAAATACGAGAGATTTACTCTTCTCTTTTCCCATTCCTCAAATGGAGTGATCTCTTTGTTCTTTGTTGGAACTCTATTCAGGACATGACATGCTGTCAAAATCGCCTCACCCCACCATGCCTTGGATAATCCCGCTGTACTCAACATGGCATTCACCAAATCTGTTAGAGTGCGGTTTTTCCTTTCAGCAATCCCATTGGATTGTGGTGAGAATGGCGGTGTCCTCTCATGAATAATACCATGTTCCACGCAGAACTCATCGAACACATTAGAGAAATATTCTCCACCTCGATCAGACCTTAACCGTTTTATTTTCCTCTCAAGTTGGTTCTCTACTTCAGCTTTATAGGCCTTAAAATAATTGAACGCTTCATCTTTTGTTTTTAAGAGATACACATAGCAAAATCTAGTGGAGTCATCTATAAAAGTGAGAAAGTATCTTTTACCACCTTTGGTCAAAATTCCATTCATCTCGCACAGATCAGAATGAACAAGTTCTAGAGGTGCCAAACTCCTCGCCTCGGCAGCCTTGTGAGGCTTGCGGGGTTGTTTTGATTCAACACACACATGGCACTTAGACTTTTTGACCAAATTAAATTTAGGAATTAAATTTATATTTGCTAACCGCATAAGACAGCCAAAGCTTGCATGACAAAAACGTGAATGCCATAAATCCGACTCATCAGAAAAATGAACAGAATTCACGAGTTTATTACACACATCATGCAGTGATAAGCGGAACAACCCTCCGCAATCATATCCTTTACCAACAAAAGTACCATGTTTCGACACAACACATTTATTAGACTCAAGAACAACTTTGTAGCCATCTCGACATAGCATAGAAGCACTGACGAGATTCTTCTTGATAGAGGGCACATGCTGCACGCTCTTCAATGGCACCGTCTTTCCCGAAGTAAACTTCAGAATGACCGTACCAACACCAAGAACATGAGCACGCGACCCATTTCCCATTAACAAGGCGCCAGACCTCCCGACCTGGTAGGAGGAGAACATAGAGGCATCAGCACACACATGAATATTTGCACCACTGTCCATCCACCACTCAGGTGAATTACAAACTGAGAGAACAAATGGTAAAGAGTTACCATACCCAGATGTTCCATCTCCAGTTTCAGTGGTTACAACATTTGCTGATTTCTTGTCCTGTGTGAACTTGCGATCAGGGCACTCTCTAGCCCAATGTTGATCACTGCCACAGACAAAGCAACCTCCCTTTCCCTTGTTGTTGTTCTTCTTTTTAAATTGTGCTGTATGAACAGGTTTATTTGCGTTCTCTGGTTTGTTTTGGTTTTTCTTCTTGTTAAACTTGCGGAAGTTTCTCTTCTGCACCACATTAGCAGTAGAGGTCTCCACACCTTTTCCATTGTCCTTTGATCTAGCTCTTTCCTCAACATCAAGAGTACCAATGAGCTCCTCCACATTGAACTCTTGTCTCTTATGTTTGAGAGAGGTAGCAAAGTCCTTCCAAGAAGGTGGCAACTTGGCGATTATACCGCCAGCCACAAACTTGTCAGGCAAGGGACAAGGAAAAAGTTCGAGTTCCTTAGCTAGTGCCTGAAACTCATGAGCCTGTTCCACTACAGATCGGTTCTCAACCATCTTGTAGTCATACAGCTGCTCCATGAGGTACAGCTCGCTACCAGCGTCAGTAACTCCAAACTTTCCAACAAGAGCATCCCACAGCTCTTTCCCTGTGGGAAGGATGATATAGCTTTTCTGGAATTTTGTGTCAAGTGCGCTAATCACTGCACCTCGAAAGAGGTTGTCTTCAGCCTTAAACTTAGCCTCATCCTCAGGAGGTAAGTTGGCAGGCTTGCCCTCAGCGGCATGAAAACAAGACATTGCAGTTAGCCACAATTCCATCTTAGCTTTCCATATCAAGAAGTTTTTACCATCAAAAGGATCAGGCTTAAGCACAGCAGCAAAACCTCTGACAGAAAAATGCCTAACATTAGGTTTTTGGATTGTTAGAAATATAGGCATTTTCCATATCATTTTAATTCCATAAATTAACATTATGATGATGACATATAAAATATGTTTAATTATAGAAATCACTATCTCAAATATATCCATAACAATATGGATCAGGAGAACGTAAAGCATATGGATCATATAAATATAATAAGCATATAAACATGGAACATGTATTATTATGGAACAACTGAAAATAAACAGATAGCAACATAAACAGCATAACTGTAAAATTAAGATAAACAGATTTATCATATTACTAGTATAATCAGGCATCAGACATGTCATGATATAATACGACAAAACAGATTGGATAAATTTATGGCTATAAATAAAACAGCAGGTATGAACATATATAATTTGCAGAATGTAAAATAGTGAGGAGATGAATTGATCATACCCTCCCATGCGCTCCGAGGATCTAGATCCTTGTCCAACTTCAATTGTCATGTCTCCAGGAAGAAGACGATTTGGGCAGTCGCGTAGACGCTCCCCAAAAACCTAATTGCCGATTCCCCGTGCAAGGTCTCGAACGGCACAGTGAGGAGATGAATTGATCATACCCTCCCATGCGCTCCGAGGATCTAGATCCTTGTCCAACTTCAATTGTCATGTCTCCAGGAAGAAGACGATTTGGGCAGTCGCGTAGACGCTCCCCAAAAACCTAATTGCCGATTCCCCGTGCAAGGTCTCGAACGGCACCGGCTTCGGAGGCACCTGCCCTCTCGCTTCTCTGTGCGCGCAGAGTCACGAGATGGGAATACCCTCACTCGGCGGCTGGACTGTGATTCTGAAAGTAGTGTGTTCGCGTGTACCGAGTTATGTCATGAGTCGGCCAGCACTCGCCGAGTCACGCCATAAGTCGGCCAGCTGAAGGAGAAGGGTCACTCGGCTGGCTGACGAAGAGACAGAGTCACTCGGCTGGAGAGTCACTCGGCCGACGAAGAGACAGGGTCACTCGGCTGACGTACGCGGTTAGTGAGTGCTAAAAATTAACACAACCACACCACGCACGCTCGCCTGCCTGCCTGCCTGCCTGCCACGCCCGGCCCGGCCCGGCCGGCGGCGGCGGCGGCGCGCGCGCGCGCGTGTGGCACGCCCTTGTCCATTTCTTGACTTCTCAAGTTAAGTGGAATAAATCCCACCATATAAGTCAAGGCAAAAGACCCTTGGACTTCCAATGTGGTACTATTGGTATTCTCCACCATTACACACCATAGAGTTTATTCAATAAATGGGCCAAGCCCATAAAAGATCCAACAGAAACTACATTTCTGAAGGTGTCTAAAAGGTGTGTGTAGAGTGTGCTTACTAGTAGTTTAGTCACCATGACCCAAATGCTTTCGAGCTCGTACCAAGATTACCTAAGCTGAGCATCATCCCAGATCTGTTGGCCACCCTCGCTGTCAAGGTCAACGGCGACCACAAGGCAGCAAGCATCCAGCACAGCACATGGGCCAAAGAATGAGCTGTGTCAAGTGTGAGCTACAACCATATAGGGATCAGCTAAGCTTATCATATCTTCCTTTTTTTTTCTCATTCAGCTGCTACTGCAGCCTACAAAGGATAACATAATGGGCCGACCCAGGACGCAATATGTTGGTCAGTCCCACCAGTTAGCACCACCTCGCTAGCTCAGATGAGTAGAAGATACCTTAAAAGTTCAGCTCTGGCAACTTGCAGCACGACCTTACTTGAACAGGATCTGTTCTATAGGATCGTACCGTTGCATCCTTGATTAATAAGGAGGCAAGCACTTAAACCTGGTTGATGAGTAAATGACCTCTGGGTCAGAGCGTGATTAACAGCCAGGATTCAGTCTCTGTGCTTTGTCTGGTGCTGTAGATGATCGTTCCTGGTCAGGAACCGTGGCTAGGGTGGCCTTACAGGTTGTCTGACAGGTCTCAATCTTTTTTTGCCTTGCTTCAGTTGAAACAATGGACACCTCGACATTTTTTTTGCCACCAATAATGATGGAACTATGTTGCGTTTGAAGGGATTTTTGATGCTGTGTTGTGTTTGAAGAAACATTTGAGTAAAATATTTCAGCTGGCTTTTCTTCAACGTTTGCCCTCCGATCAAAAGGGGGAGATCTCTTACTCGTTTTTGCCATCAGTAATACAATTTTTTAGCTGTGATGTATTTGAAGAGAATTTAAGCAGGATATTCCTGTCACTAGCTGTTCTGACTCAGTGTTGCTCTCAAACTAAAAGGGGCAGATCGCTTTCCCGTTTTGGCATTAGTAGAGCCAGACAAAACATTAGTATTGAGCCATCATGACTCTTTATTTCTGACTATGCGAATCTGCAATATGACTCTCAAACTAAAAGTTTGCCCTTCGAGTTGCTGCCTCATCTCTGACTATGCGAATCTGCAATATGCAACACATTAGTATTGAGCCATCATGACTCTTTATTTCTTTCCACTTGATCTGCAGGAAGTTCAGTTGTTTTGATTTCCCTTTTTCTTTTTTGGTTGACAAGTAAAACTGTACGCTTAAAAAACCCGAGTCTATGCAGCTCCGGTGCCTTGTGATTGTGAGTTGTGACCGATGCTCATGCTATTCTGCATTTCTGCGATGTATGTAGCTAGTAGATCTTCGAAACTAACACCGCATACCATCCTCATCCACTGCTTGATTTTTTAGTCTCTCCGCTGGCCAAAAATGTCATGATGCCAGAAACCTCAACTACCTTGAATCAACACGGGCCCAGCACAGCAGTGCGATGACGACAGAAACCAAAAAAATGAGCCAATGGTTCAGGCATATGAAATTAAGTTCACTACCGCAGCCATTATAGGCTGTGTTCGCTGCGGCTTGCTGCGGCTTTAATCCGGCTGCGGCTGCGGCTTCTACAGTATTTTGTCTCTACTGATTGCAGCTGCAGCAGTACAAACAGCCGTAACAGTACGGCTTTAAGCCGCAGCGAACACAGCAATAGTAGGCCAAGGCAATTTCAGAAGGAGGCAATATGCAGAAACTACATTTCTGAAGGTGAGTAAAAGGTGAGCGTAGAGTGTACTTACTAGTAGTTTAGCCACCATTACACAAATGCTTTCGAGCTTGTATTAAGACTTCCTAAGCTGAGCATCATCACTGATCTGCAGGCCACCCTCGCTTCGCTGCCAAGATCAACACAACCATCTTAGGATCAGCTGAGATTATCAGTCTTTCCTTTTTTTCATTCAGGTGAGGCATCAAGCTACTACTGCCTCGATGGGCTGGACCTAAAGCCCACCGGTTAGTGCCACCTCGGTTGGTCGCATGCGTAGAAGCCAGCTTGAAAATTTAGCTCTGGTAACTCACGGCACAACCTTACTTGAACAGGATCTGTTCTATATGATCGTAGAGTTGCATCCTTGATTAATAAGGGAGGCAAGCACTTAAACCTGGTTGATGAGTAAATGACTCTGGCTAGGGGGTGGCCTACAGGTTGTTTGACAGGTCTCTCAATCTTTTTGCTCTGCTCCAGGTGACGCCATTAATGATATACTTTTTATCCGTGTTGCGTTTGAAGAAACTCCAACTAGCTTTTCCTCGACATTTGCACTCAAATTAAGAGGGCCAGATATCTTGCTCGCTTTTGCCATCAGTAATAAAGATGCATTTGAAGGGGATTTAAGGAGGATATTTCTGTCACTAGCTGTTTTTGCTTAGTGTTGCTCTCAAATTAAAAGGGGCAGATCTCTTGCCCCTTTTGGCATTAGTAGAACCATACTTTTGGCACAGTTTTTCTGCTACAAGTCGCTTCTGACTGGAGGCATGGTCTGCAGAAAGTTCAGTTGGTTTGATCTCCCTTTTTTTTCTTTTTTGGGTTGACAAGTAAACACGTACGTTTCAAAAAAAAAAAACAATAGCCCAATCTATGTAGCTCTGGTACCTGAGTTGTGACCAACGTTTCATACTATTCTGCATTTCTGCGTTGTATATAGCTAGTAGATCTTCAGAACTAACACCGCTTCATGCCACATCATCCACTGCTTGATTTCAGTCTCTTCGCTGGCCAACTCCCAACAGTGTGATTGACGCCACAAACCTCAACTACGTTGAATCAACACGGCCCCAGCAGTGTGATGACGCCAGAAACAAAAAAACCCAATAATTTAGTATAATGACCGGTAGATATATGATCTGTATTGGGGATGACGAATTGAGAGATAGAGCAGACATAGAGATGCCTCACCTGGGAGAATGCAGCTAGATGGAAGCAAAGGTGCCGCTGGCACCGAAATAAAAAACTTAGGGCCTGTTCGGTTCCAATGGATTGAGCACCCGAAATAATTCTTAGCTGGATTGTTTGTCTAATTTATATAAGGTTTGGTGGGCTCGAATAATTCTGGGTGAAATCCGGCATAAACGAACAGGCCCTTATTTGGTTTTGGGTAAGTTTGCTACGTTTTGTGTCCACTAGTAAATGACGCGCGCACGTGCGCATTGAAAATATTTAGTAATATAAGTGACAAGAGTATTATAGCTTTCTATATTGTTTCATTGATTGTCTGGCGAAGCTGAATCAGCTAGACGAGTGGATTTGGAGAGAGAGAGGGATAGAAACAGCTCGGGATTTAATCGCCCAAAGTAGCAGATCGGAAGTTAAATAAAGCCTTGGAACAATTTTATTACGATAACAAAACATAGCGCACCAAATAAAAGTTTAATTACAAAACAAAGTATGGCAATTTTTTGGTCTTTCTTTTACACAGATCTTTAGTTTGCCTAATAATTTAATCATAAGATGCACGCTGATAGTTTAAATTTGTTCCAAGATTAGTTTGTCCTTGGATTATCCAAATTTGATCCAGGAGGCCTAGATTAGTGTACTTTGTTCTTGGATTAACCAAATTTGATTCAAGAGGTCCACAAACCAATCAATTCGACATATTGCATGTTTGATCGTGTGACATTTGTGTGCAGATGGAAAATCGATCTTTCATTGCTGAACAACGGTGCCCATCAGCAAACTGGCATTTCTTTCCTTTTTTTGTGTGTGGACTGTCCTCAGATTGGTGGGAAGTCCCCAGTTCCCACTGATGCACCGTCGGTGCCAACGGTTGCCAGAGTAACAGAAGCTGTTTCATTTCAGCTCATTCCTTCAGCCTCTACAGATAACACCAAAATACTTTAGAAATGGCCTAGGGGTACATTTCCCTTTCATCACCGGATAGTTTGGTGCACCACCGGACAGTCTGGTGAATTTTAGTCGCGGCGCTTTATTCGTTTTCCGAGAGCGACGAGTTCGTCGTCGAAGACTTGGGCGCGGGCGCTGATGACGCACCGGACAGTCCGGTGATTTTTAGTGAAGTCGCTCGGCCAATTCCCAAGAGCAGCTAGTTCACCTCGAGCCAGCCTAGGGCACCGGACAGTCCGGTGTGACAGGTTGGTGCTGGTTTTGGCTGTACTTAGCCAACTCTTCTCCAATTCTTTTCTTCTTATCTTATCACTGTTTCTAGCACTTAGATAAATACGTTAGTACTCAAAAAAATTTACTAAGTCTAGAAACATATCTTGTTCTTTGATTTGCACTTCTCACTCATTTAGCACATAAGAACTCAGTCAATATATGTTGGGCATCTAATCACCAAAACATTTATAAAAATGGTCCAAGGGCACATTTCCCTTTCAGTTGGGTGGCGGTGCCACTGTTTCCCGGGTGTGGGAGGGATGTAGCTCCTGTGCCATTGGTCGGCCAGTGAACGAATGTGATTAGATCGAACCGTGTGCGTCACTGGGCCATAGAAATCTCAGCGGACGACCATGATTAATGACAGTATACCCCTTCGTCCATTTAGAATCCCGACCGTGGATTGCCTGATCGATGGCTCGAGACGCGTACCGTTTCTTGAATAAAATGTGTTAATCTGGGCCTTCGGAATTTGATCGTGTGGCTGTGGCGCGCCCATACCCTTTCGGGCGCGGGCTTTTGCATAAGAGATCCCGAGAAAAGAAAGTAATAATTCGCTATCCACACATGCGTAGAGAGTCTTGCGCATAGGTCCTGGTATTTGTAGATTTGACCCTGGAGTTCTAACAAATTGTGTCCGAAGTCCAGGAATCTCCAGGGATTAATAAAATTAATTCAAAATTGATTTTTAAATGCCAAATTAATTCTAAAACCTTAGAAAATGCATAACTAATTCGTGTTAAATCCTTTTTGATCCATTCGTTGCATTAAAATTATATTAATATTGTTTATCATCTGGTAACCTTATTTTGTCATGAAACATAGGTTAAAATTATGCAATTAATTTATTCTATGCCAGACACCTAAATCTTCAGAAAATCATAACTCTCTAACCATAACTCCGAATATAGTGATTCTCGAATCTAGGATCTAGTTGCGACGCATAGAACATTATTATGCAGTTTGTGCTTATGTTTGGTGTGATGTTAATTTTGTCTATACTATATTTGTTTGTATTGTTACGACTAGCAGCGAGGTTATGAGAATCTTGAAGATCAAGTTGGTACCTGGGAATCTTGAGTCTCAGGCAAGTTGTGCCCTTGATCACTCATTTTTAACCAATAATGTTCCTGTTAATCACTGTGACTTGTCAGATTAATTTGATGGGACCTAATAGGTTTCCCTAACATTGTTTAACCCCCACCCTGCAAACAGATGAACTATTGGGTAGATTTGCTATTGTTCTACCTGGTTTTGGGAAACTAATGTTTTAGTATGATCATGTTCCAATTATGTTGTTGTTTAATTATTGTTCATCATAAGATCATATTGTTAATTAGAACATAGAGAACCACCCGGAATAACAGCGCTACCGCATGGGTAGAATGGGACGTCCTTGGCCAATTAATTAGGAAAGATAGGAAGAGATTACCTTACCCGGGTAGGGGCAAGCGGGGAGGCGTCGCTGCAGAGTATTGGGAGGTCCTCGGGTCGAATTGTCTGTAAAGATTTTCGGACGATGGATTCCTATGCTTCCTTCTTCCTGAATCCGTAGCGGGTTTTCTCGAACTAGTGGAACTTTAGAAAGGCCTCGTAGTGCTACCCTGTCTCGCTTCCTTGGTAGAGGTGTATGTGGTCCGTACAACCCCGTGGCAGATGGGTAACACAACTTGTGGGTAAATATGTGCAACCTATGCAGAGTGTAAAACTGGTATATCAGCCGTGCTCACGGTCATGAGCGGTTCGGACACTCACATGAGTAAATTATGGAACTAAGCTTAATTTGTCATATGCATTGCATTGTGGGTGTTAATATCAATTATGATCTCTTACTTAATTGGTTTGGTATCTACTTGTACATAATAACTGCTAATAAAATTTTGACCAACTCTAAAAGCAATGCTCAGCTTTAACCATCTCCTTTGCTAAGCCTTACACTTCACATGAGCGTAAGAGACTAATGGGACAGAATATACGTTGTGGGTCTCAGCTCGTCGATTCCTACATTAAAGATCGCAGACAGGAGATGCGTATGTTCGCGGAATCAATGCGTTATGACAGTCCGATGCGTGTTGAGCGGAGGAGATTGAAGGCTGCAATTGAGAAGAGAGAACAAGATGCAAGGGAATGGGAGGCGTCTAGAGCCGAGAAACATATGTTGGGAAAACTTGTTGGTCGTCCGAGTGCAAGTGACTGAGAAAAAAAACATGTTGGTTTTGCTTGTACATTGTATTTATCTTGTCTTTGCAAACTTATTTGTCCACACATCATATTTGCAAAGATTGGATGTGTCGTAAACTATCTCGCAGATGAGGCTCGTGCAAGATACGTTCGGAAAAACTGGCGACGATGGAGTTGATGGAGAAGGAGGACACATCAAGGTTGATTGAGCTTATTGCACTCGCTGAGGCAGGATTACATGGGGAAGAGAAGGACGACACATCAAGGCGGATAGAGCAAAGGTGAGTGAAGGAGAGAGAGCGCGGGAGTGAAAACGCCGAGCGAGATATTTTATCACACCTCGGCGCCAAGATCTATGGCGCCAAGGTGCGACACGCCACGTCCGTAAACGTATGCCATCATGTCTCGTAAGTCGGCGTCATAGGCTCTGGCGCCGAGCTGTGTTACCTCGGCGCCACATCCTATGACACCGAACAAATGGTCCAAATGCAGATTAAGTCGTCTAGAGATCTAAACATAAATTGTTTCAGAAAAAAGACTAAAATACCAAAAAAAATCGGTTGGAGTGCCACTAGGATACGTGCAATGTAAATACTTGTGCAGTATGTTTAGCACTCGCCCAGGAAACGCAGTCAGACATAAAAACGGTAAAGGAACAAGACACAGAACAAAACTTCTCTTTACATTGTGGTCACTGATCGGTCTATATACACAGACTGACAGACGCTTATCAACAGATAAAATGACAGCGTCATCCAGCTTTGCACTATCATGAATACCGGTACCTACCAGTACTGAAAACACGAGACACAGAGCACATCTTGCTGTCTTGCTGATTCAACCACCATTGATGACCATAGATTGATCATTCTGAGTGAAAGCACAGTATGCCATGGTAACTTCAGGTGTAAACGAGAGTTGAGTTGTTCACGCATAGCAATTTAAGTTCACTACTGCAGCACTATCCACTATGGTAGGTCAAGGCAATTTCAGGAGGCACTATACAGAAACTACATTTCTGAAGGTGTCTAAAAGGTGTGTGTAGAGTGTGCTTACTAGTAGTTTAGTCACCATGACCCAAATGCTTTCGAGCTCGTACCAAGATTACCTAAGCTGAGCATCATCCCAGATCTGTTGGCCACCCTCGCTGTCAAGGTCAACGGCGACCACAAGGCAGCAAGCATCCAGCACAGCACATGGGCCAAAGAATGAGCTGTGTCAAGTGTGAGCTACAACCATATAGGGATCAGCTAAGCTTATCATATCTTCCTTTTTTTCTCATTCAGCTGCTACTGCAGCCTACAAAGGATAACATAATGGGCCGACCCAGGACGCAATATGTTGGTCAGTCCCACCAGTTAGCACCACCTCGCTAGCTCAGATGAGTAGAAGATACCTTAAAAGTTCAGCTCTGGCAACTTGCAACACGACCTTACTTGAACAGGATCTGTTCTATAGGATCGTACCGTTGCATCCTTGATTAATAAGGAGGCAAGCACTTAAACCTGGTTGATGAGTAAATGACCTGTGGGCCAGAGCGTGATTAACGGCCAGGATTCAGTTTCTGTGCTTTGTCTGGTGCTGTAGATGATCGTTCCTAGCCAGAGCCCTGGCTAGGGTGGCCTACAGGTTGTCTGACAGGTCTCAATCTTTTTGCCCTGCTTCAGTTGAACACAATGGACACCTCGACACTTTTTTTGCCACCAATATTGATGGAACTGTTTTGCGTTTGAAGGGAATTTTGATGCTGTGCTGTGTTTGAAGAAACGTTTGAGTAAAATATTTCAGCTGGCTTTTCTTCAACGTTTGCCCTCCGATTAAAAGGGGAGATCTTTTACTCGTTTTTGCCATCAGTAATACAATTTTTTAGCTGTGATGTATTTGAAGGGAATTTAAGCAGGATATTCCTGTCACTAGCTGTGCTGGCTCAGTGTTGCTCTCAAACTAAAAGGGGCAGATCTCTTTCCCGTTTTGGCATTAGTAGAGCCAGACTTGTGGTACAATTTGCCAGCTTCAAGTTGTTGCTTCATCTCTGACTATGTGAATCTGCAATATGTAACACATTAGCATTGAGCCATCATGACTCTTTATTTCTTTCTACTTGATCTGCAGGGTTGTTTTGATTTCCCTTTTTCTTTTTTGGTTGACAAGTAAAACTGTACGCTTAAAAAACCCGAGTCTATGCAGCTCCGGTGCCTTGTGATTGTGAGTTGTGACCGATGCTCATGCTATTCTGCATTTCTGCGATGTATGTAGCTAGTAGATCTTCGAAACTAACACCGCATACCATCCTCATCCACTGCTTGATTTTTTAGTCTCTCCGCTGGCCAAAAATGTCATGATGCCAGAAACCTCAACTACCTTGAATCAACACGGGCCCAGCACAGCAGTGTGATGACGACAGAAACCAAAAAATTGAGCCGATAGTTCAGTCATATTAAATTAAGTTCACTGCAGCAACCATTATAGTAGGCCAAGGCAATTTCAGAAGGAGGCACCATGCAGAAACTACATTTCTGAAGGTGACTAAAAGGTGAGCGTAGAGTGTACTCACTAGTAGTTTAGCCACCATTACACAAATGCTTTCGAGCTTGTATTAAGACTTCCTAAGCTGAGCATCATCACTGATCTGCAGGCCACCTTCGCTTCGCTGCCAAGATCAACAGCAACCATTTTGGGATCAGCTGAGTTTATCAGTCTTCCCTTTTTTCATTCAGGTGAAGCATCAAGCTACTACTGCCTCGATGGGCAGGACCTGAAGCCCACCGGTTAGTGCCAACTCGGTTGGTCACATGCGTAGAAGCCAGCTTAAAAATTTAGCTCTGGGAGCTCTGTGGCAAAAGGATTTAAGCAACAGTATGGTATTGATTATGACGAGACCTTTAGTCCGGTTGTTAAACCAACTACTATTCGTCTGCTTCTTTCCCTAGCAGTCTCACGGTTGTTAAACCAACTACTATTCGTCTGCTTCTTTCCCTAGCAGTCTCACGAGATTGGGCTATTCGTCAGATTGACATTCAAAATGCATTTCTCCACGGTTTTCTTAATGAAGTCTCACGAGATTGAGATTGGGCTATTCGTCAGATTGACATTCAAAATGCATTTCTCCACGGTTTTCTTAATGAAGACGTCTATATGAAGCAACCACCAGGTTTTGCTGATTCTACTCATCCAGATTATCTTTGCAAATTGGTTAAATCTCTGTATGGATTAAAACAAGCACCTCGTGCGTGGTTTTCTTCAGCAAGAAATTAATTGATCTTGGGTTTTCACCATCAAAGGCTGATGTCTCTCTCTTCATACTTAATAAGGGTGGTGTTCAGATATATATGTTGATTTATGTAGATGACATAATCATTATTAGCTCATCGTCAGCTACCGTGGATAGACTCCTTAGTCAACTCCGTAATGATTTTGCAGTCAAAGATCTTGGTCCTTTGGCATATTTTTTGGGCATTGAATGTCAGCACACCACGCATGGGCTCATCCTGTCTCAGCAAAAATATATTCATGATCTTCTCACTCGGACCAACATGCTGACATCCAAGCCGGTTGCTACGCCAATGCTACCAGCTGATAAATTGCAAATCCAGGGTGGCGCACCACTCTCTGCTGAAGACGCAACCAGATATCGGAGTGCCATTGGGGCCCTGCAGTATCTTCTTCTCACTCGGCCAGATATTGCTTTCTCGGTCAACCGGGTGTGCCAATTCATGGTTGCACCTACTGCTGATCATTGGATGGCAGTCAAGCGGATTTTGAGATATCTACATGGAAATATCAACATGGGTCTCTGTTTCACCAAGAGTAATTCCTTTCTTCTAAGTGCTTTTTCTGATGCGGATTGGACCGGAAATATTGATGATCGGCGTAGTACTGGGGGTTATGCTATTTATATTGGACCTAACCTTATTTCTTGGGGGACTCGCAAACAGCCTACTGTCTCGCGATCTAGCACTGAGGCGGAATATAAGGCCATTGCTGATGGTACAGCAGAATTAATATGGCTTCAAGTATTGCTGCGAGAACTTGGCATATCTTCATCTCGTGCTGCTGTCATGTGGTGCGATAATATTGGTGCGACATACTTGTGTGCTAATCCAGTATTTCATCAACGATCAAAACATGTGGAGGTAGACTATCACTTTGTTCGAGAACGTGTTGCTACACATCAACTAGAGGTTCGTCCAATCTCGACAAAGGACCAAGTTGCAGATATCACGACGAAGGCTCTTCCGACGACATCGTTTAGTAAATTCCGGGCCAATCTAAACTTAGTCGCACCATGTTTAGATTGAGGGGGGGGTGTTAGGATATCTTGTTATTCTGTTAGCGTATCCCATTATTCTTGGCTGGAGCTGCGCCTCCCTCTCGGCAGGTTGTTGCCTTGCTTGTACATATCTGCATGTATCTTTTGATCTATAAATACATGCACAGCCCCATGGGGTAGATGTGCCTTGCGCCATTCAACAGGCGCCAGAAAAAAAATGTTTAGTATAATGACTGGTAGATATATGATCTGTATTGGGGATGAATTGAGAGAGAGAGAGAGAGAGCAGACATA
Source organism: Zea luxurians (assembly GCA_029449295.1). NCBI lineage: Eukaryota > Viridiplantae > Streptophyta > Magnoliopsida > Poales > Poaceae > Zea > Zea luxurians. Next base: position 18,684,081 of record JAOPSE010000009.1, read on the forward strand.
GAGATGCCTCACCTGGGAGAATGCAGCTAGATGGAAGCAAAGGTGCCGCTGGCACCGAAATAAAAACTTATTTGGTTTTGGGTAAGTTTGCTACGTTTTGTGTCCACTAGTAAATGACGCGCACCTTGTGCGCATTGAAAATATTTAGTAATATAAGTGACAAGAGTATTATAGCTTTCTATGTTGTTTCATTGATTGTCTGGCGAAGCTGAATCAGCTAGACGGGTGGATTTGGAGAGAGAGGGATAGAAACAGCTCGGGATTTGATCGCCCAAAGTAGCAGATCGGAAGTTAAATAAAGCCTTGGAACAATTTTATTACGATAACAAAACATAGCGCACCAAATAAAAGTTTAATTACAAAACAAAGTGTGGCAATTTTTTGGTCTTTCTTTTACACAGATCTTTAGTTTGCCTAATATTTTAATCATAAGATGCACGCTGATAGTTTAAATTTGTTCCAAGATTAGTTTACTCTTGTCCTTGGATTATCCAAATTTGATCCAGGAGGCCTAGATTAGTGTACTTTGTTCTTGGATTAATCAAATTTGATCCAAGAGGTCCACGAACCAATCAATTCGACATATTGCATGTTTGATCGTGTGACATTTGTGTGCAGATGGAAAATCGATCTTTCATTGCTGAATAACGGTGCCCATCAGCAAGCTGGCATTTCTTTCTTTTATTTTTTTCTGTGGACTGTCCTCAGATTGGTGGGGAGTCCCCAGTTCCCACTGATGCACCGTCGGTGCCAACGGTTGCCGGAGTAACAGAAGCTGCTTCATTTCAGCTCATTCCTTCAGACTCTACAGATAAAGTTACCAGCAGTACCATTAATCTTGGACACTTCGTCGTCTAAATACCTCTGTATCGACCTATAAAAAATAGGTAGAGAGTTTAATTGTCCGTGCTTCCACTCACCTTGTTGTACAATAACATTATTGTTTTCGTGTAAAATAGATGAGAGCAGTGACTTGCAAAAGCCTCGTGGTTTGGGAGTCGAAGCATTGATTGTACACTTGTATGAAATAATGACGATCTAGTTTTCACTTCGTTTTTTTATACTCTTTATGTCAATTGATATTGGTGTTCCCAATTTGGGATCCAACTCGTCAGCTATCCCAAACCCTAGGGCAGCTTCTCTGAACATGATGTTACCTTTGTTTTTTTTCACTATCAAAGTCAAATGTCATCAAGGCATGGCTGGTGTCTACTCCGCACAACCGAATCATTCGGTTTTAGATTCATATTTCATTCGACTCAAATACTTTCCAAAGCATTATCTTCTGCTAGCAGTCCTAAATTTTCCCAGAGCCTGCAGGATTATGTACAGTACAGGTCTTCATTTCTCAAGTCTTAAATTCCCAAGTCATGAACTGACAACTCAATTTTTTCTCCTAAACAAGAGCAAGCAGCAGCGAACATTGAGCAAGCCGGGTGCGTTCAATGACGAACGTGGAGTGGTCGCGGAGGTCGCTGGGCGCCTTGAGGGCGGCATGGTCGTGCCCGTTCTCGGCGGGCAGGACACTCCTTCTGGATCCCGTGAAGGAAGGCACGATCCTCTAGCCGTCGCCCGCGCACATGGTTTTTTCTTTTTGAGTATTCTTTCCGTTTGCGAGGAATCTCCACAAGTTAGAGCCTCTCGCTCTTACAATATAAATCATAAAGAAGCACAAGAGTAAAAGAGGGAAAGCAACGCACACAAGACTCGAACCCACAACACACACACGCACAAGTCAAGACTTGAGCTCGAAACACAGCACAAGGAGTTCGCAACTCAAACGCAGCTCAAGTCACTAACACAACGAATCAAATGTGTGGAGGCGGTGTCTGAGAGTCTTAGGATGTCTCTTGAAAGCTTGGTATTGTGCTTCATGCGCCTAGGGGTCCCTTTTATAGCTCCAAGGCAGCTAGGTGCCGTTGGAGATCAACTTGGAAGGCAATTCCTGCCTTCTATCGAGTGGCGCACCGGACAGTCCAGTGCCCCACCGGACAGGTCCTGTAGCTATCTGGTGCGCGATCTCTTTCCTTTTCTGGCGAAGCCGACCGTTGGATCTTCAGATCTGTTGGTGCACCGAACACTATCCGGTGTCCGATGCACACCGGACAGTCCGGTGCAACCATCCGACCGTTGGCTTCGCCACGTGTCGCCCGTTGATCGCGCAGGCGACCGTTGGTCGCGAGCGCCGTTGGCTCATCGGACAGTCTGATGCACCACCGGACAGTCCGGTGAATTTTAGCCACGACGCTTTATTCATTTTCCGAGAGCGACAAGTTCGTCGCCGAAGACTTAGGCGCGGGCGCTGATGACGCACCGGACAGTCCGGTGATTTTTAGTGAAGTCGCCCGCCAAATTCTCGAGAACAGCTAGTTCACCTCGAGCCAGCCTAGGGCACCGGACACTGTCCGGTGCACCACCGGACAGTCCAGTGTGACAGGTTGGTGCTGGTTTTGGCTGTACTTAGCCAAATCTTTGTAACACCCCTGGTGTTACTGTTACTAAAACTTGAGCATGACATCATGAGCATTGGCATTTGCATATGTTTGACACACCTAGAGTGCATTCACTAGGCAAAAATTTCAAACAAGTTGTATTGTCATGGCATTTTGCAAATAAGACCCTAGTGTAGGGTGCTTAACCTTAAATAGGGATCTGAGGGGTAAAACAGGAGCCAAATAGAGAAAACTCTAAAGTTTAAGAGTAATAATCATAAAATATTACTAAGGATGGGTCTAAGTTACATTTACACCCCTGGGGTACCAGAAACCCTAATTGGAACCCTGGAAAACCCTAAATCCAAATCCTAGGGGCCTATGTACAAAAATAGTGCACTTGTGGGCTAAAGTGCAAAAACCATGTTAAATAAGTATCCTAAGTCATTTGGTTCACAAATATGTGGATTTGTAAGCTAAACCTTGGCTTTTGGACCTATTTGCAAAATTGACCTCATTTGGGTTCTATGCTAAGTCTGAAATCAGAAATTTGGCTCAACTTTGGAGCTTCGTAACTTTTAAATTCTAAGGTTTTTGCCCTATGTCACCACATCAAATTTGTAGCTCAATCATAGGAGAATAACTTTGCTTAAGTGTGAAAGCATACTTGTTATGAAGAAATGGAAGAAAAACACACTCAAATTCGAGTATCAGATTAGTGCCCTGTTGAATTTCAGAGATCCAGTTGAATGAGGCCAACTTTGGAACCTTGTAGAGCTCAATTTGTTGGGAGTCGGGCTATAACCTTTGTAACAAAGATAGAGTTGGTTTGTAGGGGAGTAACTTTGGTACAGTCCTCGTCCTAGGTTGTTGAACAAAAATGGATGAACCAGTGATACAAAGTTGCTCTGTCAGAGCTAAATCGCGTTGTTTATAGTGCCACTGCAAACTGAATTCCAAATAGAAATGGTCAAAGTGAAATGTGACCGGATTGCAAGCGTCATATCTATGAATCCCCTCGGTTTTGACCCAAATGTCCTGTAGAAGGTTTGAAGGCTGTTGAATCAAGAACAAACTTTATTAAGGAAGCTTGCCTAGTTATTAACAAGAATCAAGAGAATTAGTGGGTAGAAGGGGGTCGGATCAGGTAAGCAACGAAGATCAGGAACCAGAAATATCTACCGAGGAGGGGGAAAAGATCTCCAGTCACTGTGGTTTCGGATGTGTGCAGATGATTTGGGGATAGGATCGACCACGGCAGGATAACAACGAGCTGATTCATGGTTCCGCGAGCCTAGTCGGCCCCTGGCCGGAGACTTTTCGCCGGTGATCGCCGTGGCGCGGTATTTTGTCGCTGTGTCATTCGCGCCACCACCCTACCTCATTGTGCCTCTTCCTTACGTGGTTGCCATGCGCTAACAGCACACCTCGTGGTCGCGGATAGATCACCGGACCGTCGTGCCTATATATAGAACAGGGAGCCACGGCGAGGTACTCGCAGTTCTTCAGTAAGCCTGAGTAAAACCAGAAATTCGCACTGTCTCCTCCTCCTCCCCTCAAATTGGTTTAACACGGTGAATCAGTGGTTCTTTGCGATCAAATAGCCCCAGCGTGACCCCCTAGTTCCACCCGTGATTGCCGCGACGCTGTTTCCCTTTTCTTAAGCACTGTCAAGCCCGAATCCTCCGCGCTCCGTGGCCAGACCATCCTGGTATGATTCTGTGCTTTTGAAGTATTATTTCAGCAGTCCTGTATATCCATAAAGCTCACCGTGGCGACCAATTGGCCATTACTGGCACGGTGTTATGGGAACGCAGGCTCGACGTCGTGTTTCTGTCGTGCGCGTGAGCAGGGCGTTCTCTGAGCGTGCCAGTCAAATTGATGGCCGTAACAGCACGGGATTGAGTAGAATGTGGTTGGGCAGGGATCAGCAGGTGCTTAGGTCTCCCATGGCTGTGGCGCAGCGAGGGGGGTGTCCGTCCTCGCCGCCGTCCGAGGTCAGGGACTCATTTTTAAAATACACAGAAGATTGGGGGGGCTAGGGAGAAGATGTCAGCGACTCATTAAAACTAGCCGAGGACTTCTTCTCAGATTTTTGGAACCGGCAAGGGTCTTTGTGCAAAATCTCTCGCGCGGTCGCGCCCGGATTTTACTGGGGCCTGGACTGTGTTGGGCCAGTTTAAGCCCAATACTGTTCAGGATTTTCCCTTTTCTTTTTCAGTAGAACTTTAGAAATCTGTAAGAAATTGTAGAAAAATCCTAAAAATGTCAAACCGATTTTCCTAGATTCCTTATTTTCCATAGTATTTAATAAAAATAGTTTTATGATTTTTAGGACAAATAGGGAATTTTGGAGCATTTAAATTAGCTTAAAACATTGGTTCTGGATTTTTAGAAAATAGATAATAATTCCAAAATTGCCCAAACTTTTTATTTGAGCCCTAAACATTATTTAGAAGCTTTAGGTAGAATTTGGTTTGATTTGGACCTTGTTTGATAATTAGAACCCAAAACCCCCACCCCTGCTCTTTGAACTTCACTATTGACTCCGGAAACCCTAGGTTCTCGGAGTTCCGTGAAGGAAAATTGTATTCAAGACTTTAGATAATAAATTCTTATTATCTTTGCACTCTCATGAGCATTACATGACATTCATTCTTATATATATATATGGTCATATCTAGAAAACGAAGAAGAGGTTGAAGTAGAAGAAGAGAAGACTTCACCACCACCACCCGCGGAACTTCAGGCAGGGAATTGTTTTTACTTTGACATCTGCGGATCCGAGCCTGACTCACCCATAAACGAAGGCAAGCCCCGGTGCATTTGCCACCTCCTTAAAAATCTTTCTCACTTAATTGATGCATTAGGTGATAGGAATTGATTGATAAAACAATTACTGCATTACCTTCCTTGTATTTGATTACCTTCCTTTGAATCCCTGTTTTATAAAAAGTTTTTGCTATGCTTAGCCTTGCTTTAGAAAAACAAAATGTTTTGTTTTTACAAAAGATGATATGGCAAAAGTGGGTGGGATGTTTTTGAAAACAAAACTTGATGGTGGATCCATCATGGCCATGATGGGTTCAACATCGGAAAATATGTACCTCTGCCAGGTACCAAACTTTGGGTTTGAAATGATTAAGCTAAGATCGGGCGGGTGACTTGCACGAGAAAGGAGTCTCGGTGTAGTGTCTCCGTCTGAGCCGATTAAGGACCGTCTCGATGTAGGCCTGCTGACCGAGGACCCTTTAACTGGTCACATGCCTCGTCATGGGTAAGCCTTGCCTCGGGCAGACTAAGGCCAGAATAAGATAACACGCAATAGGCGTGGAGCGGTGGCGAGAGTAGCGTGTACCACTTGTGGCAAGAGGCTGGACGGTGGTGTATCTATGCTCTCGGTTGACGTGAACCTGATCTGGTCTTAAGAACTCCGGTGGCGGGTTGACATATGCAAGGGTTAAGTGCTACATATGTCGTGTGATCAGAGATCCTCAGCTGAGTATAATCGATTCGGATCGCCGTACCTTCGCGGTTATGAAGACTTGGTATCTGACTTACACGTAGAACTCCAGTGAAGATGACGGGTTGATAAAGAAATTGGCTAGTGCAGGTCAAGTGTTTGAACTAGGATAGAAAGAACTCTAGTTGCAGGTAATCTTACTTAACCTGACAAAAATAAAATTGGATTTTTAAGGATCCACTTTAGTAAGCATTTCTGCAAACAGAGTCATTGATTATGGATAAGCCTTACCTTGACTTCCTTAAGCCAGCATACCCTTGAGAGTCTTTTCCTTAGTCGGGTAAGTCTTGCTGAGTAATTCCATACTCAGGGTTTTATTCCCTATTGTTTTTAGGTGAGGAAGCAACAAACTTTTGTTGTTTCTGTTCCAAGGTGGTTCCAAAAGAAGAAAAGCAAGAGTAAAGCTGCGGGAGGAAGAGTCCCTCCATAAGAACTTTTGTTTAAAGACTTATCGGGAGGGGGTTTTGCCTCCCTTGGTGTGTAATAATACTACCCTGCACTCATAAGTTATATCCTGGTTTGTAATATATAACTTTGTCTTACTTTTAAAATAAAGGTAAGTTTATGTAACCGCTTCTGCATTTTCGTATCTCCGATGATCTGTAATGTCTACGTGATGGGTGAAACGCTCTTGGGAAAGGTAAGAAAAACAGATACCGGACTTGTCAAGTGATTCAGGGGCACCTACAGGGTTGTCTGAGGTCCGTGGGACAAGGACAACTGTAGGTGAGCCTAATGACTTGGGAGGTTCCATCATAGCTGGTATCGGAGCGAAGCCCTTCTCTGCAGATATTATGAGGCATCTTCAAAAGAATTTTCTAAAGACTCATCTAGAAAATTTCTTCCCTTCTTATCTATTATTTCTGAAGAGTTATATGAAAGACCAGGTAGGAGGAGTGCAATGTATAGAAGGTTGAATCAACTAAGGTTGGTTCTGTAATTACACATGCATCATGCTAAGAACTATGTTAATAAAATTTTCCCCCTAGAAAATGCCGCCGCGCACAAGGAAAACTGCACGAAAGCATACTGGCCCAATTGGTGTGCCATGTCATCAACTTGCCCCAAGACACGAGGATAGCAGTAGTGGGAGTAATGATCTGATCGGGGATCTTGAAGCGCAAGTGAATCAACTTCAAACAGAACTCCGACGCGGGACTGATATCTGGGTTGCGGATGGCGACAGAATCAATGAATTAAGAAGCGACATCCGCCGCCTGCAAGATCAGCTCGTAGATCGAGATTTAGCACTCGACTGGGCGGTTCAGTCTCGTTCGATTGCCTGGGCTAAGGAGGCAAAAGCTCAAGCCAGAGTAGAAGAGCTTAGCTCAGCCATCGATAACCTGCAGGCTTATTGCAATACTCTACATGAAGAAGTTCATGTACTGTATTCACAATTGCATCCCAGTGTACCTGCGGATCCTGTCGGGACAGAAGCCGGACCTTCTTGCGTAGCGGGAGAAGCTTTTGGTGGCGAATTGGACCTTTTCAGGCCCCCTCCCTCTATGAAGTTGGTCGATGAGTGGTCTCCTACGCCCGACAGTGAGGCTACTAAGAGTGACAGGAAGCAGGAATAGTATAGGGTAGAAGTAGTACTATTGTGTAATAGGGGGTGTAATCCTATTGTAAAGTACGAGTCTGTAACATTACCTTTTTAGTAATGTAAAATGGATGGTTTTCTTTGGCATATCATATTGTTTTCAAATGTTTGTTGCCACAGATGCCTTCCCGGACTCGTGCTCAGGATGGGGCTAGTACCTCCCGTGGGAGGGAGGCAACACCAAACCCACCTCCAGTCCCTCCCATACTTGCCGAGGCTATCGCCGCCTTAGTAAATGCTACAGCAGATAATACCCGCTTCCTGCGGGAGATGGTAGGTCAGCAACTCCAACAACAAGGCAGGCGGGGCTATCCGCAAGGCCCCCGTGAGACATCTTATTTGGATTTTTCCGAGACGCGTCCCCCGTTGTTCGTCAAGGCGGAAGACCCTTTAGAGGCGGATGAATGGATCCACGTCATTGAGCAAAAGTTTGGACTTCTTCGATGTTCTGAAACTCAGAAGCCCCTGTTCGCAGCTCAGCAATTGCGTGGCCCTGTCAGCACTTGGTGGGGGAACTTTGTGGCCGTTCAGCCGGCCCATCATCAGATTACATGGGAAGAATTCAAGCTGGCCTTCCGTGAACATTACATACCTGAAGGAGTACTCCACATGAAACAGGAAGAATTCATGAAGTTGAAGCAAGGCGGAGATAGTGTCACCCAGTATCTCAATAAATTTAATCACTTATCTCATTATGCAATTGACCAAGTCAACACCGACACAAAGAAGAAGAACTGTTTCATGAGGGGCTTAATTGATTGGATGCAAAGGAAAATGGCTACTTGCATCGACCTCACATACGGAAGGGCTGTCAGCACAGCGCTGGCAGTCGAATCTAAGTATACAAGTTCTGGAAAAACCAAGGGGAGTGGAGGTAACAGGCCTAATCAGGGCCCCGAGAAAAGGCAACGGTTAGTTATCCGGCCTTTTAATCAGGGTCGTTCTTCAGCACGCCCACCCTCCTTCCCATTCAAACAACCAGTGTTCATCCATCCCAATGCTGCCTCTACTGCAACAAGTCAGCCGGGTGCCCCTAGCACTCATTTCCCGGCCCTTCCCAGTTCGTCAATAGGTTGTTCCAATTGCGGAAAATCGGGGCATTTTATTAAGGATTGCCCTTATCCGAAGCAGAATCGCACAAACAATCAACAAGGTACTGGGAATTCTTCTCAAGCTAAGGGAAATACGGGCAATAATACTAAGAAGACGGGATGAATTTACTACACTCAAGTGGCCACCACACCGGACGGTGAACCGGTAATGATGGGTACGTTCCTTGTGGCCAATCATCCCGCAATTATTCTCTTTGATTCTGGTGCTTCACATACATTCATCAGCAAGAAATTTGTGGAGCAACATTGCATTTCATACCATGAATCAAAAGAAGGGTTTAAAATTCAGTCACCTGGGGGACAAATCTTTACTAGGGAAGTGGCTTTCCAAGTGCCCGTAACATTGGCCGGACGGGACTTTCCTACTAATATGATTGTTCTGAAAGACCAAGACATAGGTGTGATTTTGGGCATGAATTGGTTGGCCCGACATAAAGCAACCCTCAACACTGATCAGAAAACCATCAGGTTGAGTCATAACCAAGAAGAAATTCTTTTGTCTATTCTCATTCCAACCAAAACTACTGGCAGAGTGTACGAAGCCATTATACCAGAGATCAAGGATATTCCGGTAGTATGCGAGTTCCCAGATGTCTTTCCAGAGGATTTACCTGGATTGCCACCCGAAAGAGATGTAGAGTTTGTAATTGAATTAAAGCCCAGTACGGCTCCCATTTCTAGAAGATCGTACCGAATGCCTCCAAATGAGCTGACAGAATTGAAGATTCAATTACAAGATCTACTAGAGAAAGGATTCATCTGGCCAAGCTCGTCGACATGGGGTTGTCCAGCTAGGGATGAAAGTGGTAATCCGAACTGTTAGAACAAATTTAATATTTTAAAATAGATATGTATAAAATTTAATGTTGATCTTTTCTTATGTTATCAAGCACATTAGTACAAATATGAATAAAATATTATATAAGTTGTTTTATGTATTATTTGCTCCCTACAACACAAAAAGTTGAAAAAAATACCAAATTTGTTTTCGAATCCATACCGAAGTTTATATCTATTAATTGAGAAAATGTAGGATGAATTTGAGGTTTACCTTTTATGAATCTTAACAAGCTGGATGTTAAAAACAAGAATACAAATTTGTATTGTATATTCTATATCCTATTTATTCGCAATCAAAGAAAAAAACTGATTACCAAATAAATACTGTTTCCGACCGTTTTCATCCCTATGTCCAGCCATATTCGTCAAGAAGAAGGATCAAACTTTATGGATGTGTGTGGATTATCGACCCCTGAATGAGGTCACTATCAAGAACAAGTACCCTCTTCCACGGATTGACATTTTATTTGATCAACTGACCGGGGCGAGGGCATTCTCCAAGATTGATCTCAGATCAAGCTATCATCATATCCGTATTCGGGCCGAGGATATACCAAAAACCGCATTCACTACGCGGTACGGATTATTTGAATACCTGGTAATGTCTTTCGGACTGACTAATGCTCCGGCCCACTTCACTTATTTGATGAACTCGGTATTTATGCCCGAGTTGGACAAGTTTGTGGTGGTCTTCATAGATGATATTTTAATATATTCAAAGAATGAAGAGGAGCATGCTCAACATTTACGGATCGTATTGACGTGCCTAAGGGAACATCAATTATATGCCAAGTTCAGTAAGTGCTTGTTTTGGCTAGAAGAAATTCAATTTCTGGGACATGTACTGTCTGCCAGGGGGATTGCGGTAGATCCCAGCAAAGTCAAGGACATTTTGGAGTGGAAACCCCCAACCACTGTTCATCAAGTCCGAAGTTTCCTTGGACTGGCTGTAAGATGGCAATGGGTACCCGCGACCCGATACCCGATGGGTATTTACTCTATTAGGGTATGTATGTGGGCTAAATATTTTACCCGTGGTTCTATTATTGGAGAAAAATCTTCACCCAATGGGTAAACGGGTATTAGAACGTTCCACCTTCACCCATACTTGTTAACCCGTGGGTATAAAATACCCAATATAAACTTAGCCCAAGCATGAACTTAGACTTTAGTCATCCATCTTTTTTACTATTTAATAACCTTTTAGGCCATTATGTCATAGAAGGCTTAACGACAATTTAATGACCATGTAATGGAACATGTAATTCACCTTATGTGTGTTGAATGGATGGTTAAATGATGCTAGAAATTTTGTAATGGTATTTAGAGAGAATATACTTGATATTTGTATAATATAATATTTTGATATATGTTTAATTTTTGTGGGTACGGGTGACCCGATGGGTGACCCATACCCATTGGGTATGGGTATGGGGGTAAATTCATACCCACCAGTGTATATGGGTGACCCGGTGGGGTTATTTTTTTGTTGTGGGTATGGGTATGGGGTAGTAATACCCGGTGGGTATTTACCCATTGCCATCTCTAACTGGCTGGTTATTACCGCTGATTTATACCAGATTTTTCTAAGCTTGTGAAGCCAATCACAAGTCTATTGAAAAATGATACTAAATTCAATTGGTCTTCAAAGTGTAATGAAGCTTTTGAGAAATTGAAGACATTATTAACCACTGCTCCAGTATTGGCTCAACCGAACATTAATAAGCCCTTTGATGTGTATTGTGACGCATCGGGCAGTGGTCTCGGCTGCGTATTAATGCAAGAGGGCCGAGTAATTGCGTATGCTTCAAGGCAGTTGCACCGGCATGAGGAGCATTATCCCACTCATGATCTGGAGCTAGCTGCAGTGGTTCATGCCCTGAAGATATGGCGTCATTATTTGCTGGGGAATGTCTATCATATTTATACAGACCATAAGAGTTTGAAATACATCTTTACCCAGTCTGAGCTCAATATGAGACAAAGGAGATGTCTCGAGCTAATCAAGGATTATGAACTAGAGATCCATTATCACCCAGGCAAAGCAAATGTAGTGGCAGATGCACTCAGTCGCAAGGCTTCCTGCCATTGTCTAACAATGAGGACTTCTGACATTACATTATGCCAGGAGATGGAGAATTTGAACCTGGGAATAATTCAGCATGGGACTTCAAATCACTTGAAGCTGGAGTCAGTCATATTACAAAGGATAATTGATGCACAAAAGAATGATGAGGGTATGAAACATATACGTGAGAAGATAAGGGCTGGAAAAGCTAATTATTTCTGAGGAGACGATCAAGGTGTTGTATGGTTCAATAACCGCATAGTGGTGCCGAAGAATGAAGGGGTATGCCAGCAAATTTTAGATGAAGCACATCTTAGTCGCTATTCTATTCATCCCGGAAGCACTAAGATGTATCAAGATTTGAAACAGCATTATTGAAAATTGAAATTGCACGCTATGTGGCTAGATGTGACACTTGTAAACGTGTCAAGGCCATACACCTGAAAGTTGTCGGTCCATTACAGTCTCTACCAATACCAACATTGAAATGGGAAGATATAAGTATGGACTTTATTGTGGGATTGCCCAGAACCGCAAAGGGGTATGACTCTATCTGGGTTATAATCGATCGGCTTACGAAAATTGCTCATTTTCTGCCAGTCAAGACAGATCACCTAGTTACTGTCTATGCCAAATTGTACATTGCTCGTATTCTTAGTCTGCATGGTGTTCCAAAGACTATAGTGTCGGACCGTGGACCTCAATTTGTAGCCAAGTTTTGGGAGGCACTTCACAACTCCCTGGGTACTAAGTTGCTCCATAGTTCGGCCTATCATCCTCAAACCAGTGGCCAGACTGAAAGGGTAAATCAGATACTTGGAGATATGTTGCGAGCATGTGTTTTGGAGTTTCCACAAAAATGGGATGAATGTTTACCATTAGCGGAGTTCTCATATAATAATAGCTATCAAGAAAGCATCAAGATGGCACCATTTGAAGCTTTATATGGACGACGATGTCATACTCCACTAAATTGGTCTGAACCTAGTGAAAGGTACTTCTTCAGGCCCGATATGGTGAAAGAGACCAAAGAAAAGGTTCGGAGAATAATTCATAATTTGAAGAAGGCTCAAGCTCGTCAAAAGAGTTATGCAGACAAACGGCGAATGCCCTTATATTTTCTTGAGGGAGACTATGTCTACCTAAAGGTTTCGCCAATGAAGGGCGTATCACGTTTCGGGGTTAAAGGAAAGCTTGCACCACGATATATTGGTCCTTTCCTCATTCTTGAAAGATATGGGCCAGTGGCGTATCGACTTCAACTACCCGAAACCTTGTCTCCTGTACATAATGTGTTCCACGTGCCTCAACTAAAGAAATGTCTTCGGGTTCCAGATCGAACCATTGAAGTAACAGATGTTGTCCTGGAGCCAGACTTGACATATTCTGAGCACCCTATTCGAGTCTTGGATCAAAAGGACAGGGTTACCCGAAGAAAAACTCTCAAGTTTTACAAGATACAGTGGAACCAGCATTCTGAAGATGAGGCTACTTGGGAAACCCAAGATTTCTTAGATAAGAATTTCCCAGGCTTTTTAGCCTCATGTAAATTGTAAAGTGTATAAAATTGTTGTAATAAAGGAGTGAGCCCCAACCCACCCCTGCTTTGTACCAAAACTCAGGAAATAAAAATTTGAAGCATTTCCTTTTCCACTATTTACCCTAGGACTTAATCTCCGGACGAGATTCTTTTATGGGGGGGAAGGATGTAACACCCCTGGTGTTACTGTTACTAAAACTTGAGCATGACATCATGAGCATTGACATTTGCATATGTTTGACACACCTAGAGTGCATTCACTAGGCAAAAATTTCAAACAAGTTGTATTGTTATGGCATTTTGCAAATAAGACCCTAGTGTAGGGTGCTTAACCTTAAATAGGGATCTGAGGGGTAAAACAGGAGCCAAATAGAGAAAACTCTAAAGTTTAAGAGTAATAATCATAAAATATTACTAAGGATGGGTCTAAGTTACATTTACACCCCTGGGGTACCAGAAACCCTAATTGGAACCCTAGAAAACCCTAAATTCAAATCCTAGGGGCATATGTGCAAAAATAGTGCACTTGTGGGCTAAAGTGCAAAAAACCATGTTAAATAAGTATCCTAAGTCATTTGGTTCACAAATATGTGGATTTGTAAGCTAAACCTTGGCTTTTGGACCTATTTGCAAAATGGACCTCATTTGGGTTCTATGCTAAGTCTGAAATCAGAAATTTGGCTCAACTTTGGAGCTTCGTAACTTTTAAATTCTAAGGTTTTTGCCCTATGTCACCACATCAAATTTGTAGCTCAATAATAGGAGAATAACTTTGCTTAAGTGTGAAAGCATACTTGTTATGAAGAAATGGAAGAAAAACACACTCAAATTCGAGTATCAGATTAGTGCCCTGTTGAATTTCAGAGATTCAGTTGAATGAGGCCAACTTTGGAACCTTGTAGAGCTCAATTTGTTGGGAGTCGGGCTATAACCTTTGTAACAAAGATAGAGTTGGTTTGTAGGGGAGTAACTTTGGTACAGTCCTCGTCCTAGGTTGTTGAACAAAAATGGATGAATCAGTGATACAAAGTTGCTCTGTTAGAGCTAAATCGCGTTGTTTATAGTGCCACTGCAAACTGAATTCCAAATAGAAATGGTCAAAGTGAAATGTGACCGGATTGCAAGCGTCATATCTATGAATCCCCTTGGTTTTGACCCAAATGTCCTGTAGAAGGTTTGAAGGCTGTTGAATCAAGAACAAACTTTATTAAGGAAGCTTGCCTAGTTATTAACAAGAATCAAGAGAATTAGTGGGTAGAAGGGGGTCGGATCAGGTAAGCAACGAAGATCAGGAACCAGAAATATCTACCGAGGAGGGGGAAAGGTCTCCAGTCACTGTGGTTTCGGATGTGTGCAGATGATTTGGGGATAGGATCGACCACGGCAGGATAACAACGAGCTGATTCATGGTTCCGCGAGCCTAGTCGGCCCCTAGCCGGAGACTTTTCGCCGGTGATCGCCGTGGCGCTGTATTTTGTCGCCGTGTCACTCGCGCCACCACCCTACCTCATTGTGCCATTTCCTTACGTGGTTGCCATGCGCTAACAGCACACCTCGTGGTCGCGGATAGATCACCGGACCGTCGTGCCTATATATAGAACAGGGAGCCACGGCGCGGTACTCGCAGTTCTTCAGTAAGCCTGAGTAAAACTAGAAATTCGCACTGTCTCCTCCTCCTCCCCTCAAATTGGTTGAACACGGTGAATCAATGGTTCTTTGCGATCAAATAGCCCCAGCGTGACCCCCTAGTTCCACCCGTGATTGCCGCGACGCTGTTTCCCTTTTCTTAAGCACTGTCAAGCCCGAATCCTCCGCGCTCCGTGGCCAGACCGTCCTGGTATGATTCTGTGCTTTTGAAGTATTGTTTCGGCAGTCCTGTATGTCCATAAAGCTCACTGGGCGACCAATTGGCCATTACTGGCACAGTGTTATGGGAACGCAGGCTCGACGTCGCGTTTCTGTCGTGCGCGTGAGCCGGGCGTTCTCTGAGCGTGCCAGTCAAATTGATGGCCGTAACAGCACGGGATTGAGTAGAATGTGGTTGGGCAGGGATCAGCAGGTGCTTAGGTCTCCCAAGGCCGTGGCGCAGCGAGGGGGTGTCCGTCCTCGCCGCCGTCCGAGGTCAGGGACTCATTTTTAAAAGACACAGAAGTTTGGGGGGCTAGGGAGAAGATGTCAGCGACTCATTAAAACTAGCCGAGGACTTCTTCTTAGATTTTTGGAACCGGCAAGGGTCTTTGTACAAAATCTCTCGCGCGGTCGCGGTCGCGGTCGCGCCCGGATTTTACTGGGGCCTGGACTGTGTTGGGCCGGTTTAAGCCCAATACTGTTCAGGATTTTCCCTTTTCTTTTTCAGTAGAAATTTAGAAATCTGTAAGAAATTGTAGACAAATCCTAAAAATGTCAAACCAATTTTCCTAGATTTCTTATTTTCCATAGTATTTAATAAAAATAGTTTTATGATTTTTAGGACAAATAGGGAATTTTTGAGCATTTAAAATAGCTTAAAACATTGGTTCTAGATTTTTAGAAAATAGATAATAATTCCAAAATTGCCCAAACTTTTTATTTGAACCCTAAACATTATTTAGAAGCTTTGGGTAGAATTTGGTTTGATTTGGACCTTGTTTGATAATTAGAACCCAAAACCCCCACCCCTGCTCTTTGAACTTCACTGTTGACTCCAGAAACCCTAGGTTCTCGGAGTTCCGTGAAGGAAAATTGTATTCAAGACTTCAGATAATAAATTCTTATTATCTTTGCACTCTCATGAGCATTACATGACATTCATTCTTATATATATATGGTCATATCTAGAAAACAAAGAAGAGGTTGAAGTAGAAGAAGAGAAGACTTCACCACCACCACCCGCGGAACTTCAGGCAGGGAATTGTTTTTACTTTGACATCTGCGGATCCGAGCCTGACTCACCCATAAACGAAGGCAAGCCTCGGTGCATTTGCCACCTCCTTAAAAATCTTTCTCACTTAATTGATGCATTAGGTGATAGGAATTGATTGATAAAACAATTACTGCATTACCTTCCTTGTATTTGATTACCTTCCTTTGAATCCCTGTTTTATAAAAAGTTTTTGCTATGTTTAGCCTTGCTTTAGAAAAACAAAATGTTTTGTTTTTACAAAAGATGATATGGCAAAAGTGGGTGGGATGTTTTTGAAAACAAAACTTGATGGTGGATCCATCATGGCCGTGATGGGTTCAACATCGGAAAAGATGTACCTCTGCCAGGTACCAAACTTTGGGTTTGAAATGATTAAGCTAAGATCGGGCGGGTGACTTGCACGAGAAAGGAGTCTCGGTGTAGTGTCTCCGTCTGAGCCGATTAAGGACCGTCTCGATGTAGGCCTGCTGACCGAGGACCCTTTAACTGGTCACATGCCTCGTCATGGGTAAGCCTTACCTCGGGCAGACTAAGGCCAGAATAAGATAACACGCAATGGGCGTGGAGCGGTGGCGAGAGTAGCGTGTACCCTCTGTGGCAAGAGGCTGGACGGTGGTGTATCTGTGCTCTCGGTTGACGTGAACCTGATCTGGTCTTAAGAACCCCGATGGCGGGTTGACATATGCAAGGGTTAAGTGCTACATATGTCGTGTGATCGGAGATCCTCAGCTAAGTATAATCGATTCGGATCGCCGTACCTTCGCGGTTATGAAGACTTGGTCACTGACTTACATGTAGAAGTCCAGTGAAGATGACGGGTTGATAAAGAAATTGGCTAGTGCAGGTCAAGTGTTTGAACTAGGATAAAAAGAACTTTAGTTGCAGGTAATCTTAATTAACCTGACAAAAATAAAATTGGATTTTTAAGGATCCACTTTAGTAAGCATTTCTACAAACAGAGTCATTGATTATGGATAAGCCTTACCTTGACTTCCTTAAGCCAGCATACCCTTGAGAGTCTTTTCCTTAGTCGGGTAAGTCTTGCTGAGTAATTCCATACTCAGGGTTTTATTCCCTATTGTTTTTAGGTGAGGAAGCAACAAACTTTTGTTGTTTCTGTTCCAAGGTGGTTCCAAAAGAAGAAAAGCAAGAGTAAAGCTGTGGGAGGAAGAGTCCCTCCAAAAGAACTTTTGTTTAAAGACTTATCGGGAGGGGGTTTTGCCTCCCTTGGTGTGTAATAATACTACCCTGCACTCATAAGTTATATCCTGGTTTGTAATATATAACTTTGTCTTACTTTTAAAATAAAGGTAAGTTTATGTAACCGCTTCCGCATTTTCGTATCTCCGACGATCTGTAATGTCTGCGTGACGGGTGAAACGCTCTTGGGAAAGGTAAGAAAAACAGATATCGAACTTGTCAAGTGATTCAGGGGCACCTACAGGGTTGTCTGAGGTCCGTGGGACAAGGACAACTGTAGGTGGACCTAATGACTTGGGAGGTTCCGTCACAATCTTCTCCAATTCTTTTCTTCTTATCTTGTCACTATTTCTAGCACTTAGATAAATACATTAGTATTCAAAAACAATTTACTAAGTCTAGAAACATACCTTGTTCTTTGATTTGCACTTCTCACTCATTTAGCACATAAGAACTCAGTCAATATGTGTTGGGCATCTAATCACTAAAATATTTATAGAAATGGCCCAAGGGCACATTTCCCTTTTAGTTGGGTGTGAGAGCACCTAGAGGGGGTGAATAGGTGATCCTGTAAAATTCAACACTAATAGCCACAAAACTTAGTTATGAAAGTTAGAATGGCTAAGTAGCTTGAAACGAGCTCTTGTGAACACAGACAACCAAAGAGAAAGCACACAAGAGACACGCGATTTTATCCCGTGGTTCGGCCAAGTAACACTTGCCTACTTACACGTTGTGGCGTCCCAATGTACGAGGGTTGCACTCAACCCCTTTCAAGTGATCCGATGATCAACTTGAATACCATGATTTTTCCTTTCTTAGTCTTTCTTCCGTTTGCGAGGAATCTCCACAACTTGGAGCCTCTCGCCCTTACAATGATGATCACAAAAGAAAGCACGGAGTAAGGTTGGGATGAGCAACACACACAAGACGCAAATCGCAGCACAATCACGCACACAAGTCCCAACTCGAGCTCAAAACACAACGCACGGAGTTCACAACTCAAATGGAGCTCAAGTCACTATCTCAAAGAATCGAATACATGAAGTTGGAGTCTTAGAATGTTTCTTGTAAGCTTGTGTGGCTCCTCCATGCGCCTAGGGGTCCCTTTTATAGCCCCAAGGCAGCTAAGAGCCGTTGAAGATCAATAAGGAAGGCTATCCTTGCCTTCTGTCGAGTGGCGCACCGGACAGTCCGGTGCACCACAGGACAGTCACTGTAGACGGTCCGGTGCCGATCTCCTTCCTTTTCTGGCGCAGACGACCGTTGCAGTGCCGGGTCGGTTGGCGCACCGGACACTGTCCGGTGCACACCGGACAGTCCGGTGCCCCCCACCGACCGTTGGAGCTGCCACGCGTCGCGCAAAGATTGCGCGGTCGATCGTTGGCGCAGACGACCGTTGGCTCACCGGACAGTCTGGTGAATTTTAGATGTACGCTGCTGATCCTCTTCCCGAGAGCGACGAGTTCGCCGCGGACGACTCACCGGACAGTCCGGTGCACCACCGGACAGTCCGGTGAATTATAGTCGTACGCCACCATCGAGTCCCGAGAGCGGCCTGTTCGCGCGGACTAGCCTGGCGCACCGAACACTGTCCGGTGCACCACTAGACTATCCGGTGTGCCAGGCCGAGCTGGACTTTGGCTGCACACAGCGAAGTCTTTTGCAATTCTTTCTTTTCCTGTTCCTAGCACTTAGACAAAATATGTTAGTACTCAAAACAATGTACTAAGTCTAGAAACATACCTCATGTCTTGATTTGCATTTTTCTCTTCATTTAGCACATAAGAACTCAATTACATGTGTTGGTCACTTAATCACCAAAACATAATAGAAATTGCCCAAGGGCACATTTCCCTTTCAATCTCCCCCTTTTTGGTGATTTATGCCAACACATCCAAAAGCAACCAAAAGAAGTGCGACATCAATGCAATTGAGAACAAAATTGTCTTTACACAAGTTTTGACATATTTGGATCATTCTTTGTCACCACTTAGTTTGTTTTTGCAAATCAAATTCATTTTCCTATCTCTAAGTCAAACTCACTTGTTTGGGCACAAAGAGAGATAATCCAAGAGTGAAATTGATCAAATGCCAAAAACTCCCCCTTTTCCCGTAATCATAAATTCTCCCCAAAAGAGACCAAATTTTGTAATAAGAGTATTTTGGACAAATCAAAAGTTCTAACTCTATTGTTTTCAAAATTCACAAGTGGTAGCTGATCCATTTGCTTTGGCCTTAATTTCTCCCCTTTGGCATTAAGCACCAAAACGGGATCATTCTTGGCCCTTTAACCCCATTGCCTCACCAAATTTGTCAATTAAGAGCAAAAAGGCAATAAGAGCATAGGTATGAACTTGGAAGTAAATACACCAATACCGGAGTGCAGTGGAAGTTCTTTGCAACGTCCAAGTCCATTTTTCCTTTCAATGCACCTTTGAGACTACATCAAGAATACTCAAACACAAAGGTTAGTCTCAAAAGGGTCAAGTTGTAGCACATCTCCCCCTAAATATGTGCATCATTCACACATGGACTTGTGAGGTCCGGGGATCCCTTGCACAACTTGAGCACCATCAATAAGCAAAAAATTACATAAATGCATGAAGTAACATGATCAAAGGCATAGAACACATGTATGCTATCGATCAATCCAAGTTACGCGAATCTAAGACATTTAGCTCACTACGCAACCTGTAAAACCTTTTATCATCTAAAGGCTTGGTGAAGATATCGGCTAGCTAGTTCTCGGTGTTAATATGGTACACCTCGATATCTCCCTTTTGCTGGTGGTCTCTCAGGAAGTGATGCCGGATGTCTATGTGCTTAGTGCGGCTATGTTCAACAGGATTATCCGCCATGCGGATTGCACTCTCATTGTCACATAGGAGTGGGACTTTGCTCAGATTGTAGCCAAAGTCCTGGAGGGTTTGCCTCATCCAAAGTAGTTGCGCGCAACACTGTCCTGTGGCAACATACTCGGCCTCAGCGGTGGATAGGGCAACGGAGGTTTGTTTCTTTGAACTCCAAGACACCAGGTACCTTCCTAAAAATTGGCACATCCCTAATGTACTCTTCCTATCAACCTTGCATCCAGCATAATCGGAGTCTGAATATTCAATTAAGTCAAAGGTAGACCCCTTTGGATACCAGATCCCGAAGGAAGGCGTAGCAACTAAATACCTAAGAATTCGCATTGGGGTCGGATTGAAATCTAGCACACATGCATACACTTAGCATAATGTCCGGTCTACTAGCACATAAATAAAGCAAGGAACCTATCATAGACCGGTATGCCTTTTGATCAAGGGACTTACCTCCTTTGTTGAGGTCGACATGCCCGTCGGTTCCCATCGGTATCTTCACGGGCTTTGCGTTCTTCATCCCAAATCTCTTGAGAAGGTCTTGAGTGTACTTTGTTTGGGAGAGGAAGGTGCCATCCTTGAGTTGCTTCACTTGGAACCCAAGGAAGTAGGTCAACTCGCCCATCATAGACATCTCAAACTTTTGAGTCATCACCCTGCTAAACTCCTCACAAGACTTTTGATTAGTAGAACCAAATATTATGTCATCGACATAAATTTGGCACACAAAAAGGTCACCATCACAAGTCTTAGTGAAAAGAGTGGGATCGGCTTTCCCAACCTTGAACGCATTAGCAATTAAGAAATCTCTAAGGCATTCATACCATGCTCTTGGGGCTTGCTTAAGTCCATAGAGCGCCTTAGAGAGCTTACACACATGGTCGGGGTACCTGTCATCTTCAAAGCCAGGGGGTTGTTCCACATACACCTCCTCCTTGATTGGCCCGTTGAGGAAAGCGCTCTTCACATCCATTTGAAACAACCTGAAAGAGTGGTGAACGGCATAGGCTAATAATATTCGAATAGACTCTAGCCTAGCCACAGGAGCAAAAGTCTCCTCGAAATCCAAACCTGCGACTTGGGCATAACCTTTTGCCACAAGTCGAGCCTTGTTCCTTGTCACCACCCCGTGCTCGTCTTGCTTGTTGCGGAACACCCACTTGGTTCCCACAACATTTTGCTTGGGACGTGGCACCAGGCTCCAAACTTTATTCCTCTTGAAGTTGTTGAGCTCTTCCTACATGGCCAACACCCAGTCCGGATCCTGCAAGGCCTCTTCTACCCTGAAAGGCTCAATAGAAGAGACAAACGAGTAATGCTCACAAAAATTAGCTAGACGTGAGCGAGTTGTTACTCCCTTGCTTAAGTCACCCAGTATCTGATCGACGGGGTGATGTCGTTGGATCGTCGCTCGGACTTGAGTTGGAGGGGCCCATGGTGCTTCTTCCTCCATCACCTGTTCTTCCTGTGCTCCCCCTTGATCCTGTCCCTCTCCTTGAGGTACCTGTTCACCGTCTTGAGTTAGGGAATGCACCCTTGTGGAGGAAGATGGCTGATCTTGCTCTTATGGTTCCTGTGGTCGCACATC
This sequence comes from Zea luxurians, assembly GCA_029449295.1. NCBI lineage: Eukaryota > Viridiplantae > Streptophyta > Magnoliopsida > Poales > Poaceae > Zea > Zea luxurians. The sequence goes on from JAOPSE010000009.1 coordinate 18,705,750, forward strand.
ACCTATCGTCATTGTGCGTATTGCGGCCGTTGGAACATCATCAAGATCAACTTGCTCTCTTGGAGAGCCATTAGTCTCATCAAATACAACGTCGCTAGAGACTTCAACCAAACCCGATGATTTGTTGAAGACTCTATACACCCTTGTATTTGAGTCATACCCTAGTAAAAACCCTTCTACTGCCTTGGGAGCAAATTTAGAATTTCTACCTTTCTTCACTAGAATGTAACATTTGCTCCCAAATACATGAAAGTATGAGACGTTGGGTTTGTTACCGGTAAGGAGTTTGTACGAGGTCTTCTTGAGGAGGCGATGTAGGTAGAGCCGGTTTATGGCGTGGCAAGCTGTGTTCACAGCTTCCAACCAAAACCGCTCGGGCATCTTGAATTCTCCAAGCATCATTCTCGCCATGTCGATAAGAGTCATGTTCTTCCTCTCTACCACACCATTTTGCTGTGGTGTGTAGGGAGCAGAGAACTCATGCTTGACGCCTTCTTCCTCAAGGTACTCCTCCACTTGCAGATTCTTGAACTCGGACCCGTTGTCGCTTCTTATCTTTTTCACCTTGAGCTCAAATTTGTTTTGAGCCCTCCTTAGAAAGCGCTTTAGGGTCCCTTGGGTTTCTACTTTATCCTGCAAAAAGAACACCCAAGTGAAGCGGGAAAAATCATCAACAATTACTAGACCATACTTACTTCCCCCGATGTTAAGGTAGGCGACGGGTCCGAAGAGGTCCATGTGAAGAAGCTCCAGTGGTCTTGAAGTTGTCATCACATTCTTGTTGTGATGAGTGCTTCCCACTTGTTTCCCTGCCTGATAAGCTGCACAAGGTCTATCTTTTTCGAAAAATACATTGGTTATACCTAACACATGTTCTCCCTTTAGAAGTTTATGAAGGTTCTTCATCCCAACATGTGCTAGACGGCGATGCCACAGCCAGCCCATGCTATTCTTAGCAATTAAGCATGCATCTAGATCGGCCTCCTCTTTCGAAAAATCAACTAAGTAGAGTTTGTCGTCTAGTACACCCTTAAAAGCTAATGAACCATCACTCCTTCTAAAGACAGACACATCTACATTGGTAAATAGACAATTATAGCCCATATTACATAGTTGACTGACAGATAATAAGTTGTACCCGAGCGATTCAACTAAGAACACATTGGATATGGAATGCTTGGATGAAATGGCTATCTTTCCTAGTCCTTTAACCTTGCTTTGGTTCCCATCTCCAAAGATGATCGAATCTTGAGAATCTTTGTTCTTGACGTAGGAGGTGAACATCTTCTTCTCCCCCGTCATGTGGTTTGTGCATCCGCTGTCGATAATCCAGCTTGAGCCCCCGGATGCATAAACCTGCAAGGCAAATTAGGCTTGGGCTTTAGGTACCCAACTCTTGTTGGGTCCTGCAAGGTTAGTTACAATAGCCTTTGGGATCCAAATACAAGTCTTGTCTCCCTTGCATTTGGACCCCAACTTTCTAGCAACCACTTTTTCATTTTTACATGAAAGTATATATGTAGTGTTGCAAGCATGAAAAACAGTAGTAGGTTTATTTCTTAGGAGCATGAGACACAAAATTTCTCCTAGGCCTACCATTAAAATTAAAACTTGAAGCAATCATAGCATGTGAATCAAAAGCATTATAACTCCTATTATAATGAGAATTTCTAGAAAATTTTCTATCTTTATACATGAAAGCATGATTCTTTTGATTACTACTAGCCATAGAGGCCTTCCCTTTCTCCTTGTTGGGAATGGGAGCTCTTTGGCTTGTTAAGTTCTTGGCTTCTTTTTGAAAGCCAAGTCCATCCTTAATTGAGGGATGTCTTCCAACGGTGTAGGCATCCCTAGCAAATTTTAACTTATCAAAATCTATCTTGCAAGTCTTAAGTTGAGCATTAAGGCTTGCCACCTCATTATTTAATTTAGTAATTGATGTAAGGTGTTCAACACAAGCATCAACATCAAAATCCTTACACCTATTACAAATGGCAACATGTTCTACACAAGATCTAGTTTTATTGGCTACTTCTAGCTTAGCATTTAAATCATCATTAACACTCTTTAAGCTAGACACAGTTTCATGACAAGCAGATAATTCAGAAGAAAGCATTTCATTCCTTTTAACCTCTAAAGCAAGAGATTTTTCACACTAACAAACTTGCCATGCTCTTAATACAAAATATCTTCTTGCTTCTCTAACAATCTATCTTTTTCATTCAAAGCATCAATTAACTCATTAATTTTATCTACTTTTGCTCTATCTAAACCCTTAAATAATTCAGTATAATCTACTTCATCATTACTAGAATCATCATCGCTTGAAGTAGTATACTTGGGGGGTTTCTCGAGCGCTTACCTTTTTCTCCTTTGCCATGAGGCAAGTGTGGCGCTCGTTGGGGAAGAGTGACGATTTGTTGAAGGCTGAGGCAGCGAGTCCTTCGTCGTCGGAGTCGGAAGAAGAGCAATCCGAATTCCATTCTTTGCCAAGGTGTGCCTCGCCCTTCGCCTTCTTGTAGGCCTTCTTCTTCTCCCTCTTCCCGCTCTTTTCTTGTTCCTGGTCATTAGCATTATCGGAACAATTTGCTATAAATGACCAGTCTTACTGCATTTAAAGCAGGAGCGCTTTCCCTTTGCTTTGCTCTTATTGGGATGCTCCTTGCGTCCTTTTAGCGCGGTCTTGAAGCGCTTGATGATGAGGGCCATCTCATCTTCGTTTAGCCCGGCAGCCTCAACTTGTGCCACCTTGCTAGGTAGCACCTCCCTGCTACTGCTTGTTGCCTTGAGTGCAACGGGCTGGGGCTCATAGATGGGCATTGGGCTGTTCAATGCATCATCAACATATCTTGCTTCCTTGACCATCATACGCCCGCTCACAAACTTTCTGAGTATCTCCTTGGGCGTCATCTTTGTGTACCTGGGATTTTCACGGATGAGGTTCACAAGATGAGGGTCAATAACGGTGAAAGACCTGAGCATAAGTCGGACGACGTCGTGGTCCGTCCATCTCGTGCTTCCATAGCTCCTGATCTTGTTGACCAGGGTCTTGAGCCTGTTGTACGTTTGCGTTGGCTCTTCTCCCCTGATCATTGTGAAGCTTCCCAGCTCGCCTTCCACCAACTCCATTTTGGTGATCATGGTGGCGTCGTTTCCCTCATGTGATATTTTGAGGGTGTCCCAGATTTGCTTGGCGTTGTCCAAGCCGCTCACCTTATTGTACTCGTCCCTGCACAAGGATGCTAGCAAAACAGTGGTAGCTTGTGCATTCTTATGGATTTGCTCATTGATAAACACAAGGTTATCGGTACTGTCGAAATGCATTCCATTTTCTACTATCTCCCATATACTAGGATGGAGAGAAAATAAGTAACTACGCATTTTGTGACTCCAAAAAGTGTAGTCCTCTCCATCAAAGTGTGGAGGTTTACCAAGAGGAATTGAAAGCAAATGAGCATTGGAATTAAAAGGAATACGAGAATAATCAAATGAAAATTTTGAATTATCCGGTTTCTTTTTCTCGTCGTCGTCGTCTCTTGGGGAAGAAGAAGACTCGTCGCTGTCGTAGTAGACGATCTTCTTGATGCGTCTCTTCTTCTTCCCGTCCTTCTTCTTATGACTCAAGCCAGAGTTAGTGGGCTTGTCGTCCCTTGGCTCATTGAAGATGGACTCCTTCTCCTTATCGTTGACCACCATCCCCTTTCCCTTAGGCTCCATCTCTTTGGGTGATTAGTCCCTTTCGTGAAGAGAACAACTCTGATACCAATTGAGAGCACCTAGAGGGGGGTGAATAGGTGATCCTGTAAAATTCAACAAATAATAGCCACAAAACTTGGTTAAGTGTTAGTATGGTTAAGTAGCGAGCTCTTGCGAACACACAAGTAATCACAGAAAAGCAATCACAAGAGACACAGTGTTTTATCCCGTGGTTCAGTCAAGTATAACACTTGCCTACCTCCACGTTGTGGCGTCCCAATGGATGAGGGTTGCACTCAACCCCTTTCAAGTGATCCAATGATCAACTTGAATACCACGACTTTTCTTTGCTTATCTCTTTTTCCCGTTTGCGAGGAATCTCCACAAGTCGGAGTCTCTCGCCCTTACAACAAAGATCACAGTGAAAGCACAAGAGTAAGGGTGGAAAGCAACACACACAAATCCGCAGCAATACACACGCACACAAGCCAAGACTTGAGCTCAAAATGAAGCACAACGAGTTCACAACTAGAACGGAGCTCAAATCACTAACACAGTCGATCAAGTGCATGGAGACAGAGTGTGGAAGACTTAGAATGCTTAGAGTATGCTTGGGTGACTCCTCCATGCGCCTAGGGGTCCCTTTTATAGCCCCAAGGCAGCTAAGAGACGTTGGAGACCAGCTAGGATCCATTCGTTGCATTAAAATTATATTAATATTGTTTATCATCTGGTAACCTTATTTTGTCATGAAACATAGGTTAAAATTATGCAATTAATTTATTCTATACCAAACACCTAAATCTTCATAAAATCATAACTCTCTAACCGTAACTCCGAATATAGTGGTTCTCGAATCTAGGATCTAGTTGCGATGCATAGAACATTATTATGCAGTTTGTGCTTATGTTTTGTGTGATGTTAATTTTGTCTATACTATATTTGTTTGTATTGTTACGACTAGCAGCGAGGTTACGAGAATCTTGAAGATCAAGTTGGTACCTGGGAATCTTGAGTCTCAGGCAAGTTGTGCCCTTGATCACTCATTTTTAACCAATAATGTTCTTGTTAATCACTGTGACTTGTCAGATTAATTTGATGGGACCTAATAGGTTTCCCTAACATTGTTTAACCCCCACCTTGCAAACAAATGAACTATTGGGTAGATTTGCTATTGTTCTACCTGGTTTTGGGAAACTAATGTTTTAGTATGATCATGTTCCAATTATGTTGTTGTTTAATTATTGTTCATCATAAGATCATATTGTTAATTAGAACATAGAGAACCACCCGGAATAACAGCGCTACCGCATGGGTAGAATGGGACGTCCTTGGCCAATTAATTAGGAAAGATAGGGAGAGATTACCTTACCCGGGTAGGGGCAAGCGGGGAGGCGTCGCTGCAGAGTATTGGGAGGTCCTCGGGTCGAATTGTCTGTAAAGATTTTTGGACGATGGATTCCTATGCTTCCTTCTTCCTGAATCTGTAGCGGGTTTTCTCGAACTAGTGGAACTTTAGAAAGGCCTCGTAGTGCTACCCTATCTCGCTTCCTTGGTAGAGGTGTATGTGGTCCGTACAACCTCGTGGCAGATGGGTAACACAACTTGTGGGTAAATATGTGCAACCTATGCAGAGTGTAAAACTGGTATATCAGCCGTGCTCATGGTCATGAGCGGTTCGGACACTCACATGAGTAAATTATGGAACTAAGCTTAATTTGTCATATGCATTGCATTGTGGGTGTTAATATCAATTATGATCTCTTACTTAATTGGTTTGGTATCTACTTGTACATAATAACTGCTAATAAAATTTTGACCAACTCTAAAAGCAACGCTCAGCTTTAACCATCTCCTTTGCTAAGCCTTACACTTCACATGAGCGTAAGAGACTAATGGGACAGAATATACGTTGTGGGTCTCAGCTCGTCGATTCCTACATTAAAGATCGCAGACAGGAGATGCGTATGTTCGCGGAATCAATGCGTTATGACAGTCCGATGTGTGTTGAGCGGAGGAGATTGAAGGCTGCAATTGAGAAGAGAGAACAAGATGCAAGGGAATGGGAGGCGTCTAGAGCCGAGAAACATATGTTGGGAAAACTTGTTGGTCGTCCGAGTGCAAGTGACTGAGAAAAAAACATGTTAGTTTTGCTTGTACATTGTATTTATCTTGTCTTTGCAAACTTATTTGTCCACACATCATATTTGCAAAGATTGGATGTGTCGTAAACTATCTCGCAGATGAGGCTCGTGCAAGATACGTTCGGAAAAACTGGCGACAATGGAGTTGATGGAGAAGGAGGAGGACACATCAAGGTTGATTGAGCTTATCGCACTCGCTGAGGCAGGATTACATGGGGAAGAGGAGGACGACACATCAAGGCGGATAGAGCAAAGGTGAGTGAAGGAGAGAGCGCGGGAGTGAAAACGCCGAGCGAGATATTTTATCACACCTCGGCGCCAAGATCTATGGCGCCAAGGTGCGACACGCCACGTCCGTAAACGTATGCCATCATGTCTCGTAAGTCGGCGTCATAGGCTCTGGCGCCGAGCTGTGTTACCTCGGCGCCACATCCTATGACACCGAACAAATGGTCCAAATGCAGATTAAGTCGTCTAGAGATCTAAACATAAATTGTTTCAGAAAAAAGACTAAAATACCAAAAAAAATCGGTTGGAGTGCCACTAGGATACGTGCAATGTAAATACTTGTGCAGTATGTTTAGCACTCGCCCAGGAAACGCAGTCAGACATAAAAACGGTAAAGGAACAAGACACAGAACAAAACTTCTCTTTACATTGTGGTCACTGATCGGTCTATATACACAGACTGACAGACGCTTATCAACAGATAAAATGACAGCGTCATCCAGCTTTGCACTATCATGAATACCGGTACCTACCAGTACTGAAAACACGAGACACAGAGCACATCTTGCTGTCTTGCTGATTCAACCACCATTGATGACCATAGATTGATCATTCTGAGTGAAAGCACAGTATGCCATGGTAACTTCAGGTGTAAACGAGAGTTGAGTTGTTCACGCATAGCAATTTAAGTTCACTACTGCAGCACTATCCACTATGGTAGGTCAAGGCAATTTCAGGAGGCACTATACAGAAACTACATTTCTGAAGGTGTCTAAAAGGTGTGTGTAGAGTGTGCTTACTAGTAGTTTAGTCACCATGACCCAAATGCTTTCGAGCTCGTACCAAGATTACCTAAGCTGAGCATCATCCCAGATCTGTTGGCCACCCTCGCTGTCAAGGTCAACGGCGACCACAAGGCAGCAAGCATCCAGCACAGCACATGGGCCAAAGAATGAGCTGTGTCAAGTGTGAGCTACAACCATATAGGGATCAGCTAAGCTTATCATATCTTCCTTTTTTTCTCATTCAGCTGCTACTGCAGCCTACAAAGGATAACATAATGGGCCGACCCAGGACGCAATATGTTGGTCAGTCCCACCAGTTAGCACCACCTCGCTAGCTCAGATGAGTAGAAGATACCTTAAAAGTTCAGCTCTGGCAACTTGCAACACGACCTTACTTGAACAGGATCTGTTCTATAGGATCGTACCGTTGCATCCTTGATTAATAAGGAGGCAAGCACTTAAACCTGGTTGAATGAGTAAATGACCTGTGGGCCAGAGCGTGATTAACGGCCAGGATTCAGTTTCTGTGCTTTGTCTGGTGCTGTAGATGATCGTTCCTAGCCAGAGCCCTGGCTAGGGTGGCCTACAGGTTGTCTGACAGGTCTCAATCTTTTTGCCCTGCTTCAGTTGAACACAATGGACACCTCGACACTTTTTTTGCCACCAATATTGATGGAACTGTTTTGCGTTTGAAGGGAATTTTGATGCTGTGCTGTGTTTGAAGAAACGTTTGAGTAAAATATTTCAGCTGGCTTTTCTTCAACGTTTGCCCTCCGATTAAAAGGGGAGATCTTTTACTCGTTTTTGCCATCAGTAATACAATTTTTTAGCTGTGATGTATTTGAAGGGAATTTAAGCAGGATATTCCTGTCACTAGCTGTGCTGGCTCAGTGTTGCTCTCAAACTAAAAGGGGCAGATCTCTTTCCCGTTTTGGCATTAGTAGAGCCAGACTTGTGGTACAATTTGCCAGCTTCAAGTTGTTGCTTCATCTCTGACTATGTGAATCTGCAATATGCAACACATTAGCATTGAGCCATCATGACTCTTTATTTCTTTCTACTTGATCTGCAGGGTTGTTTTGATTTCCCTTTTTCTTTTTTGGTTGACAAGTAAAACTGTACGCTTAAAAAACCCGAGTCTATGCAGCTCCGGTGCCTTGTGATTGTGAGTTGTGACCGATGCTCATGCTATTCTGCATTTCTGCGATGTATGTAGCTAGTAGATCTTCGAAACTAACACCGCATACCATCCTCATCCACTGCTTGATTTTTTAGTCTCTCCGCTGGCCAAAAATGTCATGATGCCAGAAACCTCAACTACCTTGAATCAACACGGGCCCAGCACAGCAGTGTGATGACGACAGAAACCAAAAAATTGAGCCGATAGTTCAGTCATATTAAATTAAGTTCACTGCAGCAACCATTATAGTAGGCCAAGGCAATTTCAGAAGGAGGCACCATGCAGAAACTACATTTCTGAAGGTGACTAAAAGGTGAGCGTAGAGTGTACTCACTAGTAGTTTAGCCACCATTACACAAATGCTTTCGAGCTTGTATTAAGACTTCCTAAGCTGAGCATCATCACTGATCTGCAGGCCACCTTCGCTTCGCTGCCAAGATCAACAGCAACCATTTTGGGATCAGCTGAGTTTATCAGTCTTCCCTTTTTTCATTCAGGTGAAGCATCAAGCTACTACTGCCTCGATGGGCAGGACCTGAAGCCCACCGGTTAGTGCCAACTCGGTTGGTCACATGCGTAGAAGCCAGCTTAAAAATTTAGCTCTGGGAGCTCTGTGGCAAAAGGATTTAAGCAACAGTATGGTATTGATTATGACGAGACCTTTAGTCCGGTTGTTAAACCAACTACTATTCGTCTGCTTCTTTCCCTAGCAGTCTCACGGTTGTTAAACCAACTACTATTCGTCTGCTTCTTTCCCTAGCAGTCTCACGAGATTGGGCTATTCGTCAGATTGACATTCAAAATGCATTTCTCCACGGTTTTCTTAATGAAGTCTCACGAGATTGAGATTGGGCTATTCGTCAGATTGACATTCAAAATGCATTTCTCCACGGTTTTCTTAATGAAGACGTCTATATGAAGCAACCACCAGGTTTTGCTGATTCTACTCATCCAGATTATCTTTGCAAATTGGATAAATCTCTGTATGGATTAAAACAAGCACCTCGTGCGTGGTTTTCTTCAGCAAGAAATTAATTGATCTTGGGTTTTCACCATCAAAGGCTGATGTCTCTCTCTTCATACTTAATAAGGGTGGTGTTCAGATATATATGTTGATTTATGTAGATGACATAATCATTATTAGCTCATCGTCAGCTACCGTGGATAGACTCCTTAGTCAACTCCGTAATGATTTTGCAGTCAAAGATCTTGGTCCTTTGGCATATTTTTTGGGCATTGAATGTCAGCACACCACGCATGGGCTCATCCTGTCTCAGCAAAAATATATTCATGATCTTCTCACTCGGACCAACATGCTGACATCCAAGCCGGTTGCTACGCCAATGCTACCAGCTGATAAATTGCAAATCCAGGGTGGCGCACCACTCTCTGCTGAAGACGCAACCAGATATCGGAGTGCCATTGGGGCCCTGCAGTATCTTCTTCTCACTCGGCTAGATATTGCTTTCTCGGTCAACCGGGTGTGCCAATTCATGGTTGCACCTACTGCTGATCATTGGATGGCAGTCAAGCGGATTTTGAGATATCTACATGGAACTATCAACATGGGTCTCTGTTTCACCAAGAGTAATTCCTTTCTTCTAAGTGCTTTTTCTGATGCGGATTGGGCCGGAAATATTGATGATCGGCGTAGTACTGGGGGTTATGCTATTTATATTGGACCTAACCTTATTTCTTGGGGGACTCGCAAACAGCCTACTGTCTCGCGATCTAGCACTGAGGCGGAATATAAGGCCATTGCTGATGGTACAGCAGAATTAATATGGCTTCAAGTATTGCTGCGAGAACTTGGCATATCTTCATCTCGTGCTGCTGTCATGTGGTGCGATAATATTGGTGCGACATACTTGTGTGCTAATCCAGTATTTCATCAACGATCAAAACATGTGGAGGTAGACTATCACTTTGTTCGAGAACGTGTTGCTACACATCAACTAGAGGTTCGTCCAATCTCGACAAAGGACCAAGTTGCAGATATCACGACGAAGGCTCTTCCAACGACATCGTTTAGTAAATTCCGGGCCAATCTAAACTTAGTCGCACCATGTTTAGATTGAGGGGGGGTGTTAGGATATCTTGTTATTCTGTTAGCGTATCCCATTATTCTTGGCTGGAGCTGCGCCTCCCTCTCGGCAGGTTGTTGCCTTGCTTGTACATATCTGCATGTATCTTTTGATCTATAAATACATGCACAGCCCCATGGGGTAGATGTGCCTTGCGCCATTCAACAGGCGCCAGAAAAAAAATGTTTAGTATAATGACTGGTAGATATATGATCTGTATTGGGGATGAATTGAGAGAGAGAGAGAGAGCAGACATAGAGATGCCTCACCTGGGAGAATGCAGCTAGATGGAAGCAAAGGTGCCGCTGGCACCGAAACAAAAACTTATTTGGTTTTGGGTAATTGTGCATCCAGGTTTGCTACGTTTTATGTCCATATGTACAAATAATGGTGAGCTGATCAATACAATAGTCATTTTGCTTGTACGTACACGGTTTTCGAGCGAGGGCTCGGCATGCATGACAGAGCCATCCCAGCACATACGGTTAGAATTTTAGGCATAATAATAAACATAATGTTTGAACGATTCGTGACTTCTTCGTTGACCAACGAACAGCTGGTTACCTTGTACACCGACCCAAGTTAAAATCATTGGAATAATTTACATACATGACAAACAAGAACACGTTTGCATCTGAATACCTTAGAGACATTCCTTTTTTCATGCTAAAATCAAGGAATGCTGACTTGTAGAGGGTGGAGTTCAGGTTTCCCACCACTATATATCCCAGACCAACATACTAGCTGCTGTCGAATACTATGTATGATCTACTACGGTCCACAGAAGCAGCCACCGCAGCGTAGGATACTCGATCCTGGGACTCGTCCCGTTTGGCGAATCTTCTCGGCCTTCTGAACCGCTATAGCTGCTTGCTGGTTCATTTTGGCGTTGGCCGAAGCTCGTTTCTCTTCGGCTATGCGGCGCGTCATCTCTAGCTTTTCGGCCATCTTTTCCATGGCCTCACTTCTCATTCTCTCAGCAAATTCCTGTCACAAAGTGCTTTTCGACATTACTGCCACGTCCAAATTGTTAAATTCTAAATATCGTAGCATTCGGTATTGCTGCATTCAAAACATGGTACGAGAGATTATTGCATTCAAAATTTGGTAAGAATTTCAGGCAGAGAAAGCCAGGTTCAGTTCATTTTCAAAAAATAGAGCCAAGTATGTACCTCTATTCTTCTCATTTCATATTCAATTTTTGCTCTTTGACGACCCTCCCAAGCTTCAATCTTCACCTCTTCTTTTTTGAATCTGAGGAAATACAATCTCCGTTACATGTTGAAATGAACAATACAAGACTAATATCTAAGACCCTTTTTCTGTTCTCTGTGTAAGTCGATAGAAGATGAAACCAACAGGAATGATCATTTTTTTATAAGGGGGTTCCCCATTTCTATTACTTTCATAATAGAAATACAGCAGAGGTTAAAGTAGCATAGCAGGATTACAAACCAGACTTAAACGAGACACGCAGATGAACATGTTCACCGCAGGGCGCAACCTACTGGACTAACAAACAGTTTTTCCAGCCAGGCACGCAGGCCCGATTCAGAAGGCCTGGACTAACAAACAGAAATGATCAAATATTTCGGAGAATAATAATACCTTGCTGTATGTTTAGTATTTTCTGCCTCCTCATACGATGCAGCACGAGCAGCATATTCCTTCCTGATGCGCTCCAAATCAGCGATGCTCGGTGCCGCAGAGACTAGCTCTAGCTCCTCTTTGCTGGCCCACGTAGCAATGTTCATCTTTCCTAGCTGTATGCCAAGCGCAGCGATTTCTTGCCTTGTTTTAAGCCTCGTCTCAGTATCTGACAATTCATTTGCATGTATGCCGCATTTCCCGTGGAAAAAGGGGCCATCGTCTGTGCAGTCTTCTCCAGGAGGAGATGCTATTGACCTCCCCCCTACAGGTGTTGACGGTACTGAACAGTTAGGGCTTCGAGTTGGTGTCCTTGACCCTAGTGGAGTTCCAGTTCTTGAAGGTTCCTGGCTAGGTATTGGAGTCATCTCTGTGCCCACATCTCTCACGGACACCGACGACTGGACTGTTGGAATATCTGCACACGTTCAAACCAGTGTCAGTTCCAAGACAGGTAAGGTTTTAGCTTCAAAATATGCTACACCTGTTTCATGATACAGTTACGTGCATTTCAGAACTAAACAGGCAAAAGAAAAAGGTTACCATTCGTATCGTTGCACGGCTTCACTTCAATCGATGAACCAGTATCAGTTGCCTTGTGATGCTCTGAGTTAGCACCAGCGTTACTAACTGGACAGACATCTGCATGCCTAACCAACTTAGGCTGATACGAAGCGAAGGACAACCTCTCCAGTATGCTGCGCGGAGCAGACAAAGCTGGATTCACTCTCTTCATTTTCTGCACGGGACGAGCAGAGATTTTGGGCACAACGGCGCCCCTGGCTGCGGCGGAGCTCATCTGGTTTATTACTGTCTGGTTCTGCAACCCGCCCTTGGCGACGTTGTTCTGACTGACATTCTGGCGGCTCACGATCCATTTTTCTGCGTCATTCCACTTGGAGGAAATGGAAGTCTGTCTGGACAAGTACCCGGCTGCTGGATTCTGCGTCGACGCTGCCTTCTCCACTCCGTGGAACTCGAAGCTGCTAGTGCTGGCGTTGTCGAGACCACTGTCGCATTCGGTAGTGCTGTCTTCTTCCGCGGGTCTCACTGGGTGTATCTGTATCATGCTCGAGCTGCCTGTCGCTGGCTTAGCAGCCGAACTGGTGGAAGCGTTCTGCACTTGACTGGTGTCCACTGCTGGATCCTTTTCTACAGCTTCGGTTTTGTTACTTGCCGACGGGTGTTTTGCGCTATCTGCGCTGTCTGAAACTGGTTACGGAATAAGATGGACGAGTTATTGACTTAAGCTCTGTTGAGCTAATAATTAGATGCTAAAATTAGTTGAAGATATCGAAACTGTCTAGCTAATAGTTCAGCTTTTAGTCACTTTTAGCAAATTAGCTAATAGTTAGATAGCTATTTATTAGTTTGCTAATTCTACTAGTAATTTTTCAGCCAACTAATTATTAGCGCTAAAAGGGTAACTAATCCAATCAAACCAGCCAATCAAGGGAGTGGAGTGCCATATGTTTTATTGAACAGACTACTGGTACCTTCTTCAAGAACATCACAAACTAGTAGCCTGTTCTGCGCCTGTGAAGCCTCGATGGTTTTCGCAGGCGACGTCCGCGATGACGAGTTGCTGGTGATGACTCTAACTCGATTGTGGGCTCCCAGGATCTTCATCCTCAGCTTTGTTGGAGAAAGAGCACCAGGCTGCAGCAACCTCAAAGCTGTGAGTCTTTCTTTCTCCACGAAAGCCCGTAACTAATTAATAATCTCAAAACCAAAGTAGTTTCTTTTGCAGAGACGGGGGAAAAAAGGCCAGATGCGTCAATGTGGGTGTAGGCCAGAGGGCGTCCTAGTATAACTCTGATGAAGAACTGGGAGGCCTTTCGGTGGGGGGAAAAGAACTGGGGTATATTTTTTTAGGGCTAGTTGACAACTCTATTTTTCCGAATGAATTCTCATTTTCCCTTTCTTAAGAAAATGGAAATAAATTAGAAAAAAATGAAGTTACCAAACTAGCTCTAAAATTATAGAACTGGGGGTGTTGAGCCAATACTGAGATTGACTGGAACTGTGGAGATGTGCTGGAGTATATCTTAACCTGGAAAAAGATATCAAAAGATAATGAAAAATGTTGCAAAATTAAGTAAATCATCGTTAATAATGACTAGGATGCACTGTACCGACGATAAATTCTGCAGAATAAGCATTGTAGTTAGGCATCCAGTGCCTCTGAGATATGCTTTTGCTCATATGGAAATGGGTGTATTCGGAGTTGGATTTGGGGGGTCTATCCTAGTCTTGGCTTCGCATCCATTGAGAAGGCAGATTGACCGGAAACTCTCTAGAATAAAAGACATTCTACTCGACTATTGACATGACTCTGCGTAGAGCGCATACCTGGGCTTTCTGATGAATCCTCTCGTACTCCATTCTTCCTCGCTGCTGGCCTGATGGGGAGGGTGCGGCGGGTGGCCAGCGAGCGAGAAAGAGAGGCTGGAGATTGAGGGGAGGGGAGAAGGCGAGCACCGGGTCTGGGCAGTGGGCACCAGTGGTCAAAATACCAGTTACCAGATAGCAGGAAGAGGCACTGGTACAGCTGAGATCTAGCAACACGATGGCCTGCCTGGCTCGCGTTTTTTTACCCCTCCATTCATCATCAGAGCTAAAGTCTACTCTGCCTAGTGCCTACTGCTAGTTGCTACTAGACAAGTAGGAGCACTAGACACGAGTCCACAAGTCAGTTTCACGCTTTTTGTCCGGCCATGACCGCAACCGTGACTCTCCAGTCACTCAGTTCTAAAATAATATTGGTTTTAACCTTTTAGTTGATATATATAATAAGTAATATATTTGTTTTATATATATGTAAAACATAAAAAATAAGAGTTAAAATGAATAAGCGAGTACTTTTTTTTTGTTCTGAGTCCTGACCAGTGACCACGAGCAGAGACGAATACGAGCACTGGTCTTCGCTAGAAACCCATCCATGTGCTGTCTTGCTGACGTGCACCTAGAACTAGGGTTCGTACAAATAGGGGTGGATAATGAGTGGACGCTCGTTCGAATTAGGCCCCGTTTGGTTACCCCAAACTAAAGTTTAGCCCCTGTCCAATCGAATGTTTGAACCTCCGTTTCGGGTATTAAATGTAGTCGGATTATAAAACAAATTTGTCAGCCGAAGATTAAAAGACGAGACGAATCTAGTCCAGTTGGTTGGGTCTATATTTCATACTCCTATTTGAAAGTCAAACGCTTGATGTGACCCGGGCTAAACTTTAGCAGGGGCAACCAAACACCCCCTTACAGACAAGGAGCCATATAATCAGTTCGGCTCATTTATGAGCCCAAACTGACTCATTTAGGTTACAAGCCGAGCAGAAAAAATAATATATATACAATAATTAATTTTTAGTTAACTTCAAACTAATTTAACAATAAAAATAATAACTATACTCGTTGTTTCGTAAATCACGCCAATGTAACATGAAATTAGCATAATTTATCACTCATCGATTCACAATTCACATACATGTTCATCAATTTAACCTACAATTATATTTGCATAGACCAATTAAACACATAGACATAGTTCATTAATAATTAGTTTAACTCATATGTGAAAGACACCTCACATACATATACCATGTTTATCGACTATTCCGTAAATGATATGCATATAGTTTCGTTTTGCTAGAATGTGGTGGCTCGTTAACGATCCGTGCTGGCTCGTTAACGAACCGAGCTAGGATGTCAGCTCAGCTCGTGAAAAAATTCAAACGAGTTGATCCGAGCCGAGCTGACCATGAAACGAGCGAGCCAACGAGCCACGAGCATTTCGTCTATCCCTACATACAAACAATATTAGCCGACATTTTTGCTCAACTTGTGACTATACACATAAAGTGCCCATCCCCCACCCCGCTTCTGCCTTACGTACTGCACTACTCTCCGGCTAGGCCGTTATAGAGTGATCAGTGAGGGTCCGCTAGTGATGGAGGATTAGAAATCCCAAGATATTTTTCTTGGCTGGACCATGTTTTGGTCTATTTTTTAATATATTAATATAACACCGGAAGAGTAGTCTTTTCCAGTTTTTTCTTCACAGTAATCACACAGCATTTTACTGTCTGACAAAGTTATCCTGATCCCTTTCTGCGCTGCACGAGTAGTATAGTAAGAACTGTACGGCGGACGGAGATTAAGAAAGCTAATCCCTTTCCTGGAGATGTGTGCACCTTTACCACACCCCGCAGTCCAAAGCTCCAAACTATACTCCCGTCCCGTACTAGTAGTACTACAGTGTATGGTGGTCAAACAGCAGTCCGCGCGCGCGCGCGCCGGGCCATCTCATCTCATGTCATCATGCGCCCAGTCACGCACCTTATCCTCTCGTTCGTTTTCGGACGCTGCATACATGCCAGGCAGCCATTGACTATGGAATTGAATGTACTTTTGTCCTCACTCCCCGCGTCTGCAGCCGGCATGCTGCACCGTGTCACGTCTGGCCAGGCCGGGTGACCTCATCAGTGGGATTTTGTGGTGACTGGCCAAGGCTCTCGCCGTTGTACTGGAGGTAGCGGAATCCGGAAACGCGATGGAGATTGACATGTGAGTAGACAGATGAGGCCTGCACATACATACGTGGGTGGTACGAAAGCCTTGCGCAGCGCAAGGATCATCCCTGTTAAAGGAAAATAGACGGTGGTGATCTCATCCAGAGATAAGAAGTCTCCAGAAGATCCAGAGAGAACAAGAAGACTCTAGAAGATTAGCAGTTACTCATTCCCTTAATCCTAATTAGCAATAATGTAAACGCATAAAGTAAACGTGCTTTTTCTCCCGAACAGGCATGCGGGCGTGAAGCCGTCCGTTCACTGTGTATATATTGTTTACGTTAATGGAATACAGACATCAGAGATTCATTCTCAGATACTTTTCTAAACACGTTATCAGCACCCGTCTCTAACTGTTGAGCGAGGCCACCGTCGACATCAAGACATCAAGAAACCACGGAAAGACTCGTCGTGAACCACCACCGTCGACATCAGGGAAAAAAAAAAGCCAATCAGAAACTCCGGCGAGAAAAACAGAGAAGATGTCTACCGGAAATGGTTCATTGGAGGAGGAATTATGCCTTGTGGATAGCTGTACCACAAACTCTATATTAACTGAGATAAAATATTTCCAGACTTTAAAGAAAAGGGAAGGAAATGTTTTAACAATTGCAGGAAGAGATGCATTGATAGTTGGTTCTGGTAGAGCCATTATCACTCTTCCAATGGGTACTCAAATTGTGATCGAGAATGCTTTATTATATCCCGATTCAACTCGTACCTTATTAAGTTATAGAGATATTCGTAAGAATGGGATCCATGTGGAAACATATGAAGAAAATAAAGAAGAATATCTACTTCTTACCAAACCTACTGAATATGGCAAACAGATATGTGAAAAAATTCCAACTCTAGAATCCGGATTATATTATACATACATCAAGCCCATTGAACATGTTGCATACAAGGTAATTTTTCAGAATGTCGATGCATTTCAAATTTGGCATGATCGACTAGGGCACCCGGGTATCGGGATGATGAGAAAAATTATCACCAATTCTATTGGTCATGATTTGACTGAAGCAAAATTTCCCAAATCTTCAGATTATATATGCACTGCATGTGCTACAGGGAAATTGATTTTAAGACCTTCACCTCTTAAAATCCGAGCGGAACCACTTAGATTTCTTGAAAGAATTCAAGGCGATATTTGTGGCCCAATTGAGCCATCTTCTGGACCGTTCAGATATTTTATGGTTTTAATCGATGCATCTACAAGATGGTCACATGTGTGTTTACTGTCTACTAGAAACCATGCTTTTGCTAAAATAATGTCACAAATTATAAAGCTAAAGGCACATTATCCTGAACATCGGATCCAATCAATCCGAATGGACAATGCTGCTGAATTTTCCTCCCATGCCTTTAATGATTATTGTATGGCTTTAGGAATTCAGGTCCAGCACTCAGTCCCATATGTCCACACTCAAAATGGTTTGGCTGAATCTTTAATCAAAAGAATAAAGCTCGTTGCACGTCCATTACTAATGAATTGCTCTTTGCCTACGTCATGTTGGGGTCATGCAGTTTTACACTCTGCCGACCTACTACAACTAAGACCAACTGCATATCATGACTCCTCTCCCTTGGAGTTAGTACGAGGGGACCCTCCTAGGATTTCCCATTTGCGTAAATTCGGGTGTGTCGTTTATATACCGATATCACCACCACAGCGTACCTCTATGGGCCCCCACAGAAAGTTAGGGATTTATGTGGGTTACCAATCTCCGTCAATAATAAAGTATTTAGAACCCCTAACGGGTGATCTATTTACGGCCCGGTTCGCTGATTGTATTTTTAATGAGGAACATTTCCCGGCATTAGGGGGAGATTTCAAGTACCAGAAAGGAGAATGCCGAGAAATTGATTGGGATGCGAAAAGTATCTTCTCCTCAGATCCCCGTACTAAAGAAAATGAACTCCAAGTTCAGAAAATTATTGGTTTGCAAAATATTGCAAATAACCTGCCTGATGCATTCACTAATTACAAAGGTGTAATAAAGTCTTTCATTCCTGCTAGGAACGCGCCTGAAAGAGTGGAGGTACCAAACAAAACCACTCAAAATCCTACTAATAAAAGGGGGAGAAGTAAGGCAACCAATAAGGATTCACCTCCTTTAAAGAAAAGAAAGACGGTAAATGCACATCAACAACAAGTTGATGAACCACAATGTGGAATTGATACACAACCCTCTTCGAATGCGCACATAGTCGAAGAAGTAATATCGGAAAACCCAAGGACCATGGATACGGGAAATCCTGATGTGTCCTTAAGGGTAGATGAACTTGCTACCAATTATATTGAAACTGGTGAAACCTTTGACCGCAAGGCTACTGTAGTCGACTCTTATTTCTCTGAACAAGTTGCTGACATCCTTAATGATCTAGATCCTAAATCCATGGTAGAGTGTAGAAAACGCTCAGACTGGAATCAGTGGAAAGAAGCTATTGAAAAAGAGATTACCTCGCTTTATAAAAGAGAAGTATTCTCGGAAGTGATGTTAACACCTAAAGGCACCTTCCCAGTAGGATACAAATGGGTTTTCGTTCGTAAGCGAAACGAAAACAACGAAGTGGTGAGATATAAAGCAAGGTTAGTAGCACAAGGCTTTACGCAAAAGCCCGGCATTGATTATAATGAAACATACTCTCCAGTAATGAGTGGCATAACATTTCGATACTTAATTTCACTGGCAGTACAAAATCGTCTATCTTTGCAGTTGATGGACGTAGTAACCGCATATTTATATGGGTCACTGGATTCAGAAATTTATATGAAAGTTCCAGATGGAATAAATATACCGAATCCATCGGCAAATCGTAACATGTATTGTGTAAAATTGAAAAAGTCACTATATGGCTTAAAACAATCAGGGCGAATGTGGTACAATCGCTTAAGTGATTTCCTTTCTCTTAAAGGATACACTAATAATGATGATTGTCCATGTGTGTTCGTTAAGAAGTCCTCCACTGGATTTTGTATCATTTCAGTATATGTTGATGACCTCAATATTATTGGAAGCGAAAAAGATATAAATGAAGCACGTCATCATTTAAAGACGGAATTTGAAATGAAGGATTTGGGTCAAACCAAATTTTGTTTAGGTATTCAACTTGAATATTTACCTTCAGGAATTTTTATATTTCAATCGGCATATATCCAGAAAGTATTAGAGAAATTCAATATGGATAAAGCATATCCAGTTAAAACTCCTATGGTTGTAAGATCTCTCGATATGAATAAAGATCCTTTTCGACCAAAGGATGAAGGAGAAGAGATTTTGGGTTCTGAATTTCCATATCTCAGTGCTATTGGAGCACTCATGTATCTTGCAAATAATTCCCGGCCGGACATTGCATTTGCAGTGAATTTACTTGCGAGACATAGTGCAGCTCCTACAAAACGTCATTGGACTAGAATTAAGAATATTTTTAGATATCTTAATGGCACGAGAGATCTTGGTCTTTTCTATAGTAGAAGTCAAGACCCTACTTTAATTGGATATACTGATGCTGGCTATTTATCTGATCCCCATAATGCCAGATCACAAACCGGTTTTGTATTTTTACAGGGTGGAACCGCTATCTCTTGGAAATCATCCAAACAAACTTTGGTAGCTACCTCCACTAATCATTCTGAAATTATTGCGTTATATGAAGCCTCTAAGGAGTGTACTTGGCTTCGCAGAATGATAAACCACATAACGCAGTCATGTGGCATTGGTTCAATTAACTCGCCAACCATTATCTATGAGGATAATGCTGCCTGTGTTGTTCAGATGGAAACTGGTTATATAAAAAGTAATATTACAAAACATATTGCTCCAAAATTGTTTTATCCTCATGAGTTACAAAAGAATGGGGAAATAAACATTTTGCAAACTAAGTCATGTGATAATCTTGGTGACTTATTTACAAAGTCATTACCATATTCCACATTTTCAAAGTATGTTAAAGGGATAGGTATGAAACGACTTAAAGATTTGCAGGAATCAGGGGGAGTATCACTCTCCACAATATAACCTAGTTGACATTATATTATACTCTTTTCTTTTTATGGATTTTTCCTCAAAGAGGTTTTTACCATATAAAGTTTTTAATGAGGTAATATCAATAGAGGAAATGTGCCTTATTATCTATTTTTCCCACAGGGTTTTTGTAAGATAATAGTACACTAAATAGGATAGATATAAAATAGTTTTGTATTCCTAGATGATGTAATAGGATAGATTCGATCAAGGGGGAGTGTTAAAGGAAAATAGACGGTGGTGATCTCATCCAGAGATAAGAAGTCTCCAGAAGATCCAGAGAGAACAAGAAGACTCTAGAAGATTAGCAGTTACTCATTCCCTTAATCCTAATTAGCAATAATGTAAACGCATAAAGTAAACGTGCTTTTTCTCCCGAACAGGCATGCGGGCGTGAAGCCGTCCGTTCACTGTGTATATATTGTTTACGTTAATGGAATACAGACATCAGAGATTCATTCTCAGATACTTTTCTAAACAATCCCAATCCAATGCAGCCAGCCATGCCCATGCAGCAGAGTGAAATGGAACAGCCATGACCATGATGAATGGCTGAATGGATCTTAGGACCGGCCCGGCCGCTACAAATAAATGATTGACTGTTTGGCGCACAAACCCACGGCGGCATGGGAGAAAGACAGACTAGACTGTCTCGAGCGCAGCAGAGTCGTCGAGGCGAATTGCAATTGCAACAGCCAACAGGTTGGGCCTGGGCGGCATGCTTTTGTCAGCAGGTACTCTAGTGCCCAGATTACTGGTGGTAGTAAGCACGCACGCTGTAGTGTATGAGCCATGTTTGGGCGCATTCCCACGTACTCCCTCCGGTGTCCTATTAGTTGTCGTTTTGGATAAAGTTCGAATCAAACTTATAAAATTTTGACTACAAATAACTATTTTGTTATTTAGTTTTGGAACCTAATATTTATATGTACCAATTTGTCATAAAAAGTACTTTTATAAATGTATTAAGAGTTCATTTGTATTTTAACAAAAAACATTGGTCAAAGTTATATTTTGGAGACCGTGTCGTTGTCCTAAACGACAACTAATAGGAAACCTGTTAGGCAACACAAGGTATCCTCACGAACTCTGTATGCTTGGTATTATTTAGATGTTCAAAAACAGAGTCCTTCGTAGATTCATCACCCTCTCAACCGCGTATAGGAGTATATATACCTCCACGCCCTTTTCCCTCTTACAAGACAAGCATAATCTCTAGTTAATTACGCCACTCAGGCCCGCTAATCCTGACATTAGGCCTAATCACCCTTTGGCTGCGTCTTCTGGGTCCCACCTCCACCGGCCTCGGTTCTCCTTTCTCAAGATCAGCGCATGGTCCACCAGTGGTGCTGACATCCCCTCCTCCTTCAGTAGCAGCTTGACCCCAAGCTGGTGCCATAGGAAAGCGTTGTTTGATAGCCTGTTCATCTTCCCAAGTGGCTAGAGCATCTGGCCAGCCTGACCACTTGATCAGCAATTGTGTGATCACCTTGTTGCCTTTTCGAAACAAGCGAGAGTTTAACACCTCCTCGGGTACCTGCAACCCTGTGGACAAATCTGGAACTGAGTCACTGACTGGTGTACGAGCTCCCACTGCCGACTTTAACTGTGAGACATGAAAAACAGGATGAACGGAACAGCCCGCTGGTAATGCAAGTTCATAAGCAACTCTATTCACTTGACGAATAATTTCAAAAGGTCCGAAGAACCGAAATGCAAGTTTTTGAACATCCCGATCGTCAACTGTTTTCTGACAGTATGGCTGCAGCTTCAGGAATACTTTGTCTCCCACCGCAAAAACTCTTTCCACCCTCCCTTTATCAGCCTGTCTTTTCATTCGATCTTGGGCGCGTTGTAGATGAAGTTTAACTTGTTGAAGCATAAGGTGTCTAGTTTGTAGCCAAGTTGCTAAATCAGGTACCATGCACTGCTCTGTTGATTCAAGTCCCAATTGAGAAGGCGTGTGACCATAAAGGACCTCAAATGGAGATTTGCCAAGAGATGTATGGTAACTGGTGTTATACCAAAATTCCGCCAGAGATAACCATGAATACCATTGTCGAGGACAGACATGGACAAAGCACCTGAGATAAGCTTCCACACATTGGTTCACCCGCTCAGTTTGCCCATCGGACTGTGGATGATAAGCACTACTCAAACACAGCTTGGTACCAGCTAGCCGAAATAGTTCTTGCCAAAGTTTACTTGTAAATATAGGATCTCTGTCGGAAACAATAGAAGAAGGTAACCCATGGAGTTTATAGACTTCTGAAAAATATAACTTGGCAACAGTCAAAGCTGTAAATGGATGAGCCAATGCCAGAAAATGAGCATACTTTGAAAACTTGTCCACCACTGCCATGATACAGTTATACCGATGAGATATAGGTAGACCTGAAATAAAATCCATGGTCACCACCTGCCAGGCATGCTCCGGTATAGGTAAGGGTAACAACAAACCAGGATATCGGCTCCTATCTGGTTTTGCTTGTAAACACACAGAACAAGTACTCACGAATTCCTTAATCTGACTTTTCATTCCAGGCCAGCTGAACACAGACTTAATACGTCGATAGGTAACTGGAAAACCTGAGTGACCCCCGACTGCACTGTCATGAAGGGCTGCCATCACTTTCAACTGTAATTCAGAGTCATGTCCCAGCCACACTCTGCCCTTATGTCGAATAATGCCAGCTGTCAACGTGAAAGGTTCCATAGAATGTCCAGTAGCCAGAGATATCAACAACTTCTTGGCTTGTTCATCAGACTCGTACCCTTTGACAACCTCAGCCAACCAACTGGGCACAACAGAGGAAGTGGCCAAAGCATGTAGCTGCACAGTTATATCATCACAATGCAGATTTGGTCTCCTTGATAAAGCATCAGCCACCTTGTTCTCTACTCCTTTTTTATAAACAATAGTGAAATTCAATCCCATAAGCTTGGTTAATGCCTTTTGCTGCCAAGGAGTAGTTACCCTTTGATCATCCAAATGAATGAGGCTTTGCTGGTCTGTTTTGATGACAAAGGCAGCATGTTGCAGGTAAGGTCTCCAGTGTTCTATTGCAAACAAAATGGCGAGGCATTCTTTCTCATAAGTTGATAGTCCCAGATTTTTTGGTCCCAATGCTTTACTAATGAAAGCAATCAGGTGTCCCTCCTGTTGTAACACAGCTCCTATTCCCACTCCACTTGCATCAGTTTCAATGACAAACTCCTTGGTAAAATTTGGTATAGCTAGCACTGGAGCATGAATGAGTGCTTCTTTCAGTGCATCAAAAGCCTGTTGGGTACTACTAGTCCACACAAAGAGCTGATCCTTTTTCAACAGGTTAGTCAAAGGTTTGCAGATTATACCGAACCCAGCCACAAATCTGCGGTAATACCCAGCAATCCCCAGAAAACTACGTACCTCCTTGACACTAGAAGGTATAGGCCAATTTTTAATCACTGCTACCTTGCTGGGATCAGTTGATATTCCATTGGCACTGATCATATGTCCCAAAAACTCCAGTTTATCTTGGGCAAACTTGCATTTAGACAGCTTAAGCTTCAACTGATTCAGCTGTAATATACGGAAAACTTGCTCCAGATGCCCAATATGTCTCTCCAACGTATCACTATACACCAATATGTCATCCAGGAATACGACCACACATTGCCTCAATAATGGACTCAGAATATGGTTCATAAAGTCTTGAAAGGTAACAGGAGCTCCGGTAAGTCCAAATGGCATCACTTTATACTCATAAAGTCCATTATGGGTCTGAAATGATGTTTTGAACTCCTCTCCCTCCTAAATTCGAATCTGGTGATAACCAGCTCTGTGATCCAATTTAGTAAAGATAGCTGCCCCACTCAACTCATCCGTTATCTCATCAAAAACTGGCATGGGAAACTTGTTTTTCACCGTATAAGCGTTTAACTTCCTGTAATCCACACATAATCTCCATTCACCATCTTTTTTCTTCACCAGCAACACCGGTGACGAGAAGGACTCGAACTTTGTTGTATAATCCCATTGCTCAGCATCTCCTTTATCTGTTTTTCAATTTCATCCTTCTGTTGTGGGGTGTATCGATAGGGTCGAAGCCTGAACGGCGTAGCCCCTGGTAACAGAGGTATGGAATGGTCATACATTCTTTTTGGAGGCAATCCTTGTGGTGGCAGAAATAACTCCTGATAGTGCTCCAACAATTTGGTTATCTGCTCTGGTATGGCACTATCCTCCAATGCTTCTGCTAGTCTGAGCTCAAACATGTGTTCCACAACCTCTTTACTTAGCAGGCCCCTCAACTGCTTATCAGACAAAGGAATACAGGAATCTAGCTTTGGTTGAATTCCTTGCAACTGCACTGTCTGCCCTTGATGACAGAATTCCAACTTCTTTTCTGCCCAATACACAGACATGGGATTGTAACCTTCCAGCCAATCCATCCCCAAAATAATATCATAGCCACTTAGGGGTAAGAATCTGAAATCTGTATGAAAAGTAATACCCCCATACAACTAGGGACACTGGGGTGCCCAGCAGTCACATCACATTTTCCTGCCATCAGCTATTTTCACTGGTAAAGCTTTAGGTAACTGCTGTACATTCTGGACATCTTCCATCAAATGCAGGCTCATGAAACTAGCCGAACTTCCAGAATCTACCAGCACCAACATCTGCTTGTTATGTATTGAAGCCCACAACCTGATGGTTTTGTTGTTTTCACTGCCACTCGCAGCTGCTATTGATACCGCCAACACCGCCTCCTCATCCTCTGGTGCCAGCTGACTCTCAGTTCCCTCTACTTCAATTTCTCCCACCGCCTGAGATGTAATCGCCCACATTTCTTCCACCACATGTAATGGCACACTATTGGAACATGTATGGTTCGGATTCCATCTTTCGCCACACTTGAAACATAACCCCTTTGCTCTTCGATAAGCCTTGAGAGCAGCAAGTTTACTATCTTCAGCCCTGTAACTGTTACTGTTTGCTCTTCGCCTCTCATCACTTTGGGGTAATCCTCGATGGCTCGCCACTGGAACTGAATTACCAGCCACTAAGGAATTTTTCGGGTAACCTTTGGACATTCCCTGGTTCTCCATCCTCCTACCCTCTCTTCTACCTGTCCACACATCCTCATGTAATAGAGCCAGAGAACAAGCTGTATCGAGATTGTTAGGCCTCTGCATGGCTACCACAGCCCTCACCTCATCTTTCAAGCCATCCACAAAGCGTGCTGTGATCATAGCAGACGTAAGCTGTCCTTCATGAGCTAACAGTTGATGAAGTAAGACATCAAACTGTTCAACATATTCACTTACAGATGCAGTCTGATAAATGTGATAGAACTGCCTAATCAACAGTCCACGTTGATCTCTTCCAAAACGGTTGATCAGGTTAGAGCAAAATTCCTCCCAGCCCATATGCCTCAAGTGATGCTCCACATGTTGTAACCAAAATAGAGCGGACCCTTCAAAATGCATCACTGCCATTCTAATCCACATCTCCCTGGATACCAGATAGAAGTCAAAATAGGTCTCACATCGAGTCTTCCAGAGCTTCGGATTACTCCCATCAAATACTGGAAAACTCATGTTGGGCACCAACGACCCAGACCCTTGTGACCATCCTCCAGACGAGTTTCTATCTACCAGATCATAACGGAAAGGAGTTTGGGACCATGCTTGATTCGTACCTCCATAGTTGGTGAAATTTCGCCCTCCTTCCATGCCTGGACGCCGATTCGGATCGAAGCGTCGGAACTGGTTCGCTCCACTCGCAGGCTCCACCAATGGAGGTTCAGGTGACAGAACTTCCACTTTGCTGCCTTCACCAGTCTCGCCAAAACCGGTTGGCGCTCCCATCGGCCTCTTCTCAAACTTCTCCACCTGGATTTGGATTCCCCGCATGGTGTCTGTGATCTCCTTCATCTTCGATTCGACCTCCGGCCTCCACTTCTGCAGATCTCCCTGCTCCGACATCACGCTCTTCACCACCGTCTCCATGTTTCCCAAAGCGCCCTGTACCAACTCCATCCGCCGATGAGTCTCCCTATTTCCCTCTTCAATCTTCGCCAACAGCTGCGCCAATGGTTCCTCCGCCTTCGCCGGCGCCATCCCACTTGCCCTCGCCTGGAACCTCGTCCGATATTCGTGGTGGTGCTCTAGAGTCGGCTCCGATACCAATTGTTAGGCAACACAAGGTATCCTCACGAACTCTGTATGCTTCGTATTATTTAGGTGTTCAAAAACAGAGTCCTTCGTAGATTCATCACCCTCTCAACCGCGTTCAGGAGTATATATACCTCCACGCCCTTTCCCCTCTTACAAGACAAGCATAATCTCTAGTTAATTACGCCACTCAGGCCCGCTAATCCTGACATTAGGCCTAATTAGGGCTGGAAACGAGCCGAGCCGAGCTTGGCTCGGTGCGGCTCGGTGACTGAATGAGCTCGGCTCGGCTCGGCTCGTCCATTTCACGAGCTGGCGAAAGAGGCTCGGCTCGACCTTGGCTCGCGAGCCGGCTCGGCTCGGCTCGCGAGCCATATTCTGGTACTTATCGTTGCATTATTTGGTGAATTAACATTATATATTCATCATCAAAGACTAAAAAATGAGCTATTATCTATAAAATTATCTAATATTCATTATTATTCCATAAATTGATCATTTTTGCAAGGCTCGCGAGCCGGCTCGCGAGCTGGCTCGACTCGGCTCGCTGCAAAAACGAGCTCCAAGAAGAGGCTCGGCTCGGCTCGTTCAAGGCTCGCGAGCCGCTCCGAGCCGAGCCGAGCCGCACCGAGCTCGAGCCGGCTCGCGAGCCTCGAGCTAATTTTCCAGCCCTAGGCCTAATCACCCTTTGGCTGCGTCTTCTGGGTCCCACCTCCACCGGCCTGGGTTCTCCTTTCTCAATATCAGCGCATGGTCCACCAGTGGTGCTGACAAAACCTGAGGGAGTACGTAGTATACGGCAAGGGCGACCGTTGGGGGCTCTCGGTTTGAGGAATTCCCTCTCCTCCGCTCCGCCCGAGCAGTAGTTATCGCGTTGTAATTGCCTCCCTGGAAAGAGAATCTTTTTTTTTTGTTTGTAGGGGGGCACCGCACAACATTACGAGCGACAGTGTTTCTTTGGCCCGCATGCACCCACCAATCATGGGTTTCCGTTCGGACTCGGTATGGCTGATTGCAACGAGACACCGGAAACCTGGATTCCGGCCGGGTGCAGACGACGCATACGCATGCGTGGCATGGGTTTCCGATGAGCTTTGGCAAGTTTTTAAGCGGAGGGGAAGGGCGCGTGTCCATGGCGTGTTTGTTGCGGTTCATGTGGACTCGCCATGCGCACCGCGCTGCAGTGCAGCAAACCAAATTCTGTTACTACCCGCATCGCACTTCCAGTGTCTCTACTCTCCCACCGTCTCTCTGAGCTGTGTTCTGACTCCTCCCCATGTGATGTGAGCCAGCAGCACAGCAAAAGTGACGTGCAGCGGTAAACCCTGAAAAAGGCTGGGCGCATCTCGAGGAGGAAGAAGAGGCTGCTGCCTGCCTGGGAAGGCTGGTGAAAGGTGCAAAGCTACAGCGCCCGGAGGATGGCGAGCGCAGAGGTAGTATGGTGGCGATCGGCAAAAGTATATTTGCTCTTCTTCTTTTTTTTTATGTCTGACGTAAGGTGAATCGATGGCGACGAGGTTTTATAGGTGTGGTAGGGAGTAGTACACACCTACGTACGTAGTACTGTGCGCTGCAGTTGATTGGATGGGTTAGCCAGGACCGTGCACACCGCTACAGTGTCCGGTGGTGTACCGGACAGTATCCGATGCGCCAGGCTGGCTCGAGCAAACTGGCCGCTCTCGGGAATTCACCGGCGACGTACGGCTATAATTCACCGGACTGTCCGGTGAGCCAACGGTCGGCCGGGCCAACGGTCGGCCGCGCGATCTGCGCGGGACACGTTGCCGAGCCAACGGCTAGATGGAGGCACCAGACATGTCCGGTGCGCCAACGGCTCCAAGTCTGCCAACGGTCGGCTTCGCCGTAGAAGGAAAGAAATCGGGCACCGGACAGTGTCCGGTGTGCACCGGACTGTCCGGTGCGCCACCCGACAGAAAGCTGATATTGCCTTCCAAATGAAGTCCAACGGCTCCTAGGCCCCTTGTGTCTATAAAAGGGACTCCTAGGCGCCTCCAAGAGGTGTACAAGCTCAGCCAACAAGTATAGACTTCACTCGAATCAATTCTCGCTCTCCCTCTTGTGTGTAACTCTATAGTTTGTGTAGAAGGCACAGCTATAAGCCTTAAAGAGAGAAGTGCTGCTTAGAGCTAGAGCAAGGTCTTGAGCGTATCGTTACTCTACCGAGGTGCTGCCGAGAAGTTTGTAAGCAGCCACGGTGTTATTGTAACCCATCTCAATAGTGAAAGGCTCTATCTGTCATACTGACAGATCTGAGCAAACGGGGGAAGGAGTTGAAATAGACTCCAAGCCCAGGTGTGGCTAACTCCAACGAGGACTAGGCAAGCATTTCAGGCTTGGCCGAACCTCGGGATAAATACTTGCGTCTGTGTGCTCTGTTCTGTATTGTACTCTGACTCTCGGTCTTACTCGCTTTTATATCTGCACTTCACTACTTACTTGTGGTACTAGCTTTCCTTGAAGTGCAGGATATTCTTAAGACAGGAACTTCAATTCCACTGCAACCTACTCGAAGGGTTCTTCACTCCACTGCGATCCTGTCTTCGAGTAGAGTAAGATTTAAGTTTTAAAGTGATAATTTTTATTCGCCTATTCACCCCCCTCTAGGCGACATCCAGATCCTGTTCCCGGGCCAAAGGGAACTTTCAGGCACCCCATGTAGACAAACTATCCGAGTCATATACAATTCTGCTAATTTGGCTCCCGTGTAATTAGTCCTCACTGGTATGAAATGAGCCACTTTTGTCAATCTGTCCACAATCACCCAAATAGAGTCATACCCAGCAGGGGTGCGGGGTAGTCCAACAATAAAATCCATACCAATTTCTTCCCATTTGCACTCAGGAATCTTAAGCGGGCGCAATAGTCCAGCTGGTCTTTGATGTTCGGCCTTAACTCTTTGACACACATCACACTTAGCCACATGTGCAGCAACATCTCTTTTCAGTCCATACCACCAATACTTTTGCTTCAAATCCTGATACATCTTAGTGCTACCAGGGTGGATAGAGTAATCAGAATCATGAGCTTCTTTCAATATAGTCTCACGAAGGCTATCAATCTCCGGAACACATATCCGATCTTTGAACCATATAGTGCCTTGCTCATCCTCCGTGAATTTTGGGACTCTTCCTTCAGTAATCAGATCCTTAATCTCTTGAATTTTAGCATCACCAACCTGACCTTTACGAATCTCTTGCTCCAAGGTAGGTTCCAATTCAATGGTGACTCCTTCAGTGTGAGTAACAATTCCCAGGTTGAGCCTCTCAAAATATTTTGCTAATTCATCGGGTAGCTGGACAACAAAAGTGGAGTGAACATGCTCCTTCCGACTCAAGGCATCTGCAACCAAATTCACCTTGCGCGGGTGATAGTGAATCTTCAAATCATAATCCTTAATGAGCTCCAACCAATGACGTTGTCTAAGGTTGAGATCCTTCTGAGTGAATATATACTTCAAACTCTTATGATCTGTGTACACTTGACACTTGGTTCCCATAATGTAATGTCTCCAGATCTTCAGTGCATGTACAACGGCTGCCAGTTCCAAGTCGTGAGTGGGGTAGTTCAATTCATGTTTCCGCAACTGACGAGACGCGTAAGCGATCACATGTACTTCTTGCATGAGCACACATCCCAATCCTTGGCCACATGCATCACAATAAATATCAAATCCTTTCTGTAAGTCTGGCATAACCAACACTAGAGGTGACATCAATCTCTCCTTCAATTGATCAAAGCTTTCTTGGCACTTCTCATCCCACTTAAATTCTTTTCCTTTCTCCATAAGTGATGTCATAGGCTTGGCAATCTTAGAGAATCCTTCAATAAATCTCCGATAATATCCTGCGAGTCCCAAGAAACTCCGAATCTCAGTAAATGTAGTGGGCACTCTCCACTCCATTATCTCCTTCACTTTAGCAGGATCCACTGCTATTCCTCCATTAGAAATAATATGTCCAAGGAATGGCACCTTGTCAATCCAAAACTCGCACTTACTGAACTTGGCATAGAGTTGATTATCTCGTAGCTTCTGTAGCACCAACCTTAGATGTTCTTCATGATCACTTTCACTCCTAGAATAGATAAGAATATCGTCGATGAACACCACGACGAATCTGTCCAAATAATCCATAAACACCTTATTAATCAAATTCATGAAATAAGCTGGTGCATTGGTTAATCCAAATGACATAACCGTAAACTCGTATAATCCAAATCGGGTTGAGAAAGCCGTCTTAGGGATATCCAATGGTCTAATCTTCATTTGATGGTATCCTGATCGGAGATCAATCTTCGAGAATACCCTGGCTCCTCTCATCTGATCGAACAAATCCTCAATAAGGGGTAATGGATACTTGTTTTTCACAGTAACATCATTAAGTGATCTATTATCCACACACATCCGCTGTGATCCATCCTTCTTCTGTACAAATAGAACCGGTGCTCCCCAAGGTGAGGAACTCGGCCGAATGTACCCAGCCTCTTACAACTCTGTCAACTGTTTCTTAAGCTCCTTCAGTTCTTCTACAGCCATCCTGTATGGTCGTTTAGAAATAGGGGCAGTTCCAGGTAGAAGATCAATCACAAACTCAACTTCCCTATCCGGTGGCATCCCTGGTAACTCCTCTGGAAAGACATCCGGAAAATCTCTAACCACCCGGATGTTGTCACCAACAAACCCTTCAAGTATAAAGAACATTGCACGCTTGGATGAGGTGGTTACTGCAATATTAACTTGAAATGTTTCTCCTTTAGAACTGGTGAGTTCTACGGTTCCCATAGCCCAGTGTATAAACTGTCTTTGCCTTTCTTAACCATGACATACCAAGGATCATGTTTATAGTGCTCTCTTCTAACACTATAGGGGTAGCTCATCTGGGTTAGGAACACAGGGTAAGAAAGAAAGAATTGTAGACAAGGCGAGTAAGTACAAATCATGTTTCTTTGGGGAATTTATTAGCTAAGCAGATTAATGTTTTACCTACCATAGCTAATTCATTACCTTATAGTGGTACATACTAAGATGTCCATATATAATATTTCGATCAATCAAAGAAGCAAATCAGACATTTATCATCAGAACAATCAAACAACATTTTTTTAAAATAGAGAAAAAAGTTTTGGTTTGGTCTTAGGCCTCCTATCTCTTAAAATGTCATAGAGGTAGGGATTCCAAGGTTTGAAATCCATCTTGTCTTAGAATAGAGAAGATAAGAATGATCAGAGTAGAACAGTAGAAGGTGAGACAGGATCAAGATAAGTGTAGAGAGAATCAGAGTAAGGTAAGTATAGATGGATTCAGAATAAGGCAAGTAGGTAAGGGTTTATCCATTTTTATCTAGGTTTCGTCCTACATTCAACATTTCCTCTGATACCACTTCTGTCACACCCGGCTTTAAGGAACAAAGCAGGTGCATCTCATACATGCGCCAAAGAAGACAACATATATAATAACAGAGTGTATAGAGATAAATGTCATAAAACATCAGAGTATTGATTACATAGCGGAAGACTTATTACAAAATAAAAGAATAAATATAAAACGAACTCAGGATTGTCGGCGCCAATGTCAACTGAGAAACGCCACCTAGATCAAGTCGAAAGCCTCGGTGTTAGGCGGCTCCTCTTCGACCACCTGTTCTTCTCCTGTGGGGGGTGTGAGACAGCAAGGGTGAGCTCACATACGTTCATAACTCAACAAGCCATGGGGAATAATGTGACATGAACTCACCAAAGGTGGGAGTTCATGAAGTGTAAGGCTGATCAATGAAATAAAGGCTGAAGCTGAGCATTGCTTTTATAAGTTGGTCAAAATTTTATTAGCAGTTACTAAGTGTAAGTAAATACCAAACCTTAGAAATAATAAGTAAAAGTAATAATAAAATAATCCCAAATGCAATGAAATGACAAATTAAGTTTAAGTTCCATAAATTAATCATGTGAGTGTCCGAGCCGCTCATGACCGTGAGCACGGCTAGTATACCAGTTTTACACTCTGCAGAGGTTGCACATCTTTACCCACAAGTCGTGTTACCCATTTGCCACGGAGTTGATCAGACCCCATACACCTCTACCAAGGAAGCGAGGCAGGGTACCACTACGAGGCCTTTACAAAGTTCCACTAGCTTCAGACTACCCGCTACAGTTTATAGGAAGCTCTAGTGCAGGAATCCCTCGCCTGACCGCCATCGCAGCAAAATCAACCCAAGGACCTCCCTACAGTGACCACTCCCCTACTGCCCTTGCCCCTTTCGGGTAAGGTAGCCATCCACTAGCTTTCCTAGTTAATCAGCCAAGGGCGTCCCATTAAACCCTTGTGGTAGCACTGTTTTCCCGGGTGGTTCTCCATGTTCCCATTAACATAATGATCTTATCATGAACATAAAATAATGAATAGATAATAACAAGTATAAAAATGAGTGATGAATATCTCTATACCCAAAGCCACATAAAGCAATAGCATGTACTACCCAAAAGTTTAGTAGTAAAACCAGTAGTGAAACAAGGTATAAAGATAGTCAAAATCTAGGGTAACCTATTGGGTCCCATCAAAATTAACCTATGCAGATCATTATGATTAATAAGAACATGAATAGGTAAAAGAAGTGATCAAGGGCACAACTTGCCTTCAACGAGCTCCTGCTTAGCAGTCTCTACCAGCTGAACCTCAGAATCCTCTGTAGCTTGCTCGTCTACTCGCATCAACACAATACATACATAGTATAGCAAGAATTAACATTACACCAACCATATAAACAAAATACACAGTAATAATGTAGACACTAAAATGAGATTATAGGAACTGGAATCATTAAATTTGGACTTATATATTTTAAGTTATGAATTTCCAAAGATTTTATGCATTTAATATAGGGTTAAGTGAGAAATAAATTTTAATGTGTATTTCATGTAAAAACAGTGGTACTATTTGATAGAGAATAATATTACAAAATTATAGGAACTGGAATGGTCCAATTTGGAGTTCATATGCATTTTCTACAAGTTAAACAAGTTCCAACATTTATTTATGCATTAAAAATCAATTTCTGTGATTATTTTCCTATTTTTATTAGTCTCTGGATTGGTCACCAATTTTTGAAAAACACAGGGGTCTCGGTGTAAGCATTTCTAAGACTCAGATCACCCCTAATATGGACGACGGGTTGATTCTTAGATTTTCTAGGGTCTCATACACGAAAGTACACGGCTAAAGGGGTATGCAATAACCCCGGCCGTCAGATCTTGAGTGAATGGCCACGATTAGATTGGTGGGGTTATGAATCAGGATGAGGCCAGGCCCGCTCGATCGCGATCTTGCGGCCACGATCCAGCGTCTTCCCTTAACTAACGTAAGCCGCACGATTTCGTATCCACGCTCTGGATTTTAAAAGGGCGCGATCAACCCTCATCCGCTGATGCGCCATCCAATGGTCGACGTTCACCAGGCTGAACATTTTCCTGCCTTCTAATCTCGTATGTTCGCAGCAGGATCAACGGCCCAGCACCGACCAATCCCCACCGTCCATCTCCCACTCCACGGATCACCCGCTGTCTTCTTCCTCCCCACGCCCATCTACCCCTTTTCTCTCTCTTCATGGTTGTATGCTCGCCGGTAGCCCCCCCACGGCGATGAGTACCCCAGAGACCAGGGCCCACGACTGACAGGCAATAACTACCGCAGACCGCAGTAGCTAGGCGCGGGTTATGCGTTATGAGACTCACAGGGAGGTCAACGCACCGGAACTCGGATGGTGTCGGGGAAGATGGCCGTCGGCAGACTTGCGGTGGAGCGCGGATCCTTCACCTCCCGTGCCCAGAACCCCGCCCGCGACTGGCTTCCGTCCACACGGTACGCCGAGAACACGAAGTAGGCGCAGCAGAAATCCCCGCGACAATACTCCCGCCCGGCGACTATTCTCACGTTCTCTCTCTGCTCTCTTTCTTCTCTCTCTTGGCTATACTCGTCGCTAGGCAACCACAGGCAGGTCCTCGCGACCTCAATTACCAAGGCAGAGGGCGCCAAGAACTTGAACCGCGGACGGCACCGATCACCACACCTCCCCTCAATTTCTGGTGTACCCTCGTGCCGACGGTGGTTAGGGTTCGGCAATGGCTCCGGGAGGGGCCGGTCGACCTTTATATGGGCGAGGACCCCGTCACTTAGGCCGCCACCGGATTGGCCACGAAGAACTCAGAAGTTCGCAACAGACAGGCGCGCTTCGCCCGCCTAGGGATGGCAGCGGGTCGGGTAAAGTGCGGGTAAGCTATTTACCCGCCCGCCAACATATCCGCGTCTCTAGTGCTTATCCGTGCCCGCGAGAGCTTGCGGGTAAAATTTTTGACCCATGCCCGTATCCGCAGGATATCCGCGGATATCGGGCAACCCGTTACCCGCCAGAAAATACCATACGAGTATGTGGTCATGTTCATTTCATCAAGAACATCAACAACTTGAGAGACATAATATAATGACAAGGAACATAGTTCAAACATCAAAGTTCACAAACATGATCGATCATCCACAAACATAAGTCTCAAACTCTTAAGATATTAATTATTACAACACAATGTTTTAAGATAAAATGAACACATGGGCGATATTTTGATGGGCTAGTAAATTAAGCGGGTAACGGGTAATACCCGCGGGCGAAATTTTATATCCGTCAATTACCCGCGGGTGAGAAATGTTACCCGTATCCTTACCCGTGGGCGAGATTTCTTACCCGTATCCATGCCCATCGGGTACGAAACCCGCGGATACCCGTGCCCGCGGGCAGAATTGCCATCCCTACGCCCGCCATGGTGGAGATGGTGGTGTTGCTGACAACTAGGGCCCAGGTGTAGGTGTCTAAAAGGTGTGTGGCGGCGCTGCGGGACCCAGCCGCCGGTGCAGAGGATCGGCGTATGAGTGACTGATAGCACGAGCCCGCTAGTCAGTGATTCAATTGGTTGGATGGGCTGCACAGTGTAACTCTCTGATGGGCTGAGAACCCAGGATTAGGCCTAAGCGCATTTTCCCTTTTGATTTCTCTTTTCTTATTTTGTTTTCATTTTATTTTGAATTTCTCATTTCAAATTCCACTTTTTGTGCCTAAATTTGTATCCAGATCAAGTATAAAATTTGAACACTATAGTATGGGATAAATCCATTATTTAAATTTATTTTTCTACGTTTGTGTAGTATTTTTATCTTTTCTTTTCTTGATGCTTTCTCATCCTTTTCAAATATTCAAGTTAGTCATTAACTCTCAAATTTGGATTTAAATTCATTTCTATTAATGTGACTACTATTATTATTGAATGCTCATATAAATAAAAGCCAACATGATGCAACATTTATTATATAGGTTATTGGTTATTTACTCAATAAAAAATTGTTTATTCACATGTACTATTAAGTGGAAGCCACACATATAACGAGATAAATCTCTATTTTTATTATTTACAATTTTGGGCATTACATTTATCTCTGACGTAAGATGAATCGATGGCGACGAGGTTTTATAGGTGTGGTAGGGGGTAGTACACACCTACGTACGTAGTACTGTGCGTTGCAGTTGATTGGATGGGTTGGCCAGGACCGTGCACGCCGCTACAGTTTCCTCGCTTGCAGTGACAGTGCGGAAGGCGTTCAGTGTCCAACCGTCCACTATGGTCTTCTAGTTCTAGCCCTTGCCCCTTGGAGATTCCACCTCGGCAGCTTGTCATCTGCGTGTTCGTGAATCGTGATGTGGTACAAAAGTTTTGACGCTGCAGGTTGGTGGTTCTCAGGAGATAATAATCTGACAGCATGGTAACAGTAATCCAGAAGCCAACTCTCGGCATTCTCCGGTCTGTACTCTATCTGTGTCTTCAAAGGTTTGGGCCTTCAAAGCCCATTGAAACTCAGCCCATGCTACCGTCATCTGTTTAGCCCATTTCAAATGCCCTTGCAAGTTTCCTAGTATATATATATTTTTTTCATCCCGAAATGTCCACACTTGAATGTCTTTTGTTAGATAGTTTTTAATCTGTTATTATAATAAATATCTAGAGATAAATATATTGCTATTTTTATATAAATTTGGCTAGATTTCAGAAAATTTTAATTACGTAGTGATAACTATTTACTTTTGAGAGAAAGGGAATGCTACTTTTCTGATTGATCCTTTGTGAGCTGATTCAATGCTAGGAGGCCCACTTAGCGAGCTGGTTTGTTCTTTATGCTGGTGAAGTGGCGATACAAATTATGTTCTCTTTTGACTCTGGTCACCGTCATGGGCTGCTCCTGCTTGTAGTAAAGGCATGTTGTCTGTTTATCTCTACAGAGAAGAAATATGTTCTCTTTTTGCTTGCTGACATCTATCCTTGCTTCCGTTACTTGCTGGACAGGCACGCAAACTTTCAGGCAGAACGAGCGTTGGTCTCAGCTTAAAAGAGCTTTTGGCCTGGGAATTCACCTGCTCCTCGCTCGTGGATCCGAGGGGCCTCTACATCCAAGGTTACACACAGTGGTTTGATGTATCCCGTATTTGATTTTGATACAGAGAAAATCAAATTTAGTTTTGAAATTTGAAAATCTATACGCCAAATTTCCCCCAAGAAACATCGAAAACCGTTTTAAATTTTTGAAAAATTCAAACTGATCGAGAAATTCGAAATCAACCGGTTTTCATACGCTTTCTCGTTACCATTAAATACCGAAAAACGAAACAAAACAAGATTGTCAACCCTGATCCTCATTGAGAAAAGATAAAAGAGGGATGTGTCGGATTTGATGAGAGAGAGAGAGAGGAGGGGTAGTGCCGCAGCGACGAGGGAGTGTCAGGAAGAAAAGAGGTGAAGAACAGGTGCACTGGATATGGAGTGAGGAGGGGTGACATGGATATTATGTTTTGTTGCTCCCAAAGCCGATCTTAATGGGCCGTTGGATAGCCTTATCGAACGGTACTCATGCTAGTCCAACGTGTTTGAGGCTTAACCCAAACATAGCACGAGCTCCATCATCTCCAGGGTCGTGCATCAGGGCCTACATCTGTTGAACACCTTGTCAGGGATCAGTATGGGCCTTGGGCCTTGGTCAGGTCGAGTATTACATGGTCTGGCGGGTATGCTATAAAAGAGGAACATCAACAGCAAGAGGAGGGCGAACAATATTCAGAGAATACACCTTCATCTCCATTACAGTACTTCTTCCTCCTCCCAGGTCCTCCATCTGTAGCTCTCGAACTCTCATCCTCCCCTGTTCTATTGCTCTTCTCCTCCATATAGATCGTAGCTTGTTATAAACATCCCTTTTCCTGAGGTCGTGTACTCAGATTATCACTGAATCAAGTTATTTAGTGTATGAGTTGAGAGTTGTGTTAACAAGTGGTATCAAATTCGTTCGATCCTCGGCTTCAATTTGCCAACGCCATGACTCTCGACGTCAAGCTCATCCTCGACGAGTTCAACAGGAGGTTCGACGAGTGGGAGACTCGCTGGGACCGACGCTTCTCGTCTGCCGCGTACATCGACCAACCGCCCACCCCGCCCAGTGTCAACCACCCCTCCTCCGACGCATCTGCCCGCGCGCCGCCCACCTGGGCTGCGGCCGTTGGGGCCGTGATCATCGCCGACAACTGGGGCGGATGCTTCGATGACGGCGAGCGGTACTGCGCAGCGCCATCCGTCATCGCCGACGACTGGGGAGGATTATTTGATGGCGAGGTCGCGACTGTCAACACCGAGTTCGCCGACCACTGGTACGGCCCATCCTCCACCGACCCCAACGCATCGCACGATGCAGACGCCGACAGCTTCTTCATCAACACCGGCGAAGGGCCCGTAGAGCCAGTTTTTGGCGATACGGCCGTAGGCGCGCTCGGTGACGTGGGCGCTGTCCCAGATCTAGTGGAGGAGGAGGTACCTATCGACACGCCCACCAAGTGTTTGATGAGAGTCCTCAACCGCGGCGACTACTACGTTTCCAACCGTGGCGACTACTACGGTCCATACACTTCCTCCATCGTTGACGTGGCGGCGGTGCTGCTCGCCGACGCGGGCTGCACGATCCTCGTCCCGCCGTACCACCCCCCATCCCTCCCCTCGCCGCACTCTTTCGCGGCTCGCCTCTCGCGCAAGCTCGCCACCGACGGGGACGCCTCCTCACCCTTGGCCCCCGCCCGGTGCCTCTTCGAGGGCCTCGCCGCCTTCGTGGCCTCCTCGCCTGCGCGGCTCCGCCAGATGCTCCTCCCGATGGCCCCGCACGCGCCGATCCTCGCTCGCGCGCTCCTCTCTGTCCCCGCGCTCCAGCCGGGCCTGCTAACGCTGCTCCTCGAGAAGCTGCCCGAGCACTTCGACGACGGCGTGCTCGATGAATTGCCGCTGCAGTGGCGCGCGGTGCACGTGCAGCATCTCGTCTCGCGCTCCCGGCTCACCGCACTTGGATGTGAGGTCGAAGTCGTACTGCCCCTCGCCGAGATGTTCTTCGGCAAGCCCCTCATGCCCGGCAGTGGCGAGGTGTATCAGCTGCTGAAGATCTTCAGGCTGTGCAAGTCGCCTCCTGATATGATCGAACTCCAACAGCACATCAACAAGGGTCACGTGATTCTGGATGGCCACCTTGTGTTCGAGGAATTGTCTCCACATGCTGATGCCGCCTGCAACAATGGTGTTGGCTCGACGGTGCAAGCTGCATGTGACACTAGAAGTGGAGTTTGTACAGCTCACAATTATCTGCCCGGTTCACTGGACCAGCAAGATTGTATTGGTCTGCATCCTGTTCTAGCAGTACTTCTCTTTCAGATAGCTTATGGAGTTGCATTGCCGAATGATAATTTCCTGAGCAGGCCACTTGGTCGACATGATGGGATGATTTGGCCACGAACAATTGTGGTCAGCTACAACAAGCCAGTCGAGGTTTACAAGCTGGGGAATGAACCACATGTTATCATCAATGGGAAGAAACGGACTACACTGAGTGGTATCTCTTATTTCCGACCAGCTACTCCTCGTAGTTCGGCAGCTCTGTACAACAAGAAGAATGTCTTCACACTCGACTTCCCTACAATGTCAATTGATGGGCCAGTGATCAGAACATCTGTCATTAACTCCACATACAAGAACTCTCTGGAAATTGTATTTCAGAACAATGACACATCTGTCCAGACCTACCATGTAGATGGATATGCATTCTGGGTTGTAGGAATGGACTATGGTGAGTGGACTGAGAATAGCCATGGTACTTACAACAAGTGGGATGTTGTTTCTTGTTGCACGACTCAGGCGTTTCCGGGAGCATGGACCGCTGTGACGCTGTCGCTTGACAGCCCAGGGTTTTGGAATGTACGGACAGAAGACTTGGACACATGGTATATCACCAAACTTACTTCTGCATCTTACATGGGTGTTGTTCTATTGGGTAGTAGCGCCACTAAAGCTGATGCTGTTCAGAAGGTGTCTGAGGAAATTTTTGCTCAACATCTAGTGCATATAAAGCAACCTTGGCCACCTCCACATATGCAAGTTGGGTGTGAATGTGGCAGTGATGATTTACGTCCAATTCCATGGCCGTCTTTCACCACAGTAGTTCATGAGGCTGCTATTGGGAACTATTGCACCTTGTCCTGGAAGACTGTGGGAAGTTGGAACCACGAGACGGTGATTACAGAGTGGACTCTCCATGTGCTCATTCAGGAAGCACGACAACAACAATGGGGTCGGCGGGTATGCTGTTTGTTTGGAGCCACCAATATGCTTGATGATGCAGAGACACCTTTATGAGCATGGTGTTCTTCAGGCAGAAAGTCTAAGTATGACTTGGTTTAGAGAATTGCCGAGGGTCGATAACTTGATGGCTGTCGTTGTCCAAGAAGAACAGATACACAAGATGAATGACCGCAATGTCGCTATGGTTTTTGCACCAAATATGACTCAGATGCTAAGTACAGGTTATCTTGCGGTTCTAGAACCTAAACTGCAGACAAAGTTTAATTGCCAATTGTGGGGATATCATCGTGGTGGTAAAAAAAAATCTTCATCGGCTTGGGGGCAAGCCGAAGCTCAAGAAGGGGGGAATGTCAGGGATCAGTATGGGCCTTGGGCCTTGGTCAGGTCGAGTATTACATGGTCTGGCGGGTATGCTATAAAAGAGGAACATCAACAGCAAGAGGAGGGCGAACAATATTCAGAGAATACACCTTCATCTCCATTACAGTACTTCTTCCTCCTCCCAGGTCCTCCATCTGTAGCTCTCGAACTCTCATCCTCCCCTGTTCTATTGCTCTTCTCCTCCATATAGATCGTAGCTTGTTATAAACATCCCTTTTCCTGAGGTCGTGTACTCAGATTATCACTGAATCAAGTTATTTAGTGTATGAGTTGAGAGTTGTGTTAACACACCTATACTAGAAACATAAAAGTATTTAATGTGTTTGGTTGCCCAAGTGAGCGTGACCAAGCTCTAAACATGCGTTGACTAGATATCGGTATGCGTTTGGTTATCTGAACGGAATAGACGAAGC
Source organism: Zea luxurians (assembly GCA_029449295.1). NCBI lineage: Eukaryota > Viridiplantae > Streptophyta > Magnoliopsida > Poales > Poaceae > Zea > Zea luxurians. The sequence goes on from JAOPSE010000009.1 coordinate 18,746,779, forward strand.
TTGCATCTACGGGTGCAATTCAAGCCATAAAATTAACTGCACGGACGATCCCACGGGGGAATTTACAGAGACGTCTATGCTGACGAAGTGACGACTTCTGTTCATCAGCTTTGGTCAGAGCTATTATAACTCAAATGTTTTTTTTCCCTTAACGTGATTCTGACTTTCTTAGCCTGTGGTCTTCGTTTTTCTTCTGGCATCAGCTGCATGAATCTTGTTGCTCCTGAAAGCTCACGTTTTTTTTAAGAATTCAGGGGCACACAATCAACTGGTGATGGGTTAATTTGTGCAGGAGTCAGTCTGGAGATCGAGCTGTGCAGATGGCGTTTAGAAATTGGAATGGTCGTTGTCGCACTGAATAACGTCACAATTTACCGGTTCTTCCGAAGAATCCATCTTTTCCACATGAAATATCTTCGTTGACAACAACTCGACTAGACTTTTTTGTGCTCCTGATACAAGAGCAATGAGCAGACACCAATGAGGCAATGATGAACGACCGAACGAAAAAGAAAATTAGTCTAGTTCCTATGCAGAATGGAGCCTATCCTTCTGTCTGGTTGCTGCGTTGTGGTAGACTGGCCGGAGTCAGGCTCTTTATATATAGGCTAGGTCCGTGTATAGCCTTTTGTTTGGTTGTTCGCATTAGTGTATTTAGAATTACAACTCGTGTTTACTTGCTTGCTTCAGAACGTGTACTAGAGAAGAGCGCACAAATAAATCTTTAAATATTATATAGCATGTTTGGTCTATTCGTAAAATATCATAAACATGTTCAGTGATTAAATATTTTAATTAAAAGATATAATAAAAAATAAATTAAAATGCAATCTTGAAGTACGTGCCACGCACTTGGGTGCATGTACCCCCTCCGGTTTATATGTATACATTTGGACTACTCGGTCTGATTCAAACCCGAAAAACTCGATATATTTAAATTTTGAGCTGACCCGACCCACAATTATTATGGCCCGTGTTGTGCTGCCCCGTGGGCTTAGCCCTAGTCCCATGCCCCGGCACGTAATTGTTTAAACGGATCGGGCTTATTACGGGCGTCCCAAAATTATAAAAAGACCTAAATTCAATTTCTAGTCCTAAATTCACATCATAGCCTGAAATTCATACCAAAGCCCAAAATTCAAACCAGGTTTAATAAATAATAATAAAATATAAGACAAAAAATGACCAAAAGATAACTTAATGTTTTTATTAAGTTACCAAAGGTGTACAATGAATGCCTCATTAAAAAAACCTTTTTGTTAGAAAGAAAAAAAGAGTATAATTAGTTCTAGATAGACTTCATGAGTTCAGTTTATTGTCTAATATTTATAACGAAAGGAAAATTACATTACGTCCACTAATTCAAAGCTACAAAAGAAACATATAACTAGCATCAACTCCAACTTCTCATAATGAAGTTAAACTTATTTTAACTTTCATGAAATATGTCTCGAGGGGTGTATTTACTTGGTCTTATACTGTTATTGGTGTTGATATGTTCCTATAAAGTTAGTTTAGGTTAGATAAATTTGATGTAGGGTAAAACTAAAATGACTTATATTTAAAATGGAAATGTATGCATCGTCATTTGTTTTCTTTTAGCAAGTGTGGCCTTAATCACTAGTCATAAAAAATATTAGCATTGGTATTGACTAGTAAGCTTGGCAATCAATGATAATTTACTAATATCTAATTAATACTCCCTCCGTTCTAAAATATAATTTGTTTTAGACTAAATATACATTCATTAATCCATCTAGAAATATAGTTTGTATGTATGTCTATATTGATTATCACTCATTCGCATGTGAACATGAAAAAAGAGAGCCAGAAAGAACTATATTTTGGAGAGAGTATTTTATATGTGCCTAAGTGTTAGGTTGTTGAGCATGTACAACCTAATTAAATAAGGAGTCTTTTAAGTGATTTCTATGGGGTTAAATGGAAAAAACAAGCGACTGATTTTTTTTGCGAAGAGCTCGTCTCTACACGACTATATGTATTGTGTTTTGATTGAATTTATGACTGTAGGGTTCAGGGTTGTATCATATATTTTCTTACTGTATCTTATACTTTGAAACCGATCGAAGAGCTCTAGATTGTACATGTGCTTACTCCACCTACTAATTTATTTTCAAAATATTTGAAACCTTCCATTCCCTCTTATATCAACAAGAAGATAATTGACAAAGTTCAAAACATTTCACATCTTCCTGCCAATTCCCGTAAAAAAAGAGACAAGAACAAGATACCAATAACTTAAGTTTTCAAGTAATTATGTATTAAAAACGTGCAGAGGTGGAATACAAGTATGAAAAAAAGTCTTGCAAAATATTTTTTATCTCACCCTCGCAGTTCGGCCTTCCGGGTCACACATGATGCGTTAAAAGTTAAAACGCAGGTTCATCGAAGCACCGGATACGGGACTTCACACAGCAAGCGGGGTCACTCGTCCGCAGCACGCTCACTTTTGTTAAAGCGATTCTCTCGAGAGGGACATCTTCGTCTACATCCGACGTGAGTAGTGACTATTCTGACGAGTAGTGACTATTCTATTTTCGTAGACCAGCCCACTTGACTGCCCATGTGCTAAAGAGCAGACGTCAGGGATAGAGAAATTGTTTAGTAGAGATTCCTCAGATTGGTTTCTCTTTAGAAAAAAAACGACACGATCGAAAATTCTCGTTTCTACAAAAGAGATAAGAGGAACCTACCAAACGATCTTGCTATTCAGGATGAGAACCAATGGTGTTTATTGGATTCACACAAGAATCAGAAACCAGGAAACCATGTTCACCTGAGAACTGAACCAGTGTCTCCAGGGAAAAAGATTTTGTTATATATACTATCTCCTAACACCTTCCAGAGAGTTAAAACTTGTTCGTATTGCTTTCAATTCACGTAGATTGAATAAGATTAAGTGAGTTTCAATACCGAACAAGTCAGAACCTTTCATATTTTTTTTCCAATCTCATCCAATTCACGTGAGATAGAAATAACTGAACAAGGCCTTAACAAACTAAACCAACCCTTTCTATTACATTCATCCACAAGACCACCGCGGTGGCTAATTGTTTAAGCAGTGCCAACTTGCGAGAAAACTCGTGTTTCTAGCACTGTAGAGACAAAAGATCACCTGTTTTTCCTTAGCCGTATCATGGGCGTGGCTGTCCATCTTTCGGAAACCGTTACTCTCGGCTGTCCTATCCACAATCACCTACGCTAATTATTTCCGTAAAAAGAGAACCAAAAGTCACTCCTACCATTCTGAAAAAAAAATTTATGTGTATTTAGGATGCAAATATACTCCTTTGCAGTGCCTCACATTCACCAACTGAAGTCCATATAAATAGAAGAAAAAAAAATCAAAGGATTAAGTTGTAAATTTTAATTTGCTTTTGTAGACCTCCAGGTAATGAATATAAGGACCCCAAAAGAGTGCATTTGCACGGGGATATGCACAGAATTTTTTAGCATTCAGTGCTCAACTATAGGAGTGAGTAGTATCTGCTACAGTGCCGTGCACACGACCCTGTTTCGGGGTGCGCCAAGCAATGGGCCTCGCGATAGCTCTCTTCTCTGACTTTGTTGCATTTTTTTTTGTTCATGGTACCAGACTGCCTGTAGTGTCCCCGATTGGCCTGCTCGTCAGCAATGACGCCGCCCGGCCCAGCTCGAAAAATGTGGCGCGTGGTCGTGGATGCGATGCGAGAGCCAGACCACTCGATTTTTCAAATCGCAACGGCAAAGAAGTGGAGCATAGACAACTAGACTAGATAAACAATAATACAGCCGTCACAGAGGGCAGCGCCACTCCTGTTTCTTTTATTAAAAGAGAAAGGAAGGGCTGCTATACTCATCATCAATAATACAATTAGACTAGATAAATACGGGATAAACAAAACAAAAAGGTTGGCGTGGGCTTTATAATAAGAAACTACGCAATGGTCCAGTTTTATTATCCTAATGTAAAGCAGTCTCGTAGTGCCACACAAATGTCTTGTACTCTTGTACTCGTCCTGCTAAAAAAATTGCTTATATTTAATTTGGCGGCCTTAAAATATAATTTTTAAATCCTTCAAGTTCATAAAATTTTGTAAGTATTTTGTCTACAAACCTACACACAAAACTTCTATTAGTTAGTTGCAGGTATAACGGGAGCCCTGAGCTTCGGATATTAAAGGAAGCCCAGGTCGGTTCCGAGGTCTGGTCCGCTGAGACAGGCGCGCCTGTGTTTAACGTAGTGCAGACAGGCGGCATGCAGGACAGACGGCGCTGTTACGCTGTTGTTTGAATGGCAAGGCGGTAAACATAAGGTAAAGGCGCGGAATTATAGGGAATAGTTTCCACATGCAAACGTGATTACTATGTTACGTGGGCGCGTAATTTATGGATCTTGCATGGGATGTAATGGCGGCAGGTAAATATAACGTAGCATAAGATGTTGAAAGATATGGCATAAAACCAAAACGGCATAAAGGTTGCATAAATAGTATATACCGTTTGGCGTAAAACGTTAAGTCATTGTGCGTAAATAGTTTATTATGGATATTGGTTTTACATTGACATCGCCATAATATCGGGACAGTTTCGGAAATAATGGGGAGACCCTGTAAACGTGGATGCGGTTACTTGTATAGTATCCGTGATTTCCTTTTGATAGTCGCCTAGAGGGGGGGTGAATAGGGCAAAACTGAAATTTACAAATATAAACACAACTACAAGCCGGGTTAGCGTTAGAAACAATAACGAGTCCGCGAGAGAGGGCGCAAAACAAATCGCAAGCGAATGAACAATGGGACACGTGGATTTGTTTTACCGAGGTTCGGTTCTCGCAAACCTACTCCCCGTTGAGGAGGCCACAAAGGCCGGGTCTCTTTCAACCCTTCCCTCTCTCAAACGGTCCCTCGGACCGAGTGAGCTTTCTCCTTCTCAATCAACCCGGGAACAAAACTTCCCCGCAAGGACCACCACACAATTGGTGTCTCTTGCCTTGGTTACAATTGAGTGATTGATCACAAGAATAAAGTGAGAAAGAAAAGCAAGCGATCCAAGCGCAAGAGCTCAAAAGAACACGGCAAATCTCTCTCGCTAATCACTAAAGCCTTGAGTGGAATCGGAGAGGATTTGATCTCTTTGGTGTGTCTAGAATTGAATGCCTAGCTCTTATAAGTGGTTGAGAAGTGGAAAACTTGGATGCAATTGAATGTGGGTGGTTGGGGGTATTTATAGCCCCAACCACTAAACTAGCCGTTTGGTGGGGCTGATTGTCGCATGGTGCACCGGACAGTCCGGTGCACACCGGACATGTCCGGTGCGCCAGCCATGTCACCAAGGCCGTTGGGTTCCGACCGTTGGAGCGCTGACTTCTGGGCCCGCCTTGATGTCCGGTGGCGCACCGGACATGCACTGTAGAGTGTCCGGTGCGCCAGCATGGGCGTGCCTGACCTCTGCGCGCGCTGGCGCGCATTCAATGCGCTGCAGGTATCCGTTGGCGCCTGAAGTAGCCGTTGCCTCGTCGTCACACCGGATAGTCCGGTGCACACCGGACATGTCCGGTGAATTTTAGTGGACTAGCCGTTGTGAATTCTCGAAGCTGACGAGTTTGGAGCCGCGTCCCCTTGGAGCACCGGACACTGTCCGGTGTACACCGGACACTGTCCGGTGTACATCGGACATGTCCGGTGAAGAGTTTGGCCTGAAGTGCCCTGGTGCACCGGACAGTCCGGTGTGCCAAGTCAGGGCAGCCTTCCGTTGATCCTTGCTCCATTTGTTGAACCCTTTGCTAGGTCTTTTTTATTGGCTAAGTGTGAACCTTTTGCACCTGTAGAACTTATACATTAGAGCAAACTAGTTAGTCTAATTATTTGTGTTGGGCAATTCAACCACCAAAATCATTTAAGAACTAGGTGTAAGCCTAATTCCCTTTCAATCTCCCCCTTTTTGGTGATTGATGCCAACACAAACCAAAGCAAATGTAAAAGAGCATAATTGAACTAGTTTACATAATGTAAGTGCAAAGGTTACTTGGAATTGAGCCAATATAAATACTTAAGATGCGCATGGATTGTTCCTTTCTTATTTAACATTTTGGACCACGCTTGCACCACATGTTTTGTTTTTGCAAATTCTTTTGTAAACTCTTTTCAAAGTTCTTTTGCAAATAGTCAAAGGTAAAGGAATAAGATTTTGCAAAGCATTTTCAAGTTTTGAGATTTACTCCCCTATTTCAAATGCTTTTCCTTTGACTAACACAAAACTCCCCCTAGATGAGATCCTCCTCTTAGTGTTCAAGAGGGTTTTGATATATCATTTTTGAAATACTACTTTCTCCCCCTTTTGAACACAATAAGATACCACTTTGAAATTTACCAATTGAAAATCTCCAAAATTTTGAATTAGGTGGTGGTGCGGTCCTTTTGCGTGCGGTCCTTTTGCTTTGGGCTTTATACTTTCTCCCCCTTTGGCATGAATTCCAAAAAATGGATACTTAGAGTGAAAGCCCTTTGCTTCAACTTTCTCCCCTTTGGCAAAATAAAATATGAGTGAAGATTATACCAAAGCCGGAGTCCTTTTGCTTTGAGCTTTCTCCCCCATGGATGAGGAGTGGCTTGGAGCGACGGCGAGGGATAAGTTACGGAGTGGAAGCCTTTGTTTTCGCCGAAGATTCCAATTCCCTTTCAATACACCTATGACTTGGTTTGAAATATACTTGAAAACACATTAGTCATAGCATATATAAAAGAGACATGACCAAAGGTATACTTATTAGCTATGTGTGCAAGTTAGCAAAAGAAGTTCCTAGAATCAAGAATATTAAGCTCATGCCTAAGTTTGGTAAAAGATTGTTCATCAAGAGGTTTGGTAAAGATATCGGCTAATTGATCTTTAGTATTAATATAAGCAATCTCGATATCCCCCTTTTGTTGGTGATCCCTAAGAAAGTGATACCGAATGGCTATGTGCTTAGTGCGGCTATGCTCGACGGGATTGTCGGCCATTTTGATTGCACTCTCATTATCACATAGCAAAGGGACTTTGGTTAATTTGTAACCGTAGTCCCGCAGGGTTTGCCTCATCCAAAGCAATTGCGCGCAACAATGTCCTGCGGTAATATACTCAGCTTCGGCGGTTGAAAGAGCGACCGAATTTTGCTTCTTTGAAGCCCAAGATACCAGGGATCTTCCCAAGAATTGACAAGTCCCCGATGTGCTCTTTCTATTAATTTTGTACCCCGCCCAATCGGCATCCGAATAACCAATTAAATCAAATGTGGATCCCCGAGGGTACCAAAGTCCAAACTTAGGAGTATAAGCTAGATATCTCAAGATTCGCTTTACGACCGTAAGGTGTGATTCCTTAGGGTCGGATTGGAATCTTGCACACATGCAAACGGAAAGCATAATGTCCGGTCGAGATGCACATAAATAGAGTAATGAACCAATCATCGACCGGTATACCTTTTGATCCACGGACTTACCTCCCGTGTCGAGGTCGAGATGCCCATTTGTTCCTATGGGTGTCTTGATGGGCTTGGCATCCTTCATCCCAAACTTGTTTAGAATGTCTTGAGTGTACTTTGTTTGGCAAATGAAGGTGCCCTCTTGGAGTTGCTTGACTTGGAATCCTAGAAAATACTTCAACTCCCCCATCATCGACATCTTGAATTTCTGTGTCATGATCCTACTAAATTCTTCACATGTAGATTCGTTAGTAGACCCAAATATGATATCATCAACATAAATTTGGCATACGAACAAATCATTTGCAAGAGTTTTAGTAAATAAAGTAGGATCGGCCTTGCCGACTTTGAAGCCATTTGCAATAAGGAAATCCCTAAGGCATTCATATCATGCTCTTGGGGCTTGTCTGAGCCCATAAAGCGCCTTAGAGAGCCTATAGACGTGATTAGGATACTCACTGTCTTCAAAGTCGGGAGGTTGCTCAACATAGACCTCTTCCTTGATTGGTCCATTGAGGAAGGCACTCTTCACGTCCATTTGGTAAAGCTTGAAGCCATGGTAAGTAGCATAGGCCAATAATATACGAATTGACTCAAGCCTAGCTACGGGTGCATAGGTTTCACCGAAATCCAAACCTTCGACTTGTGAATACCCCTTGGCCACGAGTCGAGCTTTGTTCCTTGTCACCACACCATGCTCGTCTTGCTTGTTGCGGAAGACCCACTTGGTTCCTACAACATTTTGATTAGGACGTGGAACTAAGTGCCATACCTCGTTCCTTGTGAAATTGTTGAGCTCCTCTTGCATCGCCACCACCCAATCCGAATCTTGAAGTGCTTCATCTACCCTAGTTGGCTCAATAGAGGAAACAAAAGAGTAATGTTCGCAGAAATGTGCAACCCGAGATCTAGTAGTTACCCCCTTATGGATGTCGCTGAGGATGGTGTCGACGGGGTGATCTCGTTGGATTGCTTGGTGGACTCTTGGGTGTGGCGGCCTTGGTTCTTCATCCTCCTTGTCTTGATCATTTGCATCTCCCCCTTGATCATTGTCGTTATCTTGAGGTGGCTCATTTGCTTGATCTTCTATTTCATCAACTTGAGCTTCATCCTCATTTTGAGTCGGTGGAGACGCTTGCGTGGAGGAGGATGGTTGATCTTGTGCATTTGGAGGCTCTTCGGATTCCTTAGGACACACATCCCCAATGGACATGTTCCTTAGCGCGATGCACGGAGCCTGTCCTTCACCTATCTCATCAAGATCAACTTGCTCTACTTGAGAGCCATTAGTTTCATCAAACACAACGTCACAAGAAACTTCAACAAGTCCTGAGGACTTGTTAAAGACTCTATATGCCCTTGTGTTTGAGTCATATCCAAGTAAAAGGCCTTCTACAGTTTTAGGAGCAAATTTAGATTTTCTACCTCTTTTAACAAGAATAAAGCATTTGCTACCAAAAACTCTAAAATATGAAAGATTGGGCTTTTTACCGGTTAGGAGTTCATAAGATGTCTTCTTGAGGATTCGGTGTAGATATAACCGGTTGATGGCGTAGCAAGCGGTGTTAACCGCCTCGGCCCAAAACCGATCTGGTGTCTTGTACTCATCAAGCATGGTTCTTGCCATGTCCAATAGAGTTCGATTCTTCCTCTCCACTACACCATTTTGTTGTGGAGTGTAGGGAGAAGAGAACTCATGCTTGATGCCCTCTTCCTCAAGAAAGCCTTCGATTTGAGAGTTCTTGAACTCCGTCCCGTTGTCGCTTCTTATCTTTTTTATCCTTAAGCCGAACTCATTTTGAGCCCGTCTCAAGAATCCCTTTAAGGTCTCTTGGGTTTGTGATTTTTCCTATAGAAAGAATACCCAAGTGAAGCGAGAATAATCATCCACAATTACAAGACAATACTTACTCCCGCCGATGCTTATGTAAGCAATCGGGCCGAATAGATCCATGTGGAGTAGCTCAAGCGGCCTGTCGGTCATCATGATGTTCTTGTGTGGATGTTGGACACCAACTTGCTTTCCTGCTTGGCGTGCGCTACAAACCCTGTCTTTCTCAAAATGAATATTGGTTAGTCCTAAAATGTGCTCTCCCTTTAGAAGCTGTCACACCCGGGTTTCGGGGCACCAAGATCCGGGCGCGAACATAATCACCAGGTGTGCTGGGACCAAGTCTCACACATATGATGAATCATGGCACAGGATCGAATGTCACATCTTTACTACATAACAGGAGTTCTATACAAAATAAATAAATAATTACATTATAAGGAGACAACGGTCCAGCAACCCAAAGTTGACTGGGAGATGACGACCTAGATCTCTCACGAACACATCGCAGCATCCTCCAAGCGCCTCATCCTGCAGTACCTGTTCTTGACCTGTGGGGGGGTGTGAGACAGCAAGAGTGAGCTCACATACGTTCATCACTCAACAAGTTGTGGGGAATAATGTGTATGAACTCGCCAAAGGTGGGAGCTCACGTGAAGTGTAAGGCTTACCAACGGAGATGGTTGAAGCTGAGCATTGCTTTTAAAGTTGGTCAAAATTTTATTAGCAATTACTAAGTATAAGTAAATACCAAACCAATTAAGTAGTAGAACAAAAGTAACATCATCACCTGCGATGCAATGCATATGACAAATTGAATTTAAGTTCCATAAATTAATCATGTGAGTGTCCGAGCTGCTCATGACCGTGAGCACGGCTAGTATACCAGTTTTACACTCTGTAGAGGTTGCACATCTTTACCCACAAGTCATGTTACCCATCTGCCAAGGGATCGCGACTTCCCATACACCTCTACCGAGGAGGCGAGGCAGGGTAACACTACGAGGCCTTTACAAAGTTCCACTAGCTTCAGAAAACCCGCTACAGTTTATAGGAAGCTCCAATGCAGGAATCCCTTGCAGGACCGCCATCGCAGCAAAATCCTCCCGAGGGCCTCCCTACACTGACCACTACCCTACTGCCCTTGCCCCTTTCGGGTAAGGTAGTCTTCCACTAGCTTTCCTAATTAATCGGCCAAGGGCGTCCCATTAAACCCTTGTGGTAGCACTGTTTTCCCGGGTGGTTCTCCATGTTCCAATTAACATAATGATCTTATCAAGAACAATAAATAACAGCTGATAACAAAAGTATAATCATGAATAATATAATCTTCATACCCAAAACCACATATAGCACTAGCAAGTACTACCCAGAAAGTTCAGTGGTAAACAAGGTATAAAGATAGTCAAACTGGGGTAACCTATTGGGTCCCATCAAAATTAACCTATGCAGATCATTATGATTAATTAGAACATGAGTGGGTAAAAGAAGTGATCAAGGGCACAACTTGCCTGGGACTTGAGATTCCAGGTACCAGGATGATCTTCAGATGACTCGTGTCCTCACGCTAGTCGTAGCATTACAAACAAACAGTGTATAGGCAAAATTTAACATCACATCAAACATGCAAATGGAATATACAGTAATAAACTAGACATTAAAATATGATCATAGGAACTAGAATTACTAATTTAGGAGTTTTAGATTTTAAGTTATGAATTTCCAAAGATCCTATGTGTTTAGTACAAGATTAATTAAGATAAAAATTTTAATGTGACTTTTATGTAAAAACAGTGGCACTATTTGATAGAGAATAATATTACAAAATTATAGGAACTTGAATGGTCCAATTTGGAGTTCATATGCATTTTCTATGATTTATACAAATTCTATGAATTGTTTTTATATTAAAAACTCATTTTCTAATTCATTTTCTTGATTTTATAACTCCCTGGATTGGGCCTCAATTAAACAGGAACGCAGAGGCTTAAGCGCAATAAAACCCAAGACTCAGTCTTCCCCCGCATAGGACGGTGGGTTGTTTTAACACAAGTCCAGGGTCTCTTTAACAAAATGTAGCCTGTGAAGAGGTATCGATGAATATGGGCCGTTGGATTATAAACCGATGCACACGGATTAGGACTGAACCGGTACGCGATTTCCACCTACGGATCAGGGATCAACGGCTGTCCGATCCCCACGGCATACTCTAGCCCTCGGCCGTCGGATTGGATCCAATGGTTATGATTTTATGAAGTCTGAATCGCTTCAAACCGTCCGATCAGAACCATACGGTCCCGATTGACTCACCAAGGGGAAAGCAAGATTGAATCCCCACCGTGCATTCACGATCCCACGGCTACCAATCCTACCGCTCTTCACCTAATCTCGGCCACCCATCAAGAAATCGACGGCCCGCGCCATCTCATCTTCCTCGAGACGCCCTTGCCTCCCTTTCTCTCTCCCATCTCTCACGGTGTCTGCTCCAGCGGAGCCCCATCCACCCGGTGATGCTGGCGGACCATCGCCCCAGCTTTTGTTGTTCTCCTCTGCTACCGCCGACGTGAGCAGAAACTGCGCTTAGCGAAGCGAACTATAGGAACGTGTCCTTACCGGTGATTGAGACATAGGCCGGCCGAGCAACGGTGCACCTTCATCACCGCCGGTGAGTTTCTGCAACCATGCCACCGTGACGTCGCGGACCACCCCTCCCATACTCTAAACAGGGAGACGTCGTGGCCATATCCCATGGCGGCGACGGAGGTCAGGTCCCTCGTAGTTCTCTCTCACTCCGCCCGCCTTCCTTGAGCTCCGTTCCTTCTCTCCTTATCTAATCCATTAACCAGGGCAACCGGGGGGGAAAGTATTTATAGCTATGGGATGAAGCCATATCTTAACCACCTTAGCGCAGATTTTAGCCAAACCCCGATACCCACGGTGGACCGGTAGAGGAGATCGCGCCCTGTCCGCCGCTAGAAACAGAGTTCCAGTTGGGATGGGGAGGAGGATAAACCTGTCATGCGGGGACCACCCATCAGTGGCACAAGGTGGGAAGGGTCAGGCGGAGGGCGATCAGACGTGATGGACCCACCTGGCAGCGAATGCGAGCGCATTAGTCCGTATGGGCGCGTGGGTGAGAAGTGCAACGACGGTTGGGCCTGCATGTGAGGCAATGGGCCGGGTGGAGGGAAGAAACGGCCCAACACGAGTTTTCCCCATTTAATCTTTTTCTTTTCTATTTTGTTTTCTATTTCCTAATTCCAAATTCAGATTTGATTCTATTTTGTAATGAAGTTTGAATTTCAGAAACAAATTTAGACGCACAAATAAAAATGTCAGCATGAATGCAAAACTATATATATATATTTATATTTGTTTTATTTTAGTTCTTTTATACATGATCCAACCATGAAAATAGAGAATAGTTTATATCTCATGAATTTTAGGGAATTATAATTTATAGTGTAGATTATATATTAAAAAAATTGTTTAATCATAGTTCATCTATATAATTTCAATCCAAGGATGTTTTAGTTTATCTAGGTGTCTTTTATTTTAGTCAAAAAATTATATTAATTTTGGGAGTAACTTCGAAATACCTTTAAGGAAAGGTGTTTTGATTTAAAACCTTTGAAGAATTTTCCTTATTTTCACAAAATTGAACTTTAGGGTGTTACAAATCCTACCCCCTTAACAGAAATCTCGTCCTCAAGATTTGTAAGAAAAGGGTTACAGCGAGATTGGTCTGTAATCTATATTTTAGTGTCTAAGCGGTTTTAGTACCAAAAGATTTTTTTTCCAAGTCTACAACCCAAATTGACAGGTGATTAGGGAAGCATGGGTGTATATATGTATGTCTACTTTATTATGTAGGATAGAAGATGTCTTTAAAGCATAGATAGGTTTGGGTAAGAAAGTGTAGGGTAAGGAAAGACTCCATCTAAGGTTTGTGGATCTTGATTCATCTAATGATCTAGCTTGATCTTTGAAGGCTTGAGTTGGGGCTGAAGACCAGATTTGGCTTGACTCTTATCCTTCCTTAACGCGGTTGATCCTTTCTTCCTCGAGCTTTGGTGTCTTCATCCGTGTTTGTGACAAGATGGGTAGAGGGTTCAATAGCTATATGCTAGATGCAATTAGTTATGTAACCTATTTTGTAGGTCAAGTTGTTGGGTAGGGTCGAGTTGATCTAAGATCTCAAACTTGTTTATAGGAGTAGGGTCTAATGTATTCCTCAGCATTAGCCAATCCTGTTTGAGTGACTTCCAATAGGCTTGATCATAATAAATTAGATAGGATTGGTTATGACTAGAATAGACTAGATAAGATCTCGTTAATTAGATCATGGTTGTTACAATAATGTGGAATAAATAGGCTTATTAGGGCAAGATGAATCCATAAGGATAAGGTAGAATCTTTTGAGGTCAGTTAGATCTATTAGGATGAGATAAAATCTTTTCAAGATAAGATGAATCTACTAAGATAAGAGAGAATCTTTTAAGATAAGATGGATTTTTATGAGATAGATACATTTTAATGGAGGATAATCTAAGTTGTTTAGTTATCTTATGAATTCTACCTATGCCTATACATATATACAGATGTAATTGTGGACATTACTCCACAACCCATCACACTCAATCAAAGATCCAAATCAGACAAGTATCATAAGAACAAACACTCAAGCATACCAATATCTTCAAAAATAGTTTTGCTTTTGTTCCTAAGATTAGGTCTCCTATTCCTAAAGTCATTTTAGGCACAGGATTTTAAAGTGTGAAATCCACATTTGTCTTTAGAAAGAAAAGATAAGAATAATCAGAGTAAAGCGAAAATAGATGAGAAAAGATTAAGATGAGTTTAGAAAAGAATCAGAGTAAGGTAAGTAAAGAATGGTTGTCCAGTTCTATTTAGGTTTCGTCCTACAGTCAACATTCCTCTTATACCACTTCTGTCACACCCGGGTTTCGGGGCACCAAGATCCGGGCGCGAACATAATCACCAGGTGTGCTGGGACCAAGTCTCACACATATGATGAATCATGGCATAGGATCGAATGTCACATCTTTACTACATAACAGGAGTTCTATACAAAATAAATAAATAATTACATTATAAGGAGACAACGGTCCAGCAACCCAAAGTTGACTGGGAGACGACGACCTAGATCTCTCATGAACACATCGCAGCATCCTCCAAGTGCCTCATCCTGCAGTACCTGTTCTTGACCTGTGGGGGGGGGTGAGACAGCAAGAGTGAGCTCACATACGTTCATCGCTCAACAAGTTGTGGGGAATAATGTGTATGAACTCGCCAAAGGTGGGAGCTCACGTGAAGTGTAAGGCTTACCAACGGAGATGGTTGAAGCTGAGCATTGCTTTTAAAGTTGGTCAAAATTTTATTAGCAATTACTAAGTATAAGTAAATACCAAACCAATTAAGTAGTAGAACAAAAGTAACATCATCACCTGCGATGCAATGCATATGACAAATTGAATTTAAGTTCCATAAATTAATCATGTGAGTGTCCGAGCTGCTCATGACTGTGAGCACAGCTAGTATACCAGTTTTACACTCTGCAGAGGTTGCGCATCTTTACCCACAAGTCATGTTACCCATCTGCCAAGGGATCGCGACTTCCCATACACCTCTACCGAGGAGGCGAGGCAGGGTAACACTACGAGGCCTTTACAAAGTTCCACTAGCTTCAGAAAACCCGCTACAGTTTATAGGAAGCTCCAATGCAGGAATCCCTTGCAGGACCGCCGTCGCAGCAAAATCCTCCCGAGGCTCTCCCTACACTGACCACTCCCCTACTGCCCTTGCCCCTTTCGGGTAAGGTAGTCTTCCACTAGCTTTCCTAATTAATCGGCCAAGGGCGTCCCATTAAACCCTTGTGGTAGCACTGTTTTCCCGGGTGGTTCTCCATGTTCCAATTAACATAATGATCTTATCATGAACAATAAATAACAGCTGATAACAAAAGTATAATCATGAATAATGTAATCTTCATACCCAAAACCACATATAGCACTAGCAAGTACTACCCAGAAAGTTCAGTGGTAAACAAGGTATAAAGATAGTCAAACTGGGGTAACCTATTGGGTCCCATCAAAATTAACCTATGCAGATCATTATGATTAATTAGAACATGAGTGGGTAAAAGAAGTGATCAAGGGCACAACTTGCCTGGGACTTGAGATTCCAGGTACCAGGATGATCTTCAGATGACTCGTGTCCTCACGCTAGTCGTAGCATTACAAACAAACAGTGTATAGGCAAAATTTAACATCACATCAAACATGCAAATGGAATATACAGTAATAAACTAGACATTAAAATATGATCATAGGAACTAGAATTACTAATTTTGGAGTTATAGATTTTAAGTTATGAATTTCCAAAGATCCTATGTGTTTAGTACAAGATTAATTAAGATAAAAATTTTAATGTGACTTTTATGTAAAAACAGTGGCACTATTTGATAGAGAATAATATTACAAAATTATAGGAACTTGAATGGTCCAATTTGGAGTTCATATGCATTTTCTATGATTTATACAAATTCTATGAATTGTTTTTATATTAAAAACTCATTTTCTAATTCATTTTCTTGATTTTATAACTCCCTGGATTGGGCCTCAATTAAACAGGAACGCAGGGGCTTAAGCGCAATAAAACCCAAGACTCAGTCTTCCCCCGCACAGGACGGCGGGTTGTTTTAACACAAGTCCAGGGTCTCTTTAACAAAATGTAGCCTGTGAAGAGGTATCGATGAATATGGGCCGTTGGATTATAAACCGATGCACACGGATTAGGACTGAACCAGTACGCGATTTCCACCTTCGGATTAGGGATCAACGGCTGTCCGATCCCCATGGCATACTCTAGCCCTCGGCCGTCGGATCGGATCCAATGGTTATGATTTTATGAAGTCTGAATCGCTTCAAACCGTCCGATCAGAACCATACGGTCCCGATTGACTCACCAAGGGGAAAGCAAGATTGAATCCCCACCGTGCATTCACGATCCCACGGCTACCAATCCTACCGCTCTTCACCTAATCTCGGCCACCCATCAAGAAATCGACGGCCCGCGCCATCTCATCTTCCTCGAGACGCCCTTGCCTCCCTTTCTCTCTCCCATCTCTCACGGTGTCTGCTCCAGCGGAGCCCCATCCACCCGGTGATGCTGGCGGACCATCGCCCCAGCTTTTGTTGTTCTCCTCTGCTACCGCCGACGTGAGCAGAAACTGCGCTTAGCGAAGTGAACTATAGGAACGTGTCCTTACCGATGATTGAGACATAGGCCGGCCGAGCAACGGTGCACCTTCATCACCGCCGGTGAGTTTCTGCAACCATGCCACCGTGACGTCGCGGACCACCCCTCCCATACTCTGAACAGGGAGACGTCGTGGCCATATCCCATGGCGGCGACGGAGGTCAGGTCCCTCGTGGTTCTCTCTCACTCCGCCCGCCTTCCTTGAGCTCCGTTCCTTCTCTCCTTATCTAATCCATTAACCAGGGCAACCGGGGGGGGGGAAAGTATTTATAGCTATGGGACGAAGCCATATCTTAACCACCTTAGCGTAGATTTTAGCCAAACCCTGATACCCACGGTGGACCGGTAGAGGAGATCGTGCCCTGTCCGCCGCTAGAAACGGAGTTCCAGTTGGGATGGGGAGGAGGATAAACCTGTCACGCGGGGACCACCCATCAGTGGCACAAGGTGGGAAGGGCCAGGCGGAGGGCGATCAGACGTGATGGACCCACCTGGCAGCGAATGCGAGTGCATTAGTCCGTATGGGCGCGTGGGTGAGAAGTGCAACGACGGTTGGGCCTGCATGTGAGGCAATGGGCCGGGTGGAGGGAAGAAACGACCCAACACGAGTTTTCCCCATTTAATCTTTTTCTTTTCTATTTTGTTTTCTATTTCCTAATTCCAAATTCAGATTTGATTCTATTTTGTAATGAAGTTTGAATTTCAGAAACAAATTTAGACGCACAAATAAAAATGTCAGCATGAATGCAAAACTATATATATATATATTTGTTTTATTTTAGTTCTTTTATACATGATCCAACCATGAAAATAGAGAATAGTTTATATCTCATGAATTTTAGGGAATTATAATTTATAGTGTAGATTATATATTAAAAAAATAGTTTAATCATAGTTCATCTATATAATTTCAATCCAAGGATGTTTTAGTTTATCTAGGTGTCTTTTATTTTAGTCAAAAAATTATATTAATTTTGGGAGTAACTTCGAAATACCTTTAAGGAAAGGTGTTTTGATTTAAAACCTTTGAAGAATTTTCCTTATTTTCACAAAATTGAACTTTAGGGTGTTACAGAAGCTTATGAAGATTCTTCATTCCAACATGGGCTAGTCGACGGTGCCAGAGCCAACCCATGTTAGTCTTAGCAATCAAGCAAGTATCGAGTTCAGCTCTATTAAAATCAACTAAGTATAGCTGACCCTCTAATACTCCCTTAAAAGCTACTGAATCATCACTTCTTCTAAAGACAGTGACACCTACATCAGTAAACAGACAGTTGTAGCCCATTTGACATAACTGGGATACGGAAAGCAAATTGTAATCTAAAGAATCAACGAGAAAAACATTAGAAATGGAATGGTCAGGAGATATAGCAATTTTACCCAAACCTTTGACCAAACCTTGGTTTCCATCCCCGAATGTGATAGCTCGTTGGGGATCTTGATTTTTCTCGTATGAGGAGAACATCTTTTTCTCCCCGGTCATGTGGTTTGTGCACCCGCTATCAATAATCCAACTTGTGCCCCCGGATGCATAAACCTACAAAACAAGTTTAGTTCTTTGTTTTAGGTACCCAAACGGTTTTGGGTCCTTTGGCATTAGAAACAAGAACTTTGGGTACCCAAACACAAGTCTTGGAGCCCTTGTGTTTGCCCCCAACAAACTTGGCAACTACCTTGCCGGATTTGTTAGTCAGCACATAAGATGCATCAAAGGTTTTAAATGAAATAACATGATCATTTGATGCACTAGGAGTTTTCTTTTTGGGCAACTTGGCATGAGTTGGTTGCCTGGATCTAGATGTCTCACCCTTATACATAAAAGCATGATTAGGGCCAGAGTGAGACTTCCTAGAATGAATCCTCCTAATTTTGCTCTCAGGATAACCGGCAGGGTACAAAATGTAACCCTCGTTATCCTGAGGCATGGAAGCCTTGCCCTTAACAAAATTAGACAATTTCTTAAGAGGGGCATTAAGTTTGACATTGTCTCCCCTTTGGAAGCCAATGCCGTCCTTAATGCCAGGGCGTCTCCCATTGTAAAGCATACTACGAGCAAATTTAAAATTTTCATTTTCAAGTTCATGCTCGGCAATTCTAGCATCTAATTTTGCTATATGATCATTTTGTTGTTTAATTAGGACCATGTGATCATGAATAGCATCAACATCAATATCTCTACATCTAGTACAAATAGTGATATGCTCAATGGTAGATGTAGAGGGTTTGCAAGAATTAAGTTCAACAATCTTAGCACGTAATATAACATTTTTATCTCTAAGATCGGAAATTGTAGTATTGCAAACATCAAAATTTTTAGCCTTAGCAATTAATTTTTCATTCTCATTTCTAAGGCTAGCAAGAGAAACATTCAACTCATCAATCCTAGCAAGTAAATCAATATTATCATCTCTAGGGTTGGAAGTTGAAACATTGCAAACATGTGAATCAACCTTAGCAATTAGTCTAGCATTTTCAGTTCTAAGGTTGTCAATAGTCTCATGGCAAGTGCTTAGCTCACTAGATAATTTTTGACATTTTTCTACCTCTAGAGCATAAGCATTCTTAACCTTAACATGTTTTTTATTTTCTTTGATTAGGAAGTCCTCTTGGGAATCCAAAAGGTCATCCTTCTCATGAATGGCACTAACTAATTCATTTAACTTTTCTTTTTGTTCCATGTTAAGGTTGGCAAAAAGGGTACGCAAATTATCTTCCTCATCACTAGCATTATCATCACTAGAGGACTCATATTTAGTGGAGGATTTGGATTTAACCTTCTTCTTTTTGCCATCCTTTGCCATGAGGCATTTGTGGCCGACGTTGGGGAAGAGGAGGCCCTTGGTGACGGCGAGGTTGGCGGCGTCCTCGTCGGAGGAGGAGTCGGAGGAGCTCTCGTCCGAGTCCCATTCGCGGCATACATGCGCGTCTCCACCCTTCTTCTTGTAATATTTCTTCTTTTCCTTCCTTCTCCCCTTCTTGTCGTTGTCCCTGTCACTATCACTTGATAATGGACATTTAGCAATAAAATGACCGGGCTACCACACTTGTAGCATACTTTCTTGGAGCGGGGTTTGTAGTCCTTCCCCCTCCTTTGCTTGAGGATTTGGCGAAAGCTCTTGATGATGAGCGCCATCTCCTCATTGTCGAGCTTGGAGGCGTCGATGGGTGTTCGACTTGGAGTAGCCTCCTCCTTCTTTTCTTCCGTCGCTTTGAGTGCGACGGGTTGTGCCTCGGGCGTGGAGGAGGTGCCTTGCTCGATGATTTTCTTTGAGCCTTTAATCATTAGCTCAAAGCTCACAAATTTTCCTATCACTTCCTCGGGAGACATTAGCTTATATCTAGGATCACCTCGAATTAATTGAACTTGTGTAGGGTTAAGAAATACGAGGGATCTAAGAATAACCTTGACCATTTCATGGTCATCCCATTTTTTGCTCCCGAGGTTGCGCACTTGGTTCACCAAGGTATTCAAGCGGTTGTACATGGCTTGTGGATCCTCCCCTTGGTGAAGCATGAAGCGACCGAGCTCCCCCTCGATCGTCTCCCGCTTGGTGATCTTTGTCACCTCATCTCCTTCGTGCGCGGTCTTGAGTACGTCCCAAATCTCCTTCGCACTTTTTAGCCCTTGCACCTTGTTATACTCCTCTCGACTTAGAGAGGCGAGGAGTATAGTGGTTGCTTGGGAGTTAAAGTGGTGGATTTTGGGCCACTTCGTCCGAGTCGTAGTCGTCATCCCCTATGGATGGTACCTGTACACCAAACTCAACAAAATCCCATATGCTTGTGTGGAGTGAGGTTAGATGGTGTCTCATTTTATCACTCCACATGTTATAATCTTCACCGTAAAAAACCGGTGGTTTGCCTAATGGAACGGAGAGTAAAGGAGTACGCTTTGAAATATGGGGATAGCGTAAGGGGATCTTACTATACTTCTTGCGCTCTTGGCGCTTAGAAGTAATGGACGGTGCATCGGAGTCGGAGGTCGATGGTGATGAAGAGTCGGTCTCGTAGTAGACCACTTTCCTCATCCTCTTGTGCTTGTCTCCTCTCCGATCCGATTTGTGGGAAGAGGATTTCTTCTCCTTCCCTTTGTTGGAGGAGTTCTTCTTCTCCTTCCTCTTGTTGTGGGACTCTTCCAATGAAGTCGACCCGCGGCTCGTAGTGGGCTTGTCGCCGGTCTCCATCTCCCTCTTGGCGTGATCTCCCGACATCACTTCGAGCGGTTAGGCTCTAATGAAGCACCGGGCTCCGATACCAATTGATAGTCGCCTAGAGGGGGGGGTGAATAGGGCAAAACTGAAATTTACAAATATAAACACAACTACAAGCCGGGTTAGCGTTAGAAACAATAACGAGTCCGCGAGAGAGGGCGCAAAACAAATCGCAAGCGAATGAACAATGGGACACGTGGATTTGTTTTACCGAGGTTCGGTTCTCGCAAACCTACTCCCCGTTGAGGAGGCCACAAAGGCCGGGTCTCTTTCAACCCTTCCCTCTCTCAAACGGTCCCTCGGACCGAGTGAGCTTTCTCCTTCTCAATCAACCCGGGAACAAAACTTCCCCGCAAGGACCACCACACAATTGGTGTCTCTTGCCTTGGTTACAATTGAGTGATTGATCACAAGAATAAAGTGAGAAAGAAAAGCAAGCGATCCAAGCGCAAGAGCTCAAAAGAACACGGCAAATCTCTCTCGCTAATCACTAAAGCCTTGAGTGGAATCGGAGAGGATTTGATCTCTTTGGTGTGTCTAGAATTGAATGCCTAGCTCTTATAAGTGGTTGAGAAGTGGAAAACTTGGATGCAATTGAATGTGGGTGGTTGGGGGTATTTATAGCCCCAACCACTAAACTAGCCGTTTGGTGGGGCTGATTGTCGCATGGTGCACCGGACAGTCCGGTGCACACCGGACATGTCCGGTGCGCCAGCCATGTCACCAAGGCCGTTGGGTTCCGACCGTTGGAGCGCTGACTTCTGGGCCCGCCTTGATGTCCGGTGGCGCACCGGACATGCACTGTAGAGTGTCCGGTGCGCCAGCATGGGCGTGCCTGACCTCTGCGCGCGCTGGCGCGCATTCAATGCGCTGCAGGTATCCGTTGGCGCCTGAAGTAGCCGTTGCCTCGTCGTCACACCGGACAGTCCGGTGCACACCGGACATGTCCGGTGAATTTTAGTGGACTAGTCGTTGTGAATTCCCGAAGCTGACGAGTTTGGAGCCGCGTCCCCTTGGAGCACCGGACACTGTCCGGTGTACACCGGACATGTCCAGTGAATTATAGCGCCCCGGCTCCAGGATTTCCCGAAGGTGAAGAGTTTGGCCTGAAGTGCCCTGGTGCACCGGACACTGTCCGGTGTGCCAAGTCAGGGCAGCCTTCGGTTGATCCTTGCTCCATTTGTTGAACCCTTTGCTAGGTCTTTTTTATTGGCTAAGTGTGAACCTTTTGCACCTGTAGAACTTATACACTAGAGCAAACTAGTTAGTCCAATTATTTGTGTTGGGCAATTCAACCACCAAAATCATTTAAGAACTAGGTGTAAGCCTAATTCCCTTTCACCTTTCATTCGAAAAAAGACCCCAAAGCCTGCATAACTATTTGGAGGTGGAGATGGCCGGCTCTGGAGAGTCACCGGCGATGGTAGGAGATGGCGTTCGTCTTGATCCAGAGATAGAGGGAGGAGTTGATGGTAACTCACTGGTCACACCACCTCCTGCTCTACTGGGTCCTGTGATCGACTAGATGAGCATAGGGGAAGAAGGAGAACAAAGGGTTCGACCTCCTATGTCCAATATTAGCTCCAGGGAGATGGATACGCCTCAAATACTGCATTCACATGTAAGTCCAATTGTTGTATTTGATTCTTGATTGATTAGATTGTTGTGAACATATTCCATGGTACAAACAACAATGTCAATGAATTTGCAGGAAAAAAACATTGATCCAACTATAGTGCCAACGGTAGGGATGACTTTCAAGGATGTTGATGATGCATATAAATTCTATAAAAGGTATGCATATGAAGTTGGATTTCCACTGAAGAAATACAGAGAGAAGACATTCAGTAAGTGGATAAATTGTTCACGTGAAGGTAAAAGTGCACCAAAATCAAATGATACACCTAGGATGAGGAATAGGTCTTCGGGGCGTACACAATGTAAAGCTGGAATAAAATTAAAAAATATATATGATGATAAAAAAAATGGTTGTAGCTGCAAAAATTGAACTGGTAAACTTGGAGCATAACCAAGAGTTCATAACCGACGAAGCAGAGAAACAACATTTACGTTGCAACAAAAGTAGGGATGCTGAGTTCATAAATTTTGTTGATGCAATGCATGATAGCCGAGTGCCGCAGCATTGCAGAGTTGATTTTATATCAGAAATGCATGATGGGCCGGAGAACGTACCAGTAACTGCTCAAGATCTGAAAAACATGTAAGCAATATTTTTTGTTTCATGTGTATATATTAAGTGCCATAAATATTACTATAGTAAATGTGTGTGTAATCATTTTTTGTGCAAACAAATGTAGGAGGGCAGCAAGGAGAAGAGAAAACTGCGCAAATGATGTAGCCAAACTTTTGGCTTTCTTTAGAGAATGCAAGAAACAGAATCCACAATTTTTTTGTGATTTCCAGCTAGACAATGATGGGAAAATAGTGAGTATTTTTTGGTCACACGCAAGTATGCAGGGGGAATATGCAGATTATGGTGATGCTGTGACATTTGATACAACACACAAGACAAATATATATATGATAAACCATTGGGCATGTTTGTTGGAGCTAACAGCCATCTGCAGTGTACAGTGTTTGGATTTGTTTTGTTGGGAGATGAAACAGTACAGACTTTTGAATGGGCTTTCAATTCATTCAAAACATGTATGGGATGCGAGGGTCCAAGAGTTATGCTTACAGGTATGTGATATGTCAATTTGTTATGCAAAACAGTGAATTAATTTATTGTGAAAATAAATTAATAATTTGTGAGCAATTGCAGATCATGATCCTGCAATACCAATTGCTCTAAGAACTGTATTTCCAAAAACAGTTCATAGACTATGTTTATGGCATGTACAGAACAGATTTATGCCATTCCTAAATGAGATATATGCAAGGTTTGCTGTTAAGGATTTTAAAACAACATTCTAGTCTATTATACATCATCCATTAACTCCTCATGAGTTTGAATGTGCCTGTGAAATGATGCTAGAGGAGTTCAATCTTGAGAGCACCTAGAGGGGGGGGGGGTGAATAGGTGATCATGTAAAACTTAAAACTTAATGCCACAAAACTTGATTAGGAGTTAGCACAATAATGCCAAGTGGCTAGAGAAGAGTCTTAGCAAAACACAATAACCACAAGAAAATCAACACAGAGATGGCACAGTGGTTTATCCCGTGGTTCGGCCAAGTCCAACGCTTGCCTACTCCACGTTGTGGCGTCCCAACGGACGAGGGTTGCAATCAACCCCTCTCAAGCGGTCCAAAGACCCACTTGAATACCACGGTGTTTCGCTTTGCTTTACTATTTCCCGTTTGCGAGGAATCTCCACAACTTGGAGTCTCTCGCCCTTACAATGAGAATCAAAGTGAAAGCACTAGAGTAAGGGAGGGAAGCAACACACACAAATCCACAGCAAATACGCACACACACGGCCAAGAATCGAGCTCAAATGACTATCTCAAAGTTCTCACTAGAACGGAGCTCGAATCACTAAGAATGTCAAACAAGTGCGCAAAGACGGAGTGTGAATGATCAAGGTTGCTCAAAGGTTGCTTGCTGTCATCCTCCATGCGCCTAGGGGTCCCTTTTATAGTCCCAAGGCAGCTAGGAGCCATTGAGAGCATTCCGGGAAGGCAATTCTTGCCTTCAGTCGGTTGACGCACCGGACAGTCCGGTGCACCACCGGACAGTCCGGTGCGGATTTCTTTCCTTCTTTGGCGAAGCCGACCATTGGCAATTCAGAGCTGTTGGCGCACCGGAAAGTCCGATGCCCCCTTCTAGCCGTTGGCTCGGCCACGTGTCCCGCACGGATCACGCGGCCGACCGTTGGCCTGGTCGACCGTTGGCTCACCGGACAGTTCGGTGCATCACCGGACAGTCCGGTGAATTTTAGTCGTACACCGTTAATCATTTCCCGAGAGCGATGAGTTCGCCTGTGAATGGCTCACCGGACAGTCCGGTGCACCACCGGACAGTCCGGTGATTTATAGCCGTACACCGCCGTCGAAGTCCCGAGAGCAGCGAGTTCGCCAAAGTCAGCCTGGCGCACTGGACACTGTCCGGTGCACCCAGACTGAGCAGAGTCTTGGCTGAACAACCAAGTCTTTTCCAAATTGATCTTTGCATGTTTCTAGCACTTAGACACAATACATTAGTCTCTAAAAACAATGTACTAAGCCTTAGAAACATACCTTTACTCTTGATTTACACTTGTCCATCAAATGGCATAGATTAGCACTTAAGCACATGTGTTGGCACTCAATCACCAAAATACTTAGAAATGGCCCAAGGGCACATTTCCTTTTCAATCTCCCCCTTTTTGGTGATTTATGTCAACACAACAAAAAGCAACTAAAAGAAGTGCAACATCAATACAAATGAGAACTCAAGATTGTTTTGATTCAAATTTGGCATATATGGATCACTCTTTGCCACCACTTGGTTTTGTTTTTGCAAATCAACCTCAATTTCCTATCTCTAAGTCAAACACACTTGTAGAGATATAAAGAACGTTGTTCTAAGAGAAATTGATCAAAGATTTCAAAAAACTCCCCCTTTTTCCCATAATCAACCATTCTCCCCACAAGAGGCCAACTTTTGACAAGAGAAACAATAAGAGAGTTTTAACAAACCAAAAGCTCTATTCTACTATTTTCAAAAATTTCTCAAGTGGTAGCTGATCCATTTCTTGCTTTGGCCTTATTTTCTCCCCCTTTGGCATCAAGCACCAAAACGGGATCAATCTTAGCCCTTAAACCCCATTGCCTCACCAAAATCTTCAAATAAGAATACCAAGGCAATAAGAGTACATGAGATGAACTTGGAATAAGTTACCCTCTCATCGGAGTGCAGTGGAAGTCTTTCATGGTCCAAGTCCACCTTTTCCCTTTCAAACCTCCTTTGAGACTAAATTAAGAAAACTCAAGCACATGGTTAGTCTCAAGGGGTCAAGTTATAGCACGTCTCCCCCTAAGCATGTGCATCACTTGCAAATGGACTTGTGAGGTCTAGGGAGTTCTTGTACAACTTGAGCACCATAATTAAACAACAAAATGCATAAGGAACATGATCAAGGCATAAACACATATATGCTATAAATCAATCCAAGTTCCGCGAATCTAAGACATTTAGCTCACTACGCAGCCTGCAAAAGGTCTTCTCATCTAGAGGCTTGGTAAAGATATCGGCTAGCTGGTTCTCGGTGCTAATATAGAACACTTCGATATCTCCCTTTTGCTGGTGGTCTCTCAGAAAGTGATGCCGGATGTCTATGTGCTTTGTGCTGTGTTCAACAGGATTTTTCGCTATGCGGGTAGCACTCTCATTGTCACATAGGAGTGGGACTTTGCTCAGATTGTAGCCAAAGTACCGGAGGGTTTGCCTCATCCAAAGTAGTTGCGCGCAACACTGTCCTGCGGCAACGTACTCAGCCTTAGCGGTGGATAGGGCAACGGAAGTTTGTTTCTTAGAGTTCCATGACACCAGGGACCTTCCTAAGAATTGGCATGTCCCCGATGTACTCTTCCTATCGACCTTACATCCAGCATAGTCGGAATCTGAATATCCAATCAAGTCAAAGGTAGACCCCTTTGGATACCAGATCCCAAAGCAAGGCTTAGCGACTAAATATCTAAGGATTCGCTTCATGGCCACAAGGTGACACTCCCTTGGATCAGATTGAAATCTAGCACACATGCATACGCTAAGCATAATATCCGGTCTACTAGCACATAAATAGAGTAAAGACCCTATCATTGACCGATATGCCTTTTGATCAACGGACTTACCTCCTTTGTTGAGGTCGGTGTGTCCGTCGGTTCCCATCGAAGTCTTTGCGGGCTTGGCGTCCTTCATCCCAAACCGCTTTAGCAAGTCTTGCGTGTACTTCGTTTTGGAGATGAAGGTGTCGTCCTTGAGTTGCTTCACTTGAAACCCAAGGAAGTAGTTCAACTCGCCCATCATCAACATCTCGAATTTCTGAGTCATCACCCTGCTAAACTCTTCACAAGACTTTTGGTTAGTAGAACCAAATATTATGTCATCGACATAAATTTGGCACACAAATAAGTCACCATCACAAGTCTTAGTGAATAAAGTTGGATCGGCTTTCCCAACCTTGAAAGCATTAGCAATTAAAAAGTCTCTAAGGCATTCATACCATGCTCTTGGGGCTTGCTTAAGTCCATAGAGCGCCTTAGAGAGCTTACACACGTGGTCGAGGTACCATTCATCCTCGAAGCCAGGGGTTGCTCCACGTACACCTCCTCCTTGATTGGCCCGTTGAGGAAAGCGCTCTTCACATCCATTTGGAACAACCTGAAAGAATGGTGAGCGGCATATGCTAGCAAAATACGAATGGACTCTAGCCTAGCCACAGGAGCAAAAGTCTCCTCAAAGTCCAAACCTGCGACTTGGGCATAACCTTTTGCCACAAGTCGAGCCTTGTTCCTTGTCACCACCCCGTGCTCGTCTTGTTTGTTGCAAAACACCCACTTGGTTCCCACAACATTTTGCTTGGGACGCGGCACCAGTGTCCAAACTTCATTTCTCTTGAAGTTGTTGAGCTCTTCCTGCATGGCTAACACCCAGTCCGGATCTAGCAAGGCCTCTTCTACCCTGAAAGGCTCAATAGAAGAGACAAAAGAGTAATGATCACAAAAATTAACTAATCTTGAATGAGTAGTTACCCCCTTGCTAATGTCACCCAAAATTTGGTCGACGGGATGATTCCTTTGAATCGTTGCTCGAACTTGGGTTGGAGGGGCCTGAGGTGCTTCTTCTTCTTCAACTTGGACATCCTGTGCTCCCCCTTGATCACATGCCTCCACTTGATGAACCTGTTCATCGTCTTGAGTTGGGGGATGCACCATTGTTGAGGAAGAAGGTTGATCTTGCTCATTTTGTTCTTGTGGTCGAACATCTCCAACCGCCATGGTGCGTATTGCGGCCGTTGGAACGTCTTCTTCATCTACATCATCAAGATCAACAACTTGCTCTCTTGGAGAGCCATTAGTCTCATCAAATACAACGTCGCTAGAGACTTCAACCAAACCCGATGATTTGTTGAAGACTCTATACGCCTTTGTATTTGAGTCATAACCTAATAAAAATCCTTCTACAGCTTTGGGAGCAAATTTAGAATTCTTGCCCTTTTTCACTAGAATGTAACATTTGCTCCCAAATACACGAAAGTAAGACGCATTGTGTTTGTTACCGGTTAGAAGCTCATACGAAGTCTTCTTGAGGAGGCGGTGAAGGTAGACCCGGTTGATTGCGTGGCAAGCCGTGTTCACGGCTTCCGACCAAAACCGCTTGGGGGGTCTTGAACTCTCCAAGCATCGTCCTCGCCATGTCTATCAGCGTCCTGTTCTTCCTCTCTACTACACCATTTTGTTGTGGTGTGTAGGGAGCGGAGAACTCGTGCTTGATCCCTTCCTCCTCAAGGTACTCCTCCACTTGAAGGTTCTTGAACTCGGACCCGTTGTCGCTCCTTATCTTCTTCACCTTGAGCTCAAACTCATTTTGAGCTCTCCTGAGGAAGCGCTTGAGGGTCCCTTGGGTTTTAGATTTATCCTACAAAAAGAATACCCAAGTGAAGCGGGAAAATCATCAACTATAACAAGACCATACTTACTTCCTCCTATGCTTAGATAGGCGACGGGTCCGAAGAGGTCCATATGAAGCATCTCTAGGGGTCTTGAAGTGGTCATCACATTTTTGGGATGATGAGAGTTTCCCACCTGTTTTCCTGCTTGACAAGCTGCACAAGGTCTATCTTTTTCGAAATGCACATTAGTTAGACCTATTACGTGTTCTCCCTTTAGAAGCTTGTGAAGGTTCTTCATCCCCACATGTGCTAAACGGCGATGCTACAGCCAGCCCATGCAAGTCTTAGCAATTAAGCATGCATCTAGACCGGCCTCCTCTTTTGCAAAATCAACTAAATAAAGTTTGCCATCTAGTACACCCTTAAAAGCTAGTGAACCATCACATCTTCTAAAGACAGACACATCTACATTTGTGAATAAACAATTATATCCCATATTACAGAGTTGACTCACAGATAACAAGTTATATCCAAGCGACTCAATTAAAAACACATTAGAAATAGAGTGCTCGGATGAAATAGCAATTTTTCCTAACCCTTTCACCTTGCCTTGGTTCCCATCACCGAATATTATTGAATCTTGGGGATCCTTGTTCTTGACGTAGGAAGAGAACATCCTCTTTTCCCCCGTCATGTGGTTTGTGCATCCGCTGTCGATAATCCAGCTTGTACCCCCGGATGCATAAACCTGCAAGGCAAATTTAGGCTTGGGTTTTAGGTACCCAACTCTTGTTGGGTCCTACCAGGTTAGTCACAATGGTCTTAGGGACCCAAATGCGAGTTTTATCTCCCTTGCATCTTGCCCCTAATTTCCTAGCAATTACCTTCTTATCCTTTCTACAAATAGCAAAGGAAGCATTACAAGCATGATAAATTGTAGAAGGTTCATTAATTACTTTCCTAGGAACATGAACAATATTCTTTCTAGGCACATGATGAATATTTTTCCTAGGCATATCTCTATCATGCACAACATGAGAACTAGAAGCAGTCATAGCATATGAATCAAAAGCATCATAACTTCTGTAAGCATTTCTAGAATGTCTCCTATCATGGTACATGAAAGCATGGTTTCTTTTAGCACTACTAGCCATAGGGGCCTTCCCTTTCTCCTTGGCGGAGATGGAAGCCTTATGGCTTGTTAAGTTCTTGACTTCTCTCTTGAAGCCAAGACCATCCTTAATTGAGGGGTGTCTATCAACCGTGTAGGCATCCCTTGCAAATTTTAGTTTGTCAAATTCATTCTTGCTAGTCTTAAGTTGGGCATTAAGACTAGCCAATTCATCATTCAATTTAGAAATTGAGGCTAAGTGTTCACTACAAGCATCAATATCAATATCTTTACACCTATTGCAAATTGTAACATGTTCTACAGAAGATGTTGATTTATTAGCTATTTCTAACTTAGCATACAAATCATCATTTATGCTCTTTAAGCTAGAAATAGAGTCATGGCATGTAGACAATTCATAAGAAAGCATTTCATTCATTTTAGTTTCTAAAGCAAGGAATTTTTGAGCCTCTACAAACTTATCATGTTCTTCATACAATAGATCCTCTTGCTTTTATAATAACCTATTCTTATCATTCAAGGCATCAATCAATTCATTAATTTTATCTATTTTAGTTTTATCCAATCCCTTGAACAAGCATGAATAGTCTATCTCATCATCGCTAGATTCTTCATCACTTGAGGAAGCGTAAGTACTAATATCACAAGTGCATACCTTCTTTTCCCTTGCCATGAGGCAAGTGTGATGCTCGTTTGGGAAGAGAGACGATTTGTTGAAGGCGGTGGCGGCGAGTCCTTCGTCGTCGGAGTCGGACGAAGAGCAATCCGAATCCCACTCCTTTCCAAGGTGTGCCTCGCCTTTAGCCTTCTTGTAAACCTTCTTGTTCTCTCTTTTCCCATTCTTTCCTTGTTCCTGGTCACTATCATTATCGGGACAGTTAGCAATAAAGTGACCAACCTTACCGCACTTGAAGCAGGAGCACTTTCCCTTCGTCTTGTTCTTCTTGGGATGCTCCTTGCGGCCCTTTAGCGCCGTCTTGAAGCGCTTGATGATGAGGGCCATTTCTTCCTCATTGAGTCCCGCCACCTCCACTTGCGCCACCTTGCTAGGTAGCGCCTCCTTGCTCCTCGTTGCTTTGAGAGCAATGGTTTAAGGCTCTTGGATTGGGCCATTCAACGCATCGTCAACATATCTAGCCTCCTTGATCATCATCCGCCCGCTTACGAACTTTCCAAGTACCTCCTCGGGCGTCATTGTCACACCCGGTTTTTAGAAGGCAAACCGAATGCGAACCATGTACGTGCCAGGATCAGTTATTCACGTACACAGCAGTTACATAACATGGACATCATCACACAGTGCTCAAATAGTATTAAAAAGGGGAAATAATAGTCGATTACATCATACGTCTGAGACGTCCATATAGTTCTTACAATAAATCAAAGTGCGGAAAAGAAACGTAGATAACACGGCCTTCACAGGCAGCCGACTGGGGGTTGCCGCTAACCCACGCCTAGAACTCGTCGTAGTCTTGGAACTCCTGGAAGTCTCCTTCCACAGCTTCATCTTCTCCTGAGCAGTGGTTGCAATGCTGACAACCTGGGGGAGGGGGGGTTTGGTGTGTAGAGCAAGGGTGAGTACACATCAACATACTCAGCAAGTATCCTGTTTGGCTGTAGTGGACTAGCTTTATGTGGGGATAAGTCAAGCAGTTGCTTTTAGTTGGTCAGGTTATTACTTACTAGTAGAGAGCCAGGTTTTAACATTAACCCAAGTTATTTAGCCCAATGTATCCTTTCCAAACGGAAAGAATACCGCTTACCAGCACCATAATCAAAATCAGAACCATCAATCTCATTGCCACCTGTACCAAAATATCTCTGATCAAGTATCACTAATCTCTGGAGCTCCCTTGGCCGCTCATAACCGCGAGCACGGCTGATATATCAGTTTCATAACACTCTGCAGAGGTTGCGCACTTTACCCACAAGCCGTGATTCCCACTTGCCTCGGGCTGATCAAACCCTTAAACACTACCAAGGTGAATAGGCAGGGTCTCACTACGTAGCCTTTACAAAGATTCCCCGAGGCTGTAGCCGCCCGTTAGGTTTCCTAAATGTACCGCACTCCTCCCCAAGGGACAAATCAACCTTGGCAGAGCGAGCCGCATACACCGAGCCCCATTGACGGCACAACGGCTAAGCGAACTACACCCCGGTTCCTCTAATTATTCAGCTAAGGGCGTCCCATTCCACCCTCATGGTTGCACTGTTTTCCCGGGCGGTCATCCATTGAACAGGTCCTTACGGAGAGGCACTCGAGAAACCGCTCGAGTCCCCTTGAAGGTCACAAATATAATCATAAATAAGAAGGGAAAACAGCGTATCACAGATAATCACATCATGTTCATTGATTAGAGTTGAGCGATAGCATCAAACTAAGCAGTAATAATCCGACCCAAATAGGTAAACAAGGACATAGATAACAAAAGCTAGTCAATCCTTAGGTATAAATGTGTAATGCGGGAGGTGAATTAAAGAATGAATAGGACAGAGATAGGTCAAAGGACACTTGCCTCCACCAACCGACTGCTGCTCAGGGGCTTCTCCTGCAAATTCCTCGGGCTCTTCGACCGGATCGTTCTCTATGCGAGCGCAAACATACATACATCCACATATTTAATACAAAAGAACAGTACACCATACAAGGGAACAGGTAAAACGAATATGCATCAGGTATGACATTTGACATCGCATTTGTTATGGTTAGAAAGAAATGGGAAAGGTCTCGCAGGGGTTAAATCTTATGCACTAATAATCAACTACAATTGGTTCTGAGCAAAAGAATTCTGTTATATACATATGTACAAATGGAAACCTAATCATTTTTAGTTGATCAACATCGCACG
Source organism: Zea luxurians (assembly GCA_029449295.1). Taxonomy (NCBI): domain Eukaryota; kingdom Viridiplantae; phylum Streptophyta; class Magnoliopsida; order Poales; family Poaceae; genus Zea; species Zea luxurians. The sequence goes on from JAOPSE010000009.1 coordinate 18,779,106, forward strand.
GGTTAAACAGTTAACTACGCGAATCAATAGCATAACAGAATTTTAAATTAAACTTCCTATTTTCCATAGCATGAACAATGATCAATCTACTTAAAATACAGTAATTATGATCACAGAAAGTAAATAAAATAAAATAAAAAAAATTAAAAAAAACAGAGGGGGGGCGGTTGAACCGGCCCTAGGGGCGGTTGAACCGGCCCTGGGCGGCGGCCGAGCTGGGGCGGTCGGGCGGCTGAGCTGGGGCGGGGGCCGGCCGAGCCGGCCGGTTGAACCGGCGGCCAGGCGGCTGAACCGGCCCCGCGCGGGGGGCGCGGCCAGGGGCCAGGACGGGCGGCGGGCGCGGCCAGGGGGGCGGCTGCGGCCGGGCTGGGGGCGGCTGCGGCCGGGCTGGGGCGGCAGCGGGCGGCCGGGGCGCGGCTGCGGCCGGCCGGGGCGGCCAGGGGCCACGGCGGGGCTGGGGGCGGCGGCCGGCGCGGCCAGGGGGCGCGCGGGGGTGGGGAGAGGAGAGGGGAGGGGGAAGGAGAGAGGAGGGAGAAGGGGGAGGGGGCTCACCGGCGAGGGGGTGGCCGACGGCGAGGGCGCGCGGCCGGGGTCGGGGCAGCGGCGGCGGCTAGGGCAGGGAGGTGGGGCGGCGGCGCTAGAGAGAGGAGGGAGAGAATGAGGGAGAGGGAGAGGGTTTTGGGGAAAAAAGAAAGGGGTGGGGGGGGGCGGTTGGGCCTTCTTTGGGCCCAAGAGGGGGCGCCAGGGGCGGCTGGGCCGGCCGGGGTCGGCCCAGGGCGCGGGAGGGAGAGAGAAAGAGAGAGAAAGAGAGAGAAAGATTATTTCCTGTTTTTCGAAATCCGATCTTTCCACATGAATGCAATTGCACTTTCAAAGCAATCAAAAATGCAAGGTTCGGCATGATGCATCAAATCATAAAGTATTTTAGAGTTTTTCTTTACACGGGAAATCCGAACCGGATCCCGCTAAAACTTTGGAAAAGGTCAAGGTTTAGCGAAGGGAAAAAGAAAAAGAAAAGGTAACGCCCGAATTTTGGCGAGTAAAGAAAAGAAAAAATTCAACTGCAAAAAAATTCGGGGCGTTACAAACCTATCCCCCTTAAAAGAATCTCGCCCTCGAGATTCAGGGCTGGCTAGCAAAGAGCTCTGGGTACTTGGCCATCAAATCATCTTCACGCTCCCAGGTTGCTTCTTCCTCAGAGTGGTGACTCCATCTAACTTTGCACATTCTGATGGTCTTCCTTCGGGTGACTCTATCTGCAACCTCAAGAATCTGAGCTGGCTTCTCAACATAGGTCAAGTCCTCCTGGACTTCCAGACCCTCCACTGGCAACTGCTCTTCTGGCACACGCAAGCACTTCTTCAACTGAGACACATGAAAGACATCATGCACAGCTGACAAATTCTCTGGCAGACTGAGCTGATAAGCCACTTCTCCACGCTTTGAGAGGATCTGGTACGGACCAATGTAGCGGGGTGCTAGCTTGCCTTTGATTCCGAACCTTCTGACTCCTCTGATCGGTGACACTTTCAAATAGACGAAGTCTCCGACTTCAAAACTCAGCTCTCTTCTTCTTGTGTCTGCATAGCTTCGCTGCCTCGATTGCGCTATCTTCAGATTCTCTCGGACCATCTTGATGTTCTCTTCGGCTTCAAGCAAAATATCTGGCCCAAACACTTGCTTCTCTCCAGGCTGATCCCATTGCAACGGAGTTCTACAACTCCTTCCATAAAGCGCTTGAAACGGTGACATCTTCAAACTGGCCTGATAACTGTTGTTATAGGAAAACTCTGCATAAGGCAATCGCTTGTCCCATCCGGACTGATCCTGCAACGCACAGGCTCTCAACATATCTTCAAGAATTTGATTGGTTCTTTCAGTCTGGCCATCTGTCTGCGGATGATAAGCTGAACTGAAATTCAGATGCGTGCCCAAAGCTTCATGCAACTGCTGCCAGAAATGAGAGGTGAACTGCGTTCCTCTGTCTGACACTATCTTCTTTGGCACACCATGAAGACAAACGATCCGAGACATATACAGCTCTGCCAATACTGCACTGCTGTAGGTGGTCTTGACAGGTATGAAGTGGGCTGACTTGGTCAAGCGGTCCACTACTACCCAAATGGAATCGTAGCCGGCTCGAGTGCGAGGCAATCCGACTATGAAATCCATACCAATTTCATCCCATTTCCACTGAGGGATCTGCAACGGTTGCAACAATCCAGCAGGTCTCTGGTGCTCTGCCTTAATTCTTCGACAACTATCGCACATAGCCACATGCTCTGCGATTTCCCTCTTCATTCCGTACCACCAGAATTTCTTCTTCAGATCCTGATACATCTTCTCACTGCCAGGGTGAATCGAATAGGCTGTCTCATGGGCTTCCTTGAGAATCAACTCCCGAATGGACTGGACATTGGGAACACACAAGCGGTCTTTGAACCATATCACGCCTTCTGCATCTTCTCGAAAATCTTTGCCTCTGCCATCTAGAATCAGTCGCCGAATCTCACTGATCTTTTCATCATTCTTCTGCGCTTCTTTGATTTCGCGCTCCAAGGTAGGTTCCAATTCAACTGTGACTCCTCGCGAATTGTTCAGAAATCCGAGGCTCAACCTGTCGAACTCCTTGGCTAACTCATAGGGCATCGGACGAGCGACCATCAGATTGACTTGACTCTTTCTGCTCAAAGCATCCGCCACTACGTTTGCTTTGCCTGGATGGTAATGGATCTCCAACTCATAGTCTTTGATCAACTCTAACCATCTTCGTTGCCTCATATTCAATTCTGACTGAGTGAATATGTACTTCAGACTCTTGTGATCTGTGTAAACATCGCATTTTTGCCCATACAGATAGTGCCTCCATGTCTTCAGTGCGTGAACCACTGCTGCCAACTCTAGATCATGGATTGGGTAATTCTTCTCATGAACCTTCAGCTGTCGGGACGAGTAAGCCACAACTCTTCCCTCTTGCATCAACACGCATCCCAAACCTGTGTAACAAGCATCACAATACACGGAGAAGGGCTTGTGCACATCAGGCAAGACTAGGACAGGCGCTGTTGTCAACTTCTCTTTCAGCGCTTCGAAGGCCTCTTGACATTTCTGGGTCCACTTGAACTCAACCTTGTTGCCTAGCAACGCTGTCATTGGTTTCGCAATCTTCGAAAACCCTTCAATGAATCGCCGATAATAACCGGCCATTCCAATGAAGCTCTTGATTCCTCGAGCATCCGTTGGCGCTTTCCAGTTCAAAATGTCTGCCACTTTCTTCGGATCCACAGCCAATCCTTCTTTGTTGATTATGTGACCCAAGAACAGGACCTCACTGATCCAGAACTCACACTTGCTCAACTTTGCATACAACTGGTGCTCTCGCAATCTCTGCAATACCATCCTCAAATGATCTGCATGCTCCTCTTCACTTTGAGAATAAACCAGAATGTCATCAATGAATACCACCACAAACTTATCGAGATAATCCATGAATACACTGTTCATCAAGTTCATAAAGAACGCTGGTGCATTGGTCAAACCAAAAGACATCACTGTGAACTCATATAACCCATACTTGGTAATGAATGCCGTCTTCGGTATGTCCGAAGGTCGGATCCTGAGCTGATGATAACCTGACCTCAGATCGATCTTGGAGAACACACTGGTTCCTCTCAACTGGTCGAACAGATCTTCTATTCTGGGCAAGGGATACTTGTTCTTGATCGTGACTTCATTCAGAGCTCGATAATCGATACACATCCTTTTGGTGCCATCTTTCTTCTCCACAAACAGGACAGGGGCGGCCCAAGGCGAGGTGCTTGGCCGGATGTAACCTTTCTCTGACAGCTCATCAATCTGCTTCTTAAGCTCAACCAACTCTGGTCCAGATATTCTGTAAGCTCTCTTGAAGATAGGGGCGGTTCCAGGAAGAAGCTCTATGGCAAACTCAACTTTCCGCTCTGGTGGCATACCCGGTAAGTCCTTTGGAAACACATCTGGGAATTCAGACACAACCTTGATACTCTCAATTGGATCTGCTTCACTGCTATCGACAGCCATCTGATAACAACTTCCTTTCTTCGGCTCAGGCGGGACTAACTCGGTCACCACTTCCTCTCCTAGTGGGGACACCAACTTGATTGTCCTTTTATCACAACTGATAACTGCCTGATACTTATCTAGCCAATTCATCCCTAGGATGACATCTATTCCCTGAGTACCCATTACTATAAGGTTAGCGAGAAACGCTATCCCCCTTATTTCCACACTTATATTCAAACAAATGCTATCAGTTCGAATTCTACCACCGGCTGAGTCAATTTGAATGGGGGTTGACATGGCAGTAATTGGAAGATTATGTGCTTCTACCCATGATGCAGTAATGAAAGAATGCGTTGCTCCAGTATCAAATAACACTTCTGCAATATGGGAGTCGACTGGGAACATACCTACTGTCATGCCGGGGGTCTCCTGAACTGCTTCAGCCTCCAAGTGGTTCAATCTTCCATGATTATAGCGCTGCTGAGGGCGGTTGCCTGATCCAGGCTGAGACGCATTCTGCTTTGCTGGGGCATTAGGGCCTGACTGCTGCTGGGCTGCCTTCTTCGGACATTGCATAACCCAGTGGCCTTGCTCTCCACAGTGGAAACATGCTCTGTTTCCAACCTGAGCTGATGCTGCCTGATTGCTCTGCTGACTTGCTGGGGCAGGAAGACGAGGTGTCTGCTGATTCTGCCTCTGAAACTGACCTCCTGACTGATTGCTCTGACGGTTCTGATACTGATGCTGAGGATACTGCCTTTGGAACTGCTGATACTGCTGACGCTGCTGATGCTGCTGAGGTGGACGCTGGTTCTGCCTGAACTGCTGAGGTTGATTGCCTGAAAAACGAGGACGGCTGCTGCTTCCAGGCTGGGGTCCACTGATCTTGCGCTTACGATCTTCCATCTCCTTACGCTTCCTTTCTGTCATGATTGCTCTGTCAATCAGGTGCTGGAATGTCGGAAAGGTGTGATTCATCAGTTGGTACTGAAGAGGGTCGACCAGGCCTCTCAGAAAACGGTACTGTCGCTTGGCGTCGGTGTTGACATCTTCAGGAGCATAGCGAGACAACTGCAGAAACCTGTCTCGATACTCACTGACAGATGATGACCCTTGCTTAAGGGCCAGGAACTCCTCCTTCTTCACTGTCATCAGACCTGCTGGCACGTGGTACTGACGAAAGCTACCTCTGAATTCTTCCCAAGTGATGGCGTCGGGGTTGGCATGGGTGGCGAGGTAAGACTCCCACCATGATTGGGCTGCTCCTCTCAACAGACGGGGACCATACAAGACTTTCTCCCTGTCATCACACTGAGCGGTATGCAACTCCCGCTCCACAGTGCGCAGCCAATCTTCAGCATCCATGGGGTCAGAAGAGTGAGCGAACGTTGGTGGATGACCTCTCATGAATTCAGCACGCTTGTCTCTAGGCATCTGAGGCATCTGAGGCTGGGGTGGTGCTTGCTGCTGCTGCTGCTGCTGCTGCTGCTGAATGGCGGCCAGAGTCTGACCGATGGCCTGAACTGCCTGAGTCTGCATCAGAAACATCTGCTCGATCGACATCGGGGGCGGGGGTGGCAGGTGCTGCTGCTGGGGCACCTCATCCTGCGGGGCGGCTTGCTCCTGCTGAGCACGCCTTCCTCCTCTGCGCCTGTTCTCTGACATCTGCAGAACGCAACCACACATCAGAACTGATCTGGCAAATCTTGCAGCATAAGAAAAGAGTATAGAATTCTCCAACAGCACTGAACAGATGAGCATCTTCACTGATCTCTAACACAGACCACACAGCTTCTCAGATAAAGAGGAAAGTAGAATAAAGGTTTTCCCAACTATGTAACTAACTCCATTAACATAATAGGTAAGCCAAAATGCAGGGGATACCCACACTCTGGTGACAGTCATTACAAAGATCCAAACCAAACATAGTTCATCATGACAAACATAAATGCACAGGATATAGCAAACTACCCTGTCTAACTAAGACTAACTAAGACCGAGACTAACGCTAAGACTGAAGCTTCTATGTATATATATTGTATTAATTACAAGATCCAACTCTAACGATCTATGGTTCTAGATTTATCTTGGTCTTGCAGTCGGGATTGCCATAAGACTGGAGTCCACGCCGAGGTGAGCGGTACGGGTGCTGAGTCCCGACGGGAGCGGGGGAACCATCATCCAAGTGACGACGCTCCGCGCGCTCAGCCCGCAGCAGGGCGATCTCAGCACGAGCCCTACTCAGCTCGTCTAGTGCATGGTCCAGCTCCGTGTTTAGCACGGCGGCTAGGTTGACTGTGCTGCTCAACCTAGGATTGTCCTCACCAGCAGGTGAAACAATCACGCCTCCTGTGCTGCCAGATGGACGGCGGGGGTAATACTTCAGGTCGAGACCGTCAGCTACCCCACCGAGAACCGAGCAGTAGTGCGAAAGCGCACGCCGTGCAGCATCCTGCATGGCTGCCTCAGCTGAGTCCCGCTCAGAGATAGAATAGTGCTCTGAGCAAGCCTCCGCGCCCTGGAGACTGTTCTCCGGACGGCGCACCAAGCAGGTCGCCTCCCAGCGGTCCGGGTAGACCCCGCGACTATGCTGGTAGACCACACAGCGATACTCGATGGACCAAGTACGCCGATCAAGTGCCCGACGTAGCAGGGTGTCGAGCGCGTCGTGGAAGTGACACCCGCGAGCAGCGTCGCGAGTGATGGGTCGAGCAACCCATCCTTCCGGCTCATGGTTAGAGAGGTCGAGGTCGGTGTCGTGGCTCGAGCTGTCGTCGCCACCTCCGTCGTCTGGATCTCCTCCAGTAGCTACTCCAGAAGCTGGGACGCCCAGTGGTGGTGCAGGGGGCGCCTCCAGGGGAAGCACAGGGGAGCAGCTCCTCACAGACTCTATCTCCTGCTGGAGCGAGAAGGAAGAGCCCTGCTGCTCCTGTCGTCGACGCTCCTGCTCCTCATGCAGGCGGTGGTGCAGTCTCTCCAAGTGGCTGGACTGTCCGGCCACGGGATGGCGAAGCGGACGCTCAGCAAGACGGGAGGGTAAGAAGGGGATGACGGACTTTCGTGCAGTGTGTCTAAGTCGAGCCATCTACAAAAGACATCGCAAGCAAAAGGGTGAGAACAGAATTAATATGACCAGCAAATAATGAACCATAAATAAATGAAGGATCAGAATAAAACATAATTTTCAGCAAGGTATAATATATAGTAGAACATAGGTTTGGTCAGTAGGACCAACTTTTGAAGGGATACCAAAGTCAAGGCAAGGACAGAGGTCTATAGTCCTTAGAACGACCATTCTACTCTAGGTTAGCGGTCCTACAGTCAGCACGGCTTTGATACCACTTATGTCACACCCGGTTTTTAGAAGGCAAACCGAATGCGAACCATGTACGTGCCAGGATCAGTTATTCACGTACACAGCAGTTACATAACATGGACATCATCACACAGTGCTCAAATAGTATTAAAAAGGGGAAATAATAGTCGATTACATCATACGTCTGAGACGTCCATATAGTTCTTACAATAAATCAAAGTGCGGAAAAGAAACGTAGATAACACGGCCTTCACAGGCAGCCGACTGGGGGTTGCCGCTAACCCACGCCTAGAACTCGTCGTAGTCTTGGAACTCCTGGAAGTCTCCTTCCACAGCTTCATCTTCTCCTGAGCAGTGGTTGCAATGCTGACAACCTGGGGGAGGGGGGGTTTGGTGTGTAGAGCAAGGGTGAGTACACATCAACATACTCAGCAAGTATCCTGTTTGGCTGTAGTGGACTAGCTTTATGTGGGGATAAGTCAAGCAGTTGCTTTTAGTTGGTCAGGTTATTACTTACTAGTAGAGAGCCAGGTTTTAACATTAACCCAAGTTATTTAGCCCAATGTATCCTTTCCAAACGGAAAGAATACCGCTTACCAGCACCATAATCAAAATCAGAACCATCAATCTCATTGCCACCTGTACCAAAATATCTCTGATCAAGTATCACTAATCTCTGGAGCTCCCTTGGCCGCTCATAACCGCGAGCACGGCTGATATATCAGTTTCATAACACTCTGCAGAGGTTGCGCACTTTACCCACAAGCCGTGATTCCCACTTGCCTCGGGCTGATCAAACCCTTAAACACTACCAAGGTGAATAGGCAGGGTCTCACTACGTAGCCTTTACAAAGATTCCCCGAGGCTGTAGCCGCCCGTTAGGTTTCCTAAATGTACCGCACTCCTCCCCAAGGGACAAATCAACCTTGGCAGAGCGAGCCGCATACACCGAGCCCCATTGACGGCACAACGGCTAAGCGAACTACACCCCGGTTCCTCTAATTATTCAGCTAAGGGCGTCCCATTCCACCCTCATGGTTGCACTGTTTTCCCGGGCGGTCATCCATTGAACAGGTCCTTACGGAGAGGCACTCGAGAAACCGCTCGAGTCCCCTTGAAGGTCACAAATATAATCATAAATAAGAAGGGAAAACAGCGTATCACAGATAATCACATCATGTTCATTGATTAGAGTTGAGCGATAGCATCAAACTAAGCAGTAATAATCCGACCCAAATAGGTAAACAAGGACATAGATAACAAAAGCTAGTCAATCCTTAGGTATAAATGTGTAATGCGGGAGGTGAATTAAAGAATGAATAGGACAGAGATAGGTCAAAGGACACTTGCCTCCACCAACCGACTGCTGCTCAGGGGCTTCTCCTGCAAATTCCTCGGGCTCTTCGACCGGATCGTTCTCTATGCGAGCGCAAACATACATACATCCACATATTTAATACAAAAGAACAGTACACCATACAAGGGAACAGGTAAAACGAATATGCATCAGGTATGACATTTGACATCGCATTTGTTATGGTTAGAAAGAAATGGGAAAGGTCTCGCAGGGGTTAAATCTTATGCACTAATAATCAACTACAATTGGTTCTGAGCAAAAGAATTCTGTTATATACATATGTACAAATGGAAACCTAATCATTTTTAGTTGATCAACATCGCACGGGTTAAACAGTTAACTACGCGAATCAATAGCATAACAGAATTTTAAATTAAACTTCCTATTTTCCATAGCATGAACAATGATCAATCTACTTAAAATACAGTAATTATGATCACAGAAAGTAAATAAAATAAAATAAAAAAATTAAAAAAAACAGAGGGGGGGGCGGTTGAACCGGCCCTAGGGGCGGTTGAACCGGCCCTGGGCGGCGGCCGAGCTGGGGTGGTCGGGCGGCTGAGCTGGGGCGGGGGCCGGCCGAGCCGGCCGGTTGAACCGGCGGCCAGGCGGCTGAACCGGCCCCGCGCGGGGGGCGCGGCCAGGGGCCAGGACGGGCGGCGGGCGCGGCCAGGGGGGCGGCTGCGGCCGGGCTGGGGGCGGCTGCGGCCGGGCTGGGGCGGCAGCGGGCGGCCGGGGCGCGGCTGCGGCCGGCCGGGGCGGCCAGGGGCCACGGCGGGGCTGGGGGCGGCGGCCGGCGCGGCCAGGGGGCGCGCGGGGGTGGGGAGAGGAGAGGGGAGGGGGAAGGAGAGAGGAGGGAGAAGGGGGAGGGGGCTCACCGGCGAGGGGGTGGCCGACGGCGAGGGCGCGCGGCCGGGGTCGGGGCAGCGGCGGCGGCTAGGGCAGGGAGGTGGGGCGGCGGCGCTAGAGAGAGGAGGGAGAGAATGAGGGAGAGGGAGAGGGTTTTGGGGAAAAAAGAAAGGGGTGGGGGGGGCGGTTGGGCCTTCTTTGGGCCCAAGAGGGGGCGCCAGGGGCGGCTGGGCCGGCCGGGGTCGGCCCAGGGCGCGGGAGGGAGAGAGAAAGAGGAGAGAGAAAGAGAGAGAAAGAGAGAGAAAGATTATTTCCTGTTTTTCGAAATCCGATCTTTCCACATGAATGCAATTGCACTTTCAAAGCAATCAAAAATGCAAGGTTCGGCATGATGCATCAAATCATAAAGTATTTTAGAGTTTTTCTTTACACGGGAAATCCGAACCGGATCCCGCTAAAACTTTGGAAAAGGTCAAGGTTTAGCGAAGGGAAAAAGAAAAAGAAAAGGTAACGCCCGAATTTTGGCGAGTAAAGAAAAGAAAAAATTCAACTGCAAAAAAATTCGGGGCGTTACAGTCATCTTCGTGTACCTAGGATTCTCACAAATATTGTTCACAAGATGTGGATCAAGGATGGTAAAGGACCTTAGCATTAGGCGGACGATGTCGTGGTCCATCCATCGCGTGCTTCCATAGCTCCTTATCTTGTTGACGAGGGTCTTGAGCCGGTTGTATGTTTGGGTTGGCTCCTCGCCCCTGATCATAACAAATCTTCCAAGCTCGCCCTCCACCAATTCCATCTTGGTGAGCATGGTGACGTCGTTCCCCTCATGTGAGATCTTGAGGGTGTCCCATATCTGTTTGGCATTGTCCAAGCCGCTCACCTTATTGTACTCTTCCCTGCACAAAGATGCTAAAAGGACAGTAGTAGCTTGTGCATTTCTATGGATTTGTTCATTTATCAACATGGCACTATCAGTACTATCAAATCTCATTCCACTCTCGACTATCTCCCATATGCTTGGATGGAGAGAGAACAAGTGACTATGCATTTTGTGGCTCCAAAATCTGTAGTCCTCTCCATCAAAGTGAGGAGGTTTGCCAAGTGGAATGGAGAGTAAATGAGTATTTGTACTTTACGGAATACGAGAGTAGTCAAAAGAAAAGTTCGAATTGACCGTTTTCCTTCTCTCGTAGTCGTTGTCGTTGTTGTCCTTTTGGGAAGAAGTGGACTCGTCGCTGTCGTCGTAGTAGACGATCTCCTTAATGCGCCTTGTCTTCTTCTTCTTCCCATCCTTTCGTTTGTAGCCCGAGCCCGAGTCGGTAGGCTTGTCATCTTTCGGCTCGTTGACGAAGGACTCCTTCTCCTTATCATTGATCACAATTCCCTTCCCCTTAGGATCCATCTCTTCGGGCGATTAGTCCCTTCCTTGAAGAGAACGGCTCCGATACCAATTGAGAGCACCTAGAGGGGGTGAATAGGTGATCCTGTAAAACTTAAAACTTAAAGCCACAAAACTTGATTAGGAGTTAGCGCAATAATGCCAAGTGGCTAGAGAAGAGTCTTAGCAAAACACAATAACCACAAGAAAATCAACACAAAGATGGCACAGTGGTTTATCCCGTGGTTCGACCAAGTCCAACGCTTGCCTACTCCACGTTGTGGCATCCCAACGAACGAGGGTTGCAATCAACCCCTCTCAAGCGGTCCAAAGACCCACTTGAATACCACGGTGTTTCGCTTTGCTTTACTATTTCCCATTTGCGAGGAATCTCCACAACTTGGAGTCTCTCGCCCTTACAATGAGAATCAAAGTGAAAGCACTAGAGTAAGGGAGGGAAGCAACACACACAAATCCACAGCAAATACCGCACACACGGCCAAGAATCGAGCTCAAATGACTATCTCAAAGTTCTCACTAGAACGGAGCTCGAATCACTAAGAATGTCAAACAAGTGCGCAAAGACGGAGTGTGAATGATCAAGGTTGCTCAAAGGTTGCTTGCTGTCATCCTCCATGCGCCTAGGGGTCCCTTTTATAGCCCCAAGGCAGCTAGGAGCCATTGAGAGCATTCCGGGAAGGCAATTCTTGCCTTCAGTCGGCTGGCGCACCGGACAGTCCGGTGCACCACCGGACACTGTCCGGTGCAGATTTCTTTCCTTCTTTGGCGAAGCCGACCGTTGGCGATTTAGAGCTGTTGGCGCACCGGACACTGTCCGGTGTACACCGGACAGTCCGGTGCCCCCTTCTAGCCGTTGGCTCGGCCACGTGTCCCGCGCGGATCGCGCGGCCGACCGTTGGCCCGGTCGACCGTTGGCTCACCGGACAGTCCGGTGCATCACCGGACAGTCCGGTGAATTTTAGTCGTACGCCGTTAATTATCTCTCGAGAGCGACGAGTTCGCCTGTGAATGGCTCACCGGACAGTCCGGTGATTTATAGTCGTACACCACCGTCGAAGTCCCGAGAGCAGCGAGTTCGCCAAAGTCAGCCTGGCGCACCGGACACTGTCCGGTGCACCACCGGACAGTCCGGTGCACCCAGACTGAGCAGAGTCTTGGCTGAACAGCCAAGTCTTTTCCAAATTGATCTTTGCCTGTTTCTAGCACTTAGACACAATACATTAGTCTCTAAAAACAATGTACTAAGCCTTAGAAACATACATTTACTCTTGATTTACACTTGTCCATCAAATGGCATAGATTAGCACTTAAGCACATGTGTTGGCACTCAATCACCAAAATACTTAGAAATGGCCCAAGGGCATATTTCCTTTTCAAATCTTCATGAAGATATGACTCTACGCAAATTATATGAAATAAGAAAAGAATGGATACCTGCATTTTTTAAAAACGACTTCTGTGGGGTAATGGTATCTACACAACGAAGTGAGAGCATGAACAGATTAGTGAAGCAATCACATGTAGATGCGAACACCCCACTGCATGAGTTCGCTAAACAAATGATGAAAATGTTGCACAGCAGGAAAATGAAAGAATCAAAGGAGGCATTGGTGAGCAAGGTATGTCGTGCTTGTTATCAATAACGTTTGGCATACATTTTATGTAAATAATTTGTTTAATTATGATAATAATGTCTTATAGGGACCAAGGACAACAGATACATTGTATAGGTTCGAAGTCAGAGTCTCTAGAGCATACACCAGAGCTGTTATGAATAGATTTGAGGAATCAATGAAATACGCCACTGCATACAAAATATTAAAGGACGCAGACAGTTGTTATAATGATTGGATCGTACAACATACAAAAAGGTCTAATAAAATTGTGTGGGGGCAACATCAATTCAAGGTATCAGCAGACATAGAATCTGGGGAGTATACATGCGAGTGCAAACAGTGGGAACATACAGGTTTGTACGTATTATGTTGATTAACAAAATAAATTTGCATACTAAAGAATTTGATGATTGTAGTACAAATTAATGTATATCGTTGAAAAATAATGGTTGGTTTTCATGTTTTCAGGTCTATTGTGTGTTCATCTTTTAAGAGCCTTCATGCATCTTCAAGTTGAAAAGATACCTTCAAAGTATATATTGCAAAGGTACACTGTCTCATCAAGAAAAGATGTTCCGTTTGAAAGAATTGATAAGAGCTTCAGGGGAAAGGATGGAGTTACTAAATCATACAGACAGAAAATGTTGTTAACGAAAACAATGAAAGTAGTTCGCCAGGCGTGTATGTCAAAAGCAGGGTACGATAAGGCGATGGATGTGTTGGATGAGCTCGATGGCGTTCTATGCCGATTAGAGCCAGATATTGGATGTAATGAGTCAACAGATGTTAGTGATGATGAGGAAGACAAGGTAATAATATTCCAGTTGTTTAAGTGTTATACTATTTGTAACATAAATTATGCATAGTAACATGTTATTTGTACCAGGAAGGAGAATTGAATAAAAATAATGCTGGCGATGGGATGGAAGATGACAATACAATTACATGCCATAAAATGGTATGTAAAAGATAAATATATAAGCTTGCATGAAGTATTGTATATAATGAATATATAAAATCAATGTAATAAGCAAATTTTATTTTGTAGGATGAGCATAACACCATGACTGGATGTGAACATGCGTTAACATTAATAACAACTGGTAACCAGGTACATATTAAAAAAATATTGTTCATTTGTCTAAAATGAAAATATATATTTATACTGCATGGAAATGTTGATGTATTTGGGTTGGGCTATATAGGAGGACAACATGAGAATTCTACTTGAGGTTGGTGATACAAGTTCGCCGTGTCACGTAGCACATGAACAAATGGAACGTATTGTTGCATCCTCAGAAGCCAAAAAGGTGAGCATTGATAAATGATTTTACTGATTGGTATAAATGTAATTTATGTAAATATGCGTATACTAAATATCAACTTCTTTTATTATACAGAGGTTGAATTTTAATGTGGATGTTATAAATCTGAGTATGCCGGATCGTGCAAGACCAAAAGGACGGACAATAAAAAATTCAGAAGATAGGATTATGAGACTAGGTGCAAAAGGAGAGAAAAAGAAGAATAGGAGATGCCAATTGTGTGGTATAGCAGATGGATATAACAGCAGAACGTGTCTGTCTGTGGAAGAGAACAGGGTAAGGCTAGCAAAACTGGCTAATCGAAAGAGAGGACGACCAGCCGGATCAAGACTAAACAATAAAACAACTGCTCCACAGTGGAATGAAACATCGACTGCTAAAAAACATCATATTGATGAAGAAGTGGAAAATGAAGAAGCCGATGAGCATATGGAATTGGGCGAATAATTTGAAGTGTGACTAAAGAGTGGTTGATTTAGTAGAAACTTGTAATAGCACAATGACCTATGTTTTAGTTTTTTGGAAATTAAATAGTTTGCATGACTGGGTTATATAATGCGTTGATATAAAACTATAAAATATTGCATAAAACTAGACCATTACACAAATTATGTAACTGAATATGTACCACAAATTGGCATTGAACGTTTAGCAATCGGTAGTTCTAGACATAAATGGTATATAAACTGTATACACTTAACATAACTAATCGAATGGGAGTACATACTTCGGTTTCGCACTACAGATACACCAAACAGGATATAGCATAACCACTGGTTACAGTTAGCATAATTAGCATGGTAAATGTGTAAAACATGAACCTAATGTATATAAAATAAGGAAGTATATATGTTGCATAAAACTTGAATATTAAAGATAATATGATAATACAAATACGCCAAACATTGGAAGCAAACAATTAACCATCTCACGATCTGGAAATGAAAAGCATAGAATTTCGTAACAGATAACATAACTAGACATTCTGGTAACCCTTATGTTTGACACACTTCAAATAAAAACTGATACAAAGTAGCATAGACACTGGACACATCGAACATAATTGGCATATGGAGTATCATACACATGAGCAACGCCTGGCATAAGTGAATTAATAAGTAACATAAACAGTTTTGTGGATCCCATAGGGAATCATGTTCAGCTATGATATCTAAGTCTTGGCTTTCAAACAACGTCGTCTCCTTGGAGCATACTTGAAAGGCAGCAGTTCTGCAGGAAGGGGGGCAACCCTGTTGTTGCGATGAAAGGTCAGGTAATGCAGAACAAAGGCACGTTGGTCCAATGGTTCATCCTGAAATAGTCATAATAACGAATTAATGCTAAGATTAAATATGAAGGAGTAATATATGCATGATCAAAACACTAATTTAGTAACATACCGAAGTATAAAATTTTGATAAGTCGCCATCATCAAAATCATAGTATCGGAGGAAGCTTGCGATAAAAAAACCACAATCATTTGAGCCTGGTAACATGGTTGGACAATTGGGAAGAAGCCCAATCTTGTAGTTGCCAAACTTTGGTACATTTGAATCAGGTCGAGCTTCATGTAACGCAATGCTAAGTCTTCTCATTATTAATCTGGACCAAGGTATCTTCGTTCCATTTATCAACATTTGATCATTGTGGATTTGTTTCCAGGTAGTGCCTCCAAGCAATGTCCCATAAGGATTTGAATCTAAGATGTCTATTCGACGATGTTCAAAGTTGATTGCATAAAGGGTCCAGTGACTACGACGTAGCATAGGAACCAAGATCTGTTAAGATATATGTATAAGTTTATGAATGAACAATAATAGGCGTATGGAAAATTAAAGATAAGATAACATAAAACTAATGACCAAAAGAACATTATAACATTATTACAAATAAAACTGATTGAGGCTCACCAATTTAATTTGGTTAAGAACTTCATCTGGAGGAAGCGTCGGTTCAAGTTGTTCTTTAAGAAGTGATGTTGAGAAGGGCTGGGGGGTTGAACTGTGTTGTTCGAACTCCTCGATATTCAAAACGGTCTGGACAAAAAAATCAATTGATTAGTATTATATATTTATACAGTAAGGGTTGCAATAAGATACAAAGTTGTAGAGAAAAAATTACCCCAACATTGACATTCAGTATTAGAGTGTTGATTATAGAATCTGGATTGTATAATACATCATCATTATGAATACAGTCGATAAATCCCTGCATGAAAATATTCTCAAGGCATTTATTAGGACCAAACGACTGGACAACATCAAGGACAGAACCTCCAAATCCTCCAAAATTAATGATAGACCTGGGAAAAAATAAAACTTTAATTACAAATCATCTAATTATACTTAATTGGAATTTGAATAACGAATACATATATGCTCGGATCTAGTTGTCCTGACAAAATGAACTTTAGTAGGTTGCGAGCACAGTCTTCACGTGACACGTGGGGAGGTTCAGCAACTGCAGATTTAGAGGAACTATCCCTTGCAACAAGTTTAGTAGTTGCCTAATATATGAATATATGTTAGTAAGCAATTGCATAAATAATTATGTATTTTAGTGTATATATAGGAAAAATATGAGAATATAAAACGACATGACTTACATCTGTCAGTGGGGTTTTATCAAATTGAGGTGCACCAGATACAGGAGTATCATGTGTAACAGATTTTTGTCCTTCCTATAAACAATAAAATTATTAATATAAACGTAATGAAACATAGGTTATAATTAATATTATCATAATATGATGAAGCTATAAATACTGACAGTATTTATTATTGGTGTTAATTTGGGAGCAGCAGACTTGTCGGTTGTGGGAGCCTGGTGAATAAAGTAAATAAAGCATGCATATATATTACTGTTACTTGCATACATTGTAAATGAAAATATAATAACTGTGATAAAAGGAAATCAAACATTTGATTTTGGCGTCTTGTCAAATATAGGGACATCCATAACTTCATCTTTTTTACAGATGTTCCCACTGACAATCTGTAATGGAAACAACTGAAATTCGAGTAAACAGTAACTTGTATGCTAAATATAACATATGATTTGTATATATAGTTTGTATGAAAAAAACTTACATGATCTGATACTTTGATATGATCAGTAGGAACATGAATTTCCTGATCATGTTGCTGATTATCAGGTGTTGGAACAGGTGAAGAGGATACTGGAGCATTTGTTGGAGGCATTGAGGTAGTGGGGGGGTTATCTACATTTGAAAAATATAATAATAAAGTAGTTGTTACTGAAATGTACCAGGAATATAAATGTATCGTTATAAAAAATGTTTAAACATACACATCATCGCAAACTACATCAATATACTATCAGGATGCATAAATAAATTACAGTTTTCAAAAATAAAATCAACTGAAAAATGTGTTGCTGATTGTATGAGTATAAATTAATGCATAAGTTGTATATACAATGCTGCATAGAATAAATTATTTGAGATCATATAACTATATATAATTTTCCTCGCAATAATTCGTGAACTTGATTAATTTAAAAAAATAAACATAAATAATAAAACCTTCTTGTTGTGAATCACGCTGCGTTGCAGCTCTCAGTACTTCATCGATCATTTCACCAAATGTTTCAGATAGTTCAATCTGCTTCGAAACAATCATCTGATGGCTCAGCTGAAGTGAATCACAGTACTTATCCACCTCTTTGTCATGAGCATCAAACATTGATTGAAACATTGGTCGATGCTGTGAGGGCAAACATTGCAACTTGTTGCCAATCAAATGCTTGATACGTGGCACATATATGTTGAAAACGGCAGAAACAGGCCGTTCTGGAGCAATGACGTAACACGTTTCTGAACGGCTACGAAACTGTATAAAGCCAAATAGAACAGTTAGCAGTAATAAAATTTTAACATCTGCATAACAGGACAAAAATTGTTTATGTCTAACTTCTGCATAGCCGAATGGTTCACCAGTTTTACGGGGGGGGACGTCTATCACCCCTAGCCAACTCTCTTATGGTCTCATTATCAAAAAACTTAATGCGGGGAGTACCATATTTGTTATCAGGAGATGCAGGGTGATGTAAGTGATCAAGATAGTAAATCTGAAAAAAAGAATGCACAAATATATAAAATTAGTAAATAACAAATATTTGCATATCATATATATGCACAGTAAACAAAAAAATTACTTACTAGAACAATGAGTGAACACCCATATATTGTTGGTGTGATGTTTGTTTTGTTCCTTTTATGCCAACGTGTGGTAGCATCACACAAATCCGTGTAAACTAGTTGACACCAGTCAATATCAGCCATTCGGGCCATGTTTGAAGTCATTAGTACCTCATTGTTTGTAATGCCCCATGAAGCAGAAGGAAAAAGAAGTCGATTGAATAGAATCAGAAAAAAGCATCTGATTGATAACTCATCATCATTGCCAAGCACTATCTTGTCTTGAAGCTTGACAACATCAAATTCTTCTTTACCAACATTGAGATCACATCTCAGTTTTGCAGCAACATCCACTTCACCGTACCAATCAGTAAACTCCCTGCCTCCTTCAGCACATGGCAAACCCAAAATCAGACGAACCGTATCTTTTGTTATCTTCAGTTCCTTGCCAACCCCTGGGCGTATGGTCATGTCATGTGGATCCAATTTATCCATCAACCACCTAATGAGAGATCTACTCTCCAAAGCATCAGTTCGCAAATCAAATATACTAGAAAATCCCAACCTAGCGACAGCATCGCGCTGCAGATCGCTCATTATCCAAGATGAGACAATAACATCATAGGGAATGCAGCGGATATTCAATTTCTGAAAGCATAAATGAATATGCATTAATACACAAAGTATATATATTGTTAGAACTAAGGATACTATATTTACATAAAAGGGATATTTATTACAGGCTTGTAAATAACTAGTCTACAACACTAAAAAAATAAATAGCATATTTTGGGATAATAATATACATAAATGTAAAGTGGGGGAAAATACAAGATTGATTGGGCACCAAAATTAACACATGAATAAACAGAAATATCTACATAGTACCTGGGATTTTCTAGGAGTCTTCTGTTTAGGAGAGTTTTTTTGTAATGATATTATACTTTGGACTTCTTTTCACACTCGGAACTTGAGGAGAAGAGACTTTTATCTTCTTTGCACTGTTTTGTTCTGAAGGAGGAGAGGCAGATCTGAGATGGCGCTTCAACGATAGAGCATCCATGAAATCGTCGTCAGACAGTGTGGATGGAGCAGGAGGTTTTCTTTTTAAACGACAAGCTAAAGCCTTTCTGCGAAAACGATGGACTGGAGCTGGTTGTGGCTCATTCTGCTCCTGATTTTGTGGAATATCATCTTGGTGAGCTGAGCTGCTGGATCTTGTACGTCTGGAAATGTCAATTGAAAAAACCTCCTGACTGGATTCAATGGTTAATCTTTTTGGATTACTTGGCGGGCGATCAACAGATTTCATGATTAAACACTGAATAAATCTGTTGAAAAAAAGCTGTTTTTAAATACAGGGATTTATGCATGAATATATGCCCAAAAAGATCTAATTTTTACTATAACTATCTACAATGCAAACTATATAATGCTAAATGGAATTACATAACTTAAACTACCTTTTACATTTATGTGACAGCATTCAATGAACAATGGTTATATACAAACATAAAGATTAATTTAATATTTCATATAATTGTAAATGGATCATGATAAAATAAGAGCTTTTTTTGCATCAACTAACTATACAACATATTTTAATAACTGGTTCATAGTAATATAAACATTTAGCTCATATTCAAACATGAATATTTAAATAACTTTTGCTTAAATAACAGTATCTGTATGTATTTATATATAATAAACAGGAGTGTAAACTAAAGATTCAAGTAAATAGAACAATGCAAATATGCTTATTATATTTGCGCAATGTTCATAAACATCTGTATAAATGAGCATACACAGTACTGCCAATATGCATATATATCAAATCCAATAAGTATATTTTATATATAATAAAACAGATGTGTACACCAATGATTCAAGTGAATGTGCATAACAAGTACCGAGGATATGCATATATATCAAATACAATAAGCATATTTGATAATAAAATAGATGTGAAAACAAATGATTCAAGTAAATGTGCATAAAGAGTACTGACGATATGCATATATAATAAAACAGATGTGTACACAAATGATTCAAGTGAATGTGCATAAAAAGTACTAAGGATATCCATATATATCAAATACAATAAGCATATTTGATAATAAAATAGATGTGAAAACAAATGATTCAAGTAAATGTGCATAAAGAGTACTGACGATATGCATATATAATAAAACAGATGTGTAAACAAATGATTCAAGTGAATGTGCATAAACAGTACTGAGGATATGCATATATATCAAATACAATAAGCATATATGTGTTACTTGGGTTGTGTAAGGGTACTCTTTGCTAACTCATCAATAAATACCTAATCCACAGCCTTTGTCTAGATCTATAAATGTCGAGAGATACAGGGGATCTAGAAGAAATGTAGCTGCTCTAATATCGGGGCTCCTGAACAAAAGAGAGATGCAATGCGCGTTGCAATGACCCGATTAGAGAGATGTATAAACGGATACAAATCACACATTTAGCTGAAGAATAAGGGTTACAATCAAATCCACTTCAATCGACAGGAATGCTTCAAAAAATCGACGGCAAACTCGATGTATTTCAAGTTGGATTACCTGGAACTTCTTGAATCGGGCTCCAATGCTCGGAGATTGAAGGAGGTCAGCTGGATTGGAACGGCGCTGGATTGGAGCGGTGCTGGATTGGAGCGGCGCTGGATTGGAGCAGCGGAAATCGCCTGGCGAGTCGCCTCAGACGAAAGGAAAGCCTACGCGGCCACTGGGGTTTTCTTCCTATCGGCGTGGGTTTGCCTCAGTTGATTGCGCGAAGACGGTTTTAGAAACCGGAAACGTGGGAGACGTGGCTGGGATGACGGGGGAAACAGTGTAACGGCGCCGTGACTGGGAACTGTTGACCCGGTGTGGTTCAACCCAAATGAGCATATTGACTAGCCTAGGCTTCCTCTATTATTGGAAGCCTAGGGCTCTTAATATATAAACTATATATATATATCATATAGTTAGATATTGATTTAATAGGACTGATATCCAACACAATCCAAACTCATAGATTAGGTCAGTGCAAATGACGAGACAAGTGGTTTATGGTCAGACAAGATGAAAAATTTTCTCTTGTTTTTTTTCACTCACAAAATCAATGATGGTGAGGGAGGAGATACTAGACTATAAATGGTCAAATGGGTGTGCCTAGCGGATTGATTTGAGGCACGCCCCATTTAAAAGTACCATACTTGGTCCCGACAAGATGAAAATATAGGTGTTTGTAGTTGTTAATGTTTGATTAAATTAAGGAAGATTTTATCTTGTAAATCAAAATAATCCTATTTTATCGTGGTTTAATATCTGCACTTATAAGCTAGGGTAGGCCTAAATATCCAATGTTGACTAGGAAGATTATTGTTTTGTTTTTCCTATTCCTTCTCAATTCTAAATTTTAAGTCGTTCCAACTTTTTTTAAAGAGTCAAATTATCTTAAGTTTTGATTAAATTTGTAGAGAGAACACAAAGATTTTGGGCATTAAAATGTGTCGGTACCCTGAAACTAGGGTACCCCTGCTACTGTACAAAGACGTAGAACCCACGCGGCTATCCCTTAGTCGCGTGGCAGAAGTGCTGTGTGGGACCAAGCTGCGCCTTGCCCCCAGTCGCGAGTGAAAGTCGCCTAGAGGGGGTGAATAGGCGGAACCTGAAAATTACAAACTTAAGCACAACTACAAGCCGAGGTTAGCGTTAGAAATATAATCGAGTCCAAAAGAGAGGGTGAAAACAAATCACAAGCAAATGAGGAGTGAGACGCGGTGATTTGTTTAACCGAGGTTCGGTTCTTGCAAACCTACTATTCGTTGAGGTGGTCACAAAGATCGGGTCTCTTTCAACCCTTTCTCTCTCTCAAACGGTCACCAAGACCGAGTGAGCTTCTCTTCTCAATCAATCGGGACACTAAGTCCCCACAAGGACCACCGCACAATTGGTGTCTCTTGCCTTGATTACAATTGAGTTGGGAACAAGAAAGAAAGAACAAGAAAAGTGATCCAAGCGCAAGAACTCAAATGAACACAATTGTCTCTCTCACTAGTCACTATTTGATTGGAATGATCTTTGGACTTGGGAGAGGATTTGATCTCTTTGTTTGTGTCTTGGAGTGAAGTCCAGAGCTCTTGTATTGAATGCAATGGCTGAAAACTTGGATGCCTTGAAGTGTGGTGGTTGGGGGTATTTATAGCCCCAACCAAGAAAGTGGCCGTTGGGGATGGCTGCTGTCGAATGGCGCACCGGACAGTCCGGTGCGCCACCGGACACTGTCCGGTGCGCCAGCCACGTCACCCAACCGTTTGGGTTCAACCGTTGGAGCTCTGACTTGTGGGGCCACCGAACAGTCACTGTTCACTGTCCGGTGCTCCTTCTGCACCTGCTCTGACTTCTGCGCGCGCAGTCACGCACGGTTTGCTTTCACTGTTCATTTGCAGATGACCGTTGGCGCGAAATAGCCGTTGGTCCGCTGGCACACCAGACAGTCCGGTGAATTATAGCGGAGCGGCTTCCCCAAATTCCCGAAGCTGTCAAGTTTGAGTTGATCCTCCCTGGTGCATCGGACACTGTCCGGTGGCACACCGGACAGTCCGGTGCGCCATACCATGGCTGCCTTCGGTATACTTTGCTCCTTTGTTTTGAACCCTTTCTTTTAACTTTGTATTGGTTTGTTGTGAACCTTTGGCACCTGTAGAACTCATAATCTAGAATAAATTAGTTAGTCCAATAATTTGTGCTGGGCAATTCAACCACCAAAATTCATTTGGAAAAGGTTTGACCCTATTTCCCTTTCAATCTCCCCCTTTTTGGTGATTGATGCCAAAACAAACCAAAGCAAATATAGAGGTGCAGAATTGAACTAGTTTGCATAAGGTAAGTGCAAAGGTTGCTTGGAATTGAAACCAATATAATTATTTCAATAGATATGCATGGATTGTTTTCTTCTTAATAAAATTTTGGACCACATTTGCACCACGAGTTTTGTTTTTGCAAATTCTTTTGTGAATTTTTTTCAAAATCCTTTTTGCAAATAGTCAAAGGTATATGAACAAGTTTGAAAGAAGCATTTTCAAGATTTGAAATTTTCTCCCCTGTTTCAAATGCTTTTCCTTTGACTTAAACAAAACTCCCCCTCAAAGAAATTGTCCTCTTAGTGTTCAAGAGGGTTTTACAAGTTTTTGAAGATACTAGAGCTTTCTCCCCCTTTTTGAACACAATAAGATATTGAAAGTGCATTCATCCCTTTTGTGAGTTTTGATGATTTGGATAACTACACATTTAAAAGACTAACAAGTTTGCTAAGTGTTGAACAGGAAATTCAGTATGATGAACATACTTGAATAGTGTATAATGACAGTGAACAAAGGTTCAACACAAGGTTAAATAACCAGTGAGACAATGCAAATGAAAACAATATGATCTCTATATTGGTTTGAATATATGGACAAGACCTAAGAAATCACTACATACATATGATCAAAATAGAGGATGAAGTGATTAAGAGGATTGGTCAAACTAAAGTGAATAAGATATGAGGAATCGTGAATTGGCTTGACCATATTACTATCAGTCCATATATGCTTCTATGAGAATCAAACTAGAGCTTGATTGGTCTTAACAATTATATCTAAAAGACATTCAAGCAAGGTTCACAATATTGAAGAAATGATTCTCTCAATGGATGCTCAATATGATGTGGCTCAAGAATGGCTTGATAGGGTGAAGATAGCAAGGAAAGGGCTTCGAGGAACTAAGCGAAGGTGAAGGCCAAGCGACGGCTTGTGTACCGAGGTACCATGGTTAAGGTGAAGAAGAGAGTACTTGCACTAAGTCGATGAACTAATCAGCTATGAAGAGTTATAACATGTTGATGCATCAGTACGGTGACTTGAAGCCATGATTTGAACTCACATATGGTGATATGGTACAAGTCACAGGGTTTGATTTATGTTTGCTTCAAAAGGTGAGACAAAGATGTTTGTGATCCTTATGAAGCAACACCATGGAGAAATCACACATGAGACACCAATGACTCAAGGAGTTTACTTAATTAATTTTATTTAATTTGAGTATAGGAATCGTCGTACTATAAAGGGGGATCCAAAAAGAAGGTTGGTGTCTGCCAAAGCTCAAGCCTCTATATTCAAAAGCTATTTTTGAAAAACAAAAATCTCTTTAACATTCTATGGCAGACCATGGTTAGGTTTGAGAAACCTAGAGTGTTCTTGTTGAAAAGAAGCTGAACTTCTTCAACTATAGCTGAGCTGAACTTTAGCTGAGTTGAGCTTCTTCAGCTGCAGCTGAGCTGAACTTCAGCTGAGTTGAGCTTCTTCAGCTGCAGCTGAGCTTTTCAGCTGAGCTGAACTTCAGCTGAGTTGAACTTTCTCAACTCCAGCTGAACTTCAACTTCAACTGGGGTCCAGGCAGGTTCAACCGGGGTCCAGGGCAAGTTCAACCGGGGTCCAGAGAGGTTCAACCGGGGTCCAAGAAAAGTTCAGCCGGGGTTTTTTCCCGGACCTCACTGGTCAATACCGGTTGAACCGGTCCTAGGGGAGGTTCAACCGGTGTCAGGGTCACCTGACCGTTCTAACCTCCTGACTGGCAGACTGACTGCCAGTCTGACCCCCAAGCGGTTGAACCGACCCTAGGGGCGGTTCAACCGGTGTCAGGACCTATTTTTGCAGTCTGACTTGCAGTCTACCAGTCTGACTGGCAGACTGACTGTCAGCCTGCCCCAGACGGTTGAACTGGTCTTAGGGCGGTTCAAATGGTCTTGGTCAACTTGACCAGTCTGTAGGTCAGTCTGCGCGTCAGTCTGCCAGTCAGACTGGCAGACAGGCTGCCAGGCCTGCCAGGGGCGGTTCTACCGCCCTATGGGGCGGTTCAATCGGTCCCAGGCAGAAAAATCTGCCCAACGGCTAGTTTTGAGCTCCACCTATATATACTCCCTCCTACCTCTCTCCTCATAGTGAAGAGCACGACCCAAACTCCATTTCTAACTTGAAGAACACCTCCCACTCTCTCTCACACATCTCTTGCCTCTCCCATTTCAAATCTTTGGAGAGAAATCTTTGAGTGAGTTTGAGAGCTACGGTTTTTGTGCTTCATCTCCAAATCTCTCTTGCTCTTCTTCATTCGAGCATTGGTACTACATCGAGTTCTTTGTGGATTCATTACTCTTGGAGCTTCTAGCTCCTAGACGACTAGGTGTCTCTTGTGAGTCTCCAAATCTTGTGGAAGACCACAAGAAAGTTTGTATTACCCGCTCATTTGAGCAAAGATTATTGTGTGGGCTTGACCTTTGTGGTCGGCGAAGGGAGGATTAGGGTTGAAAGAGACCCAGCTCTTTGTGGGCGCCTCAACGAGGAAGTAGGGCACCTTTTGTGGTGTGACCGAACCTCGGGATAAATCTTGTGTCTCTTGTGTTCTTGTTTATTGTGCTTATTTGTGTTCTTCGTTCTCTCACCATTCCGTGAAAGATTTGTTTATATCTTTTTGGTGTGTGGATTTTGAGAAGTGCCCTTCTCAGATCTACTACTTTGAACCCTGTGGATCATTTAGAACATCTCATTTCCAAAGTTAACTGGGTGAATTTCGAGATCAATTCAGTTTTACCAAGTTTGCTTCTAGTTTTGTTGAAAAAGTTTTAACTTGCCTATTCACCCCCCTTCTAGGCAACTTTCAATTGGTATCAGAGCCTAATCCTCGTTCTAACGCTTAACCGCGTGAGGAAAAGATCATGTCGAGGGGACTAAGAAACGAAAGTGCTTCTAAGGTTGAAAAAGTTGAGGTTGCCTCGACTTTATCTTTTGATGCAGATGTTGATCCTAGGGCAATAGATCTTGCCATGAGAATCGCCGAAAGGATGTTCCTCAAAATGAAGGAAGATGAGGCGAAGAATAAGATTGAAGAAGAAGAAAATGATCGATGGAGACCAAACAACGAATCCACCTCTTCACAAGGTTCGTCTTTCAAATCCACTTCTCATATGTGCTTTGTCGCTAACGGGAGTGACAGTGAAAGCGAAAGTGAGGACGAGGAGCATGAAAGTGATAGTGAATATGAGGATGATCTCTAACAATTCTTCACTCAACTAAGCAAGAAAAATTGGATGAGCCTGCTCAAACTCATGGAAAGAGCGAAAGAACAAAAAGAAATGCTTCATAAGCAAGAAGACTTCCTCATCAGAAAAAACGAAGACTTAGAGAAGTTGACCAAAGAGCATGAGAAGCTAAAGTGCTCTCATAATGATTTGGTCCAAAGGTATGAACACATTTCAATTGAGCAAATTAAAGTTGTTAATCATTCATCATATATTGCTCAATTGGAAAATAAAAATGCCGTGCTCAAGAACACAATAGAAAAGCTAAATATTGAAAATCTAGCTTTGCAAGAAAAACATGATATGCTTGTGTGGTCTCATAATAAATTTATGGATTCACATACCATGTTAGAAATGGCTCATGAGGTTGTGTTAACTAATTTGAAATCGTATCAACCTCACATATGCACATGTACTCAAATAGAAACTTTATTATCATGTGCTAACAAATGTTGCTCTCGAGAAAACCAATCTTCCATTGAGCAAGAATTTTCAAGAACAAGTAATGTTTCCTATGCAAAAAAATAATGAGCTCAAGGAAGAAAATGAGAGGCTAAAAGGGAGCTTGACTCAATTGAAGGGAAAGTGTCATGCTCAACCTTCTCAAGATAACCGTGATAATATGGTGAAAAAGCTTGAGAAGGGGACAACCGTAGCATGCACAAAACCCCTTCAAAAGAATATCAAGCTTTCCAAGAAGCGCATGAGCAAAATTCAAGGTGAGAAAATTAATGCTCATACTATTTGCTCTAACAATGTACCTATGTGCTTCAACAAAGAAAGATCAAAGAGAAGCGATAGAAAGTGCTATGGATGCAAGGAGAAGGGCCATGAAATTGATTCATGCCCCCACACGAAGAACCAAAACCTTGCACGATCAAGAAAGATGAACATCAAAAAGGATGAAAGCAAAGGGCAAATGCATTGCAAGGACAAGCACCGCATTTGTTACAATTACCGTGAAAAGGGTTATCTATTCAAGGTTTGTCCAAAGGGTAAAAATCCTAAGCCTAACTTGGTAATACATTCAAATATGCTTAGGAGACCCAAATTTGACTCTTGTGCTAGAAAGGTGATGAGTTCACCACATTCTAGGACCAAGGCTATTTGGGTGCCTAAGTCCTTATTGGCTAACCTTGATGGACCCATCATGAGATGGGTACCAAAATATACTTAATAAGTTTTTGCAGGTACCTAGAGATGATATGAAGCTTTGGGGTGCTTGAGCAGATTAACTCAATTCATATATCAAGCTATCAATCTTACATTGTCTATCCTTTAAGATTGACCCAAAGATGAATTGAGTTGTTATATCACTAACTCCATATTCATCTCTAGCAAGAACTTGTGTTGTAGGGAATAAGGATTAACCTTTGTGGGAATCAAGCAAAATGCCTACAACCAAGTGATATCCAAAGGATGGTAACAATTAATTCTTAAGTGCACGTTGCTTTTAATTAGTATATTCCTTTGTGTCTTTTGTAGCCACATAGGAAAATGAAGTACTTGAGAATAAACTTAAAAGATTTTACCTTGCCTTGGAAAAGATCTAATTATATGGTAGATTGCAAGTTCATATTTTTATATTATGACAATCTACATGCTTTAAATTGGTTGTATGTATCTTGTGGCATATTTCAAATTTATTATCGTATTATTGCCATAACCTAGACATAAAGAGGATTATCCCATGTTCTTAAATGAATAGAGTGCTAAGTAAGAAATTCAAATTCTTAAAGCACTTACCAAAAAGGGAATTCTCTATATGACTAGAGTTGTGAGACTAATGTTTCTATCTAAGTGTTTATGTAGTCTCACAACATGAGAATGTGTTTCTCAAATGGAATGTGTCATTCAACATTCAAAGAAGATCAATACAATACTATGTGATGTATTCCTTCTTGTTTAAATTGGTTTTGAGTCTTCTACATTAATCACTCACCATGTTATGAATTAAACTTGCCATGTAAACTTAATTAAATAATTGTGCTATTTTCACCTTGTTTAAATCGGTGTTATGCATGATGCTTGTAAGGGTAATTTAGTTCATATCATGAGGTTTCGTTATTTTAGTAACCTTCTTGTCATTCATATACTAGAGGTTGCTAAATAGGAAACTATTGCTTGTGTTTCTAATGCAATCTCTTTTAAGCTATTTTATGATATTCATAAGTAGAGATTGTGCTCTTTCAATTGGTAATAATCTATTCTATGAAAAAATGTCAATATAAAGGTTAAATCCCTTTTGGCTTAAATTTATAAATTGTTGCATATTGTTAATTCACTCCTCCATGTGCATTAACTTAAAAGGGATTTAGTTTATGCCTTTATGCCTCATAAATGATAATGTGTTTGCCATTCATATATAAATATCATCATTCATTAAATACTTCCATGTACTACTAATATCTCTTTTCAAAGTTCTTTTTTAACTAGTATTAAAAGGAAAAAAGATAATAAGCTAAAGAAGGAAGTCTCCATAAATGATGAAAAGAAGAATACTACGATGACACCACCACAGATAGTAATATCTTTAAAATTGGTATAACAAATGGTACGCTCTACTTGGTGGTAAGTATTCTTAACGATGAGTTAATTAATTGCAAAATTATCATGCCTTGACCGTGATATATAATGTACTCCTCATGAGACTCTTAACTGAATTGAAAGTGCATGTGGCAAGTCATTCAAATACTTGATGCACATATCTAGTGGGAGAACATTATATATCTTGTGTCGTAGAGAATAAGTTTCTCTTGAGTAAGCTATACTAAGACAATCCAAAATGGTAAATTTGTATCTCATTCATATGGATTGTAATATTTGTTTTCTAAATAGCACTCTTGATGCAGTTTAAAATTCCCTTATCGTTAAATCTAAAAGTGTATAAGAATCCTTTTTGTTGATATTTATGACATACATATGCACTAACATGGATATGATTTTTAAATTGTAAAAGGTACAATTAGTGATCCCTACTCTCTAAATTTTGGAAACCCTTATTTTGATATCTTAGAAATCTACTTCAGTCGGTATCCATATGCTTCACATTGAATTGGATCACTAAGTTGTAAATTCCATGCATAACTTGTCTTTATGATATGAATGCTTGTGCGACTAACCTTGATAAGCTAGGTGCACCCAAGGTCAAGCTACGTTCATCATCAAGAAGGCAACACAATGATGTATCAAGAAAAGGAGAAAAGGCTCCTATTCTTAACTCTAGCTTTTATCTGTGTGATTAAATATTGACTTGAAACCATGTAAGATGGTTGTCAAGTATATGTGGGTGCCTACACAATGAGAAAGGCCATAATAAGGATTATGTGGGTACTCAAGGCTCTTCCTACTAATCTCAAAGGACCCAATTCAAATTGGGTACCAAGATATGAAGCTTGAACTTGTTTTGCAGGATAACTCCTTCAATGGATCAAGTTGGGTGCTCGATAATGAATGTATAAATCATATTTGGAGATATTAGCTAGGGTGGTAACAACTGAATATCAAGTGCATATTATTTTCAAAATCTTATCTTTTTGTGACTTGTGTAGCCACTAAGGAAAAAGAAGCACTTGAGGATATACATCAATTGTTGATTATGAAATAAAGGTCTAATTGGAAGTTGAATGAATATTATCATATGGTGAACAATCCAAAATTATGTGACGTATTCTCTATCTAGTTAATTTGGATTTGATTCTTCTATATTAGACACTCACCGTAATATGGATTAAGTCATCCCTTTAGACTTCATTGAATAACCATGCATATTATCCATGTTATTCAAAATATATTGTGCATGAGGGTTCAAGGAAATTTAGTCCATATTATGATGTTTCTCTATTTTAGCAACACACTTGTCTTCCACATATAAAGGGTTGCTAAATAAGAAACTAGTGCTTGTGCTACTAATGTCATCTCTTGTGTTGAGTTTATCCATAAGAAAATCTATGTTGAGAGATGGTGCTTATTATTAAATTGGATAAATCACAAGCTTAAAGGATACTATTCAACTAAAGTAAGATGAAGTTGATAAGAGGCCAAGGTATGAAAACTTCCTCTCCTTCAGTTGTTTTAGTATTTTATCCTTAGTGGAATGTACCATAGTATAGGTTAAATTCCTCGCAATATAAAATGTTCAATAGTGCATATAACTTTGACATCAACTATATGTGTGCACTTATTTAAAGGAATTTAGTCTATCCTTTTGGGTTCCAATAATGATGATTCATTTGCCATCCATATATAAGGATCATCATTTGTGAAACCCTCCCTTGTGTTTCTAATGCTCTCTTTTCTAAGTGTCTCAATAAGGTCCTTCCAAGTGCTTTCAAGATGGATTCAAAATCTACGGATATAAGAGTCTTGGTTGTTTCAATCATTGAGTTTCAATGGGTCTCATATCAAGTATGATTGAACCAAGCCAAGATGAATGATGTTCAAGATCGCCTGGTTGGATGAAATCATAAAGAGAAAAGAAATCACAGTGAATCAAGAAGGGAGTTATATTTTTTGTCAACCAAATAATGAAGATGTAGTGACATATTTATATGATATCCTTCATTATGAGGTTGAGATTCATATTAGCATGCTTTACCCTCCAACATTTCAATTGATATACTTTTAGTTCTTAAACTTTTAATTGGTTTAATTTTCATCATCTATGTAAAGCATGTTATGTTAAACCAAGATATAGTGCAAGCATCTCCTTTAACCTCGTATTGTTAATGTGCATAAGTGTACTTTGTGTACTCTTGCATGCACAAATTGAGGAAGAGTTTAGCCTATATCTTGTGAGGCTAATGATTTCTTCAAGTTCATGTTTTGTAATCTCACACCTTGGAGAACATCAAATGAGGATGAGTGGTTCCAAGGAAATGATCAAATATTTACCACATGTCACCCCATGGATTAGTTCTATTGGGGAACGATATGTGTTCTCTAGCATAAATTCAATTGTTTCAAATATATTATGCCTTGACCAAGATATATGATGAACACCTCTAAGAATCTTAATTGAATCAAGTGCATGTTACAAGTAATTCAAGTACTTGATGCATACATTTAGGGGGAGCTCATTCTATATCTTGTGTCCTTAAAGACTAACATTTTCTTTTAGTGAATTTGTGTAGTTCTTTGAAGAGAATGAGTTTCTCTTGATCGTTTAAAGAGGATAAGTTTCTCTTTGAAATGTCAAGCCTATCAAAAGCTAAGATAGAAATTCATGATTATAATGAAGACCATATGGCATGGAACAAAGGTGTGTCACTCCATGAACTATTGTATTACATTTGTGTATCTAGGCTCTTACAAGTTAGTGTATGCATGTATATGCAATATCTTAAGTCACATCATAAGGTTGCACTTGAATCTTGGCTTAAAATATTGCATATCATGTCTATTAGTATACCTTTTGATTATGAGTAATTCCTTAAATTGGTGCAATTTCATATTTTCATACTTTATTTGTACCAAGGTTCAAATTGTAGAACTTAATCCTCTGGCCTCACAAGTCCAAGTGCATAAGCTAAACAAGTATTCATCACTTGTATGCATATATTTAGGGGGAGAATGGTCTATAATTTGAATCTTTGAGACTAACTTCATTTCCATGTCTATTATGTGTGTAGTCTCAAATTAGAAAGGAATTTTCGGGCAAAGACAATCACTTCCACTGCAAATTTGATGGGTATCAAAGATTCTTTGCTCCAATAAATGTATCTTTTATACATTTCATAAGGGAATGAGTTTCTCTTTTATATGCTACTCCAACATCATCTAAAACTGGAAAATATGTATCATATTCTTTTGGTTTTCAAATGTCTAAAGTAGCATAACTTATAAATTCTCCTGTCTAGAACTTAATTGTTTAAATAGTGCACATGTTCCTTATGTTGCATGATTATGTTCAATTGATACTCCTTTTATGCCAATGGTACTTTAAGTTGCAAATAAGTACTCTCAACAAGTATCAATTGAATTCATATATATGTGCGCACTAAAACTTGAGGAGAACTTAGTGTAATATGCAATTAGTGATCTGCTTATCTAACAAATTGTATCAACTGGTGGTTTTCAATTGATATTTTTCATACATGATCACTAGCTGTAGAATCCATACCTGTGCAGTTTTCATGTTGCCTCTTGTTGTGATAAGAAAATACTAGGTGACGTCTAGACTCCAAGTATCAAGTTTCACCTTCGATTTAGTATGACAATCTTCATTTGATATCTTGGACTTATGTCACAACTATACCAACAAGAGCGTGTAAATGAATTCAAAATCCAACACAAGTTTGGAACACCCCCCTTGAAAAGGTAAAACACAAAGGTACATCACTTCATGTCACTTCTACATTACTTTTTTGTCATCTAAGGATCCTTTTCATGATAGTGTGTTCACATCTTGCTTAAATCATAATTTCTACCCTTTATATTCTTTGTACCCTTTTTGGAGATTTATGACAAAGGGGGATAAATTTTGCATTAAAGCTAATCTTTATTTTTGAAAAGGGGAGAAATGATTAACAAAAAGGGAGAATCATAAGAAAAACATAAGATGTGGAAAGTTGATGAGTGCATACTATGTCATGAGCATCACGTTTATTTTATGACACACTGCACCCTATGAATAGTATGATATAAGTTGTCTCCATACTTTGACCCAAATATGTGCTTTTGGCATTTGAGTACAAAATTGGTATTTTCTGAAATGCACATATTTAGGGGGAGAAATTATATCATAGGTGTTGGGGGCCTTCGTCCTCCGAAGGTCCTCAAAAACATGATTTCACAATGTTTTCCAAGTGGATTATATGAACAGGTATTTTCGGATTCAGAATTATGGATATGGAGCACGACCAGGACGAAGCCTGAACCAGACGAAGGTCGAGGGCAGCCGAAGCTGTGCGCAGGGAAGCTTCGGCGCGATGGCATAAGGGGGAACCGACTTAAAGATGAAAAGACTTCGGGGGCCTCAACAGATTTCCATAAACCGTTAACAAATGTAATGGACATGGATGTAATTTTACGTGGGCTGCGTCCCGCGTCTATAAATAGATGAACAGTACTCCCGTACTGTTCACGCTGACTTGGCATTGGCTTTTGCGTCACGTTTGTACTTTCACCTTCTCTCAGGACCGAAGGTACATCTGTAATTTGAAATCATTTCTATTTCTCCATGTTAATAAAATAGAAATGATCCAATGTTGATATTTATATTTCACGCTTTATATGAATCCTTCGGCATTATTTATTATATTTACGAAGGTATGTCTCTTGTGACCTTCGTCCTAAAGCATTATTTCCCGAAGGGGCGTAATGTTTCAAAGGACGAAGGACCTTAATGTTTAACATCTTCTATGTTGCCTTGTTCTTAACTCTTAGCATTTGAGAACAAGTCCCCAACATTGGCGCCCACCTCCGGTGAACTCACTTCCACTTCGAGTTTTTGTGAACACCTTCGGAAGCTATAGACCTTCGCTATGGCGCCGAAGAAAGCTTCAGCGACTGGGGCAGGAGCACTACAACCGCTGGACCACAACCAGGAGACCGTCTCTCTTCGGGAGGCCCGAAGCCAGAAGAGAAAAGCCGTCAGCCCGACGCTTGAGGAAGAAGAGCTAGACCAAGAAATCAGAGAGATGGAGATGCTACATCAACAAGTGCAGAGGAAAAAGGAGAAGATGGCCCGCCTAGCTGAGTTGCAAAGGCAAATAGACGAAGCCTCTGAGGAGGTTCGCCATCTCACTCACGATGAGCAGAACAGAAGGCCTCATCAGAAAGACCTTCATCAGGAAGGCTTCGTCAACGAAGATGACTGGTATGATAATTTCCATCAGGGAAATTTTGTTTTCGATGATGCTTCTCCTCTGTCTGCTGAGCTGCAGGCTACACCTTGGCCTCCATCCTATAAGCCACCCCAGCTTCCCATGTTTGACGGCCACTCCGACCCGAAGCAATTCTTGATGAGCTACGAAGCAACAGTGTCTTTGTACGGGGGCAATGCTGCAGTCATGGCGAAGTCTTTCGTTATGGCCGTCAGGAATGTTGCTCAGACTTGGTATTCCTCTCTTCGGCCAGGAACAATCACTTCATGGCAGAAGCTGAAGGATATGTTACTGACCAGCTTTCAAGGATTTCAAACGAAGCCGGTCACAGCTCAAGCCCTTTTCCAGTGTATTCAGGATCACGAAGAATACCTTCAGGCGTATGTCCGAAGGTTCTTACGATTGAGGGCGCAGGCACCAACGGTGCCCAATGAAATCGTTATCGAAGCCATGATCAAGGGGCTTCGTCCTGGACCTGCAGCCCAATACTTTGCTCGGAAGCCTCCTCAGACCCTGGAGAAATTGCTCCAAAAGATGGATGAGTACATTCGTGCTGACAATGACTTTCGCCAAAGAAGGGAGGAGGCCTTCAGATTTTCTGAAATGACCAGGGGCTTCGGAGGAAGATACTACCCGAGGCATGTTCGTTCCATCCACAACACTCAGAATGATGACAAGGGGAGTCAGCAAAACAGGCCGCAGTGCTCCTCACAGGCTTCGGGGCAACAACAAACCTCCTTCCGGCCACCAGCTCCAAGAGGCAGAGGCGCCAGGGGCTTCGGCGGAAGATTCGGAGATCAGCCAAGGAGACTGTTTTGCTTGTTCTGTGGAGAAGGCAAGGGCCATACCACTAGGACGTGCCATGTTACAATCCAGAAGCAAAAGGAAATAGCCGAAGCTGCATCTCAACAAGCTCAGCCGAAGCAGGTCATGCATACTGCTTCGTATCATCCGCCTTATATCCCACAATACATAGACAACCACCCTGCAGCTTCTGTAGCTTCGGCAAGTCAACCTCAAGCTTCCTGGCAGCAGCTTCCGCCTCCACCTCCATTGCAGCAAGGTCAACAGCCAGAAGGGAGTCAATACGCTCCACATCAGAGGGACTTCAGAGAACAGTCCGAAGCTCGCACAGTCAACAGCACTGTGCCAGAGTCGAAGCACATTTATTGATATATCCTACCTTTGATAGCAGTCTTTTCTATTCAGTTTTATTTTCTGTGAAGCAAAAAACATTGATAGTTTTCATGTAATAATTCCGTTGTTTCTTACGAGGAAAATCTATTTGCTCCACAAGCCTAAGTTGTTGAAGCCTAAAACTTTTTCCGTTACCAAGGAGGACCTTCGGATCAAAAATCCTTCGGAGTAGCAGAAAGTCGTTCTAAGGAACGCAGAGTAAGTTTATGAAGTCACAAAAAGCCGTTCCAAAGGGAGCGCAGTGTAAGTTTTCTGCTCAGAAGTCGTTCCTAAAGGAATGCAGAGCCTACAGCGAAAAGTCAACGCTGATACCGCCTAAGTAAAAGGCGAAGAAGCTCCTAAGGGAGGCTTACAGCGAAAAGTCAACGCTGATACCGCCTAAGTAAAAGGCGAAGAAGCTCCTAAGGGAGGCTTACAGCGAAAAGTCAACGCTGAAACCGTCTAAGTAAAAGACGAAGAAGCTCCAAAGACGTTCCTAAGGGAATACAGAGCTTACGAATATATTTTATGAGTATCTTCGGAACAAATGACACATGCATAACATAACATCATCACATCATTTTGCATAGCATAAGCATCATACATCATATTGCATTTGGCAAGAGAAGGGGATACTCTCAACCTTCGAAAGGATGCTTTGAGAAAGTGACATCGAAATTGTATAGCTTCGGAATACAGTTTCGAAGAATATTTTTACGAAACATGGGCGAATTTTATCAAATCAATATCAAAGTTGTATAGCTTCGGAATATAGCTTCGGAGAATGTTTTCACGAAGCATGGATATCATTCATCAGAGTAATTTTAACGAAGAATGTCTTCTTCACGAAGCATGAAAAGAAGGGAAGGTGTTTTTTTGCCGAAGGCTCAAAAATGGTATGTATTTAAAGTTTCATGCATCGTAAAGAATTCAATAATGAAAAGAGACTTGTATATTACATTCAAATGTACAAAGTGTTGCATAAATTACACTTTAAATGTTTTTTAATAGTATCTAATCTTCTCTTAATACTGCTTCGGCGGCTTCATTCAGAAGTTGGTCAACAACCTTGTCCATGATAGTTTCGGCCATCTGTTTAATTTCTTCATCCTCTTTTGTGTGGGGGTCGGCAGTTGGTTCAACAGTTTCTGAGCGAAGAGAACACTTCTTCATTACTTTTACAAATCACGAGCAAAGTTTAAAATGAAAATTACAACGCAACAAGAACGACTAATTGGTACCTAATTGTCTTTCGGGCTCCGTACTCCTTTCGGCAGCTTCTGCTACTTTTCTAGCATCATGAATGCCTTTTTCGCTTCTTTGGATGATCTCTTGCGCCATTCCTCGGCCACCGTCGTTCCAGATATCAGTAAAAAATTTGCCACCAACCACGCTTGCTTCGGCCGAGGGGTCCTTGATATCTTCGGAAGATAAGGTAGCTTCGGACTGAGCTAAAAATTTTATATGCCCGCAACCTTTCTTCTCTAAGACAGAAGCAATTCCTCTGGCGCCCGAAAAAGCACATATGTCGCCACGACTGTTCAGAATCTCTTCGAAGGCCTCTGCTTCGTGGCTAATCCATTCCAGCGGATCTTCGGGATTGCCTCGAGAAAAATTCTCTTCGCTGGAAAAGGCGCCGACGCTAGCAAAGCTGGTTTTAATTTTATTCACACATTCTATAGATTTAACATAGCATTTCCCCTGAGATGTGCGAAGCTCCTTAACTCTTGATTCCAATTTGCTGACCATAAAATCACTAAGTTCTCGTTTCGTTTCCTCAAGCGCGCGCTCCTCTTTAGCTCTAGCCAGCTGTTTTTGAAGATCTTTAATCTCGCGTTTTTGAGCTTCGGTTTGGGCCTTTGAAGCAGCTTCGTCTCTTTTCACTTTATCTACCAGTGTAAGCAGAATTTTATCTTTTTCCAAAGCTTCGTTTCTCAGTTTGATAACTTCGGAGCGTAAATTATTAAACGCAATTTCATAACTTTCATCTTCGGCGCTCTTTTGCGCCCTTAGCGCGTTGCTTAGGATCAGGCCCTATACAAAAAAAAATTCATATAAGAAAAAAGGAATGAGTTGCGTAAAAAAAAAATAATAATAATAAGGGGGTTTTTTCAAGCGTTTAATTCTCGTACCTTCAGGCTGTTGTACGCAAGACTGTCTGCGAGATCTTCTTTCGTCATGGCGCTTAATCCAGATTCAAGCTTCGGGAAACCAATACTCCTGGCCATCTCTCGGCAGACAGATAGCTCTTTGTTGTCAGGCAGGCAGTATAAGAAATCATCTTCATTTGTCCCATTGAATATTACTGCCCCCTTTGGATATTTTAGCTCCTTTGCATAATGGTTAGCTTCATGAGTTTCTTCTTCAGATAGTTTTTTCCCCGAAGCATGTCGTATGATGTAATCACATATGCTGGCAGGCGCTTCGGGGATGGCAGTGTCAGTTTCTTCAACTAAAATTGGTTCTGGTATTTTTATTGCTTCGGCTTCCAAAGTTTGCTCCTTGAAGGGCTCTGAAGGCCCAGCTTCAGCTTCAGCTTGTTGCGTCGGAGCTTCAGAAGAAGCTTCAGCAATTTCAACACTATTTTTTGGAGTTGTGCTTGAAGACTTAATTGTCTCCAAGACATCTAGTACATTTACCATTCTCTTCCTTTTTGGGGTCACCATTGTACCCTTTTGGATTTTTGCTGCTTCGACATTTGCTACAGGACTCAAAATTTCTGATGCTTTTTCCTTAGTCGGATTTTTCGTTTCTTCCATTTTTTCTGTGGATGGCGCTTCGGCCATCTCTGCAATTTCTGGCAGCAAGGTTGGCTGTTCAGCTTCGGCGGCCGAAGAAGTTTCTCCGGTGAACTCAGGCACCGAAGCTGGTTCAATATGGCGTGGTCGGTGTGTGAGGACCTTCAACCTTTTTCCTTTCGGTTCTGGCTCGCTAGGAGCAGTTGCAGCTTCTTCTTTTTCAGAGGTTATGTTTTTCCTTTTTTGCCTTCGGATGGGATAACGATAATCAGGGTAGAAGAACCCGACTGCATCAAACACTCGGTTGAGTCTCTTCTTTTTTCGGCCTCCGAAGGCTGCTGATAGTGCAGTATTTTCAGCCTTCGAATATGCCCCAAGTAATTCATCACTTAATGTTTCAATGCTTTTCAGCCAGTCATCATCAGGTTCAATAAATTTATCTGCATATTTGAATGTGTACTTTAATCTGACTAGTCCGCCTTCGTCGGACTCTTTGATGGTTTCCTTCGGCATTTCCCACTTTTCTGCAAGTGGCCATACCCTGAAGGCAATGTGTTCTTGGACCAAGTCCCTTGTCCCAATAAACGAGCAGACTACCCCGAAGGCTCTTTGGCATTCTTCGGCGGCTTCGTCCATTTCGACCTTCGGCCTTCGAAGACCGAAGCGTTGCCAGATTGGGTGCATAATGATACTCTTCACATTCTCTTGAGCTGTTAGATCATTCTTTACATAAAACCATTCAGTCATCCAGGCTCCGGGCCACCTCTTCCGAAAGGTCGGCACAGGGCAGCTTGACCCGGAGCGGGCGCCGAAGCTGTAGCACCCAAAGTTGTTGTGGTATTGCTCCTTTCCCCAGGGCTTCGTCTCGTATAATAACTCATGAATGTTGCAGAAGCTTTTAGCGTTCGGTTCCAAACCTTGGCTCCTCGCAGCCCAGACAAACACTCCCATTCTTATGATGGCTTCGGGAGTGATTTGATGCAGATAGACTTGAAATGTCTTTAGTAACTCAACAACAAAGTTGCTCAGGGGGAATCGAAGCCCAGCCTTGAGGAAGCTTCGGAAAATCACAACTTCATCTTCTTCGGGGGTGGGAGAAGTTTTTTCCCCGGCATCAGCTCTCACAATAGATATGTCTCGGAAATATCGCCCCCTCATATTATCAATGTGACTCTGCTTGATGGTCGTTTTCCCAAAAACTGTGTGGCTTGGTCGCCACGGTCGATCTTCGGCCTCTTCCCCACCACTTTCCACATCATAGCTGTCGCTGTCATCAGTATCTTCGGACAAACCTTCGAGAATCTCCTTCGTGATTTTCTCTGTATTGGTCTCTGCCATCGCTATCAGGAACCCCAGATTCTTCTCCTCCTCGAGACTCAGCTTCGTCTCAGCAGGGATCTTCAGCTTCGTCTCGGCAGGGATCTTCTTGCCTTCAGACATCTTCGGGAACGCTAAAAAATTGTTCCCGAGGCCGAAGCTTCGAAATCAAAAAGACCAGCAAATCTTAACGAACAAGAGCTAAAAATTTTAGTGGGCCGAAGCAAAAGGCAAGTGTGCGTACCAAATGAGTTCGCGATGTGATCTTATTTATACGCCTAGGGCGTTGAAAATTGAAAGGCCCCGCTTGTCAGTGAATGTTGCTATTCTAGCAAAGGGAAGGTGTTTTTTCGGACCTTCGGCTCAAGGCCTTCGTCCATATCGCAATCTGAATTTATTATTTACAAATTAATATTGCGAGGGGCTACTGTTGGGGGCCTTCGTCCTCCGAAGGTCCTCAAAAACATGATTTCACAATGTTTTCCAAGTGGATTATATGAACAGGTATTTTCGGATTCAGAATTATGGATATGGAGCACGACCAGGACGAAGCCTGAACCAGACGAAGGTCGAGGGCAGCCGAAGCTGTGCGCAGGGAAGCTTCGGCGCGATGGCATAAGGGGGAACCGACTTAAAGATGAAAAGACTTCGGGGGCCTCAACAGATTTCCATAAACCGTTAACAAATGTAATGGACATGGATGTAATTTTACGTGGGCTGCGTCCCGCGTCTATAAATAGATGAACAGTACTCCCGTACTGTTCACGCTGACTTGGCATTGGCTTTTGCGTCACGTTTGTACTTTCACCTTCTCTCAGGACCGAAGGTACATCTGTAATTTGAAATCATTTCTATTTCTCCATGTTAATAAAATAGAAATGATCCAATGTTGATATTTATATTTCACGCTTTATATGAATCCTTCGGCATTATTTATTATATTTACGAAGGTATGTCTCTTGTGACCTTCGTCCTAAAGCATTATTTCCCGAAGGGGCGTAATGTTTCAAAGGACGAAGGACCTTAATGTTTAACATCTTCTA
This sequence comes from Zea luxurians, assembly GCA_029449295.1. Taxonomy (NCBI): domain Eukaryota; kingdom Viridiplantae; phylum Streptophyta; class Magnoliopsida; order Poales; family Poaceae; genus Zea; species Zea luxurians. The sequence continues at coordinate 18,819,392 of JAOPSE010000009.1, forward strand.
TGTTGCCTTGTTCTTAACTCTTAGCATTTGAGAACAAGTCCCCAACAATAGGATTCAAAATCTTATTAATCAAATCTTATGTAAGCTTTAAATGTGTTGTCATCAATCACCAAAAAGGGGGAGATTGAAAGTGCATTCATCCCTTTTGTGAGTTTTGATGATTTGGATAACAACACATTTAAAAGACTAACAAGTTTGCTAAGTGTTGAACAGGAAATTCAGTATGATAAATATACTTGAATAGTGTATAATGACAGTGAACAAAGGTTCAATACAAGGTTAAATAACCAGTGAGACAATGCAAATGGATACAATATGATCTCTATATTGGTTTGAATATATGGACAAGACCTAAGAAATCACTACATACATATGATCAGAATAGAGGATGAAGTGATTAAGAGGATTGGTCAAACCAAAGTGAATAAGATATGAGGAATCGTGAATTGGCTTGACCATATTTCTATCAGTCCATATATGCTTCTATGATAATCAAACTAGAGCTTGATTGGTCTTAACAATTATATCTAAAAGACATTCAAGCAAGGTTCACAATATTGAAGAAATGATTTTCTCAATTGATGCTCAATATGATGTGACTCAAGAATGGCTTGATAGGGTGAAGATAGCAAGGAAAGGGCTTCGAGGAACTAAGCGAAGGTGAAGGCCAAGCGACGACTTGTGTACCAAGGTACCATGGCTAAGGTGAAGAAGAGAGTACTTGCACTAAGTCGATGAACTAATCAGCTATGAAGAGTTATAACATGTTGATGCATCAGTACGGTGACTTGAAGCCATGATTTGAACTCACATATGGTGATATGGTACAAGTCACAAGGTTTGATTTATGTTTGCTTCAAAAGGTGAGACAAAGATGTTTGTGATCCTTATGAAGCAACACCATGGAGAAATCACACATGAGACGCCAATGACTCAAGGAGTTTACTTAACTAATTTTATTTAATTTGAGTATAGGAATCGTCGTACTATAAAGGGGGATCCAAAAAGAAGGTTGGTGTCTGCCAAAGCTCAAGCCTCTATATTCAAAAGCTATTTTTGAAAAACAAAAAACTCTTTAACATTTTATGGTAGACCATGGTTAGGTTTGAGAAACCTAGAGTGTTCTTGTTGAAAAGCAGCTGAACTTCTTCAACTGCAGCTGAGCTGAACTTTAGCTGAGTTGAGCTTCTTCAGCTGCAGCTGAGCTGAACTTCAACTGAGTTGAGCTTCTTCAGCTGCAGCTGAGCTTTTCAGCTGAGCTGAACTTCAGCTGAGTTGAACTTCCTCAACTCCAGCTGAACTTCAACTTCAACTGGGGTCCAGGCAGGTTCAACCGGGGTCCAGGACAAGTTCAATCGGGGTCCAGAGAGGTTCAACCGGGGTCCAAGAAAAGTTTAGCCGGGGTTTTTTTCCTCGGACCTCACTGGTCAATACCGGTTGAACCGGTCCTAGGAGAGGTTCAACCGGTGTCAGGGTCACCTGACCGGTCTGACCTCCTGACTAGCAGACTGAATGCCAGTCTGACCCCTAGGCGATTGCAGTCTGACCTGACTGGCAGACTGACTGTCAGCCCGCCCCAGGCGGTTGAACTGGTCTTAGGGGCGGTTCAACCGGTCTTGGTCAACTTGACCAGTCTGTAGGTCAGTCTGCGTGTCAGTCTGCCAGTCAGACTGGCAGACAGGCTGCCAGGCCTACCAGGGGCGATTCAACCGGTCTCAGGCAGAAAAATCTGCCCAACGGCTAGTTTTGAGCTCCACCTATATATACTCCCTCCTACCTCTCTCCCCATAGTGAAGAGCACGACCCAAACTCCATTTCTAACTTGAAGAACACCTCCCACTATCTCTCACACATCTCTTGCCTCTCACATTTCAAATCTTTGGAGAGAAATCTTTGAGTGAGTTTGAGAGCTGCGGTTTTTGTGCTTCATCTCCAAATCTCTCTTGCTCTTCTTCATTCGAGCTTTGGTACTACACGAGTTCTTTGTGGATTCATTACTCTTGGAGCTTCTAGCTCCTAGACAACTAGGTGTCTCTTGTGAGTCTCCAAATCTTATGGAAGACCACAAGAAAGTTTGTATTACCCGCTTGTTTGAGCAAAGATTATTGTGTGGGCTTGACCTTTGTGGTCGGCGAAGGGAGGATTAGGGTTGAAAGAGACCCGACTCTTTGTGGGCGCCTCAACGAGGAAGTAGGGCACCTTTTGTGGTGTGACCGAACCTCGGGATAAATCTTGTGTCTCTTGTGTTCTTGTTTATTGTGCTTATTTGTGTTCTTCGTTCTCTCACCATTCCGTGAAAGATTTGTTTATATCTTTTTGGTGTGTGGATTTTGAGAAGTGCCCTTCTCAGATCTACTACTTTGAATCCTGTGGATCATTTAGAACATCTTATTTCCAAAGTTAACTGGGTGAATTTTGAGATCAATTCAGTTTTACCAAGTTTGCTTCTAGTTTTTGTTGAAAAAGTTTTAACTTGCCTATTCACCCCCCTCTAGGCAACTTTCAGATATCAATTTGAAAACTCATTTTTAAATTCGGTGGTGGTGCGGTCCTTTTGCTTTGGGCTCATACTTTCTCCCCCTTTGGCATGAATCACCAAAAACGGATACTTGTGGGTGAAATATAAGCCCTTTCAGTTTCTCCCCAATGGCAAACAAATAGATATGGGTGAAGATTATACCAAAGTGGAGAGCGATACGGAGTACCGACAAATACCAATGGAGTTGAGTGAAAGCGCCTTCTTTGCCGAATACTCCATTTCCCTTTAAATTATATGACTAAGCATAAGATTACACTTGAAACACATTAGTCATAGACATAAAAGAGATATGATCAAAGGTATATAAATGAGTTATGTGTGCAAAGAATCAATCAAAATTCTTAGAATCAAGAATATTTAGCTCATTCCTAAGTTTGGTAAAAGGTTTTCTCATCTAGTGGCTTGGTAAAGATATCGGCCAATTGATCTTTGGTGTTTATATAGGCTATCTCGATATCCCCCTTTTGTTGGTGATCTCTCAAAAAGTGATACCGAATGGCTATGTGCTTAGTGCGGCTGTGTTCAACGAGATTATCCGCCATGTGGATTGCACTCTCATTATCACATAGGAGAGGGACTTTGCTAAATTTGTAGCCATAGTCCCTAAGGGGTTTGCCTCATCCAAAGCAATTGCGCGCAACAATGGTCTGCGGCAATGTACTCGGCTTTGATGGTAGAAAGAGCTACTGAGTTTTGTTTCTTTGAAGCCCAAGACACCAGGGATCTCCCCAGAAACTGACAAGTCCCTGATGTGCTCTTCCTATCAATCTTACACCGTGCCCAATCAGCATCGGAATATCCTAATAAATCAAAGGAGGATCCCTTGGGATACCAAAGACCAAACTTAGGTGTATGAACTAAATATCTCAAGATTCTCTTTACGGCCCTAAGGTGAACTTCCTTAGGATCGGCTCGAAATCTTGCACACATGCATACGGAAAGCATAATATCTGGTCGAGATGCACATAAATAGAGTAAGGATCCTATCATCGACCGGTATACCTTTTGATCTACGGATTTACCTCCTATGTCGAGGTCGAGATGCCCATTGGTTCCCATGGTTGTCTTGATGGGCTTGGCATCCTTCATTCCAAATTTAGTGAGTATGTCTTGAATGTACTTCGTTTGGCTAATGAAGGTGCCCTCTTGGAGCTGCTTCACTTGAAATCCTAGAAAATACTTCAACTCCCCCATCATAGACATCTCGATTTTTTGAATCATGATCCTACTAAACTCTTCACAAATAGATTTGTTAGTAGACCCAAATATGATATCATCAACATAAATTTGGCATACGAAGAAATCATTTCAATGATTTTAGTGAATAGAGTAGGATCGGCTTTACCGACTTTGAAGCCATTAGTGATAAGAAAATCTCTTAGGCATTCATACCATGCTCTTGGGGCTTGCTTGAGCCCATAAAGCACCTTAGAGAGTTTATAGATATGGTTAGGGTACTCACTATCTTCAAAGCTGG